>OX387376.1:0-715014 GCA_947563715.1 Lycia hirtaria
ACCTAACCTAACCTAACCTAACCTAACCTAACCTAACCTAACCTAACCTAACCTAACCTAACCTAACCTAACCTAACCTAACCTAACCTAACCTAACCTAACCTAACCTAACCTAACCTAACCTAACCTAACCTAACCTAACCTAACCTAACCTAACCTAACCTAACCTAACCTAACCTAACCTAACCTAACCTAACCTAACCTAACCTAACCTAACCTAACCTAACCTAACCTAACCTAACCTAACCTAACCTAACCTAACCTAACCTAACCTAACCTAACCTAACCTAACCTAACCTAACCTAACCTAACCTAACCTAACCTAACCTAACCTAACCTAACCTAACCTAACCTAACCTAACCTAACCTAACCTAACCTAACCTAACCTAACCTAACCTAACCTAACCTAACCTAACCTAACCTAACCTAACCTAACCTAACCTAACCTAACCTAACCTAACCTAACCTAACCTAACCTAACCTAACCTAACCTAACCTAACCTAACCTAACCTAACCTAACCTAACCTAACCTAACCTAACCTAACCTAACCTAACCTAACCTAACCTAACCTAACCTAACCTAACCTAACCTAACCTAACCTAACCTAACCTAACCTAACCTAACCTAACCTAACCTAACCTAACCTAACCTAACCTAACCTAACCTAACCTAACCTAACCTAACCTAACCTAACCTAACCTAACCTAACCTAACCTAACCTAACCTAACCTAACCTAACCTAACCTAACCTAACCTAACCTAACCTAACCTAACCTAACCTAACCTAACCTAACCTAACCTAACCTAACCTAACCTAACCTAACCTAACCTAACCTAACCTAACCTAACCTAACCTAACCTAACCTAACCTAACCTAACCTAACCTAACCTAACCTAACCTAACCTAACCTAACCTAACCTAACCTAACCTAACCTAACCTAACCTAACCTAACCTAACCTAACCTAACCTAACCTAACCTAACCTAACCTAACCTAACCTAACCTAACCTAACCTAACCTAACCTAACCTAACCTAACCTAACCTAACCTAACCTAACCTAACCTAACCTAACCTAACCTAACCTAACCTAACCTAACCTAACCTAACCTAACCTAACCTAACCTAACCTAACCTAACCTAACCTAACCTAACCTAACCTAACCTAACCTAACCTAACCTAACCTAACCTAACCTAACCTAACCTAACCTAACCTAACCTAACCTAACCTAACCTAACCTAACCTAACCTAACCTAACCTAACCTAACCTAACCTAACCTAACCTAACCTAACCTAACCTAACCTAACCTAACCTAACCTAACCTAACCTAACCTAACCTAACCTAACCGCACACGCGGGACTCGAGGGGAATGAGAGAGCGGACAAACTTGCAAAAGACGCAGCCCATAATACTAAATCAAAACCACAGTACGACAAGTACCCAATATCATTCGCAAAGAGACACATTAGAATTGATACAATAGAAAAATGGAGCCATCGATATGCTATCGGGAACACTGCCGCCGTAACGAAGGTATTTCTGCCGAATGTTAAGACGGCTTTTAAAATAATAAAGGGCATAGAATTGACCAACGAAATCACTCAGGCTTTTACCGGACATGGAGGATTCTCAGCATATCTTTATAGATTTAAGTTGCGCGACAGTCCTTCATGTATCTGTGAGCCTGGAGTAGAGGAAACAGTCACGCATGCACTCACAAGCTGTCCAGTCTTTGCGAAATCAAGATTTGAACTTGAGCAAGAAATAGAGACTGAAGTAACTGTAGATAAACTTTCGGAGATAGTTAGTAACAAAAACATGTGTAAAATATTCTTAAGATATTGTAAATATGTAGTAAAGGAAATGAACATAAGGAACAAAGATAAATAAAACTATTGTTGACGACATATTGAACTATGCCCACCAACCATAGAAAATATATATACTGATGTAAAACATAGAATAAAAGTAGCAATATTAAGAAAATAAAAATGTATTAGATATAGAAAACAGTAAATAAAATATAATGTTAAATAAAAATTAGGGAATAGCAAATTACCGCTATTCTCCTTAGCCATAACTAGATAGTAAATAAATCTAGCTGTAATAGTAGAATTAGACCCTAGCAAAATAAGTAAAATGTAACAAGTCTAAAATGCATAATAGAATAAGCAAATGTAACTACATAAAATAAGATAAACTGGATAGTATAAGTAGCATGGATTGACTCCAGCGACCCGAACATCTTGGTGCTCGGACCGCTGTAGCTCAACATTAAATTGTAATAATAAATAAGTAAAAACTAAATAATAAAATAAATAAAGTGAAATAAAAAAAAATGCCCCAGCCCCCCATATCCCTGACAATGTTAAGGAAAGTTAGCTCGCGGGCCGGGTCTATGAACCCGGACAGGTAGGGAAAAAAAAAAAAAAAAAAAAAAAAAAAAAAAAAAAAAAAAAACCTAACCTAACCTAACCTAACCTAACCTAACCTAACCTAACCTAACCTAACCTAACCTAACCTAACCTAACCTAACCTAACCTAACCTAACCTAACCTAACCTAACCTAACCTAACCTAACCTAACCTAACCTAACCTAACCTAACCTAACCTAACCTAACCTAACCTAACCTAACCTAACCTAACCTAACCTAACCTAACCTAACCTAACCTAACCTAACCTAACCTAACCTAACCTAACCTAACCTAACCTAACCTAACCTAACCTAACCTAACCTAACCTAACCTAACCTAACCTAACCTAACCTAACCTAACCTAACCTAACCTAACCTAACCTAACCTAACCTAACCTAACCTAACCTAACCTAACCTAACCTAACCTAACCTAACCTAACCTAACCTAACCTAACCTAACCTAACCTAACCTAACCTAACCTAACCTAACCTAACCTAACCTAACCTAACCTAACCTAACCTAACCTAACCTAACCTAACCTAACCTAACCTAACCTAACCTAACCTAACCTAACCTAACCTAACCTAACCTAACCTAACCTAACCTAACCTAACCTAACCTAACCTAACCTAACCTAACCTAACCTAACCTAACCTAACCTAACCTAACCTAACCTAACCTAACCTAACCTAACCTAACCTAACCTAACCTAACCTAACCTAACCTAACCTAACCTAACCTAACCTAACCTAACCTAACCTAACCTAACCTAACCTAACCTAACCTAACCTAACCTAACCTAACCTAACCTAACCTAACCTAACCTAACCTAACCTAACCTAACCTAACCTAACCTAACCTAACCTAACCTAACCTAACCTAACCTAACCTAACCTAACCTAACCTAACCTAACCTAACCTAACCTAACCTAACCTAACCTAACCTAACCTAACCTAACCTAACCTAACCTAACCTAACCTAACCTAACCTAACCTAACCTAACCTAACCTAACCTAACCTAACCTAACCTAACCTAACCTAACCTAACCTAACCTAACCTAACCTAACCTAACCTAACCTAACCTAACCTAACCTAACCTAACCTAACCTAACCTAACCTAACCTAACCTAACCTAACCTAACCTAACCTAACCTAACCTAACCTAACCTAACCTAACCTAACCTAACCTAACCTAACCTAACCTAACCTAACCTAACCTAACCTAACCTAACCTAACCTAACCTAACCTAACCTAACCTAACCTAACCTAACCTAACCTAACCTAACCTAACCTAACCTAACCTAACCTAACCTAACCTAACCTAACCTAACCTAACCTAACCTAACCTAACCTAACCTAACCTAACCTAACCTAACCTAACCTAACCTAACCTAACCTAACCTAACCTAACCTAACCTAACCTAACCTAACCTAACCTAACCTAACCTAACCTAACCTAACCTAACCTAACCTAACCTAACCTAACCTAACCTAACCTAACCTAACCTAACCTAACCTAACCTAACCTAACCTAACCTAACCTAACCTAACCTAACCTAACCTAACCTAACCTAACCTAACCTAACCTAACCTAACCTAACCTAACCTAACCTAACCTAACCTAACCTAACCTAACCTAACCTAACCTAACCTAACCTAACCTAACCTAACCTAACCTAACCTAACCTAACCTAACCTAACCTAACCTAACCTAACCTAACCTAACCTAACCTAACCTAACCTAACCTAACCTAACCTAACCTAACCTAACCTAACCTAACCTAACCTAACCTAACCTAACCTAACCTAACCTAACCTAACCTAACCTAACCTAACCTAACCTAACCTAACCTAACCTAACCTAACCTAACCTAACCTAACCTAACCTAACCTAACCTAACCTAACCTAACCTAACCTAACCTAACCTAACCTAACCTAACCTAACCTAACCTAACCTAACCTAACCTAACCTAACCTAACCTAACCTAACCTAACCTAACCTAACCTAACCTAACCTAACCTAACCTAACCTAACCTAACCTAACCTAACCTAACCTAACCTAACCTAACCTAACCTAACCTAACCTAACCTAACCTAACCTAACCTAACCTAACCTAACCTAACCTAACCTAACCTAACCTAACCTAACCTAACCTAACCTAACCTAACCTAACCTAACCTAACCTAACCTAACCTAACCTAACCTAACCTAACCTAACCTAACCTAACCTAACCTAACCTAACCTAACCTAACCTAACCTAACCTAACCTAACCTAACCTAACCTAACCTAACCTAACCTAACCTAACCTAACCTAACCTAACCTAACCTAACCTAACCTAACCTAACCTAACCTAACCTAACCTAACCTAACCTAACCTAACCTAACCTAACCTAACCTAACCTAACCTAACCTAACCTAACCTAACCTAACCTAACCTAACCTAACCTAACCTAACCTAACCTAACCTAACCTAACCTAACCTAACCTAACCTAACCTAACCTAACCTAACCTAACCTAACCTAACCTAACCTAACCTAACCTAACCTAACCTAACCTAACCTAACCTAACCTAACCTAACCTAACCTAACCTAACCTAACCTAACCTAACCTAACCTAACCTAACCTAACCTAACCTAACCTAACCTAACCTAACCTAACCTAACCTAACCTAACCTAACCTAACCTAACCTAACCTAACCTAACCTAACCTAACCTAACCTAACCTAACCTAACCTAACCTAACCTAACCTAACCTAACCTAACCTAACCTAACCTAACCTAACCTAACCTAACCTAACCTAACCTAACCTAACCTAACCTAACCTAACCTAACCTAACCTAACCTAACCTAACCTAACCTAACCTAACCTAACCTAACCTAACCTAACCTAACCTAACCTAACCTAACCTAACCTAACCTAACCTAACCTAACCTAACCTAACCTAACCTAACCTAACCTAACCTAACCTAACCTAACCTAACCTAACCTAACCTAACCTAACCTAACCTAACCTAACCTAACCTAACCTAACCTAACCTAACCTAACCTAACCTAACCTAACCTAACCTAACCTAACCTAACCTAACCTAACCTAACCTAACCTAACCTAACCTAACCTAACCTAACCTAACCTAACCTAACCTAACCTAACCTAACCTAACCTAACCTAACCTAACCTAACCTAACCTAACCTAACCTAACCTAACCTAACCTAACCTAACCTAACCTAACCTAACCTAACCTAACCTAACCTAACCTAACCTAACCTAACCTAACCTAACCTAACCTAACCTAACCTAACCTAACCTAACCTAACCTAACCTAACCTAACCTAACCTAACCTAACCTAACCTAACCTAACCTAACCTAACCTAACCTAACCTAACCTAACCTAACCTAACCTAACCTAACCTAACCTAACCTAACCTAACCTAACCTAACCTAACCTAACCTAACCTAACCTAACCTAACCTAACCTAACCTAACCTAACCTAACCTAACCTAACCTAACCTAACCTAACCTAACCTAACCTAACCTAACCTAACCTAACCTAACCTAACCTAACCTAACCTAACCTAACCTAACCTAACCTAACCTAACCTAACCTAACCTAACCTAACCTAACCTAACCTAACCTAACCTAACCTAACCTAACCTAACCTAACCTAACCTAACCTAACCTAACCTAACCTAACCTAACCTAACCTAACCTAACCTAACCTAACCTAACCTAACCTAACCTAACCTAACCTAACCTAACCTAACCTAACCTAACCTAACCTAACCTAACCTAACCTAACCTAACCTAACCTAACCTAACCTAACCTAACCTAACCTAACCTAACCTAACCTAACCTAACCTAACCTAACCTAACCTAACCTAACCTAACCTAACCTAACCTAACCTAACCTAACCTAACCTAACCTAACCTAACCTAACCTAACCTAACCTAACCTAACCTAACCTAACCTAACCTAACCTAACCTAACCTAACCTAACCTAACCTAACCTAACCTAACCTAACCTAACCTAACCTAACCTAACCTAACCTAACCTAACCTAACCTAACCTAACCTAACCTAACCTAACCTAACCTAACCTAACCTAACCTAACCTAACCTAACCTAACCTAACCTAACCTAACCTAACCTAACCTAACCTAACCTAACCTAACCTAACCTAACCTAACCTAACCTAACCTAACCTAACCTAACCTAACCTAACCTAACCTAACCTAACCTAACCTAACCTAACCTAACCTAACCTAACCTAACCTAACCTAACCTAACCTAACCTAACCTAACCTAACCTAACCTAACCTAACCTAACCTAACCTAACCTAACCTAACCTAACCTAACCTAACCTAACCTAACCTAACCTAACCTAACCTAACCTAACCTAACCTAACCTAACCTAACCTAACCTAACCTAACCTAACCTAACCTAACCTAACCTAACCTAACCTAACCTAACCTAACCTAACCTAACCTAACCTAACCTAACCTAACCTAACCTAACCTAACCTAACCTAACCTAACCTAACCTAACCTAACCTAACCTAACCTAACCTAACCTAACCTAACCTAACCTAACCTAACCTAACCTAACCTAACCTAACCTAACCTAACCTAACCTAACCTAACCTAACCTAACCTAACCTAACCTAACCTAACCTAACCTAACCTAACCTAACCTAACCTAACCTAACCTAACCTAACCTAACCTAACCTAACCTAACCTAACCTAACCTAACCTAACCTAACCTAACCTAACCTAACCTAACCTAACCTAACCTAACCTAACCTAACCTAACCTAACCTAACCTAACCTAACCTAACCTAACCTAACCTAACCTAACCTAACCTAACCTAACCTAACCTAACCTAACCTAACCTAACCTAACCTAACCTAACCTAACCTAACCTAACCTAACCTAACCTAACCTAACCTAACCTAACCTAACCTAACCTAACCTAACCTAACCTAACCTAACCTAACCTAACCTAACCTAACCTAACCTAACCTAACCTAACCTAACCTAACCTAACCTAACCTAACCTAACCTAACCTAACCTAACCTAACCTAACCTAACCTAACCTAACCTAACCTAACCTAACCTAACCTAACCTAACCTAACCTAACCTAACCTAACCTAACCTAACCTAACCTAACCTAACCTAACCTAACCTAACCTAACCTAACCTAACCTAACCTAACCTAACCTAACCTAACCTAACCTAACCTAACCTAACCTAACCTAACCTAACCTAACCTAACCTAACCTAACCTAACCTAACCTAACCTAACCTAACCTAACCTAACCTAACCTAACCTAACCTAACCTAACCTAACCTAACCTAACCTAACCTAACCTAACCTAACCTAACCTAACCTAACCTAACCTAACCTAACCTAACCTAACCTAACCTAACCTAACCTAACCTAACCTAACCTAACCTAACCTAACCTAACCTAACCTAACCTAACCTAACCTAACCTAACCTAACCTAACCTAACCTAACCTAACCTAACCTAACCTAACCTAACCTAACCTAACCTAACCTAACCTAACCTAACCTAACCTAACCTAACCTAACCTAACCTAACCTAACCTAACCTAACCTAACCTAACCTAACCTAACCTAACCTAACCTAACCTAACCTAACCTAACCTAACCTAACCTAACCTAACCTAACCTAACCTAACCTAACCTAACCTAACCTAACCTAACCTAACCTAACCTAACCTAACCTAACCTAACCTAACCTAACCTAACCTAACCTAACCTAACCTAACCTAACCTAACCTAACCTAACCTAACCTAACCTAACCTAACCTAACCTAACCTAACCTAACCTAACCTAACCTAACCTAACCTAACCTAACCTAACCTAACCTAACCTAACCTAACCTAACCTAACCTAACCTAACCTAACCTAACCTAACCTAACCTAACCTAACCTAACCTAACCTAACCTAACCTAACCTAACCTAACCTAACCTAACCTAACCTAACCTAACCTAACCTAACCTAACCTAACCTAACCTAACCTAACCTAACCTAACCTAACCTAACCTAACCTAACCTAACCTAACCTAACCTAACCTAACCTAACCTAACCTAACCTAACCTAACCTAACCTAACCTAACCTAACCTAACCTAACCTAACCTAACCTAACCTAACCTAACCTAACCTAACCTAACCTAACCTAACCTAACCTAACCTAACCTAACCTAACCTAACCTAACCTAACCTAACCTAACCTAACCTAACCTAACCTAACCTAACCTTTTTTTTTTTTTTTTTTTTTTTTTTTTTTTTTTTTTTTTTTTTTTTTTTTTTTTTTTTGTTACCCAGGGGAAACCCTTTATGGGTACCACTGCGCCCCGGGGGAGGCTGCGTGGTTATGTGGGAGTCCCGCCCAGTTGACCGGTGTGCCGGATAGTCCAGCCCAGTCAACCGGTATGCCGGGTTACCCACTAAAACCCCTGGGGTGTTTCGTCTCGGCGCCTGTGTGTGCCGGGCCCATGGGTGCGTCACTGAAACTCGTCCACGGACCCGGCGGCGCTGGTCCCCTGGGACACTTCTCGGTCAGGGCTATCTCCGCCCTACCATCTCGGAGTGGCGCGCGGAAACACCGCGCGCGCCATCTCGGGGCAACGCTTTACGGACAGCAGACTCCCCCGAGTCTGCCGCCCACGGCCCATTTACGGGGGTTGGAGGCTGTCCTGGAACAGCCTCCGACGGCTCCCAGCTCTCCGGCGGCGCATGGGGAGATCGGAGACGATCTCCCGTTCGCGTTCCGCCGTTTCCTTCTGGAGGATCACCTGCTCACAGAAGGAAACTACCGCCGTCCAATTCGTCTCATCAACCAACATTGCGCGGAGCAATGCTGGGAGAGACAAATCCGCCCCGACTGCGCCGATGAGGTCACGGCGCTCGCTGGCCCATGCTGGGCACTCCTCCAGCGTATGCTGCGCCGTGTCCTCTTCCGCGCCACAGTGGTGACACACGGAAGTCGGTTCCCTTCCGGCTACTCGGCATAGGTACTTTCCAAAACAGCCGTGGCCGGAAAGTACCTGAACAAGCCGGAAGGTAAGCGACCCGTGCGTCCTGTCCAACCAGTCTTGTATAACTGGACGGACCGCCTCCACTGTCCATAACCCTGCAGTGGGCTGCGCTAGGCGCGCTTGCCACCTTTCTACCAGGTCCTTTTGGGCCCTTCTCCTCCACCGCTCTCTCAGGCTTGGTGGGGGATCAAGTCCTCGGAGACGGAGCTCTCTGCGCCACCTATACATAGCAGTATAGAGCTCCGCCTCCAGATCCCATGGCAACGAGCCTGCCAGGGCGGATGCCGCCTCGAAGGAGACAGTGCGGTAGCCGCGTATCACCCCGACCGCCATCGCTCTCTGAGGTTGTCTCAGGAGAGCGACGGATTTGCGGGTCAGGGTGTCCGCCCACACTGGAGCTCCGTATAGCGCCATCGATCTCAGCACCCCGAGATAGAGGTGCCGAGACGAGTCACTCGGTCCGCCTAGATTGGGCATAAGGCGCCTGAGGGCGCCTGCCGCGCCTCTAAGGCGAGGGGCCAGTCCACCAAAGTGGCTATTAAAATTCCACTTACTGTCGAGTTGGAGTCCCAGATATCTCATCGAGGACTCCACTCGAATCCGTGTACCACCAATGGAGATGTGGGAATCTACTGGCGGAGCCTTCCGGGGGCCGTGGAAACATAAGGCTTCCGATTTCTCGAAGGCCACCCGGAGTCCCAGCATCTCCATCCTTGCCACCACAACCTAACCTAACCTAACCTAACCTAACCTAACCTAACCTAACCTAACCTAACCTAACCTAACCTAACCTAACCTAACCTAACCTAACCTAACCTAACCTAACCTAACCTAACCTAACCTAACCTAACCTAACCTAACCTAACCTAACCTAACCTAACCTAACCTAACCTAACCTAACCTAACCTAACCTAACCTAACCTAACCTAACCTAACCTAACCTAACCTAACCTAACCTAACCTAACCTAACCTAACCTAACCTAACCTAACCTAACCTAACCTAACCTAACCTAACCTAACCTAACCTAACCTAACCTAACCTAACCTAACCTAACCTAACCTAACCTAACCTAACCTAACCTAACCTAACCTAACCTAACCTAACCTAACCTAACCTAACCTAACCTAACCTAACCTAACCTAACCTAACCTAACCTAACCTAACCTAACCTAACCTAACCTAACCTAACCTAACCTAACCTAACCTAACCTAACCTAACCTAACCTAACCTAACCTAACCTAACCTAACCTAACCTAACCTAACCTAACCTAACCTAACCTAACCTAACCTAACCTAACCTAACCTAACCTAACCTAACCTAACCTAACCTAACCTAACCTAACCTAACCTAACCTAACCTAACCTAACCTAACCTAACCTAACCTAACCTAACCTAACCTAACCTAACCTAACCTAACCTAACCTAACCTAACCTAACCTAACCTAACCTAACCTAACCTAACCTAACCTAACCTAACCTAACCTAACCTAACCTAACCTAACCTAACCTAACCTAACCTAACCTAACCTAACCTAACCTAACCTAACCTAACCTAACCTAACCTAACCTAACCTAACCTAACCTAACCTAACCTAACCTAACCTAACCTAACCTAACCTAACCTAACCTAACCTAACCTAACCTAACCTAACCTAACCTAACCTAACCTAACCTAACCTAACCTAACCTAACCTAACCTAACCTAACCTAACCTAACCTAACCTAACCTAACCTAACCTAACCTAACCTAACCTAACCTAACCTAACCTAACCTAACCTAACCTAACCTAACCTAACCTAACCTAACCTAACCTAACCTAACCTAACCTAACCTAACCTAACCTAACCTAACCTAACCTAACCTAACCTAACCTAACCTAACCTAACCTAACCTAACCTAACCTAACCTAACCTAACCTAACCTAACCTAACCTAACCTAACCTAACCTAACCTAACCTAACCTAACCTAACCTAACCTAACCTAACCTAACCTAACCTAACCTAACCTAACCTAACCTAACCTAACCTAACCTAACCTAACCTAACCTAACCTAACCTAACCTAACCTAACCTAACCTAACCTAACCTAACCTAACCTAACCTAACCTAACCTAACCTAACCTAACCTAACCTAACCTAACCTAACCTAACCTAACCTAACCTAACCTAACCTAACCTAACCTAACCTAACCTAACCTAACCTAACCTAACCTAACCTAACCTAACCTAACCTAACCTAACCTAACCTAACCTAACCTAACCTAACCTAACCTAACCTAACCTAACCTAACCTAACCTAACCTAACCTAACCTAACCTAACCTAACCTAACCTAACCTAACCTAACCTAACCTAACCTAACCTAACCTAACCTAACCTAACCTAACCTAACCTAACCTAACCTAACCTAACCTAACCTAACCTAACCTAACCTAACCTAACCTAACCTAACCTAACCTAACCTAACCTAACCTAACCTAACCTAACCTAACCTAACCTAACCTAACCTAACCTAACCTAACCTAACCTAACCTAACCTAACCTAACCTAACCTAACCTAACCTAACCTAACCTAACCTAACCTAACCTAACCTAACCTAACCTAACCTAACCTAACCTAACCTAACCTAACCTAACCTAACCTAACCTAACCTAACCTAACCTAACCTAACCTAACCTAACCTAACCTAACCTAACCTAACCTAACCTAACCTAACCTAACCTAACCTAACCTAACCTAACCTAACCTAACCTAACCTAACCTAACCTAACCTAACCTAACCTAACCTAACCTAACCTAACCTAACCTAACCTAACCTAACCTAACCTAACCTAACCTAACCTAACCTAACCTAACCTAACCTAACCTAACCTAACCTAACCTAACCTAACCTAACCTAACCTAACCTAACCTAACCTAACCTAACCTAACCTAACCTAACCTAACCTAACCTAACCTAACCTAACCTAACCTAACCTAACCTAACCTAACCTAACCTAACCTAACCTAACCTAACCTAACCTAACCTAACCTAACCTAACCTAACCTAACCTAACCTAACCTAACCTAACCTAACCTAACCTAACCTAACCTAACCTAACCTAACCTAACCTAACCTAACCTAACCTAACCTAACCTAACCTAACCTAACCTAACCTAACCTAACCTAACCTAACCTAACCTAACCTAACCTAACCTAACCTAACCTAACCTAACCTAACCTAACCTAACCTAACCTAACCTAACCTTTTTTTTTTTTTTTTTTTTTTTTCGTGAGGAAATGCATTTACGCATACCCTCCGCCCCGGGGGGAGCGGCGGGTTATGTCGGGCTCGACACCAGAATGGAGAATGGTGCCACTACCGACTAAAACCTCACGGTGTTCCTCCTTTGCGCTTACGGCCGGACAGTGGGCACTCTCCCAGACTCTACCACTGACCAGCCACGCTGGTCCCAAATGACCCCTCTCTCGGGGAGTTTTTACTCCACCCGTCTGACGACGATGTGTCGGAACACTAGACACATCGTTCATCCTCGGGGAACTCTTTAGCTGGGCGGCAGACTCCCCCCGAATCTACCACCCAGAGTTCCCTAGTTTACGGAGGCAGCTGGCGCTCATGCGCCAGCCGCCTACGTCCAACGCGTTTGCGGCGTATGGGTTGCGACGACGGATCGTCTTCGCGCACACGCTCCGCCAACTCTTTTGAGGCTACTACCTCCTCACAGAAGTCACGCATCGCCTCCCATGATGTCTCACTGCCTGTCACTGCAGCAGCAATGGCCGGCAGCGAGAGATCCGCCCCTAACCTAACCTAACCTAACCTAACCTAACCTAACCTAACCTAACCTAACCTAACCTAACCTAACCTAACCTAACCTAACCTAACCTAACCTAACCTAACCTAACCTAACCTAACCTAACCTAACCTAACCTAACCTAACCTAACCTAACCTAACCTAACCTAACCTAACCTAACCTAACCTAACCTAACCTAACCTAACCTAACCTAACCTAACCTAACCTAACCTAACCTAACCTAACCTAACCTAACCTAACCTAACCTAACCTAACCTAACCTAACCTAACCTAACCTAACCTAACCTAACCTAACCTAACCTAACCTAACCTAACCTAACCTAACCTAACCTAACCTAACCTAACCTAACCTAACCTAACCTAACCTAACCTAACCTAACCTAACCTAACCTAACCTAACCTAACCTAACCTAACCTAACCTAACCTAACCTAACCTAACCTAACCTAACCTAACCTAACCTAACCTAACCTAACCTAACCTAACCTAACCTAACCTAACCTAACCTAACCTAACCTAACCTAACCTAACCTAACCTAACCTAACCTAACCTAACCTAACCTAACCTAACCTAACCTAACCTAACCTAACCTAACCTAACCTAACCTAACCTAACCTAACCTAACCTAACCTAACCTAACCTAACCTAACCTAACCTAACCTAACCTAACCTAACCTAACCTAACCTAACCTAACCTAACCTAACCTAACCTAACCTAACCTAACCTAACCTAACCTAACCTAACCTAACCTAACCTAACCTAACCTAACCTAACCTAACCTAACCTAACCTAACCTAACCTAACCAGTCATCGTCGGGAGCTCGAGGCGAGCGGACGCGTCCACCGCTTCAAGTCCCCAGCAGTCCCCGGGTCGGGTACGGATTGCCCCCGGGTACGAACTGCCCCCGGGTACGGATTGCCCCCGGGTACGAACTGCCCCCGGGTACGAATTGCCCCCGGGTACGAATTGCCCCCGGGTACGAATTGCCCCCGGGTACGGACTGCCCCCGGGTACGGATTGCCCCCGGGTACGAGTTGCCCCCGGGTACGGATCGCCCCCGGGTACCAGTCCCCGGCAACCTCATGCGACGAGGTCGAGGGACACAGTGAGCAAGTAAGTCCCCCCTCCCCTTCCCCTTCCCCCTCACCCTCACCCGCCCCTCACCCCCCCCACCGCTCCTCACCGCGACCGCACCTCAGTGGTGAGACGTCCGCCGCCGGGAGCGGACGCTCCGACAGTGAGCCGTGCCCCCGGGTACGCGCCCCCGGGTACGAATTGCCCCCGGGTACGAACTGCCCCCGGGTACCAACCTCCGGGGACCAGCCCCCGACATCGCGAGCACCACACCGAGTCCCCGGGTACCTGCCCCCGGGTACGAACTGTCCCCGGGTACGGACTGCCCCCGGGTACCTGCCTGCGACATAGCGAGCACCACACCGAGTCCCCGGGTACCTGCCCCCGGGTACGAACTGCCCCCGGGTACGAACTGCCCCCGGGTACAAACTGCCCCCGGGTACGGATTGCCCCCGGGTACGAATTGCCCCCGGGTACGAATTGCCCCCGGGTACCTGCCTGCGACATAGCGAGCACCACACCGAGTCCCCGGGTACCTGCCCCCGGGTACGAATTGCCCCCGGGTACGAATTGCCCCCGGGTACGAACTGCCCCCGGGTACGGATTGCCCCCGGGTACCTGCCTGCGACATAGCGAGCACCACACCGAGTCCCCGGGTACCTGCCCCCGGGTACGGATTGCCCCCGGGTACGAATTGCCCCCGGGTACGAATTGCCCCCGGGTACGGACTGCCCCCGGGTACCTGCCTGCGACATAGCAAGCACCACACCGAGTCCCCGGGTACCTGCCCCCGGGTACGAACTGCCCCCGGGTACGAAGTGCCCCCGGGTACGGATTGCCCCCGGGTACCTGCCTTCAACATAGCGAGCACCACACCGAGTCCCCGGGTACTTGCCCCCGGGTACGAACTGCCCCCGGGTACGGATTGCCCCCGGGTACGAATTGCCCCCGGGTACGAATTGCCCCCGGGTACCTGCCTGCGACATAGCGAGCACCACACCGAGTCCCCGGGTACCTGCCCCCGGGTACGAATTGCCCCCGGGTACGAATTGCCCCCGGGTACGAACTGCCCCCGGGTACGGATTGCCCCCGGGTACCTGCCTGCGACATAGCGAGCACCACACCGAGTCCCCGGGTACCTGCCCCCGGGTACGGATTGCCCCCGGGTACGAATTGCCCCCGGGTACGAATTGCCCCCGGGTACGGACTGCCCCCGGGTACCTGCCTGCGACATAGCAAGCACCACACCGAGTCCCCGGGTACCTGCCCCCGGGTACGAACTGCCCCCGGGTACGAAGTGCCCCCGGGTACGGATTGCCCCCGGGTACCTGCCTTCAACATAGCGAGCACCACACCGAGTCCCCGGGTACTTGCCCCCGGGTACGAACTGCCCCCGGGTACGGATTGCCCCCGGGTACGAATTGCCCCCGGGTACGAATTGCCCCCGGGTACGAATTGCCCCCGGGTACGGATTGCCCCCGGGTACGAATTGCCCCCGGGTACGAATAGCCCCCGGGTACGAAGTGCACCCGGGCACCAGCCATTATATCGGTTTTTAGTGTTTTAACAATTTAACAATTAAGTGATTTAGTGATTTAGCAAATAGTGATAGTGATTGGTGACGTCGTAATCCAACATCATCATCTCACAGTGCCAAATAAGTTCGGTTACGTGCAAGTGTGCAAAAGTGCAAACATCTACCCGGATTGCAGTGACTTGGTGTATAGGGAGTACGGATAAGCAGCCGCAGTATGTTCGAGACCTGGTAAGTACCCCAGTCTGGGGTCCCATGCCACGTACTACTAGGGCGACCTCCGAGGCACACACAGAGCCACCCCTAACCAAGGCGACTTCCGAACCCAGAGACCTTGAAATCGCTACTCGTAAAATAACTTTCAGCCGAGATCATGTTTCACTCATTTTTAACTCATCTAAAACTCTAAAAATTCCAACAAAATTAAGACAACGTAACTAGAATCAGACAGACTGGGAACAATAGTGATTGATTGACACAGTGAACTTAAAACGTGAACGTAAATTAATAAAATAAAAACTTTTGAATAATAAAACAACTAAAGTACCATAACCTTTTGATGCAAAGACACACACCCGACTCGCGAACTCAATATCCATCAGAATATAGGGAAATATCTTCGCAGCTAAGCAGCGACACACCAGATTCCGGAGGCAGTCGCCCACGGCCCACGACGCTTTTGTTTGCCAACGAACAGTGGCACATGAAGGCATACCCGAGTTCAACAACATTTCAGCAACGACAGGTGGAGACTTATCACTGCTGAGACACCATATCTGTGAATTAACTGTACCCGTGTTATACTTGTGTTGTGTTTTATTTTGTTTCCCAGGGATTTAAAATTATGTAAAGATAACCCTAATATAAATGCAAATATTGTCAATTACTTGTGTTATGTGGTGTATGCTTATGTTTATGTGTTGTGTGCTGTTTCTTTATAACACATTGTGTGGACATTGGCCGCTAGGACATACCAGTACCGGTACCAGAGCAACTCTCATACATTTTCATATCACCTTCACTCCCTTCCTTTAGCATACAGGTGAACGAGACCCCAGCAACTGAACCACCACTAACAGTAAAGCCCGTGCAATCTACCGCGATCGCCTGACCTCGCCCATTTCCACCCAGCATAGTACACTGTAGGTCAGACGCGTCCACTTTCGGTCGAATTCGTTCACTCCATCTGATTTTCAGCACCTATCCGGCTCCATCTAAATACAATTAGCACCCTATCTAAATCTAATTTGCAGTCCTTTAAAAACTAGAACTTATAATAGCAATTAAACATTCAAACAAGTAATCTAATAATAAAGACACTTATAATGCTAATAACAAACGTTAAGCGCTAATAACAAATAACAAACGTACGTACACAATAAATAACAACAAAATAAATAATAATAAATAAAAAGAAATAAAATAATATTCGGTACAATAATCAATTAAAAAAAAAAAAAAAAAAAAAAAAAAAAAAAAAAATAATTAAATTAAACTTGGAATTCAAATAAAGAAGTGCCTCATTGGAACCAAAATGATAACAACAAGAACGCCACCCAGGTCAAGAACTTGCACTCCTCCACCTTCACAAGGAATAAACAGCGACACGGAAAACTCACAAACCTGTTACAACACACGCAGTCAAAATTCAAACAACATGACACTCACATGCAAGGAATCGGAGGTAGAAGGACCAAGATACCCGGGCATACAAGAACAAACCAACATTAAAAAAATGGCCATGCAAATAATAGAAAGAGTCAACATAAACAAAAGTGTCACCAAGGAAAGTAAAGAAATAATTATAACACTGGCCAAGGACATCATCAACACATCCGAAGAAAACCAACACACAATTAATCAACCAATATTCACCCAAGTGAACACAGACAGGGAGGAAATCAAAGAATTAATTAAAAAAGAAATCAACGCGATGTCACACAACCTCATAAAAGAAATAAACGAAACCATGGAACGAAACCACAATCAATACAAAACAACAGTACCACTTGAAGCAAAAGAAACCGAGGGGCTCAAACAAGAAATAACCAAAATACAAAATAATATCGATGAAATTTCGAAACAACTCAACCAAATAAACAAAAACACGAAACAAGCAACAACCCAAAGTAGAGGAAATACCTATGCCGAAATTCTACAGAAACACACCATTGAACAATCAACATCGTCGGCTAAGGCAAACACACCAAGAAACCTCAGCACTCTGCCACCACTGAAACCGGCACTAATTATCAAAGCAAAAAATAACGAATGCAGTGCAACTGAAACCCTAACCACCTGGCACCAGAAAACAACCTTCACAGATACCAACTTCGCACCATCCACAGTTAGACTCATGAAAAAAAACAACAGCATCAAAGTAACATTTGAAAACGAAGAACAGAGACAAATTGCCATAAACAAAACCAACTCTACGGGAATACTGGTAGCAGAACCCACTAAGAAACTATCACCTATGGTGCAAATTTTAGGGATCTCAAAAGAATATGCACCTGAAACAATAACAGATATCATAATCAAACAAAACCAAATCCTCAACGACATCAATAAGGAAGAATTGACCATGAAATTCACAAAAAACAACAGAAACAACAAACTATACAATCTATACCTGAGCACCTCCACCGAGACATTCAAAAAACTCATGAAATTAACAGGGATCAACATAAATCACCAAAAGGTTCACCTGGAACCATACATACCGCTCCTACAATGCTTTGAGTGCCTTCAGTTCGGGCACACGCGGAAGAGATGCACTAGTAACAAAACAGCGTGCTCCCACTGCGCCTCACAAGGGCACAAGTACGCTGACTGCCCTTACAAAGAAGACAGCCAGAAACTCAAATGCTTCAACTGCAAAAACAGCAACCACCAAGGAAACAGGAAATCCAACATGACCCATTATGACTACGCTCACACGCCCACGTCCAACAACTGTCCAATTAAAGTCAAGCAGGCCAAAGCAATCGAGGAAATTACTGACTATGGGAGAGAATAATCATCATAATCAAACTAGTACACCTACAACAATCTATGGCTGCGTACAAATCAACCTTAGACGCAGCTACAAAGCACAACATGAGCTAAAAAATTACATAGACAACAACGAAAAACCTCCACAGGTAATACTGATAACAGAACCATATACAGGAAAGGACGGAGTATTAAAGGGAATAAATGACTACAACATATTCCAACACAACAAGGGGAAACAAACAGAAGAAAGGGAAAACGAGGAACACACCAAAGCAGCAGTACTCATACATAAAAACGCGTTTAGTGGAGTAAGTACTAGCAAATTCTCCTCATCAAACATCATGGTGGTACAGGCAACATCCTCAAAAGGGAAAAAGGTGTACATTACATCAATCTACATCGAACCGAGAACAGACACCCACCAAACAATAGAAAAACTACAATTACTTCTAGACAGCACACCAGGCGCCATACACATAATAGGAGGAGACGTGAATGGAAGACATAATAGCTGGTGTGAAGGACAGCCGAACAAAAGAGGAAGCATCATATACGACTTAATAACCCAATATGACCTGACACTGGATAACAAAGGCAAGAGACACACGTACATTACCTCTACGGAAACCGGAATCAGAAAGTCAGCAATCGATCTTACGCTACACACCAATAACAAACACACAACCATCAACAATTGGGAAATCAACGATGATATCTGCCCCTCCTCAGATCACTCAGCTATAACTTTTAATATAAATCTAGAATTCAAATTAAACAAAGCCATCAGGCAGACTACATTTAGATACAACACCTCCATTGTTAAATGGGAACTTATAGCTGAGGAACTCGAGAGAGAAATAAACAGTATGCTAACAAACCAACTAATCGAGGAAATCAACCTAGCAGGACCCGAACAACTCAACGCAGCTATTAAAACAGTTACAAACATCATCCAAACGGCATGCGACTCACTCCTGCCTAAATACTCCTCCAGAAAACAAAAACCACCATGGTGGACCGATGAGCTCGAACTAGCCAAACAAAAGGTAATAAATAACCACCATGCGCTGACCAGAGCGGTCAGACAAGGCAGCTGCATAGAAGAAATATTAAAAGAAAGAAAGGAAACAAAAAAACAATACTCGGAACTTTTTAATACTACATCAACCAATCACTTTAGAGACTTCTGCAATAGCCAGGGGAAGGAGGACGTATGGACAATCACAAACAAAATTATACAAACTAGACCATCGCCTAAGCCACCCAGCACCCTGGAACTTAGCAACGGGGAACATACCAAAGACACCAAACATACAGCCGAAGCTCTTATCAACAGCTTCTTCCCGGAAGACGATCCGGACTCCACACCACAGCAAATTCACCTTAGAAATAACATGAAAATAATAGCAAATAGTAACCCCGATGAGGAATTCACACACACCGAAATTCTGGAATGTATAAAAACATTTTCACACAAAAAGGCACCAGGACAAGACCACCTTACTGCGGACATATGTCTATTCTTCGCAACCCACTTCCCGGAAATAATAACAAACATCATGAATAAATGTCTCCAACTACAGTACTTCCCCGAAGTGTGGAAAGAAGCACTAGCCAAGGTCATACCAAAACCAGGGAAAGACGACTACTCTAAACTCAATGCATACCGACCGATCGGACTCATCAACATTTTTGGGAAAACACTAGAAAAACTAATCATTAATAGAATAAACCATCACTGCTACACGAACCATATGGACACCGAAAATCAATTCGGATTCAAAGTAAGAACATCCACGAACCAAGCAATCGAAAAGGCACTAACTAAAATAAATGAAGCAAGAAGCATTGGCAACCAGACCCTAGCTATTTCACTAGATATTACGGCAGCATTCGACAACGCATGGTGGCCGGCGGTCTTCAACAGACTACAACAACTCAATTGCCCAACCAACTTACAAAACACAATGATCAGCTACGTCCGCGATAGAGTTGTTATCCTAAACTATGGGGACTGCACGGTCAAAAAAGCCATGACAAGAGGATGCATCCAAGGATCGGTGTGTGGCCCCACAATGTGGAACTTGGTGTTGGACTCGCTACTTACGACCACCCTACCAGACGGATGTCACATACAGGCCTATGCGGATGACATCCTGTTAGTTACCAATGCTAAAGATATCAACACACTCACCGAAAACACTAACAAGGCCCTCGACAAAATCCTCGAGTGGGGGAAAGAAAACAAATTAAAATTCGGAGCTGAAAAAACGCAAATGGTAGCATTCACCAGGAAAGCTGAAAAATGCAATATCAAATTCAACAATGTACCCCTCAACAATAATAAACATATGAAATACTTAGGAATCATAATAGATAACAAGTTAAGATTCAATAAACACGCCTTATACATCCTTGAAAAAGCTAAGAAAATATACAACAAGATAGCAACCTTCGTTAGACCAACTTGGGGCCTCAACTCACAAAACATAAGAATAATTTACAATCAGGTTATACAACCCATTGTCACATATGCAGCAGGCATATGGGCCACCAAGGCTCTAAGAATCAATTATGTAAAGAAAAAAATGCTGTCAATGCAAAGACTATTCGCCATAAAAATTATAAAGGCCTTCAAAACTACTAGAACTAACACGGCTATATGCCTAGCTGATATAACCCCCATCACGCTAAAACTACAAGAAATAGCCCTGGTTGAGACTACCAAAGCCACAGGACATAATATCTTCACACCTATGGACCTCAATCTAGAAAAACCTATAAGCCCAGCGGATCAAATGCACCCTGCACACAGAATGGGAATTGAATTCGAGGTTGCAAACAATACGGAGGAATACGGAGAACTTTGCATAAACAACATCGATAAATGGCACATCTTCACCGATGGAAGTAGACTGGAAGAAAGCAAAGTAGGGGCCTCCATAGTAATCATCAACCCGGATGGTACCAGAATAACCAATAAAAAATTTAAACTACACGATACATGCTCCGTATTCCAAGCCGAACTGCTAGCAATCTATAAAGCAGTTCAATACATAAATAACAGCACTAATCCAAATCTAGACAAAATAAACATATGTTCGGACAGCAGATCCGCCCTAATAGAGCTGAAAAACCCTAACACCATCATCAAAAACGCAGTAAAAACCCACAAGGAACTCCGAACGGCTGCAACCAAGGGTAAAACAATCACATTCACCTGGGTTAGAGCACACTCCGGAATCGAAGGTAACGAGATAGCTGATATAGCAGCAAAAAAAGCGGCAACACTTAAAAAAACCCCGGACTACAATAACTTCCCAATTAGCTACGTTAAAAAAAAGGGCCGGGAACAAAGCAAAAACCTAATGGAAGATTTCTACAGTAGAGCAAGTCCTGCACTCTTAAATCAAATAGACAGCTATAGTAACATGACCAAGGTAATCACGTCCATTCATCCGTCCTTTGCATTTACACAACTACTCACCGGACACGGGCTTTGCAGACAATATTTACATAGATTTAAAATAGCTAACACAGACACATGCCCGTGTGACAACACCACCACACAAACTTTCAAACATCTAGTGGAGGAGTGCGACAGATTTGAATATACCAGACTAAAATTCATCAGCACAGTCAATCACGAAGGAAATCCTTATGACCTCCTGAATATAATAAAAAAGGACAGGACCAAAGAGGCATTTCTAGAACACTTGAATGACATTATAAGAAATCTAAAGGAATTCAATACAACTTAATAGTATAAATTATAATCAAATAACCAATTAATATTCTTTTATTATTTTTATTATTATTATTCTTTTTACTTTCATTTCATTTTACTTTCATTTTTTATATTAATTTTCACTCAATTTCAACTTCAATTTTTCATTTCCCCCACGACCAAACAACCAAAAGGGAGAGAGACCGCAGAGCGACATGTCAACTGCCTCCCTCTCTCTCAGAACAGCCAGCCCTGGGAAGGCTGATTCCTGCCTGCAGCCGGGCCCGTCAACGCTCAACTCCCCTTTACTTCCCTTCCCTCTCCCTCTCTCTTTCAGGGCCATTCATTTCAAGCTTGCTGGATCCGGCTCCACATGGCTCCCACCCATGGCTCCCACCAGCAGCTTTACCAATTTACAACTAATCGTAATCATAAAACAGCTCTGATTCTGTGTTTGGGTTTTTTGGGTATCCTCCCCCAGGGAATTCTGATTCACCTTCATTTCTACTCAATTCCAAATTTCATTTCATTTCATTTCACTTTCATGTCATTTTCATTTCCCCCATGGTCAAACTTAAACCATGGTTACTTTCATTTCATTTTACTTTCACTTTTTATATTAATTTTCACTCAATTTCAACTTCAATTTCAATTTTTCATTTCCCCCACGACCAAACAACCAAAAGGAAGAGAGACCACAGAGCGACACGTCGACTGCCTCCACATCTTGCCCTGGGAAGCGGGGAAGGTTGGTTCCCGCCTGCAGCCGGCCCGCCAACGGTCAACTTCCCTTTACTTCCCTCTCTCTTTCAGGGCTACTCATGTCGAACTGCTGGATCCGGCTCCACATGGCTCCCACCAGATGCCCTACCAACTGACAACTAATTGTAATAATTGTAATTAAAAAAAAAAAAAAAAAAAAAAAAAAAAAAAAAATAAAAAAAAAAAAAAAAAAAAAAAAAAAAAAAAAGTGCACCTGAAAAACCTTATTTATCTGAAAAACTTATTTACCCCACCCCACCCACCCAACCAACACGAACACGGACAGACCTGACACGGGTACGACACAGCCAGGACATAGTCTGGCACAATCGTGCCAGAAAGGGTCAGGCTGCCAACACCCACTACTCACTCAACATACAACGACTGACTCAAGACTGACCGACTGACTCACCCCTGGACGGGCTTAGGAACCTCTCTGACACACCATGCACAAATGAGACTCTTCCTGGTCCAATCACTGGGAAGACCACCATTTGGGTATGAGGACACAGAGAGGGACAACAGGCACGCCCGGGGGTGTTAGGTTATGCTAGGTTCCCACCCACCCCACCCCATGACTAACCAACTACTACATACCAAACTTAGACTTTACTACCCTACTGATTCAACAAACATACACCTGACTACAACTACTACAACTCCGACTACCACCAACCTTTATACCAACAAACTTCCCATTTTTCCTAACTACTCCTTAGGTGGAGAACAGTAGCGAGTATCCCATTAGCACCTTCTGTCCTCCACCTACAACCTCTACTTAAATACCCTCCACCAAAACAACCTTTCCTTCAACCCACTAAATAAAAAAAAAAAAAAAAAAAAAAAAAACCTAACCTAACCTAACCTAACCTAACCTAACCTAACCTAACCTAACCTAACCTAACCTAACCTAACCTAACCTAACCTAACCTAACCTAACCCAGTAGCGACTCGTCCCTCGCCCGATAAGCAGCTTTTTCCGCGAGCTCCCGCTTAAAAAATTCAAAAAAGTGGTATAGAGTGCACCGATTTTAGTGATTCAAGTGTCAGTCGACGCGGAATCACGTGCCCTAGCCGAAGCCGGCTTGTGTGACGTCGATACGTCAAGTGCCGAAGTAGGAGTGCGGAAAAACCCAATTTGAGGTTATTCAAAAAGTGAAAAAGTGATATAGAAGTGAAACGAGTGCTACGACCTTAATAATTTATTGTGCCTCCTGAGGCGCAATCAGGAGCTGCACCTTCCCCAACTTTCACCAGATTTTTCTGGTGCAAGACTCCGAAGATATTTAAAGAAAAACAAGTACCACGTGGACACGTGGTCCTTGAAGGAGACCTGCCAGGACCACCATCTTTTGCAGCCACGCGGAGGACCATAAGAGAACACCTTTGGCGAAAACTTTGGATTTTTAAGTTAAGTAGTTTTTAATTAAAAAATTGTTAAAAATTGTAATTTTGACTCTTAATAATTCGAGAACCTTATTCAAAATTCAAAATTTTCAACTGCTATAAGTTGCGCGCTCACTTATTCTAGGCGAAACTTTTAAAATAAAATTTTTCTGATAAATAGTTCTCGAATTAATTTTAAATTTGTGAAATTTTGTGATTTTTATTTTTAATTTGGTTGTGTTTGAGAAAATTTTAAATTTTTATGTGTGTGCTTATGGGCCTCTATTTATAGTTAATTATCATATTTTTTCTGGATTTTTTGCGCTATTGGTTCCGGAGTTATTATTTTTCAATCGAATTTTGCTCATATATTGGAAAATAATAACTTTAAAAATATTTCAAGTATACCTTAGTACCCAGAGTGTCCCTCTGACACCTAGGAACCAAAATTGTAGGTCCCTAACCCTTCTGGGGCCAAAGTAGCGCGAAATTTGACCTCGGACGGCCATTTTGTTTTTCATGTGCGAAACTTTGACCCCGGATATCTCCGGAACCGCTCAGCGCAGAAAGACCGGACTTGCTTGGGGAGCGTTGGGAGACTTATTTGAGTAGTTCCAGGCTGGTTTCGATCGTTTTTGGCGCCTAGAAATTTTTTCGGCTAAAACCCATATCTACATCTAGCCCACGTCGAGCTCATTGCTCCAGTCGAAGTCCGGCTCTCCTACGGCCCCTGGAACCCGAGATATCCGCGATTAAGACCAGCACCTGACAGTTGTGACGTCACACTGCAAAACTTTGACCAGTTGTATCTCGGGAACCGTGGGGTCTGGGAGATCGGGAGTTTGACAGGGGAGCTCTGCGGGCAGTCCTCTACAGGAATTGGGAACTTTTTTGAGGATCGGGGCCGAAAAATTTTTGGACAAAATAAACGATCGCACCGGGTAGAGGAGGTCGAGCTGGTCAAGGAGGTCCAAACGCCACTATTCTGCGACTATTGGAGCCCGAGATATGCACGATTGAAAATCGATTTTGACAGTTCTGCCGCCATTTTGAAAATTTTCGATCGTGTATAGCTCGGGAACCGGGCGTCGTACGAGGTCCGCGTTTGGACTGGGAATCTCGGCGAGACCTTATCTACGCAACGGAACCCTAAATTTGAAATTTGGAGCCGACAAAATTTTCTGTTAAGTTGGCACTGCTATCGGGTGGGGGAGGTCGCGCCGAGTCAGGAAAGTCCAAGCGCCACGCTCTGCGACAAATAGGGACTGAGATAGACTCGATCGAAGACGGACTTTGACAGTTCGCCGCCATTTTGGAAAATCTTCGATCGAGGATATCTCCGGAACCAAGCGTCGTACGAGGTCCGCGTTTGGACTGGCCATCTCGGCGAGATCTCGACTACAAATCTAAATTGACAAAAATTTTTCAAAAAATTTTTTGAAAAATTTTTTATTTTTAAAAATTTTTATTGACTAAAAAGTCGACTTTGTGACAATTTTAACGGTGTTTTTGTAGAGCCATAGCGATTTAGTTTATAATATAGTAAACGAACTTTGAAAAGAGGAAAATTGACACAAAACTTCCTTTTGGAGAATTGTTACTCGATTTCTTTTGTGTAATATATATACCTGTATAACGAACGACGCCATATACACGTCAAAAATTTTTACATAGACATATATACATTTTTATTTATATACATTTGACGATCTACCATGTCCATACATAGGACTCCCGAAAAAACTAATATGGACTCAAGTAAAGGGACAGGATTTGAAGGATCTACGGAAGGGATTGAACGAGATACCGCAGGACGGAATCTAAGTAAAGCTGCACGCAGGAACCAAGAAGCGAAGGACATTGTGGCAAATGCCAAACTGTTCCTGTCGTATAGCGGCAACCTAAGACGAGACGTCAAGCAGACGGTGACGGAGGCTCTGGACGAACTCCTCTTGATGGTGATAGAGGGAACTGCTGTCGAAGGAAATGAGCACCTTAGACAATCTCAGGCCTCTGGGAGTAAAGCAGATACCCAAATAGGGCACCAAATTGACACCAAGAAAATAGAAGAGATATTGGAACATCAGGCCAACCAATTACGGATAAATAACGAGGAAATAACGAAATTGAGAAGAACAATCGAAGATAGATCACAAACGGAAAAGAAAAGCGAAGATGTAGAAAATAGCACGGAACAAATTCTAGAGGAAGTAGCCCAGATTCGGCAAATAGTCGAAACAACAGGATATGAAATAACAGCCCTACAGACGCAAGTTGAACAGAAGACATACGCAAATATTGCCGCAACACCTACTAGCAAAAAACCACCGGAGCACATCTCATACCACTCTCTCGCGGTGACATCCAAGAATAGTATGGATACAGGGGACGAAATCTTGGAAGTAATTAGAAAGGAAGTAAACGCCACGGAGAGGGGTGTGCAGGTGGATCGGATAAGAAAGGCAAAAAATAGGAAGGTCATCGTAAGTTGTAGGACAGAGGAAGGCAGAGACAGAGTAATGGAGAAGTTGGAAAGGTCAGAAAAACTGGAAGTTGAAGAGATATACAACAAGAACCCCCTAGTCGTTCTAAAGGACGTATTGGGGGATGTATTGTTGCGGAACACATTTCAGGACATCGAAGACGCATTGAATAGGCAAAATAAGCAACTACTCCACGGTTTGGAAGGTACCGATTGCCTAATAGAGGTCCTTTATACAAAAAAGGCCAGAAATCCGCACACACGCAGCATAGTAGCAAGAGTCGCGCCACAAGTTTGGCAACGCTTTGTCCAAGCCGGGGCAGTACATCTAGATCTACAGCGGGTACGGGTGGCAGACCAATCTCCACTCGTACAGTGTTCGCTCTGCCTCGGTTATGGGCATAGCAAGCGTTTCTGTAAAGAGACGCAGGCAAGATGCAGCCACTGCGCAGGACTGCACATGAAGAGCGAATGTGCGGATTTCATGGCAGAAACACCGCCAACTTGTACAAATTGTCTACGGACTAAGCAGGAAAAGGTGGAACACAACGCGTTTGCCGAAGAGTGCCCGGTGAGAAGGAAGTGGGACGTTCTCGCCAGGGCCTCAGTAGCTTACTGCTAAAGTGATGCCGGACGCCCCTCAGTACGCAATAAAAAACATTTTGTACACCACAGCTCGTGCCAAGGAGAAAGCCGACAGCATTTATAAAACAAGCACTGTCCATGAAATTACACGACCAAATTTAAACTTCTTGACGAATTCCAAAATTAACAAGAATTGCAAAATTAAAATAAGAAACAAAGGAATTCAAAGTATAATTGAAGATATAATGCACTATATCTCCCAAGTATCGCACAACAAAAACAGCAAACAAATAATAAAAGAAAGGAAATCGAAAAGAAACCAACAAAAAGTGTCTAGTACAGTAGATAATATCACCGTAATTACATATATAAATAAGCACAGAAAACGGCAAAAACAAGCAACAAATATTGTTGAAGTATATTTAATAATATACTCACCAACAATCGTAACCAAAACTAAAGCAAATAAATAGAAATGTATATAAGTTATGTAAAAATCAAGACATGGTCACAAATCTAAGACAGCAATATGTGTCACAAACTGTCGGAAAATTAAAAGTATATAAATTAGAAAATAAGAAAATACTATAGCAGTTCTTATATGAATACACATAGGAATATATTATAAGTATAGTAGAAATGTAATAAATAAATAGAATAGAATATGTAAAACTAGCAATATATTAACAATTATAAAAATAAGAGATTTATGTATAAATAAAGCCAAGAAAGAATGTAATAAGCAGATAGAATAGTATTATGGTATAATAAATAAACTATAAAAACCTGCAATATATAAAGATTAAAATATGGAATAAGATAAGCAGATATAATGTAACCTAAATAAAACAAAATTAGTAGTGCACATACAAATTACAAAATGTATACGGGTTTCAACGATCGGAGAAATACAACTCTGAACGTTTAAGCTCGGCTTTCGGTATTGTAACAAGATTTTAAAACACAAAGAACATTGAAATGATTGTAAAATAAATAAAACCTCAAATAGTAGCAAATAGTGAAGATGTAAAGTTATATAAGTAGAGAGAAAGGAACGGAAGTAGAAGCTTATATAATAAAAAGTATGTAAGATTAGAATGTAGACAACTTATGTAAACAAATAAAAATAAACAAATTATTAATAGGCAATAAAGAACCCTAGACAGCCATATCCTTGACTACCACATTAGGAAACCTTAGCTCGCGGGCCGGGCCTATGCGCCCGGACAGGTAGAGAATAAAAAAAAAAAAAAAAAAAAAAAAAAACCTAACCTAACCTAACCTAACCTAACCTAACCTAACCTAACCTAACCTAACCTAACCTAACCTAACCTAACCTAACCTATCCGAAACAGTACGGTTTCATGCCCCAGCGAGGAACCGAAGACGCCCTCTATGACCTGGTAGAGCATATCAAAGAAGGAGTACACTCCAAAAGCATAGTACTTCTGATCTCCCTAGACATAGAGGGTGCCTTCGACAATGCATGGTGGCCCGCCCTAAAACATCAACTAGCGAACAAGAGGTGCCCAACTAACCTCTACGAGATGGTATGCTCGTATCTCAGCGACCGTAAAGTCAAGGTGAACTACGCTAGAGCAGCCTACGAGAAGGAAACTACCAAGGGTTGTGTCCAAGGATCCATCGGAGGACCGACCTTTTGGAATGTAATCCTAGACTCGTTACTGCGAAAGCTAGAAGCTGAGAAAGTATACTGTCAGGCGTTCGCTGACGACGTTGTTCTCGTGTTTACAGGCCAATCCAAGTCCCTAGAGCAGGAAGCAAACAAGACACTAGAGGTGGTAGTGGAATGGGGTAAGCGTAACAAACTAAACTTCGCAGCGCATAAGACCAGCGCAATGTTGCTAACGAAGAAGTTGAAGTTCGATGCCCCGAAATTAACCATGTCTGGTGTTAAGCTCAGCTTCGCTAAGGAAGTAAAACTGCTTGGTCTGGTGATCGACCAAAGGCTCACTTTCAAAACACACGTAGCCGCTCAGTGTAAAAAGGCAGCGGAAATTTACAAGCAGATAGCGTGTGCAGCGAAAGTGACCTGGGGACTAAATGGCGAAATCACGAGAACGATATATGTCGCAGTGGTGGAACCCATCGTTATGTATGCATCAGCTGTATGGGCTCCGGCGACAGACCTCGAGGAGAACAGGAACCACCTAAACGCACTCCAAAGAGGTTTCGCCCAAAAAATATGCAAGTCCTACCGTACTGTTTCCCTCACATCAGCACTCACACTCTCCGGCTTAATCCCGTTGGACTTGAAAATACGGGAAGCCCTGAATCTGTACAAAGTTAAGAAGAACTTCTCCCAAGATTACCTCACACCAGGAATGGAGCTCGAACAGAACGTCAGTTATCTGGACAAACCACACCCGTCCACGCAGACATCAGTGGAATTCGAGCTCCTAGAAAACATCCCGAACCAGATGGAAGGACCCCAAATATACACAGATGGCAGCAAAATAGAGGGTCAAGTTGGTGCTGCCCTAACCTGGTGGGAGGATGGTAGAGAAGTCAAATACTCCAAGTTCAAGCTACACTCCGAATGCACGGTGTTCCAGTCGGAACTTTATGCTCTTTACCGGGCAACTCAGATGGTGAGATCCAGCAGAGCCCCTTTGGTCAACATATTGAGTGACTCAAGATCTTCACTCGAATTGCTGAGAAATCCCAACACGAGCCATCCCTTGGTGAAGTGCATTAAGGAAAACATTGGTACAATCGGCGCTAAAGGGAGATCTGTTCGTTTGTTTTGGTTAAGGGCGCATGTGGGTACCGCTGGAAACGAAAGAGCCGACGAGCTCGCGAAATCAGCGGCCCTCACAGACGCCTCCCGGGACTACGAGGGGATCCCCTTGTCCTATGTCAAAAAGAAGATCCGTGAGGAATCTATTCAGCAATGGCAGGATAGATACGAAACCTCCAGCACGGGCGCGGTAACACGTAAGTTCCTCCCTGATATTGCAGACGCATATCGGTTCACGAGGACTACAAAACTTACCCCCTACCACGTGCAAGCTTTGACGGGACACGGAGGAATAGCCGAGTACTTGTACAGATTCAAGTTAAAAGAAAGCCCTGGATGTGAGTGCGATTCCGATGTCTCTGAATCGGTTTGGCACATACTCTTTGATTGTCCCCGTTTTTTGGCTGCCCGAATGGACCTGGAAATGAAACTAGACAGGAAATTCTCGATAAACGATCTCCATAACATCCTGGCAGATTCGAAGTGCAGACAATATCTTTTGTCTTTCATTGACAGGTCCTTCAGAACAGCGACAAAAAGAAACTCCACCCTAGAAACACTCCCCCCTCCTCCACCTACGCAAAACGTCACACTCCCAACAACAGTAACTGCGCGAGTCCCTGTAGAAGATGCCCCCATCAAAAGCTTTGCTACCAACCACCTATTAGCAAGCACAGAAAGAGGGGTCCCAGGAATTCGTCTTCGCAGTGTGGCTCTGTTCATGGACAGTAATAAGGAAAGATTTGGAATAAGCTTCTGTATTGCTCCGGAGAAGAAGCGCGTCCGCATGTCGCCGGGAATCTCATGCCTGCTAAACGGGAGCACCGCTAAAGTCACTATGAAGCGGAAGGCTTACGACGCTCTGCCTGAGACTGAGGTGGCCGGTCACCGATGCCGACTGGTGCGATCAAAGAACAAGACGATCGCGCTGTTCGAGTGGGCAGACCGGTCTCCTTTCGCTCAGGCAAGCCTGTTGCTCTCGGAATTAGAAACACCAGCGGACGGGATCCCCCGTGTGATAAGCGTCGACGCAATGAACGTTGAGTTCTGGAAATGTGAAGTCGAGGATCGGCTAGGTTGCACGAAGGCCTCAGAACACCATGAGGTCGTAGTGTACGAAGACAGAGGCGAAAATCTTGGTTTTCTAAAGACACCCGCAGTCAAACGTACCACTGCAGCAAACGGCCGGGGACATCCAGTTCCAGAATTAAGCGGATCTGAACGGGCGCAACAGAAAGTAGATGCTGAAAAAGCCGCCGCACATCAAAGCGGTCGCCGTGAGGAGAGCGAAGGCCGAGTCTCCGCTCTCTGGACGGCGTTCAGTACTGCTACGCAGAGCTTATTCCAGAAATCCCCCAAGACTCCAAAGCAAAGTAAGCCCTTCCTGATAACAACGTCAAAGGTGCAGCTGCAACTGCACCCGAAGGTCAGTACGAGAGCCGACAAGGGACAAGTCAGTCCGCCACGTCTCATCCCCGCCTCGACGCCGCAGGAACATGCCAGGAACGCCCTCCTCGAATTTCTAGCCGTGACGAGAGCGACCAGACAGGTCAATCTCATAACCTGCGAAAACATCATGCAGTCTTTCAGGCACGGTAATGAAGGTCTCCTGAAGGTGAGATTGGAGGAGGCAAAAGCAGCCATGTACAATAATGATACATCCCAGTTCATCATGGGAGCCGTAAAAGGCGAGTACATGGCAGCTTACAGTGCAGGAAATGGTTTTGTGGCGCTGGACGCGGCTGAGACGAAGCGGACTGGAAAACTGAAGTACGCAACACCTCCAAATGATCCTATCGTAGTTATCGCCCAATGTACCAAAATAATGCTAGAGGACAGAGTTCTCGAGATGGCTAAAGCCATCACCGGGAACCCTGAAATCGATGCACAGTGGGAAAGCTGGACGATACCAAAAATACGGTGGATCAATGGCGTTCCGGGATGTGGAAAGTCTACATGGGTAGTAAGACACTTTGATGTGGACAAGGACGTTATCATCACCACAACATCTGAAGCAGCCAAAGATCTGAGGGAGAAGCTAGCGCACCGAGTGGGTGACCTGGTGAAAACCAAGGTGCGAACTATGGCTTCTGTACTCGTAAATGGATTCAGGAAGCGAGAGCACCGTGACCGCCTACTGGTGGACGAGGCTCTCATGAACCATTTTGGAGCCATAGTGATGGCTTCTCGGCTGTCTGGTGCTAACGAACTTGTCCTTATCGGAGATGTAAATCAGTTGCCTTTTATCGACAGGGAAAATCTCTTCGAGTTAAGGTACTGCCGCCCAGACCTGGTTACCAACATCAACCAGGAGTTTCTTTGCACAAACCGATGCCCAATGGACGTTGCGTACGCGTTGGGGGAGATATACTCCGGTATATACTCCTCAGTTCCCCGTATTAGGTCTCTAGAGCGGAAAAGGTACACTGGAGCACATATACCTAGCACCCTCCCCAACACCCTCTTTTTAGTTCACACGCAAGAGGAAAAGGAGACCCTGATCAACCAGGGTTTTGGCGAGGGCAATGGGTCGTGCACACTTACCATTCATGAAGCTCAGGGACTTAAATGCGAGTCGGTAATCGTTATAAAGACCAAAGAAAGGCAAAGCCTGCACGACAGTGTCCCACATGCAGTCGTGGCGATTTCGCGGCACACGAGGTGCTTCACGTACTATTCCGACGACTATGAAGATGCCATCAGCCGATATGTGCAACGCGCGGTGGCTGCGTCATCTAAGACCATCTGCGACTACAACTTGCAGATGGCAATCAAAGATCGGAATGAGGCGGTGGTGGAGACCATGCGACACGTCGTACAGCCCTAATTAAATAAAAAATTGTAAACTTAGATAGAAAATATTGTTCATAGTTTTAGAAACGTGTTGTCATGTGTGTGCCCTGAGCATTCATGCTCACCATCGGAAGCTCCTTCTAGCGGCGGCGTCGTGTGGCGGGTCGCTCTCTTCCCTCAAATATGGTTGAGGAGGGCGATGGCTGGCATGCGCGTCAGACTCGTGATCGGGCGCTGCTTGCGGGACGCTGGTCTGCTCGTGGCACGCACATGATAGTTATAGTATATAATATAATGTAAAAAAAAAAAAAAAAAAAAAAAAAAAGGGAAGTGAAATAAATATTAAAAAAAAAAAAAAAAAAAAAAAAAAAAAAAAAAAAAAAACATAAGTAAAAAAAAAAAAAAAAAAAATATATATATATATAAAAAAAAAAAAAAAAAAAAAAAAAAAACATCCTCTCGTACTAATTAAATAAGAATAGATTAAGAATTTTAATGAAATTTATAATAAAATAAAAAGTTTATGTTAAAAAATGGCACAGACCCTGGAGTCTGTGGTGAATAACTTTATTTATAAAAAAAAAAAAAAAAAAAACCTAACCTAACCTAACCTAACCTAACCTAACCTAACCTAACCTAACCTAACCTAACCTAACCTAACCTAACCTTTTTTTTTTTTTTTTTTTTTTTTTTACGTGGGGAAATGCATTTACGCATACACCGCCGCCCGGGGGAGAGCAGCGGGTTATGTCGGGCTCGACACCAGAGTGATGCCACTACCGACTAAAACCCCACGGTGTTCCATCTGCACTGACCATACAGACCGGGTCGAGGGTTCGCTCTCGCACGCATCTCGACCCGGTCGGTGCAGCATCCTCCCTAGAGGAACCGCCTCGGGAGGGCCTAAGCCCCCCTCCTGCGACTTCGGCGATGCACTGGAACACACAGCGCATCACCGACTACTTGGGACCTATGTATCGGGAGTGCCAGACGCCCCCGCATCCGACACTCCAGGTCCACCGAGCGGAGACGGCGAGCGAGCCCGGATGGCTCGCCCCCGTGTCCGTGCTCTCCGGCGTGGGTGAGCAAGAGGGTTCCTTTCTCTCTCTCGCTCCTCTTCCTCCCTCCTCGATACGACAGCCTCGCAAAACGAGATCATTGCATCCCATGACCTCTCATCATCGACCATCTTAGCAATGACGGTCGACAAGGAGAGGTCCGCCCCCACGACTGCGACCAGTAATCGTCGCTGTTCCGCCTCAGCCGGACATGACTCCAATACGTGCCACGCAGTGTCCTCAGCACATCCACACTGGTGACACATCGGTGTTTCCTCCCTTCCGGCTACTTGACACAGGTATCTCCCGAAACAGCCATGTCCCGTGAGAACCTGCGTCAACCGGAAGGTAAGGGATCCATGGTCGCGTTTGACCCATTCCATGAAAATGGGCCGTATGGCTTCCAGTAGCCGTTGGGCACCTCTTCCTCTGTGCGTGGCTTCTTCCAGAAGCCTCTGCCTCCAACGTTCCAGAGCTTCTTCCCTGGCATTCTGGCGCCATCGCACGACTTCTTGCGGCGCGGGTCGAAGATCTTCCTCTCTTGCCCGTTTCCTACGCCAGAAGACCGAAGATAAAACATCGGCCTCTAGGTCCCATGGCATAGACCCGGCGAGAGCACATGCCACCTCGTGGGAAATCGTGCGATATCCCCTGCATATTCTGGCAGCCATTATTCTTTGCGCTCGACGCAATAGAGCGCTCTCCTTATGGTCAAGAGACCCTGCCCAGATAGGGGCACCGTATAGAGCCATAGAACGAACCACCGCCATGTAAAGGTGGCGGCAGCTCGCATTCCCTCCGCCGATGTTGGGCAGAAGGCGGCTCAAAGCTGCAGCTGTTCCTGTCAGCTTGGGTGTTAAGTGCATCAGGTGTGCACCAAATCTCCATCTGCTGTCGAGCACGACGCCGAGGTATTTTAGCGTCGACCCAACAGCAATGGAGGTTCCCCCCACAACAATATTTGAGCCTGCAGGTGGTGCCCGTCGAGGACCATGAAAGCATATGGCCTCGGATTTGTGGAGTGCCACCTCCAGGCCCAATCGCCTAATCCTTGCTACGACAGCCGCGACTCCCGCTGTTGCAAGAATTTTTGCTTCGCGGAAATCTCTTCCTCGGGCGGTAACCATCGTGTCGTCAGCAAAACAAATAACACTGACGCCACGAAGGTTAGCGCCACGTAGGACCCAGTCATAACCAATGTTCCACAGGGGTGGCCCTAGAGCAGACCCCTGTGGAACACCGCGATCCATGGGACTTCGTTCCTCTCCCTCTTTTGTTGCGAATACCACTTCCCTCTCTGACAAGTAGCCCTGTCCGACAAGGCACTGGAGGTGCCACGGAAACTGGTGGTACCTCAGTCCCTCTCTAATCGTGCTCCAGGGTAGAGTGTTGAAAGCGTTGGCTACGTCAAGCGACACAGCCACCAACACTCCACCACTGGAGCACGCCTCATCAGACAGATTCCGGAGATGATCTATGGCGTCGATCGTTGATCGACACCTCCTGAATCCGTATTGATTGTCAGATAGGTTTGGTCCGACTGCCTCCAGATGCTTTTCGATTCGGGCTGCGACAATGCGCTCTAGCAATTTGCCCGCTTCGTCGAGCAGGACTATAGGTCGATACCCAGAGGGTTCGTCCACTGGCCGCCCATCTTTCCTGAGGAGAACGAGTCTCCCCCTCTTCCATCGCCTGGGGAATCTTCCCTCTCGCATGCAGCGAGTGAGGAGATTCCTCAGGCGGGGTCCTAACTCATCCTGAGCGAGGGCCCACGCACGGCCGGGTATGCCGTCAGGCCCCGGTGCCGTGTTCTTGGCCCTCATTCTCAGGACTGCCGCGCCCAGCTCACCCTCTGACACTTCAGGGGGCTCCTCGTTCTCCTCAGCTGTATCTGGTCGCCGTGTCGCCGCCATAGTGGGAGGGATAAATTCGGTCCCTGGATCTCCAGGGAACAATCCCTCAACCACGCGCCGTAGCGACGGGGGTTCCAGAGTGCTGGTGACAGGGGGCGCCCATGGGCGTAGCTTTCGCCTCGCCAGTAGGTAGGGGCGTCCCCACGGATCTCGCTCCAGAGTCTCCAGCAACTCCTTCCATGCATTGGCTTTGGCCTCCTTGATGGCAACACGGAGAGCTTTCGAAGCTTCCCTGTACGCAGCATATAAGGCGTCGAGTTCAATTTGCTCATGCTGCCTTCTCCTGCGGTGTCGTTGGTATCGGCGACGTCTTACGACGCACTGGCGGCGAAGCTCCGCTATCTCTTCTGACCACCAGTAGATCTGACGCTTGGGTGGCAAGACCTTTGCACGGGGCATGGCGGCGTCGCAAACACGCGTCATCGCCATGCACAGATCGTCAGCTTCTGCATCCAGGTCCACTGGTTCTAGAGAGGGGGCATTCCACGCCTGGACTATAGCCGCCTCTTGCAGCAGATCTAAGTCCAGGCGCTTCAGAGCCCATCGTGGGCCATTTACTGGCATTGTCCGTCCTCGAGTTTCCGCTGAGGACGAGGAGACGCTGAACTGAATATAACGATGGTCAGATAGCGTCTCCTCGTCCAGAAGCACCTTCCAATCGCTTACACGACGTGCGACGTCTGGGGTGGCAAGGGTCACATCGACCACGGAGCCACCCCCGCGTCGCACACACGTATACTCCCGTCCTTGGTTGAGGACACATAGTCCCGTTTCTGCCAGCCACTCCTCGACGGCTCTCCCTCGCGCATCTGTTGTCGAGGATCCCCATGCCATAGACTTGGCATTGAGATCCCCGAGAACGATGACAGGACTTGGGCGACTTTGCCCCAATAGGGTCCCCACCTCTAAGAGAAAGGCCTCAAATTCAGCGAGGACCCTATTGGGGGAGAAGTACACCCCCACAACCACTATCTTACCAACTCGAGCCGCAACGAATCCCCCCCCTCTCCTTACTCCGTCCAGAGTGGGGGAAGGCGCCGGGGATTGAGTTGTAATTGCCACTAGGCCGTCAAGGTCACCTACCCAGTCGGATCTGTCTGGGATGGCATATGGCTCCGCAATCACAGCCACCTGAATAGATCTCTCCGCCAGGCACTGCAGGAGAAGGTCCTGAGCGCCTGCGGAGTGATTGAACCTAACCTAACCTAACCTAACCTAACCTAACCTAACCTAACCTAACCTAACCTAACCTAACCTAACCTAACCTAACCTAACCTTTTTTTTTTTTTTTTTTTTTTTTTACGTGAGGAAATGCATTTACGCATACACCGCCGCCCGGGGGGGAGCAGCGGGTTATGTCGGGCTCGACACCAGAGTGGTGCCCCTACCGACTAAAACCTCACGGTGTTCCACCTGCACTGACCATACGGACCGGGTCGAGGGTTCGCTCTCGCACGCATCTCAACCCGGTCGGTGCAGTATCCTCCCTGGAGGATTCGCCTCATGAGGGCCTACGCCCCCCTCCTGCCTCTTCGGCGATGCACTGGAACACGCAGCGCATCACCGACTCTATGGGACCTATATAACGGGAGTACCGGACACCCCCGCATCCGATACTCCAGGTCCACCAAGCGGAGACGGAGAGCGAGCCCGGATGGCTCGCCCCCGTGTCCGCGTTCTCCTACGCGGGTGGGCAAGGGGATCCCTTTCCCTCTCCCGCTCTTCGGTCTCCCTCCTCGAAACCACAGTTTCGCAGAAGGAGACCATAGCATCCCATGACCTCTCGTCATCGACCATCTTAGCAATGACGGTCGACAAGGAGAGGTCCACCCCCACGACTGCGACCAATAATCGTCGCTGTTCCGCCTCGGCCGGACACGACTCCAATACGTGCCGCGCAGTGTCTTCGGCACATCCACATTGATGACACATCGGTGTCTCCTCCCTTCCGGTTACGTGACACAGGTATCTCCCGAAACATCCGTGTCCCGTGAGTACCTGCGTCAGCCGGAAGGTTAGTGCACCGTGTCCTCGCTGGACCCATTCAATAAGAACGGGTTGTACCGCCTCAATGAGCCTTTGAGCGCCAGTTCCTCTCTGAACAGGGTCCTCGAGAAGTCTCCGACTCCACGTCTGCAGGGCCCTGTTCTTAGCGTCTTGACGCCACCGCACCACCTCTTGGGGCGCCGGACGCATGTCACTCTCTCTGGCTTGTGCCCTACGCCAGAAGACTGTTGAGAGGACTTCGGCCTCCAAGTCCCAAGGCAGGGAGCCAGCAAGTACACATGCCACCTCGTGTGAGAGTGTGCGGTAACCTCTACACACTCTCGAGGCCATCAGGCGCTGTGCTCGTCGTAACAATGTAGTCTCCACTCGATCTAAGGATCCAGCCCATATCGGGGACCCGTATAGGGCCATGGAGCGCACCACCCCCATATAGAGGCGGCGGCAACTCCCATTACCTCCGCCAATGTTTGGTAGGAGGCGGCCCAATGCTGCTGCTGTTCCCATTAACTTAGGAGTAAGCTGCTTGAGGTGCGCACCGAACTTCCACCTGCTATCGAGCACGATACCTAAATATTTTAGTGTCGATCCGACTGCAATACAGGTCCCTCCAACCACGATGTTTGAGCCTGCAGGTGGCGCCCGCCGAGGACCATGAAAACAGATGGCCTCGGATTTGTGGAGCGCCACCTCCAGGCCCAACCCTCGAATTCTAGCAACGACAGCAGCTACTCCAGCCGTTGCTAACACTGCCGCGTCTCTGTAGGTCCTTCCCCGGGCGGTGACCAACGTGTCGTCAGCAAAACAAATAACGCTGACGCCACGGAGGTTAGCGCCACGGAGGACCCCATCATAGCCGATGTTCCACAGGGGTGGCCCTAAAGCAGACCCCTGCGGAACACCACGCGTCATGGACCTTCGCCCTTCTCCCTCTTTGGTGGGGAAGGCCACCTCCCTCTCTGAGAGGTAGCCCTGCCCGACAAGGTACTGTAGGTGTCCCGGGAGCCGGTGATACCGCATTCCATCCTTGATCGTGTTCCAGGGCAAAGTGTTGAATGCGTTGGCTATGTCTAATGACACCGCCACCAACACTCCGCCACTGGAACACGCTTCCTCTGACATGTTCCGGAGATGATTGATCGCGTCGATCGTCGAGCGACATCTCCGGAATCCATACTGATTATCCGATAAGTCGGGGCCAGTCGTCTCTAAGTGCTCGGCGATGCGGGCAGCAATGATACGCTCCAATAGTTTGCCCGCTTCGTCGAGCAGTACTATCGGTCGGTATCCCGACGGTCCGTCAGCTGGTCTTCCCTCCTTCTGGAGTAGGACGAGCCGCCCCCTCTTCCATCGCCTGGGGAATCTTCCCTCCCGCATACAACGGGTGAGAAGATCCCTCAGGCGAGGTCCCAGTGCATCTTGAGCGAGTGCCCACGCACGGCCGGGTATGCCGTCAGGCCCCGGCGCCGTGTTCTTGGCCCTCATTCTCAAGACGGCTGCTCCAAGTTCTCCCTCTGAGACTTCAGGGGGGCGCTCATCCTCTTCCGCACCATCTAACTGCCGTGCAGTAGGAGGGGCAGACTCGGTACCCTGATCCTCAGGGAACAGCCCTTCAACCACTCGTTGGAGCGTCGCCGTTTCCAAGGTGCTGGTCACAGGGGGCGCCCATGGGCGGAGCTTTCGCCTCGCCATCAGGTATGGTCGCCCCCAAGGATCTTGCTCCAGGGTTTCTAAAAGCTCCTTCCAAGAGTTGTCCTTGGCCTCCCGGATGACACCACGAAGAGTCTTCGACGCCTCTCTGTAGATAGCGTAGAGGGCGTCCAACTCGGAAGACTCTTGACTCCTTCTCCTTCGATATCTCTGGTACCGACGACGCTTCACCACGCACTGGCGACGAAGCTCAGCAATCTCCTCCGACCACCAGTAGACCTGTCGTTTGGCCGGAAGGCGTTTCGCGCGGGGCATGGCGGCATCACAGACGCGCGCCATTGCCTTACACAACTCATCCGCCTCTTCATCCAGATCTACTGGTGCCGAAGGAGAGGCGTTCCACGATTGCACTATGGCCGCTTCCTGAAGCAGCTCTGTGTCCATTCGCTTCAAGATCCACCGTGGCCCAGTCATAGGCAGCGCCTGTCTACTGTTCTCTGCTGGAGACGAGGAGACACTAAACTGTATGTAGCGATGATCAGATAGCGTCTCCTCATCTACCAGCACTCTCCAATTATGCACACGTCGCGCGATTTGTGGCGTGGCGAGTGTTATGTCAACCACGGAGCCACCCTCGCGTCGTACACATGTGTTCTCTCTGCCCTCATTGAGAACACAAAGACCTGTATCCGCTAGCCAGTCTTCGACAGCCCTACCTCTTGCGTCCGTCGTCGGCGATCCCCACACCGTAGATTTGGCGTTGAGGTCACCAAGGACGATAGCTGGACTTGGACGATTCTGCCCCAACAGGATCCCTACGTCATTGAGAAAAGTCTCAAACTCAGCAAGGGTCCTATTGGGGGAGAAATACACCCCTACAACAATAGTCTGCCCGACCCGGACCGCCACGAATCCCCTGCCTCTCGTAGTTGCACCGAGAGTAGGGGAGGGAACTGGAGACTGCGTGGTGATTGCCACCAGACCATCCAAGTCGCCAACCCAATCAGCCCTATTAGGGACCGTGTATGGCTCGGCAACCACCGCCACGTGAACTGCCCTCTCCGCCATGCACTGTAGGAGGAGATCCTGTGCACCGGCGGAGTGGTTCGCGTTAGTTTGGAGGAAAACTAGCGCCATACTAGTTTTCCTCCATAGCTTCCTCTTGCTCTGCTGTAGAGCCAGCCGGCTTTGACTCGGAGTTAGTCAAAGCGGGCTTCTTCTTTCCTGCTCTTTTTGGCGGGGGCTTGGCACATGCCTTGCCCCCGGAGAGGTGTCCGGCCGGTTTTCCCACATCTGCGCAGAGATTGCAGTGTGGTGCGGCCGAGCAATTTTTGGCCGTATGACCTTTTTGACCGCAGCGATAGCATTCATCGCTGCGGTCCACTTCGGACTTGCACTGGATCTTGACGTGACCCAGTGCAAGGCATCTGTAGCAGCGACGCGGTCTGGCTTCCAAGAGCTTGACCTGCGCCGCCACCCATCCTACCAACAGACGGCCACCACCAGAGATTTTCTTGGCTGCTGTGACTGGGCATTTTACGATGGTTGAGCCCATGCCCCCTCTTCCTGTTTTAATCTCACCTACCTTGATGGCAAGCGGATCGCATCCTCCTGCTCTAGCAAGGACTTCCGTAAGCTCGGAGGATTTAACCGAGTCATCCAGTCCACTTACTTGCAAGTCTGCAGTAGAGACCGGTCTTGACACCTGGATATCCTCCGAGCCTTTGAAAATCTCATTTAATTTCTTGGCCAGTGAGTCCGCCTTCTCCTCTTTCTCCAAGCCAGGGATTTCGAGGATCCGTGCCCCAGTAGCCGCGGCTCTTATCTTTAGAGGCGGCATTCCAAGAGCACTCAGATCGATTTGTCTCTTGGCTTCCGATAGTACGCTTGCGTACGTCATTCCCTTCTCCGCAGCTTCCGGTCGCAAGGTTATGACGACTGCGGCGGTGCGAGGAGGATGGAGCTTAGCCGCCTTCTTCTTTTGCTGTGCTACCTTTCGGTGTTGCAAGCGCTCTGGGACGGATGACCTAGATCGATCCGGTCCTGTTCCCTTTCCTCTCTTCCGAGATCTTCGTCCCACAACAGTGGTCCAAGCCTCCTGCGATGCTGCAGGTGTTGTACCACTTGTAGGCACGGAATTCGCTTCCACAGGTTTAGTGGCAGCAGGAGTTGCTCCTACTTTCTTCTTCTTTTTAGGTTTCTTGGCCTCCACCTTTCCCGTTCCGTTACCTAATACCTGGGAACAGGCGGGAAAAGAGGCAGAAACGTCCATTTCTGACAAAGACGCCTCCTCAGTAATTAGCGCCGCGTCACTTCTTCTCTTGTCCACTGCCAGAGGTGGCCTGAGGCGCTTTTCTGGTAGAAGTCTCCCTTCAAGTCCCTCAAAACGAGCGTTGATCATGGTGCCTACTTGCACCATGACCGTCCGCATCATCTCGTCAAAGGGAGGTGTTGCAGTCGTATTCGGAGGCGGCTTAAGTTGAGCTGCCCGCATCTCTTGCATCTCACGTCGGAGCTCTTTAAGCTCTTCCGTGAGCCTTCTATTTGCTTCCATCAGAAGTGTTACTTCTTCTGATGTTGTGCGTTCTTTCATCATTTTGAAGGTGTCTTGCATGGTACGTGCAGCATCCTTCAAAGCTGCAACGTACGTCCCCTTCAAATTTTTTGACTTGGTGGCCACCGTCATAATAGTCCCCAACGAGTCAGCCACCACCTTTTCCATTTTGGCTGCATCGCAGCCATCTTCCAATCCTTGTTTCCGAGATCCCTGCAAAAGAAATTCACGTGATCTCTCTTTCTTAGCTTTCAGGTCTTCAGCGAGTTGTTTCTCCGCCTCAAGCTGAATTTCCAGTTCCTTGGCTCGATTGAGCTCTTCTTTGGCTTTCGCCAAACCAACATATTGACCGGTTGTAGGTGGTCTGCCTCGGCCTCTAGTTCTGTTCTGAATGACTTTTGTAGCCGGTGTGTCCGACTCGCTGCCGGAATTATTCTGGCTATCCTTGTCATCCTTCTTCCCTGACCTACCACGCTTGCGTGATTGTTGTGACGACTGTGATGTTAAAGTCACTTCACTCGTCATTGAGGAGTCAGACTCCTCACTCATGCTCGAAATGAGCTGTTGTTCACCTTCTTCATCATTTATAAGTTTTTGTTTGTGTTTACTCATATTTAGTCCCACGAGAATGGGGGAAGTATTCAGTCGACCCGGGCATGGCCCCCTGTACCCGGGCAAGCCTAACGTAACCCGCACAGAAGGTCGGCCGGTATTCCGGCGGGGTCCGCACTAACGACCAATCTACCCCTTGGCCATGCATCCCCTCACGGTGCGTCGCCGCTTGGGATTGGGGGTGATTTTTTATAGAGGTTGTCTTCCTCGCGGCCCAGGCAATTAAGCCAAGGCCCTCGGTCCAGATGCACTTTGCCACGAGACGTGATCCGCAGCGGCAGAGCTGGATTACGATTTGTGGCGCTTAACGCCCGGCATCAGGGTAAGTGAATACCGGGCACGCCGTTGCTCGTCACTCGAGCTTTGCGCAATAGCGCAACCACCATGTAGCTGTCAACCTAACCTAACCTAACCTAACCTTTTTTTTTTTTTTTTTTTTTATCGTGGAGAAATGCCTTCGCATACCGCACTGCCACGGGGAGACAGTGCGGTTATGTGGGACTTGAACCCACTAAAACTCCACGGTGTCCCTCCTTGGCCGCGCTCAGGGCGGGTCATGGGTACCGTTTCCGATTCATCCACGACCCGCCGCGGCCGTCCGTTTCCGGACCCTCCTCGGGGGGTAACGGGTGTTAACACCCCCCCCATGTCGCGACGCGTCATGACACAGAGACGCGTCGCGATCTCCTCCTCTGGGACCACATCGGAAGGGGCGCAAGACGACCCCGTGTCTTACGCCCGTGGTCCCTGCGGTGGGTCAGATGTTTGGCCCCACCGCCTACCAAAACGGTCGCAGGGGATAGGGTGAGCACCGCACCTTATCAGTGACACACCTCTTCCCCTGCGACCCCACCGCGTCCGCCATCTAACGGTGGCGGCCCCGTCGGAGTCGTGGAGGATAGGGAAAGCACCGCACCTTATCAGTGACGATCCTCTTCCGCCACGACTCCTCACCTTCAGCCGCGATGTGCGCCCATACGACATCGCGGCCCGCCTCAGTTGCAGTGTCGCCCATACAACACCGCAACCTACTGTGGCCGCTTCCCGATGGGTCCAGGGGGGGAACCCAGGAAGCAGCCCCCCCACGATGGCCACTTCCCGTTGGGCTTTGGAGGCGGAAAGCCCGGGAAGCGGCCCCCCCTCGTCGGTCGTTTAGCCGCTGCTGCCAGCTCAGCGAGCGTTGCCCGGGGTGCACCACTAGGAGGCGACCGACACCACACCCCAACCTAACCTAACCTAACCTAACCTAACCTAACCTAACCTAACCTAACCTAACCTAACCTAACCTAACCTAACCTAACCTAACCTTTTTTTTTTTTTTTTTTTTTTTTTTTTTTTTTTTTTTTTTTTTTTTTTTTTTTTTGACCCAGGGGAAACCCTTTATGGGTACCACTGCGCCTCGGGGGAGGCCGCGTGGTTATGTGGGAGTCCCGCCCAGGCATTACTGCCTGGTATACCGGGTTACCCACTAAAACCCCTGGGGTGTTTCGTCCGCGCGCCTATGTGCCGGGCCTATGGGTGCACTCTTCGTACTCATCCACGGGCCCGGCGGCGCCTGTCCTTTCGGACCCACCTCTGGCGGGTGCTCAACACCCGCCGTCCTTGAGAGGCGCGCGGAAACACCGCGCGCGCCATCTCTGGGCTTATCAGCTGAGCGACGAACTCCCCCGAGTCCATCACCCAAAGCCCCGGCTTCCCTCTGTGAACCCCCATCCGTTCACAGAGGATAGCCACCACCTCTTTTCCTTCTGTGAACCCCCATCCGTTCACAGAAGGAAACCTCCACCTCCGGTCCACCACACCAGAGCTCCGGTTTCAGTCTGTGAACTCCCATCTGTTCACAGACTGAAACCACCGTCTTCTCGATGCGAGCACCCGACTCAGTGAGTAACATTCCACACTGAGCCCGGTGATCGCATCCCTTCCCAGGTTGATGAAGAGCCGGTCTGACCAGTCTCCGGCTCCCCATCAAGCCACATCCCTAGGTCTCTCGACTCCAAGTGTAAACACCGGAATCGAGAGACCACCACCTCTATTCAATGCCCACCGGGCCCCTCCACCATCTTATCGGCGCGAGCACCCGACTCGGTGTGCTTTCTAAATTAACACACCGAGCCAGGTGATCGCGCCCCACCATTTCCGGTTCAGGTCGATGAGGGGCCGGGCAAACAGTGCCCGGCCCCCCACCAAGCCAACCCAAAACGGTCTCCCGAGCTCAGGTGCTTTTAGGGTGCAAAGGAACACCGAGCTCGAGAGACCACCCTCCACTACTCGTCGATGAAGGGTCGAGCGAACCCGACCCCTCATCAACCCATCCTTCCTCCGGCGATCTCCGCCTCCACCATCCGACCAACGGGTGCCAAGGGGCTAAGACACCCGCTAGTCCTCCCGTCCTCCTTCCGGCCCCAGCCGCACCGCAACCTCCTGCGTAACCGGCCTGGCCCACCGCCCCCTCCTTCGCTCATCCGCTGTGCCCTCTGCTAATCAGAGGGACACGCGGAGAGCCCTCCCGTTCGGGCAATCGCTTGCCCGAACCCGCTCACCCGAAGGGAGCTCCATCCCAGGCTTCTACGTGCACTCCCCAGGGAACGCGTAGCAAGGGAAGCGCACGTAGAAGCCCCTCCCACGTCAGGTATTTCGCGGTCAGACAACAAGATCCCACCGAGGGAAGTTGTTGTCTGACCCCCAGGGTGCACCACGAGGAGGTAACCTGACCACGCACCCCAACCTAACCTAACCTAACCTAACCTAACCTAACCTAACCTAACCTAACCTAACCTAACCTAACCTAACCTAACCTAACCTAACCTAACCTAACCTAACCTAACCTAACCTAACCTAACCTAACCTAACCTAACCTAACCTAACCTAACCTAACCTAACCTAACCTAACCTAACCTAACCTAACCTAACCTAACCTAACCTAACCTAACCTAACCTAACCTAACCTAACCTAACCTAACCTAACCTAACCTAACCTAACCTAACCTAACCTAACCTAACCTAACCTAACCTAACCTAACCTAACCTAACCTAACCTAACCTAACCTAACCTAACCTAACCTAACCTAACCTAACCTAACCTAACCTAACCTAACCTAACCTAACCTAACCTAACCTAACCTAACCTAACCTAACCTAACCTAACCTAACCTAACCTAACCTAACCTAACCTAACCTAACCTAACCTAACCTAACCTAACCTAACCTAACCTAACCTAACCTAACCTAACCTAACCTAACCTAACCTAACCTAACCTAACCTAACCTAACCTAACCTAACCTAACCTAACCTAACCTAACCTAACCTAACCTAACCTAACCTAACCTAACCTAACCTAACCTAACCTAACCTAACCTAACCTAACCTAACCTAACCTAACCTAACCTAACCTAACCTAACCTAACCTAACCTAACCTAACCTAACCTAACCTAACCTAACCTAACCTAACCTAACCTAACCTAACCTAACCTAACCTAACCTAACCTAACCTAACCTAACCTAACCTAACCTAACCTAACCTAACCTAACCTAACCTAACCTAACCTAACCTAACCTAACCTAACCTAACCTAACCTAACCTAACCTAACCTAACCTAACCTAACCTAACCTAACCTAACCTAACCTAACCTAACCTAACCTAACCTAACCTAACCTAACCTAACCTAACCTAACCTAACCTAACCTTTTTTTTTTTTTTTTTTTTTTTTTTTTTAACGTGAGGAAATGCATTTACGCATACACCGCCGCCCGGGGGGGAGCAGCGGGTTATGTCGGGCTCGACACCAGAGTGGTGCCCCTACCGACTAAAACCTCACGGTGTTCCAACTTGGCGCCTTAACATCGGAGCTACGGGAACTCTTCCGAACTCGCCGCAGCTTCGACAGCGCTGGTCCATCGACCTCCTCTCGTGGAGCTTCCGCTCTCATCCGCCTGATGACGATGTACCGGAACACTCGGGCACATCGTCCATCCTCGGGGAACTCTCTCGTCGGACGGCAGGCTCCCCCGAACCTACCGTCCAGAATTCCCGGTCTATGGAGGCAGTCGGCGCGCATGCGCCAACCGCCTGCGACCAATCCTTTTGCGGCGCATAGGCTGTGACGAATGGTCATCTTCCCTCATGCGCTCTAACACCTCTTTTTGGGACATCACGTCTTCAGCGAAATCCCGGATCGCGTTCCAAGACGTCTCGCTGCCGGTCATAGCAGCGGCTATGGCCGGCAGGGAGAGGTCTGCTCCTATCACTGCAACCAGACGAGAGCGCTGGTTGTTCCATTCTGGACACACTTCGATTGTGTGTTGCGCCGTATCTTCCATGCTGCCACACTGATGGCAGACAGCCGTGGGTTCTCTCCCGGCTACTCTGTGCAGGTACTCGCTAAAGCAGCCATGGCCTGACAGAGTTTGAACGAGCCTGAAGGAGAGAACCCCATGCTCTCTCTCTATCCATTCCCTTAGAATCGGCCGGAAAGCCTCCACTACGCGCAGACCTGCGGATGGAGTGTGCAGTCTGCTGTCCCATCTTTGTATGGCTGTTTGCCGTCCGTCTCGCCGCCAACGTCGGATCACCTCAGGGGGAGGAAACTCACCCCTGGATCGTGCATGCGACTGTTGGCGGTAGATCTCTGCCATCATTTCAGCGTCCAGGTCCCAGGGTGTTGATGCGGCTAGGACGCATGCCGCCTCATAGGACACTGTACGGTAAGCCCTGATTGCTCTGAGTGCCATAAACCGCTGCGGTCTCCGCAGTAGTTTGATGTTATGGGCACTCAGAGCATCTGCCCATATAGGGGCCCCGTAGAGTGCCATTGATCTAATTACGCCTGTGTAGAGGCGTCGGCAGGTGATGTTAGGCCCTCCCATGTTCGGTAGTAGACTTCCGAGAGCTGATGCCGATTTGATGAGCCGAGGAGCCAGTTGCTGGAAGTGTTCCCTGAAGTTCCACCGGCTGTCGAGGACCAATCCTAGGTACTTCATGGTCGACCCGACAGCGATGGAAACACCCCCGACAACTAACTCGGCTCCGACTGGTGGAGCATTCCGAGGCCCATGAAAACATAGGGCCTCGGACTTGTTCAGGGCCACCTTGAGTCCCAGTCTTCGTATCCTGTCAACTATTTGCGCCGTGCCTGCAGTGGCCAGAATTGCCGCCTCTCTGTACGTCCGGCCGCGTGCTGTCACCAGGGTGTCGTCGGCGTAACACACCACTTCGACGCCTGGCAGATTGCTGCCCCGGAGCACCCAGTCATATCCGACGTTCCACAGGTCCGGTCCTAGGACCGACCCCTGTGGAACGCCGCAAGACATCTCCCACTGGCCAGATCCATCCCTCGTGGGAAAGATTATAAACCTATCCTTGAGGTAGTCTTCGAGGATCTGGCGCTGGGTATGGGGTACTCCGTGGTACCTCAGCCCTTCCTTAATGCAGTTCCAGGGGAGGGTGTTAAAGGCGTTGGCGATATCAAGCGATATCGCCAAGACGACCTCCCCCCTGGAGACTGCTGTTTCCGCAAGGGCCCTCACTCTCGATATAGCGTCGATAGTGGACCTGCCCCTGCGGAAACCGTATTGGCGGTCTGATAAGTTGGGACCGACCCGCTGTAAGTGCCTGTTCAGACGAGCTGCAATTACGCGTTCCAGAAGTTTGGACGCCTCGTCTAATAAGACAATCGGGCGGTAGCCGCTCGGTGACTCCGCAGGTCTTCCTGTTTTACGAAGAAGAACCAGCTTCCCAGTTTTCCATCGTTCGGGAAAACGACCCTGCCTGAAACACTCACTAAGCACTAAGCATTTCCCTGAAGCGAGGCTCAAGGGCCTCCAACGCTAGCACCCAGGCTCGGCCGGGAATTCCGTCCGGACCAGGTGCGGTATTTTTGGCCTTGAGCCTCAATATAGCTGTCGCGAGTTCTCCTTCAGAAACTGGATGGAATTGTTCCGTTTCGTCACTTTCAGTGTGATCTGTGCGGGAGGCCGTAGCCGGTGGAGCGTGTTCTCCAACCCGCGGGAACAAAGTAGTAACTACACTGCTAAGAAGATCTTGTGGCATGGTCCGTGTAAATGGCGGAGCCCAGCCACGTATCTTGTTTCTTACCATCTTATATGGTCTTCCCCAAGGATCGCGGTTTAGATCCTGGAGCATATCCTCTCGGGCAGTATCTTTTGCTCGAGCTATCTCTTTTTGCAAGGATTTGACCAATTCCCTGTACGCGGCGTATAATTCGGCCTCTCGGTCCGAGTCTCGCCGTCGTCTTCTTCGGTGTCTGGTGTATTGACGCCTGGCAGCCACACACTCCTCGCGGAGGTGAGCCAGCTCAGGCGTCCACCAGTACACGCTCCGCTTTGACGGCAGATACCTCACTCGGGGCATTGCCGCGTCGCAGATTTCGGTCAAAGCCTTGCAAAACCATTCTGCTTCTTGTTCTACGTTTAACGGACCCTCGGGCTTCGGAGTCCAGGACTTCACTATAGCTGCTTCAAGAAGGAGCTCCTTATCCAATTTTTTCAACGCCCAACGCGGTGCTTCCTCTGGTGGAGGGCGGCCAGTGCTGTTCGGGACTCCTAGGGGAGAGAGAGTGTACCGGATATACCGGTGATCGGACAACGTCTCTACTCCCTCTAGTACTTCCCAGCACTCGACACTGCGCGCGAGAGCAGGACTAGCAAACGTGATGTCTACTATCGACCCCCCTTGCTGTCGCACGCAAGTGTATGCCGCACCCCGGTTTAGCAGCATTAGACCTAACGCCGTTGCCCACTCTTCGACTAGGCCCCCTCTTTCGTTTGCAACAAGCGACCCCCACATGGCCGATTTAGCATTAAAATCGCCAGCGACCAGAACTTGGTGGGGGTAACATTGTTGCACTAGATCTTCCAGCTCTGAGAGCCAGACCTCAAATTCTGAAAGGGGTCTGTTGGGCGAGAAGTAGACTCCAATGTAGGCAGTACCTCCTGCCAACACCGCCACACAGCCTCGACCCCTTCTCACGTCTTCCACAAGAGGAAAGCCACATGCAGCTTGGGTGACAATAGCCACTGTCCCATCATTATCTCCAAACCAATTGTCCCTAGTTGGGACTCGGTATGGTTCAGCCACTATAGCCACAGGTATTGACCATTCCGCCATGCTCTGGACCAAGAGATCCTGAGCCCTGGCGGAATGATTGATATTAGTTTGTAGTATTTTAGTGGCCATTATTGTGTCTCTGTTTCTGCCTCCTCACCCCGTACTAATGGGTTTGAAGGTTGCAGCTGGGACTTGGCCACAGCTGTACCCCTTCTTCCTCTCCTTTTAGGGGGCAAGGCGCAAGCCCCGCCTCCCATGCGATGTCCAGGTGGCTTATTTGCAGCTGCACAGAGTGTGCAGTGTGGCTCGCCCGTGCAGTCCCGTGCTTTGTGGTCTGGTTGGCCACAGCGGTAACATAGATCGCTGCGGTCAGTAACGGCCTTGCACTGCTCCCGTACATGTCCCACTTCGAGACATCGGAAACAGCGCATCGGTCTTGGGGACAACAGCTTAACTTGTGCCGAGATCCATCCGATGAGAACACGTCCAGCATTCGTGACTTTTTTCGCTGCGGTGACAGGGCAGCGAACAATCGTTGTTCCCATACCAGCGTTGTTGCATCGAATTTCGCTGGCCTTGACCTGCGCTAATTGGCATTCGCCAATTCTGGCAATGGCAGCTTCGACCTCTTCCTTTTTTACTGAGTCATCCAGGCCGCCGATGCGCAAATCGGCACATTTCACCGGCCTGGAGACTCGTATATCTTCGGGCTTGAAGATTCCCTCTAACTTGGCGGCGAGGGCGTCTGCTTTATCGCCGCTTGCACCTCCCGCTATTTCCAATACTCGGCCACCAGTTGCCGCCCTGCGAAATTGAAGACCGGTGATACCGATCTGGGCAAGATCGATCTTCTTCCTAGCGTCTGCCAGGGCCTCCGCGTATGTCACACCTCTCTCCGCGGCCGCAGGATGTATCGTAAGGATAACAGCTGCAGAGCGGGGAGCGGTGAGCCTAGGCTTAGGCGTCTGTTTGGCACTCGGCGTGCCTGATTGCAGGTGTTTTTGCTTCGATGCAGAGCCTTTCTTTTTCCTCCGTCCTTTCCTGACCACTTTCACCCAGGTATCTTTGACCTGGGTTTGTGGTGGTTGTACCTCATCATCATTTGTTTGTGAGGTAGAGGCAAGACCAGCAGATGTTGGTGCTTTGGTCTTTTTGCCTACTCCTTTTCCCCTTGCTGTCGCGGTAGCACTGGAAGAAGCCTGTGCCACGTTTACTTCTACAACAGCTGCTGCAGCGCTATTGCGGTCTATCCCAAGTGGAGGTCGAGGTCGCTTCTCCGGAAGGAGGCGATCTTCAAGTGCCTCCAGCCGTGCATTTATTAGGCCCCCGACTTGCCGAATCAATGACTGTTCCAGGTCACATAGAGTTCTTGCCTCGAGCGGCTGACTCTTATCAGTCAGAACTTGCTCAGAATGAGCGGGAACCGAAGTTCGTACCTGCGTCACTTCCTTTCTCAATTCTTCGATTTCCTTGCGTAGGCAAGAAACTTCACCCTGCAGACGTGTATTGGATGCCTGCAGCATTCTTGTTTCGTCCGAAGAGGAGCGTGTGTTGAGAATCTCAACAACCTCCTTAATAGTTGCCGCCGCGTCTTTAAGGGCTTTTTTGAAGGTGCCCTTTAAGTTGTTGGATTTTAGAGCCACAGTGTTAATGGTGGCTACACATTCCAAAGCCTTCTTGTTTAATTCCGAGGCCAATTCCTCGCCTCCGTCTGATGATTCCGAGAGACGGCTTAATTGAGTCAGTCTCTCCGGCCGGATCCTCTGGGCTGCTTGAGCTACTTCCCGCTCAGCCCTGAGTTCCATTTCCTGTCTTTCTGCTTCTACAAGAGCAGCTTTAGCTTTGGCGAGACCGACGTATTCACCCGTTGTGGGTGGTCGGCCTCGGCCTCTGCGTGGCTCTACAGCCTTAGTGGCTGGAGCGTCCCTCTCGTTCTCTGAGCTTTGCTCATAGACGTCTTCTCTCCGTACTCTAGTACGTGTTCGGGGTTTGTCTGATGACACAGAATTAACCGTCATCGAACTCTCTGTCGAGGAGTCTGAGTCCTCATCAACGCTCAAATAGCGTTCTCCATCTTCGTCAACTTTGGGTTTGGGTTTGGTTTTAAATTTTGAATCCATATTTGATCCCACGAGAATGGGGGAATTATACTGTCAACCCGGGCATAGCCCCCTGTACCCGGGCAAGCCTAGCGTGACCCGTCAAAGGTGTCGGCTGGTGCCCCGACGGGGAGCGCACTAACGACCTGGCGTAATAGGGATGACAGCAGCGCGCAAGAGAAGAAGAAGAAAATAAAGAGAAGAAAGAAGATAAGAGGAAGAAGAACAGAAGAGAAGAAAAAGAAGAAGAGTGCGCGGTGTTGTCCCCCCTACGACGCCGTAACCCCTGGCCATTCATCCCCTCGCGGTGCGTCGCCGCTTGGGATTGGGGGTGATTTTTTATAGAGGTTGTCTTCCTCGCGGCCCGGGCGGTTAAACCAAGGCCCTCGGCCCAGATGCACTATTGCCACGAGACGTGACCGCGGCGGCAGAGCTGGGTTACGATTTGTGGCGCTTAACGCCCGGCATCAGGGTAAGTGAATACCGGGCACGCCGTTGCTCGTCCCACGAGCAAATGCGCGCAAGCGCTTCCACCACGTAGCTGTAAAGGGGCTACCACCATCCTGTAGCTGTAAAGCTACCAACGAACCGCGCCGTCTGCGCTGGCAACCTGGTTGCCTACCACTTTTGTGACTTCTCCGCTCGATCTAGACGAAAAGCGTGTAGATCGAGCAGAGAAGTCACCACCACACACGTTTCGCACTCGTCAAGCCGCGTCAGTCCCACATCCGCTATGCCCTCTAAGGGACACGCAGAAAGGGCCCCTGACGCGGCCGTACGAGCCGAAACTCATCGGCCACCTGCCGATCCACCACTAGACCTTCCTCGCGCGATCGACACAAAAGTGCGTAGATAGCGCGAAGAAGGCCCATATACGGACTCTCAACGTGCGATTTACACGAAAAGCGCATAAATCACACGAAGAGAGTCCCCCCCTCAACTGGACCTTCAACTCGCGATTCACACTGACGTGCGAATCACTCGAAGAAGGTCCCCCCCCCCGTCGGTCTTTTGCCACTGCTAACAAGATCCCCCCAAAAGGAGAGAAGTTATTAGCAGTGTTACCAGGGTGCACCAGCCCAACGACTACTCTTCCCCCCCAAAAGGAGGAGAATAGTAGTAGTCAGGCAAACGTGGAGGCGACCGACCCTAAAGCACCCCAACCTAACCTAACCTAACCTAACCTAACCTAACCTAACCTAACCTAACCTAACCTAACCCAGTCACGCCCAGACCTCCGTCCGGAGCAGTATATTCGCTTGAATTTATTTCGTATTATTTTTGAAATTTTTCTGCTGCGCGATACGTTAAAATTCGAATCAGTGGGTTTTAAACATCGTAAAGTGTCGTGAGATATACCGTTGGACGCGCCTTGAAGAGCTTGACTTCGAGGTGTTTTTCCCGGGTTCGAGTGAGGAACGGTTGAGGAGTCACCACCCAGAAACCGTCCATAACCTCGCCCGGGCCACCGAAGAAGCCCAATTACTCAGAAAAACGATCTACGACCCCCACTTTTTCTGCTAGAAAAAGGTGAAGAGTGACGAGAGGTATAGGCCTGACAATTTTCCAGAAATTTTTATTTGCAATTCCCGAAGAAAATCTTAAAAAAGAAGAAACACGTGTACACGAGGTACCCTATCCCGCGGGAACTTGTGAAAACGGACTACCCAGGCAGAACAAGGACACCGATAGCAGCCGGGAGCCGCTTTCCCCATCTCAATAGGACCCGCAGGACCGAAGAAGGGAATAATTGAAAAACTGCAGTTAAGTTGTATTGTTCCCCCCCCTTTATCTCAGAAACTAAATCTTTAACCCTATTATGTAAATTCATTAAAAAATTCTTTATTTCAATTGCAACCATATTTTAAAATTTTAGATTTTTTGTATTAGTATTTAATTAGTTATAACTGTTTTGATACTTGTCTGCCAAAGCGTAAATAAAGCAAAATTCCCGAAAATTTCAAGGGCTGATTTCTCTGGACCAGGGGTTCCAAATTAAGGTCCGACGACGTAATATCTATTTTTTTCATCAGGCGAGTCGATTGGTTCCAAAATTTTAACTCCAGGACTTAATCCTGGAGAGCGGATTTTGGAATCGAATTACGTCACCGGAATTCCTGGAACGGGATATTAGCGAAATAGAAGGATATTATTTGCGTTTTGGTACATAATTAAATAATCTGTAGGGAACTTTGTCAAAAACTGGTAAATTTAATAAAGTGCGATATTTGGTTTGTCAAATAAATAATAATTAAAATTTGAAAAATTTGGGGTGGGTCGACCAACCCCAAAAAATTTGAAAAAATTCTCATAAGTACTATCCAATGCGTATAACACTTTGGCATAGAAATTAAATTTTTCTGCTGTGTGGAAATCTAGATACAGCTAAACATAGAAAACTAGTACACAGAAAAATTTCCGGGCTTAAAAACATAGAGAACCATAGGAGCTGTATTTGGAATAAAAATCAAAATTTTATATCAGATTATATAAAAATTCAACGCCTAACTAATAGTGTACATAAATCCCACGCGTCCTACAGGACCCACTGGGAATCTTATATAAAGACGCCACCGGGAAAGTAGGTCAACCGCAGTGGTAAGTTTGTGCGTTGGAGGGCCGAGCGCGCGACCGCATTCCGATCCTCGGGCCGCGCGCCCCGTGGCGAACTACCTCAGCCCGCGGTGACCCTGCACTGCGCGCTGCATTCTCGATATTTAACCGACTGCGCGCAAGGGAGGCGGGCTCATAACGCACAGGCCAGCTGCTGTAGGGTGTTTCTGGGACCTCGGCAGCTTATATCTAGACTAAATATAGATAAATATATTAGAAATTTTTTTTTATTTAAATTATTCATTAAAGATTTTTATTTCAAGCGCAATTATATTTTAAAATTTTAGATTTTTGAATAAGTAATTAATAAGATTGGTTGTAATTGTTTTGGCACTTGTCTGCCAAAACGTAAATAAAGCAAAATTCCCGAAAATTTCAAGTGCTGATAACTCCGGACCAGGGGTTCCAAATTAAGGTCCGACGACGTAATACCTATTTTTTTCATCAGGCGAGTCGATTGGTTCCAGAATTTGAACTCCAGGACTTATTCCTGGGGAGCGGATTTTGGAATCGAATTACGTCACCGGAATCCCTGGAACGGGATATTAGCGAAATATAGGGATATTATTTGCGTTTTGGCACACAATTAAATAATTTGTAGGGATATTTGTCAAAAATTAGTAAATTTAATAAATGGGGATATTTGGTTTGTTAAATAAATAATTTTTAAAATTCGGAAATTTTGGGGTGGGTCGACCAACCCCAAAAAATCCGAAAAAATTCACACAAGTACTATCAAATACGTATAAAACTTTAGCCTAAAAATAAAAATTTTCTTTTGTGTAAAAGTCTAGAAATATTAAAACATAGATATCTAGCACACATAAAAAATTTTGTGTTAACAATCATAAAGAAATATATGAACGGCAATTGGAATAAAAATCTAAATTTTATATCAGCCTGTATAGAAATTCAGTGCCTACCAAATTGTGCACAGAAATCCCACGCGTCCCACAGGACCTACTGGGAATCCTATATAAAGGCGTTACCGGGAAAGTAGGTCAACCGCAGTGGTAAGTTTGTGCGTTAGAGGGCCGAGCGCGCGACCGCATTCCTATCCTCCTGCCGCGCGCCCCGTGGCGAACTACCTCAGCCCGCGGCGACCCTGCGCTGCGCGCTGCATTCTCGACATTTAACCGACTGCGCGCAAGGGAGGCGGGCTCACAACGCATAAACTAACTGTTGTAGGTCTTTTCTGGGACCTGGGTAGCTTGTATATGGACTGAATATACCTAAAAATTTTAGAATTTTTTATTCTCTTGTTTATATTAAATTTAGAGAAATCGTTTCACCGATCTTGGCGCCATTGTAAGTACCACGTGAAGTTATAAAATTACAAAATTATTACTCTTTAAAAAAACATAATTGGGCAGTAGTATAAATTTAAAAAATACTATTTACAAAGTTTGGTTAAATTAAAATTAAATTAAAACCAAATTAAAATTAAAATAAAATCAAAAATATTCGTAATTTAAATTAAGGATAAGGCATAATAGTATAGGTGTGTCGTGGCAGCTGGCCGGTTTCGGTATCGTTCGAGCGTCGTCGCGCTTCGTCGGGTGGGAGTGCGGCTGTTGCCGCGCCCCGCGCCCCGCGCACCGGTTCCCACGAGGGCGACACGGTTCCCACGCTCGCACCTCGCTATTGTGCCTTTGTTTGAAATTAAACGTCAATTTATTTCTTTAAAATTTTATTCTATTTATGGTGGCGCTTGGAACGAATATTAGTGTATCTTTGGAGCCAAGTGCCGTATAATAATAACGTTTGCAGATCTGGACTATAAAATAAATTGCCCTAGTATTAAAAATATTTTTAAAAGCTTTGTTTTGACAATTACTCACTGTCATACATGTTATGTGTGTATTTTCTTTTCTTTTAGCTAAACCATATTGTTGTTCTTTTGTTTACTGACTGTGTGACAGGTCACATATAACCTAGACTGTACCAAGTTTTTTCTTTTTTTTTTTTAAAACTTGATACATATTTATATTATATATATATGTTGACAAAAAGCAAACAGACAAGCTCCTGGAGAGCAGCTTATAAGTAAGTAGTAAGTAAGTGACAAATATAGACCACGGGCTTTACACCCGTTGTACAAAATATAGAAGCTGACTTTTAAGCTACGATCGTAGAAATTTGCTGACCTAAAGAGTTTGAAATACTCTTATATAATTTATATGTTCAGTACAAATGGTAGTTGCAAACTACTAAACGCCTAATTGTTGCTTTTGTTCACAACGCTTATAACTATATACAAACTTTTAAATCTAGATTAATTATTTACAAATTATCTATAACTTATACAAATTTATAAAAAATTAAAACTACATATTTAATACTATACAACAGCGAGCTAATTTTCCAAAATGAATATGTTCAGAACTCCGGTTAAAGGGGACAAGGACATGGAGAAATTGGGTACGGCTACTTCGGTAAATACGGCAACAGTCACGAAGAAACCTGTTTCTCCCTCACAAAATGTACTTATATGTATAGAGGAGAAGGAGCCCGAAATTGAAGCCTCTCTATACAGCCCGACCCCGTCAAAAACAAGCTTGATGGAGGAAGCGTCTAACCCACCGAGCCCAAAACCAATGACTCCACGTAAATTGACCTTAGAGTCTACAGAAACTTCACCCACCAACAGTCAAGTGGAGTATAGTAACCGAATAGAGGAGGCTAGGGCTTGTGTCTGCAAGGCCAAAACCAATTTGCAAAAATCTCGAAACATCAAGACTCAAATTAAAAATGCAGTTAAGCATGCGGTAGACCGACTATACCAGCTAGTCAAAGAAGCTGAGTCAGCAAATGGCCAAGGCGCAGATAGAAGACCTAGCACACCTTTAAATACTAGGTCAGTCAAAACATCCAAGTCTAGAACATCACCGGATTCCGCCGTTGTCACCCTGGAGAAAATGTTCGAAAGACACCGAAAAATGCTCCAGGAAAACACAGCGAAGATGCAGGTCCTCAAAGATACCCTGGACACCACCACCCTTTTGGGAAGCCAAAACGAGATGCAAGGTGAAACTCTAGGCCAGATCTTGGGGGAGGTACAAGAACTGCGAAAAAACTCCGAAGAAAATGGGAAGAAGATTGAGGCATGGCAGGAGAAAATGCCATCATATTCAGAAGTCTTGGCTAGACCGACAAGCACAATAACCCCTAGAAAAAATCTCCCTAGGCACTCCATCATAGTGTCCTCAGAGGACGAGCGGGACACCAGTGATGGAGTGCTTGGTAAAGTTCGTCAAGCCCTTCAAGCCAAAACTACGGGAATCCAGGTCACCAGAGTCCAAAAAGTTAGGGACGGGAAACTGGTATTAAGTTGCGCCAGTAGAGACGAAATCACCAAGGTGAGTGAAAGAATAAAGTCAAAACACAAAAATCTGAATATTGAGGAAGCAAAAAATAAAGACCCTTTAATAATTATACACAACCTCCTCACCTATAACACGGATGAGGAGATTGTGTCATCAATTAGGTCTCAAAATCAAAGCATACTGAAGGATCTTACAGAAAATGACTTTAAAGCAACAGTGAGGTACCGACGAAGAGCCCGAAACCCACACGAAAATCATGTGGTTCTGCAAGTGACACCCAAATTATGGCAAAGACTAACTGAAGCAGGGAAAATACACATCGATCTGCAATATGTAGCAGTACGAGACCAATCTCCGCTCGTGCAGTGCACACGCTGCCTAGGATACGGGCATGGACGCAAGCTATGCAAAGAGGCAGTTGATATTTGCAGCTTTTGCGCAGGCCCTCACCACCGGGCAGACTGTCCAGCCTACGCAGCCGGAGAAGCTGCCACTTGCCGGAACTGTAGACTAGCAAAAAATTATGAAACGGCCCACAACGCATTCGACGCGGAATGCCCTATACGCAAGAAGTGGGACGCGATTGCTAGATCGAGTGTAGCTTATTGTTAACGCAGAGGGCACCTTTAATTTAACAGCTACGAACCAGGCAGTGGGACACAGGTACAAAGTTATACAGGCAAACCTCCAACGGAAAGAGCTTGCAACAAATGAATTAATAGTCGAAGCCCAAGCAAGAAACCTCAGCTTCGCCTTAGTGCAGGAGCCCTATGTCGGAGCCAGGGGAGAGCTCAGGCGGTACCCAGGAACCCGAATCGTCCAAAGCGAGCGGAATCGCTTAAAACCGGTTAAAGCAGCAATTATAGTGTTCCGCGACGATATCGAGATCCTTAGCAACCAATCCACAGTAACCGAAAACATCGTCATGGCCATTCTAAAAACGGACAAATGGGAAATAGGAGTGGTATCGGTTTACTTTGAGGGAAGCGAGCCGCTTGAGCCCTACCTGGATAGACTGAGGACGCACTTAAATTCAGTGCAAACTGATAGAGTATTAGTAGGAGGTGATGTAAACGCGTGGAGCACGTGGTGGGGGAGTGTGAGAGAAGACGACAGAGGAGAGCTGTATAAGGACTTCCTGGACGAGATGAACATGAACATCCTGAACTGTGGGACCGACCCCACCTTTGATACAGTCAGAGGTGGCCGCCTATATACAAGTAACGTCGACGTAACAGTCTGTACATCACGTTTATTGCGGCACATTCAGAACTGGAGGGTGGATGGATCGGTCACCAGCTCAGATCATAACGCCATCATGTTTGATCTTAGTCTGGAAAACCCTACCGAAACTAGAAAATCGGTATCTACTCGTGTCTACAACACCCGCAAAGCTGACTGGGTTCGGTTCACCGGGGAAGTCAAGCAAACATTAATACAAAATTGTGTAACTTTAGAAGAAATTGGGAAAATAGAAAATAAGGAACAATTAGAAAATATAGTCGAAAAATACATTAACAGTTTAAAAACAGCTTGTCAAAATTCTATACCAATATATAAAAATAAAAATAGGAAGTATAACTTACCCTGGTGGACCGACGAACTGGAACAGATGAAGCGTGCGGTGAACACGAAGAGACGCAGGATCCGATGCGCGGCACCACGAAGACGGCAACACGTTGTAGACGAATACCTGAAAGCAAAAACAGAATATGAAATTAGCGCAAGACAGGCACAAACAGAAAGTTGGAAATCTTTTTGTACAAAGCAGGAAACGGAAAGCATGTGGGACAGGGTGTATAGAGTGATAAGAAGGAAAACGGGAAGACAAGAGGATCAACTGCTGGAAGAAAACGGATCGGTACTGGGCCCAGAAAAGTCTGTAGAGTTGCTCGGAAATACGTTCTTTCCGGATGATAATTGTAATACGGATAGTGAAATTCATAAAACAATTAGAAGCATAGCCGAAAGTATTTCCGAAGCGACACCCGACGATACAGTTGACCCACCGTTCACAAGTTCGGAACTTCAAAGGACTATCAGCAGTTTTAACCCAAAGAAGGCACCAGGTCCAGATGGCTTCACGGCAGATATCTGTCATAGAGCTATATCTGCGGAAAGGGAAGTATTCTTGGGAATTATAAACAAATGCCTTTCCCTTTCATGTTTTCCAATACCTTGGAAGAAGGCTGCGGTCGTAGTATTGCGTAAGCCCGGGAAAAGCGACTACAGCCAGGCAAAGTCGTACCGACCGATTGGGCTATTGTCAGTTCTGGGGAAAGTATTTGAAAAAATGGTAATGAGGAGAATAAGGTGGCACCTACTACCCAAGACCAACCCCAGACAGTACGGCTTTGTCCCTCAGCGAAGTACCGAGGACGCATTATACGACCTCATGCACCAGATTCAAGCGAGCCTCCAACGTAAAGAGTTAATAGTCATCGTGTCCCTAGATATCGAAGGTGCGTTTGATGGGGCATGGTGGCCATCCATTAAGAATCAGTTGATGAAGCTAAAATGTCCCTTAAATTTAAGAAAGCTAATGAATAACTACCTCCAGGATAGAAGAGTTATTATTAACTACGCCGGAAAAACCTTTAGCAAAGTTACCAACAAAGGTTGTATCCAGGGCTCAATAGGCGGACCCACGCTGTGGAATATACTGTTGGACCCACTTTTGAACGAATTAACGGCACGTGGAGTCTACGTACAGGCTTTTGCAGACGATGTCGTCATGATATTCTCCGGGCAGACATCCGCCAAAATACAAAGAAATGTCAACGAGGCACTGGCTCATGTGTTTGACTGGGGTAACAAAAATAAGTTACGTTTCGCGGCACACAAAACGAACGCCATGATAATAACAAAGAAACTTAAATTTGACACCCCAGTCATGCACATGGGCGGGGTGGACATACCAATTGTTAAAGAAATTAAGTTGTTGGGCCTTACGATAGACGAAAAACTTACATTTAACAATCACGTATCCAACGTCTGTCGTAAGGCTGCCAACATTTTCAAACAACTGGCAAAGACAGCAAAGATTGAGTGGGGTCTTAGTCCGGAGATTGTCAGGACGATATACGTGGCAGTTATAGAGCCTGTAGTATTGTACGCAGCGAGCATATGGGCACCAGCAGCAAACAAAATAATGGTTCAAAAACAACTGAACGCCATACAGCGTGGGTTCGTTCAAAAGATCTGTAAAGCCTACAGGACAGCGTCTCTCAATGCAGTACTCGTGCTAGCTGGGCTGATTCCACTTGACCTTAGGGTCCGGGAAGCAGCTCAGCTGTATGAAGCAAAAAGAAACATGCCAACAGACCTGGATTATGGCAAAAGGAATATAGAAAGGCGAGTAAGCGTGCTAGAGGCCTTACATCCTGCTGAAGAGATAGATGTACAATTCCACGACCTTCACGATATGACGCCCGATGCCCCAGAACAACAACAGCTCCCGGAAATTCAAATCTACACGGACGGGAGTAAACTGGAGGGGAAAGTCGGAGCAGCACTCACATATTGGTCAAATGGGAAAGAGACAAAGACCAAAAAGATGAAACTCGAGTCATTCTGCACAGTCTTCCAAGCTGAACTCTATGCACTTTATCAAGCGACCGAGCTTATGTTGCGAGAAAAGCAAAACGAGGTGGCTGTGCTGAGTGACTCGAGGTCTGCTCTTCAAATTGTCTCAAATGCGGACACCTACCACCCTCTGGCCTTTAAAATTAGGCGTAATATCAAGGTCCTAAGGGGAAAAGGCTGCGAAATAAAATTATACTGGGTGAAAGCCCACGTCGGAGTACCCGGTAATGAGAGGGCCGACGAGTTGGCTAAGCAAGCAGCGTTAAACATAAAAACTGCACCACAATATAATAGCTGCCCTGTCTCGTATGCGAAGAGTGAAATTAGGAGAGATACTGTAAAGAAATGGGAGTTGAGGTACCAAGAAAGTGAAACTGCATCGGTTACAAAGATCTTTTTCCCAAATGTAACGGAAGCTTTTGGAATAATTAAAAAATTCAAAATTGACCCTATTCTGACGCAGGTGTTGACGGGCCATGGAGGATTCTCGGCATACTTGAATCGCTTCAAGTGTAAAGATAGTCCTTCATGTGTCTGCGACCCTGAAAAAGAAGAAACTGTTGAGCACTTGTTATTAGAATGCCCTCAGCATGGTGCGGACAGATATGATCTGGAATCAGCAACAGATATCAAACTTACCAAAGCATCATTGTGCGAAATGATGTCAGGAAAGGAATCCAGACCATATCTGCTAGCATTCTGCACAATGGTAACAAAAAAGGCGATAAATAGGAATAAGACTAGAGAATAATGGTCATTCTGCTGTTTTATTGTATACTGTTTTAAAAATAACCTAAAATATGAAAAATGTGTGCAACATTTAGTTGTAAAATTATAAGTATGTACACATGTTGAAATTGGTATAAAATAAAAGAAAGAAAAGTGTATCAAAATAGTAAAAATTAAGAAAAACTATAGCTATAGGTATATAAGTTAAGAAATAAAAGTAAGACATGAAAAATGTGTGCAACATTTAATTGTAAAATTATAAGTCTGTACTCATGTTAAAAATAATAAATAAATAAAAACTACTAAGCTGAAAACTATAGATATAGGATATACGTGTTTATAATAAAAAGTAAGATATTAAAATAACTGATGTAATAGTATTAAGAAAATTATAATAAAGTAAGCCCATATACCCCATCCCCTGACAACGTTAGGGAAATAGCTCGCGGGCCGGGCCTATGCGCCCGGACAGGAAAAAAAAAAAAAAAAAAAAAAAAAAAAAAAAAAAAAAAAAAAAACCTAACCTAACCTAACCTAACCTAACCTAACCTAACCTAACCTAACCTAACCTAACCTAACCTAACCTAACCTAACCTAACCTAACCTAACCTACCCTAACCTAACCTAACCTAACCTAACCTAACCTAACCTAACCTAACCTAACCTAACCTAACCTAACCTAACCTAACCTAACCTAACCTAACCTAACCTAACCTAACCTAACCTAACCTAACCTAACCTAACCTAACCTAACCTAACCTAACCTAACCTAACCTAACCTAACCTAACCTAACCTAACCTAACCTAACCTAACCTAACCTAACCTAACCTAACCTAACCTAACCTAACCTAACCTAACCTAACCTAACCTAACCTAACCTAACCTAACCTAACCTAACCTAACCTAACCTAACCTAACCTAACCTAACCTAACCTAACCTAACCTTTTTTTTTTTTTTTTTTTTTTTTTTTTTTTTTTTTTTTTTTTTTGACCCAGGGGAAACCCTTTATGGGTACCACTGCGCCTCGGGGGAGGCCGCGTGGTTATGTGGGAGTCCCGCCCAGGCATACTGCCTGGTATACCGGGTTACCCACTAAAACCCCTGGGGTGTTTCGTCCGCGCGCCTATGTGCCGGGCCTATGGGTGCACTCTTCGTACTCATCCACGGGCCCGGCGGCGCCTGTCCTTTCGGACCCACCTCTGGCGGGTGCTCAACACCCGCCGTCCTTGAGAGGCGCGCGGAAACACCGCGCGCGCCATCTCTGGGCTTATCAGCTGGGTGACGAACTCCCCCGAGTCCATCACCCAAAGCCCCGGCTTCCCTCTGTGAACCCACCTCTTTCCGTCCACAGAAGGAAACCACTTGCGTACGCAATAGTTCGCAAGTGCGTTCGCTGTTCGTCGATGAAGGGTCGGGTAAATAGTACCCGACACTTCATCAACCCGTCCTCCATCTCGCTCACCCGAAGGGAGCTCCACCTCCTTCGATGCGAGCACCCGACTCGGTGTGCGTACCATTAGCACACCGAGCCAGGTGATCACACCCCACCACGACCGGTTCAGGTCGATGAAGGGCCGGGCGAACATCGCTCGGCCCCCCATCAAGCCAACCCCGAAAAGGTCTCTCGAGCCCAAGTGACCGAGCTCGAGAGACCATCCTCCGCCACTCGTCGATGAAGGGTCGAGCAGGACAACCCGGCTTCCCATCAACCCGTCCTCCAGCTGATGCGATCTCCCACATTTCAGCTTCCACAACCCAAATGGAGAGATCGCCTCCCTATCCCTGACCAACGGGTGCCAAGGGGCAAAGACACCCGCCAGTCCGCCTCCTCCCTCTGGGTTCGGCCGCATGAGCGCGCCTCCAGACACGCACGCAGCGGCCCTAGCCCACACCACGCCCCCTCCTCGTCGATGAAGGGTCGGGTAAATAGTACCCGACACTTCATCAACCCGTCCTCCATCTCGCTCACCCGAAGGGAGCTCCACCTCCTTCGATGCGAGCACCCGACTCAGTGGCTTGTAATATGACACTGAGCCAGGTGATCGCATCCCACCATATCCGGTTCAGGTCGATGAGGGGTCGAGCAAACAGTGCCCAGCCCCCCATCAAGCCAACCCAAAACGGTCTCTCAAGCTCAGGTGCTTTCAGGGTGCGAAGGAACACCGAGCTCAAGAGACCACCTTCCACTACTCGTCGATGAAGGGTCGGGCGAACCCGACCCCTCATCAACCCATCCTACCTCCGGCGATCTCCGCCTCCACTCCTTGACTGACAGGTGCCAGGGGGCAAAGACACCCGCCAGTCCATCCCTCCACTCTGGCCCCAGCCGCACCGCAACCTCCTTGCGTAGCCGGCCCCGGCCCACCGCCCCCTCCTTCGCTCATCCACTGTGCCCTCTGCTAATCAGAGGGACACGCGGAGAGCCCTCCCGTTCGGGCAATCGCTTGCCCGAACCCGCTCACCCGAAGGGAGCTCCATCCCAGGCTTCTACGTGCACTCCCCAGGGAACGCGTAGCAAGGGAAGCGCACGTAGAAGCCCCTCCCGCGTCAGGTTTTTCGCGGTCAGACAACAAGATCCCACCGAGGGAAGTTGTTGTCTGACCCCCAGGGTGCACCACGAGGAGGTAACCTGACCACGCACCCCAACCTAACCTAACCTAACCTAACCTAACCTAACCTAACCTAACCTAACCTAACCTAACCTAACCTAACCTTTTTTTTTTTTTTTTTTTTACGTGAGGAAATGCATTTACGCATACACCACCGCCCGGGGGGGAGCGGCGGGTTATGTCGGGCTCGACACCAGAGTGGTGCCCCTACCGACTAAAACCTCACGGTGTTCCACCTGCACTGACCATACGGACCGGGTCGAGGGTTCGCTCTCGCACGCATCTCAACCCGGTCGGTGCAGTATCCTCCCTGGAGGATTCGCCTCATGAGGGCCTATGCCCCCCTCCTGCCTCTTCGGCGATGCACTGGAACACACAGCGCATCACCGACTCTATGGGACCTATATAACGGGAGTACCGGACACCCCCGCATCCGATACTCCAGGTCCACCAAGCGGAGACGGAGAGCGAGCCCGGATGGCTCGCCCCCGTGTCCGCGCTCTCCTACGCGGGTGTGCAAGGGGATCTCGTTCCCTTTCCCGCTCTTCGGTCTCCCTTCTCGAAACTACTGCTTCGCAGAAGGAGACCATCGCATCCCATGACCTCTCATCATCAACCATCTTTGACAAAATGGCCGACAAGGAGAGGTCCGCTCCTAAAACTGCAACTAACGGTTGCCGCATGTCCACCTCTGCCAAACATACCTCTAGCACGTGCTGCGCAGTGTCTTCTGCGCAGCCGCACCTGTGGCATTTCGGAGTCTCCTCCCTTCCGGCTACGTGACACAGGTATCTCCCGAAACATCCGTGCCCCGTGAGAACCTGCGTCAGCCGGAAGGTGAGAGAGCCGTGTCTTCGATTGACCCATTCAGAGAGTATGGGCCGTACTGCCTCAAGGAGTCGTTGGGCTCCGGACCCCCTCTGAGCGGGTCCATCCAGAATCCTCTCTTTCCATTTATCCAGGGCTTGATCCCTGGCGTTACGCCGCCAGCGCACCACTTCCTGTGGTGTAGGATATTCACCTTGCTCCCTTGCGTGGGATCTGCGCCAGAAGACAGAGGATAGAACCTCTGCCTCTAGGTCCCACGGGAGGGAGCCAGCCAGGACGCAGGCCACCTCGTGCGATATCGTCCGATAGGCCCTGCAGGCTCTTGCAGCCAATATCCGCTGAGCTCTTCGCAGCAAAGCACCTTCCCCAGGGTCCAGAGACCCGGCCCAAATTGGAGCGCCATACAGGGCCATGGAGCGTACCACCCCCATGTACAGGCGGCGGCAGCTCCCATTCCCACCACCTATGTTAGGTAGAAGGCGGCTTAGGGCTCCGGCAGCTCCCATTAATTTGGGAGTAAGACTCTTTAAATGAGTCCCAAATCTCCACCTGCTGTCGAGCACGACACCGAGATACTTCAGTGTCGAGCCGACAGCAATGGAGGTCCCTCCAACTACAATGTTTGAGCCTGCGGGTGGCGCCCGCCGAGGACCATGAAAGCAGATGGCCTCGGATTTATGGAGCGCCACCTCCAGGCCCAATTGTCGAATCCTGGCAACTACTGCCGCAACTCCGGCCGTTGCTAATATCGCAGCCTCTCTGTATGTCCTCCCTTTGGCGGTAACCAACGTGTCGTCAGCAAAACAAATAACACTGACGCCACGAAGGTTAGCGCCACGGAGGACCCAATCATAACCGATATTCCACAGGGGTGGCCCTAGGGCAGACCCCTGTGGAACACCGCGCGACATGGAGCTGCTCTCTTCTCCTTCCTTGGTAGGGAAGGCTATCTGTCTGTCCGATAGATATCCCTGTCCAACAAGGCACTGGATATAGCACGGAAACCGGTGGTATCTCAGTCCTTGTCTTATTGTGCTCCAGGGCAGGGTGTTGAATGCGTTGGCAATGTCTAAAGACACTGCCACCAACACCCCGCCACTGGTACAAGCCTCCTCGGACAGGTTCCGGAGATGGTTAATCGCGTCAATTGTTGAGCGACATCTCCGGAACCCGTACTGGCTATTGGAGAGATCCGGGCCCACTGTTTCAAGGTGGTTGACGATGCGGGCAGCCACAATCCGCTCCAGTAGTTTACCCGCCTCGTCAAGCAACACAATAGGACGATATCCTGACGGTTCATCCGCTGGCCGTCCATCCTTCCGTAGAAGCACGAGCCTCCCCCTCTTCCATCGTCTGGGGAATCTCCCCTCCCGCATGCAGCGAGTGAGGAGATCCCTCATGCGAGGTCCTAATGCGTCCTGAGCGAGGGCCCACGCACGGCCGGGTATGCCGTCAGGCCCCGGCGCCGTGTTTTTGGCCCTCATCCTCAGGACAGCTGCTCCTAGCTCTCCTTCCGAGACTTCAGGAGGTTGCTCGTGCTCCTCCTCAGCCTCTTCTCTCCCTATGGCCATAGTGGGAGGGACAAAGTCGGTACCCGGATCGCCGGGGAACAGACCATCCACCACTCTTCGGAGCATTGTTGTTGGCAACATGCTAGTTACAGGGGGCGCCCATGGCCGAAGCTTTCGCCTCGCCATCAAATAGGGGCGCCCCCACGGATCTTGGTCCAGTGTCTCTAGCAGCTCTCCCCACGCTTTTGCCTTAGCCTCCTTAATGGCTACACGCAGAGCCTTGGACGCCTCTCTATAGGCGGCATAGAGGATGTCCAATTCGGCTGATTCCTGCTGTCTCCTTCTATGGTATCGCTGGTAGCGGCGACGCCTCGCTACACAGCGACGTCGGAGCTCGGCGATCTCTTCCGACCACCAGTAGACCTGGCGTTTGGGCGGTAGTCTTCTTGCGCGTGGCATGGCAGCATCGCATACTCGTGCCATCGCCTTGCATAACTCATCCGCTTCCTCATCCAAATCTACTGGTGTAGAGGAAGGAGCGTTCCACGCCTGAACGATGGCCGCTTCTTGAAGCAGTTCCATGTCCAGGCGTTTCAGAACCCATCTTGGGCCGGTGACAGGCGGAATTCTTTCACCGTTTCCTATTAACGACGAGGAGACACTGAACTTAATGTACCGATGATCAGACAGTGTCTCCTCGTCTGTCAGTACAGTCCAGTCATTAATACGGCGTGCAACATCAGGCGTGGCGAAGGTGACATCGATCACCGATCCGCCGTCTCTCCGCACACAAGTGTTAGCCCGCCCTTCGTTGACGATGCATAGTCCCGACTCGGCGAGCCACTCCTCTACAACCCTTCCCCGCGCATCAGTCGTCGAAGACCCCCACACCGCAGACTTTGCGTTGAGGTCCCCGAGGACGACGACTGGGTTTGGGCGATTCTGCCCCAATAGGGTCCCCAGTTCTATGAGAAAGGCCTCAAATTCGACGAGGGCCCTATTGGGGGAGAAATAAACTCCCACAACAAAGATCTCGCCAAGTCGTGCTCCAACATATCCCCTTCCTCTTACCACTCCGTTAAGAGTAGGAGAAGGTATGGGGGATTGAGTAGTGATTGCCACCACTCCTGCAAGGTCGCCAATCCAGTCTGGTCTAGACGGGATCACATACGGTTCGGCTACCGCGGTCACATGGATCAATCGCTCCGCCATGCACTGAAGGAGAAGGTCCTGCGCGCCAGCGGAGTGATTGATATTAGCTTGGAGGAAAGTCAGTGCCATATTAACTTTCCTCCATTTCCTCCTCTCGTTCCAGTTCGGAATTAGTCGGCTGCGTCTTGGTTATGTTTTTGGACGCAGTGGACTTCTTCTTTCCTCCTGTTCTAGACGGGGGCTTGGCACAAGCCTTGCCCCCGCAGAGGTGCCCGGCCGGTTTTCCAACATCTGCGCAGAGATTGCAGTGTGGAGCGGCTGTGCAACTTTTGGCCGTATGACCTTTTTGACCGCAGCGATAACATTCATCGCTGCGGTCTACTTCTGACTTACACTGGATCTTCACGTGACCCATTGCCAAGCATCTGTAGCAGCGACGCGGTCTGGCTTCCAATAGCTTGACCTGCGCCGCCACCCATCCTACCAACAGGCGGCCACCACCAGAAATTTTCTTGGCTGCTGTTACTGGGCACTTTACGATGGTTGAGCCCATGCCCCCTCTTCCTGTTTTAATCTCGCCTACCTTGATGGCAAGCGGATCACATCCTCCAGCTCTAGCGAGGATTTCCGTAAGCTCGGAGGATTTAACCGAGTCATCCAGTCCACTTACTTGCAAGTCTGCAGTAGTGACCGGTCTTGACACCTGGATATCCTCCGAGCCTTTGAAAATCTCGTTTAGTTTCTTGGCCAACGAGTCCGCCTTCTCCTCTTTCTCCAAGCCAGGGATTTCGAGGATCCGTGCCCCAGTAGCCGCAGCTCTCATCTTTAGGGGCGGCATTCCAAGAGCACTCAGATCAATTTTGCTCTTAGCTTCCGTTAGTACGCTTGCGTACGTCATTCCCTTCTCCGCAGCTTCCGGTCGCAAGGTTATGACGACTGCAGCAGTTCGAGGAGGACGGGGTTTAGTCACCTTCTTCTTTTGCGGTGCTACCTTTTGGGGTTGCAGGCGCTCAGGGGCAGATGATCTGGATCGATTCGGTCCGGTCCCCTTACCTCTCTTCCGAGTTCTTCGTCCCACCACAGTAGTCCAAGCCTGCGATGTTGCAGGTGTCGTACCACTCGTAGGCGCAGAATTCAGTTCCGCAGGATTAGTAGTAGCGGGAGTTGTTCCCACTTTCTTCTTCTTTTTTGGTTTCTTCTTCTTCTCCACCCTTCCCGTACCAGTACCTAGTACCTGGGAACAGGCAGGAAGAGACTCGGAAAAATCCATAGCTGACGAAGACGCTTCCTCAGTAGTCAGTGCCACGTCAGTTCTCCTCTTGTCCGCTGCCAGAGGCGGCCTAAGGCGCTTCTCTGGTAGAAGTCTTCCTTCGAGCCCCTCAAAACGAGCGTTGATCATGGTGCCTACTTGCACCATGACCGTCCGCATCATCTCGTCTAAGGGGGGTGTATCTGTCGTATTTGCAGGTGGCTTAAATTGAGCTGCCCGCATCTCTTGCATCTCACGTCGGAGCTCTTTAAGCTCTTCCGTGAGCCTTCTGTTCGCTTCCATCAGAAGAGTCACTTCTTCTGATGTTGTGCGTTCCTTCATTACGTTGAAGGTGTCCTGCATTACGCGTGCAGCATCCTTCAAGGCTGCAACATACGTTCCCTTCAGATTTTTTGACTTGGTGGCAACTGTCATAATAGTTTCCAGCGAGTCAGTTACCACCTTTTCCATTTTGGCTGCATCGCAACCGTTTCCTACTCCCTGAATAAGAGATCCCTGCTTGAGAAATGAGCGTGACCTCTCTTTCTTGAGTTTCAGATCTTCAGCGAGTTGTTTTTCCGCCTCAAGCTGAAGTTCCATTTCCTTGGCTCGGTTGAGCTCTGCTTTGGCTTTTGCCAAACCAACATATTGGCCGGTTGTAGGCGGTCTGCCTCGGCCCCTACTCTTGTTTTGTCTGGCTTTTGTAGCCGGTGAATCCGATTCGCTGCCGGAATTATCTTCCTGTGTCAGGTCATCCTTTTTTCCCGACCTACCACGCTTTCGTGATTGTTGTGACGACTGTGATGTTAAAGTCACTTCACTCGCCATTGAGGAGTCAGACTCCTCACTCATGCTCAAAAAGAGCTGTTTTTCTCCTTCTTCATCTATATGTGTTTGTTTGTTTTTATTTTTACTCATATTTAGTCCCACGAGAATGGGGGAAGTATTCAGTCGACCCGGGCATGGCCCCCTGTACCCGGGCAAGCCTAACGTAACCCGCACAGAAGGTCGGCCGGTATTCCGGCGGGGTCCGCACTAACGACCAATCTACCCCTTGGCCATGCATCCCCTCACGGTGCGTCGCCGCTTGGGATTGGGGGTGATTTTTTATAGAGGTTGTCTTCCTCGCGGCCCAGGCAATTAAGCCAAGGCCCTCGGTCCAGATGCACTTTGCCACGAGACGTGATCCGCAGCGGCAGAGCTGGATTACGATTTGTGGCGCTTAACGCCCGGCATCAGGGTAAGTGAATACCGGGCACGCCGTTGCTCGACACTCGAGCTATGCGCAATAGCGCAGCCACCATGTAGCTGTAGAAAGAAAGGCTACCATCACCACGTAGCTGTAAAGCTACTTCCATTCATTCGCGCCACCAGCGCTAGCAACCCTAGTTGCCTATCACCTCTGTGACTTCTCCGCTCGATCTAGACGAATAGCGTTTAGATCGCTCAGAGAAGTCACCACCACTTCCGTTTCGCGCTCGTCAAGCCGCGTCAGTCCCACATCCGCTATGCCCCCTAAGAGACACGCAGAAAGGGCCCCCGACGCGGCCGTACGAGCCAAAACTCATCGGCCAACTGCCGATCCACCACTAGACCTTCCTCGCGCGATCGACACAAAAAGTGCGTAGATAGCGCGAAGAAGGCCTACATACGGACTCTCAACGCGCGATTTACACGAAAAGCGTATAAATCACACGAAGAGAGTCCCCCCCTCAACTGGACCTTCAACTCGCGATTCACACTGACGTGCGAATCACTCGAAGAAGGTCCCCCTCCCCGTCGGTCTTTTGCCACTGCTAACAAGATCCCCCCAAAAGGAGAGAAGTTATTAGCAGTGTTACCAGGGTGCACCAGCCCAACGACTACTCTTCCCCCCCAAAAGGAGGAGAATAGTAGTAGTCGGGCAAACGTGGAGGCGACCGACCCTAAAGCATCCCAACCTAACCTAACCTAACCTAACCTAACCTAACCTAACCTAACCTAACCTAACCTAACCTAACCTAACCTAACCTAACCTAACCTAACCTAACCTTTTTTTTTTTTTTTTTTTTTTTTTTTTTGACCCAGAGGAAATCCTTTATGGATACACACGACGCCCCGGGGGAGGCGCGTGGTTATGTGGGAGTCCCGCCCAGGCAGATTGCCCGGTGTACCGGGTTACCCACTAAAACCTCTGGGGTGTTCCTTCCTGGCGCTATGTGCCGAGCCTATGGGAGCACTGTTCGCACTCACTCCACGGACCCGGCGCGCTCTGGTCCCCTGGGACCCTTCCCTAGTAGGGGTGGAGGTCTGGAGATCTCCACCCCTCTTCCTTGAGTGGCGCGCGGAAACACCGCGCGCGCCACCTCTGGGGCTACGCTCGTCAGGTGACGGACCCCCCCGGGTCCGTCCCCCAAGGCCCCTTCTATGGCGGTCGGAGGAGGGCGTGGAAGATCCTCCTCCGACGCCCAGGACGACGGCGGCGCATTGGTAGGTCCGTGAGGGCCTCCCGCTCGCGCTCAGCTGCCTCCTTCCGGAGCATTACTTGCTCACAGAAGGAGACCGCCGCCTCCCACGATCTCTCGCCTCCGACCATTGAACGAATCAATGCCGGCAGAGAGAGATCGTTCCCTACAACTGCGACGAGGTCACGACGCTCGCTGGCGAATGCCGGGCATTCCACCAGCGTATGCTGCGCCGTGTCCTCGCCGCAGCTGCAATGGTGGCACGCGGTCGTCGGTTCCCTTCCGGCTATATTGCACAGATACTTCCCAAAGCAACCATGCCCGGAAAGCACCTGCACCAGCCGGAAGGTAATCGACCCGCGCGCCCTGTCCAGCCAGTCCTCTAGGACAGGCCGGACAGCCTCGACGGTCCAGCTCCCGGCCCTGGGATGGGCCAGTCGCTCCTTCCACTCCCTCACCATCGACCGTCGAGCGTGGAACTTCCACACTTCGACCTCCCTCGGTGCCGGACTCTGTCCGGTGCGGCGGAGTTCAGTGCGCCATGCGTACATGCTCGCACGAACCACCGCCTCCAATTCCCAGGGAGGTGACCCGGCCAATAGACAAGCCGCCTCGCCAGAGATAGTGCGATACCCACGTATCACCCCGGTGGCCATCGCCCTCTGCGGCTGCCTGAGGAGGGCAGCGTTCCGACCATTCAGGGCGTCCGCCCATACCGGCGCTCCGTAGAGCGCCATAGACCGCACTACCCCGAGGTACAAGCGTCGGCTGCTTGTCTTCGGGCCCCCGAGATTCGGCAGCAGGCGCTTAAAAGCACCCGCCGCGCTGATCAATCGGGGGACCTGCCGCGCGAAGTGTTCACGGAAGTTCCACCTTCCATCGAGATGCAGTCCAAGATATTTCATCGAGGACTGCACCGCGATGGGCGTCCCTCGGATAGAGATGACGGCACCCCTTGGCGGCGCTCGTCGGGGGCCATGGAAAACCAAGGCCTCCGACTTGTTGAGCGCCACCCGGAGACCCAACCTCTCTATCCTTCCCACCACCTGCTCCACCGTCGCTGTGGCAAGACGGGCAGCGTCTTCGTAGGTCTCGCCCCGGGCGAGCACAAGCGTGTCGTCCGCATAGCAGACCACGCTGGCGCCCGGATTGAGAGCTCCTCTCAGCACCCAGTCGTAACCGAAGTCCCACAGGATTGGCCCTACAGCCGAACCCTGCGGTACTCCGCACGACATCTCCCTCCGCAGCTGTCGACCCTCCCTCCCCGTGTACGAGACGAATCTCCCGGAGAGGTAGGCGACGGCAACAATCCGGATGAGGTGAGGTGGCACTTCATGAAACTTCAGTGCCTCCTCGATACAGGCCCATGGCAGCGTGTTGAAGGCGTTTGCGATGTCGAGAGACACCGCCACCATCACGCCACCCTGGGCCACCGCCTCGTCCGATAGGGCCTTCACACGTTTGACTGCGTCAATCGTGGAACGGCCCGCCCGGAAACCGAATTGTTGGTCCGACAGGTTCGGACCGACCTCATTGAGATGCCGGACAAGACGACCGGCTATTACTCGCTCGAATAGCTTATCGGCCTCGTCCAGCAGCACAATGGGGCGGTACGCAGAGGGAGAATCTGCTGGGCGCCCGTCCTTCCTCAACAGGACCAATCTGCCCGTCTTCCACAGCCTTGGGAACCGACCCTTCTCCAGACAGGCATCCAACAGCCTACGGAATCGGTCCCCAAGCACCTCCAGAGCCACGACCCATGCCCGTCCAGGGATACCATCCGGCCCGGGGGCTTTGTTCTTGGATTTGAGCCTAAGAACAGCCGCCCGGAGCTCTCCCTCGGAAACGGGGGGTATACGCTCCTCCTCGACCTCCACCCGAGCAGGCGCCATTGCCGGAGGATGAAAGGCCGCCCTGTTCGGAAACAGTGCGTCCACAACCTCCCCCAGCAGATGCGGCTCGAGGGTCTCGGTCAAGGGTGGCGCCCATGGACGGATCTTCCGTCTGACCTCCTTGTATGGGCGCCCCCACGGATCGTGGCTCAGCGTCTCCAGCAGCTCGTTGTGGGAACGTGCCTTTGAGGTGCTGATGGCTACTCGCATATCCCGCACCCTGTCCCGGTATATGCTGTACAGCAAGGCCTCAGCACCTTCGTCCCTTCGCCGCCGTCGACGCTGCCTGGTGTACCGACGTCTTGCTTCCACGCAACTGCTCCTCAGAGCAGCTATCTCGTCGGTCCACCAGTACACCTGACGTCGACGAGGAGGCGGTCCAGCTCGGGACATGCTGGCGTCGCAAATTTGCGACATAGCAGTCCGGAACCACTCCGCCTCCTCGTCGACATCTCCCACCTCCGCCGGCGCGGTCAGCCAGGCCTGGACAATGGCGGCCTCCAGCAACGCCTCCTTGTCCATCGTCCGCAGAGCCCATCTGGGCTGCGTAGGGGCATACCTCCCGGAGCGGCGAACATCCACAGTAGTAGAAGATGTGTCCACGTCGAACCGGATGTACCGGTGATCGGACGCGGTCTCCACTTCTTCCACTACCCTCCACCCTCTGACCATGCGCGCGATGGAAGAGGAGGCCATTGTCAAATCGACAATAGACCCCCCGTTCCACCGCACGCAGGTCTCCACCGACCCCTGGTTTAGAACCACGAGGTCGTTGTTCGCCGCCCACTCCTCCAGGATCTCTCCTCGAGAGTCAGTCGCTGGGCACCCCCACGCCAAACTTTTGGCGTTGAGGTCCCCCACAACAAGCGCCCGACGGGGCAGTGTGTGCCTAATGAGAGCACCCACCCCGTGCAGGAACGACTGAAACTCCGAGAGTCTCCTGTTGGGAGAGAAGTACACCCCTACGAGGACGATGTCTCCCCATTTAGCCGCTACGTAGCCGCTACCCCTCGCTACCACCGGGAAGGGCGAAACGCCGGCCGAGGATACGATGGCCACCACACCGTCCACGTCCCCCACCCAGTTATCCCGGGGGGGAACGAAGTACGGCTCGGCGACCACCGCAGCCTCTACCGACCACTCCGCCACCGATTGGACAAACAGGTCCTGTGCGGCGGCAGAGTGGTTTAGGTTCGCCTGGAGAAAACGACGAGCCATTAATCGGCTATGGTCGTTATCTCCATCCCTTCTGGCCTCTGAGAGAGGGGAGCGACGTTGGACGGTCTGGCGACTGCCTTGACCGTCTTTTTCGGCTTCGGGGGAGAACAGGCCTTTCCGCCCATTCGGTGCTCCGCCGGCTTGCCTCCCGCTGCACACAGCATACACTTTGGCGCTGCTGCAGTGCATAGTGCCGCCTTGTGTCCAGGCTTCCCACAGCGATAGCAAGCATCGCTGCGGTCCACCTCGGCGGCGCACTGAGCGCGCACGTGCCCCTTCTGCATGCAGCGGTAACACTGCATCGGCCTGGCCTCAAGCACCGTGACTCGCGCCGACACCCATCCGACCAAAAGGCGGCCACCCTCGCGAATTTTCTTCGCGGCCTCGACTGGGCAGCGAACCCACGCGAAACCGGCACCCTGTGCGGCTAGGCGGATTTCTCCAACCTTAACGGCCTCCACAGGGCAGCCTCCGCGCTGGGCAATAACTGCCGCCAGCTCGTCCCCGCTGACAGAGTCATCCAGTCCCGAAATGCGCATTTCTGCGCATTTAATGGGCCTGGAGACCTGCAGCGTGTTCGGACCTATAGCCTGGCGAATCAACTTCGCGAGGGAGTCCGCCTTCCCGCCACTTGTCGCACCCGACACCTCCAGCTTTCGGGCCCCTGTTGCAGTCTGCCTGCATTGCAGGCCCGCACCCTCTATGCCGCAGCTGGCGAGGTCGATCTTCGACCTCAGCTCGGTCAGCACCTTGGCATAGGTCATGCCCTCCTTCAAGGCCTGTGGCTGCAGTGTAATCACTACAGCCGACGACCGAGGAGAGCGCAACTTTGCCTGCTGGTTCCGCGGTTTTGTAGAAGGCACGGGCGCTTGCTTAGGAGCTCCTTTGCCTTTTTTCCCCCTTCTATTCCTCTTTACCACCGTCGACCAACCTTCGTCCATTGACTCCGGTGGTGGCGGCAGCGTCCGGGCTTGTACGGACTGCGTTGGGGTTCCCCTTGCAGGCGGACGCGAGTCTGCCTGCTTGGGGACCCCCTTCGCAGTCTGGACTTCCCTGGACTTCCCTTTTACGGGAACTCCAGGAGTCCTTTTCCCTTTCTCCCCTCCGGTGGGGGGTTTGCTGGGGGTATCCACGACGGTGGCCTTCCTGCGATCAGCAGCCAGTGGCGGCCGGATACGCTGCTGCGGTAGGAGCCGGTCCTCGATTGATGCCAATCGAGTGTTCACCATGCTCCCCACCTGCAGCATGATCGACCGCCTCATTTCCTCCTCCTGCAACGAGGCTGACGCTGGAGCACACGCCGTTGCGTCTACCTGCTTATCCGACGCCCGTCCGGATGCCAGAAGTGTGGGGGCCGCGCGCATCTTTCGCAGCTCGCTGCGAAGTTGCCCTACATCGTTCCGCAGGTCTACCACCTCTGTTTCCAGACGAGCGTTGGCCGCCTTCAGCCTGTCCGTCTCCTCTGTCGAGGTCCTCTTGGATAGGGCCTCCACAATGGCCCTAAGAGACGCCGCTGAATCCTTAAGGGCGCGTTGAAATGCACCCTTAAGGTTGCCCGACTTGGACGCCACCATGGTTATGGTCCCGACGTCCTCCAGTGCCTTACGGCCTAACTCGGAAACGAGTCGTTCGTCTCCGCCGTGAAATGCCGCAACCAAGTCTAGAACTGGGAGGCTGCCCTGAGAACGCTGTTCCCGGTCTACCAGCTCTCTCTCCAATTCTGACCTGGCTGCCTCGCGCTGTTGGGCGAGGTATTCCTTCCTCCTCGTTTTCCCTGTATCACTCAGGGCTCCAGTTGATAGGGCAGGCGTACTGAACACCACGCGAGGCAAGTCCTCATCACTGAGGTCATTCTCACCGGTGTCCGTACGCTGCCGCTTCGATCCAGCTTGCTGCCAGAATCTACTTCCATCCAGAGATTCACACGATTGTGTCGGGCCTCCAGAAGCCTGCGCTTCAGACGCTCCCAACACAATCGACTTTCTCCGAGTGCGGGACAGGGATTGGGACCTTTGTACCTTCCCAACACTATTCCGCCTGCTTCTCCTCCGTTCCATGGTCTCCTTCTTCTTATCTTCCACTCTCTCTCTCCGTGTACGATAGCCGAGGCTATCGAGGCGATTTGTGCCCCCCCCAGAGTACGCGGGGCAGCGTGCCGAAGCACGGAGGGATTCCCCGCCAGACTCGCTGACGGGACCCTCCTGGGTAGTCGTTTTCAAATGCGCCATTACATATTGTTTGCTCCATTTGGGGTGGAGCTCCCCTGGGGGGGGTCTAATGGCCAAGCCTCCCGCTGACCATGCCCGCGCGCGAGCCGGGAGTCGCACCGCAAATTGCGATGCGGCTCCCGACTCGCGACGCGAACACTCCTCTCGGCGACCCCCGAACCTTAGGACTTGGTATGCTCCGCGCGGCGACTCCCAGCACGCAACTGATCCGAGGGACCAGCCGCCCACGAAGAGTCGCCACGCGCAGCCGTACACCGATCCATCGCAGATCCACTGCACCCCCGCTCGAGTCCACGAGCCTTGCTCGTCCACTGTGCCCTCTGCTAATCAGAGGGACACGCGGAGAGCCCTCATACCACACGACCTTCTGCACGAGCTCTACACAAAAAAAAAAAAAAAAAACGTGTAGATCAAGTGAAGAAGGTCCCATCCAACACCCATTTCGCGCTCGTCAAGCCGCGTCGGTCCCTCATCCACTATGCCCCCTAAGGGACAAGCAGAAACGGCCCCCGACGCGGCCGTACGAGCCGAAACTCATCGGCCACCTGCCGATCCTCCACCAGCTGGCCTTCATCGCGCGACCCACACAAAAAGTGCGTAGGTCGCGCGCGGAAGGCCAGCATACGGACTCTCAGCGTGCGACTTACACGAAAAACGCATAAATCACACGAAGAGAGTCCCTCCACACGACCTTCTGCGCGAGCTCCACACAAACCGTGTAGATCAAGCGAAGAAGGTCCCATCCCACTCCCATTTCGCGCTCGTCAAGCCGCACCGGTCCCACATCCGCAATGCCCCCTAAGGGACAAGCAGAAACGGCCCCCGACGCGGCCGTACGAGCCGAAACTCATCGGCCACCTGCCGATCCTCCACCAGCTGGCCTTCATCGCGCGACCCACACAAAAATGCGTAGGTCGCGCGCGAAAGGCCAGCATACGGACTCTCAGCGTGTGACTTACACGAAAAACGCATAAACCACACGAAGAGAGTCCCCCCCCAAACTAGACCTTCAACTCGCGATTCACACAGGCGTGCGAACCACTCGAAGAAGGTCCCCCCTCCCGTCGGTCTTTGGCCACTGCTAACAAGATCCCCCCAAAAGGAGAGAAGTTATTAGCAGTGTTACCAGGGTGCACCAGCCCAACGACTACTCTTCCCCCCCATAAAAGGAGGAGAATAGTAGTAGTCAGGCAAACGTGGAGGCGACCGACCCTAAAGCACCCCAACCTAACCTAACCTAACCTAACCTAACCTAACCTAACCTAACCTAACCTAACCTAACCTAACCTAACCTAACCTAACCTAACCTAACCTAACCTAACCTAACCTAACCTAACCTAACCTAACCTAACCTAACCTAACCTAACCTAACCTAACCTAACCTAACCTAACCTAACCTAACCTAACCTAACCTAACCTAACCTAACCTAACCTAACCTTTTTTTTTTTTTTTTTTTTTTTTTTTTTTTTTAACGTGAGGAAATGCATTTACGCATACACCGCCGCCCGGGGGGGAGCAGCGGGTTATGTCGGGCTCGACACCAGAGTGGCGCCCCTACCGACTAAAACCTCACGGTGTTCCACCTTAGCGCTTACGGCCAGACTGTGGGCACTCTCCCAGACTCTTCCACCGTCTGGCCACGCTTGGTCCCTAGGACCCCTGCACGGGGAGCTTCAGCTCCACCCGGCTGATGACGGTGTACCGGAACACTCGGGCACATCGTCCATCCTCGGGGAACTCTCTAGTCGGACGACAGACTCCCCCGAATCTACCGCCCAGAGTTCCCAAATTACGGAGGCAACCGGCGCCCGTGCACCAGTCGCCTGCGTCTAATACGCTGGCGGCGCATTGATTGTGCCGGCTCGTACTCGTTCGGCCGCGTCGGTCCCTCGTCTACTGTGCCCCCTGAGGAACAAGCAGATCGGGCCCCCGACGCGGCCGCGCGAGTCGAGCCACCACCAGGCCTTCGTCGCGCGGTCTACACACAAAGTGCATAGATCGCGCAAGGAAAGGTCCTCCAAACAGTTTCACGCTCGTCCGGCCGCGCCGGTCCCACGTCCGCTGTGCCCCCTAAGGGACAAGCGGAAAGGGCCCCCGACGCGGCCGCAGAAGCTGAAACTTCTCGGCCACCTGCCGAGCCACCACCAGGCCTTCGTCGCGCGGTCCACACACAAAGTGCGTAGACCGCGCAAGGAAGGCCCAACAGGAATGGTTTCGCGCTCGCACGGCCGCGTCAGTCCCACGTCCGCTGTGCCCCCTAAGGGACAAGCAGATAGGGCCCCCGACGCGGCCGCACGAGCCGAAACCACCGCCCGAAGTTCCCAAGTTACGGAGGCAAGCGGCGCTCGTGCGCCAGTCGCCTCCGTCCAACGCGCTTGCGGCGCATCGGTTGGGACGACGGGTCGTCCTCCCGCGTGCGCTCCGCCAGCTCCTTCTGGGCCATGACTTCCTCCGTGAAGTCTCGCACAGCCTCCCAGGATGTCTCGCTTCCTGCCATTGCAGAAGTAATGGCCGGTAGCGAGAGATCCGTTCCGACCACCGCGACAAGTCGCGCCCTCTGTGCGGCCCATTCTGGACACGCCTCAAGCGTGTGCTGCGCCGTATCCTCTGAGCAGCCACACTGGTGGCAGACTGGGGTGGGCTCTCTTCCGGCTATCCTGAACAGGTAATCGCCAAAACAGCCGTGACCTGTCAGGATCTGAGTGAGCCTGAAAGAGAGCGCCCCGTGCTCTCTCGCAACCCAATCCCTAAGGATGGGTCGGAGAGCCGCCACCGTACGGAGACCCGCAGTTGGCTCCTCCAACCTGCGCTCCCACTGCTCTAATGCCGTATTCCGGCCCTGCCTTCGCCAGCGTCGTATCACCTCAGGAGGAGCGAACTCACCCCTGGACCGTGCATCTGACTGCTGGCGGTAGATGCTGGCAAGCATCCTCGCATCCACGTCCCACGGTGGGGTACCGGCCAGGACACACGCCGCCTCACAGGACACAGTGCGATATGCCCTAATCACCCTGAGTGCCATAGCTCTCTGCGGTCTCCGCAATTGAGCTAGATTACGGGCACTCAGAGCGTCCGCCCAAATAGGGGCACCATAGAGCGCCATCGATCGCACTACACCCGTGTATAGGCGGCGACAGGTCACATTCGGCCCTCCCACGTTCGGAAGCAAGCTCCCCAACGCGGATGCTGCTCTGGTGAGCCGAGGAGCTAGTCGTCTGAAGTGCTCCTCGAAGTTCCATCTGCTGTCGAGGACGAGTCCAAGGTACTTCATCGTCGACTCGACAGCGATGCGAGCACCTCCGACAACAATCTCGGCTCCGGCTGGTGGCGCGTTCCGAGGACCGTGAAAGCACAGTGCCTCGGACTTGTTAAGGGCCACCGTAAGCCCCAGACGCCTGATGCGGCTCACCACGTGAGCCGTGCCAGCAGTGGCGAGGATCGACGCCTCTCGGAAGGACCTCCCGCGTGCTGTCACTAATGTGTCATCCGCATAACACACTAGACTGACCCCCTGCAGATTGCTACCACGAAGCACCCAGTCGTACCCGATGTTCCACAGATCCGGTCCTAGAACCGAGCCCTGTGGAACACCGCACGACATTTCCCATTGGCCCAATCCCTCCCTCGACGGATAGATAATGAATCTATACCGGAGGTAATCCTCCAGGGGTTGGCGAAGGGAACGGGGTACTCGGTGGTAGCGCAGTGCCTCCTTAATGCAGTCCCAGGGGAGGGTGTTAAAGGCGTTGGCGATATCTAAAGATACCGCCACGACCACCTCCCCCCGGGACACGGCTTCGTCCGCTAGGGCCCTCACTCTCGATATGGCATCGATAGTGGACCTGCCCCTGCGGAAGCCGAATTGACTCTCCGCTAAATCGGGCCCCACCCGCTCGAGGTGTCGTCTGAGGCGCGCAGCGAGCACACGCTCAAAGAGCTTGCACGCCTCATCCAGCAGCACGATCGGGCGGTATGCCCCCGGCGAGTCAGCAGGTCTGCCCTCCTTGCGCAGGAGGACCAGTTTCCCAGTCTTCCATTGGCTCGGAAGGCGTCCCTGCTTGAGGCACTCCGTCAGGAGGTCTCGGAATCGGGGCTCAAGGGCCTCCAACGCCAGCACCCAAGCGCGGCCGGGAATCCCGTCCGGCCCAGGCGCCGTGTTTTTGGCCTTGAGTCGTTGGACTGCTGCAGCCAGCTCTCCCTCCGATACCGTCTGCACGTCTTCCTCCTCGTCACTCGAATCACGATCCGTCGGTGAGGCCATGACGGGGACGAAATGGTCACCAACGCGCGGAAACAGTGTCTCCACCACGCTGGACAAGAATTCCGGCTGCATGGTCTGCGTCAGAGGTGGCGCCCATGCACGGATCCTGTTTCGGACCATTTTGTATGGCCTCCCCCAGGGATCACGATTGAGATCGTCGAGCATGCTCTCTCGAGCCTGGTCCTTCGCCTTGGAGATCTCCGTTCGTAGCGCGGCGACCGCCTGTCTATACGCAGCGTATAGGTCGGCCTCCAGGTCTGGATCCCACCGCCGCCTCCGGCGGTGTCTGGTGTACCGACGCCTGGCGGCCACACACTCCTCGCGGAGGTGAGCCAGCTCGGCCGTCCACCAATAGACACTCCGCCGCGGCGGTAGGGATCTCACCCTCGGCATCGCAGCGTCACAGACAGCGGTCATGGCCCTACGAAACCACTCCGCTTCTGAGTCAACATTGACGTCTCCTTCCGGTTTGGGCAACCACGCTTGGACAATCGCGGCTTCCCTCAAAAGTTGAGAGTCTAGCCTGTTGAGAGCCCAGCGTGGTGCTTCATCTGCTGGGGAGCGGCTTAGACCGCTCGGGGCGCCTAGAGGAGAGAGAACGAACCGGATATACCGATGATCCGATAAGGTCTCTACCCCCTCCAGGACTTCCCAGTCTTCGACACGGCGCGCCAGAGCGGGGCTCTGTTTAGCAGTGTCAGTCCAAGGGCTGACGCCCACTCCTCCAGCGGCTCGCCCCGTGCATTGGCAACAGGCGACCCCCACATGGCCGATTTGGCATTGAAATCACCAGCGACCAGGATTTGGTGAGGGTGACATTGCCGCACCAGCGAGCTCAGCTCGGAGAGCCATGCCTCGAAGTCTGCAAGGTCTCTGTTGGGGGAGAAGTAAGTGCCTATATAGGCGACACCCCCCGCCACAACAGCGACACAACCGCGACCTCTCAGCACTCTCTCTATGGGTGGGAATCCAGACGCCGTTTGAGTGATGATGACGACAGTGCCGTCATTGTCGCCCGTCCAGTTGTCCCGGTTCGGGATGAGATATGGCTCCGCCACAATAGCCACCGGTATCAACCACTCCGCCATGCTCTGGACCAATAGGTCTTGAGCTCTGGCGGAGTGGTTCAAATTGGCTTGGAGTATGGTGTGGGCCATAATTAGGCCTCCATAACCTCCCTCTCATCCCGAACCGGGAGCGACGGCTGCAGCTGGGACTTGGCCACGGCTGCACCTCTACGTCCTTTCCTTTTCGGTGGCAAGGCACACGGGTCCTTGCTTCCGAGTCTATGCTCAGACGGCTTGCCTATAGCTGCACATACTGAGCAGCTTGGCTTGCCGGAGCATTCCCGGGCTTTATGGCCGATCTGACCGCAACGGTAGCACAGACTGCTACGGTCGGCGTCCGCCTTGCACTGTTCCCGGACGTGCCCCACCTCGAGGCATCGGAAACAGCGCATCGGTCGCTGCTCAAGAAGCTTGACCTGGGCGGACACCCAGCCAATCAGTAGGCGACTGTCGCCAGTCACCTTTTTCGCCGCGGCTACCGGGCAGCGCACAAATGTTGTGCCAGTGCCGGTGATGACGCTGCGGCGAATTTCGCCCGTCCTCACGTCCTGGATACTGCAGCCTCCTAATTTGGCTACAGCCTCTGCGACCTCCTCCTTAGACACAGAGTCGTCGAGGCCACTAATGCGCAGGTCTGCACATTTTTGTGGCCTCTGGACTCTAATGTCCTCAGGCTTAAATAAAGCCTTGATCCTTGCAGCAAGGAGATCCGCCTTCTCCCCGCTGGTGCCTCCCGGAATTTCCAGCATGCGGCCACCTGTGGCAGCCGCGCGGAAATTCAGGGAAGGGATCCCTAACTCCTGGAGGCTAATCCTCTTCCTAGCCTCTGCCAAGGCCTTCTCATACGTAACCCCCCTCTCCCCGGCCCCGGGCTGCACCGTGATGACCACAGCCGATGAGCGGGGGAGACGGAGCTTAGGCTTCGAGGCCTTGGCACGCTGGGACCTGGCCGCAGATTGAGGCTGCTGCTGCTGGGGCGCAGCGGATGCAGCCTTCTTATCTCTCCTCCTCCGTTTCTTTGTCACCTCCACCCAAGTTTCCTTGGGCTTTGGCGACAAATCTGGCTTCTTCGCGAGAGTAGCCGAGCCTTGGCTACTCCCCGAAGCAGCCTTAGTCTTCTTCCCCTGCCCCTTCCCCTTAGAGGAAGAGGCAGAGGGAGCAGACCCAGACGTTGCCTGTTCGGGCGGCTTAGTCGCCGGGACAGGCAACGTCGCCTTGCGTCCGACAACCGCGGAATAGGTCGGTGCTGCTGCCCCTCTACGGTCAGCAGCGAGCGGGGGACGAATACGCTCTTCGGGCAAGAGGCGTTTCTCGATCGCCGCGAAGCGCGCATTCATCATGCCGCCTATTTGTCGAAGAAGGGCCTGTTCCAATTGCCCTTGATCGAACGCTGCTGCGTGCAGCCCATCACCGTGCGCGTTCGAGGCTCGGGGTGCAGGAGCATCCCGAGCCTGGAACAGCGCAGATCGGAGTTCCGCAAGTTGCTTGCGGAGGTCCGCCACCTCTGCTTGCAGGCGTGCGTTTGCCGCCTGCAACATCCGCGTTTCCTCGGAGGAGGATCGTCCATTCAAGGTTTCAACCACCTCTTGTATGGTGGTTGCAGCATCCTTCAGGGCCTTCTTATAAGTACCCTTAAGGTTGCTCGACTTCGTGGCCACAGTGGTAATTGTGGCCACGCAGTCAAGCGCCTTCTTGTTGAGGTTCATAGTCAGATCCTCACTCGCATCAGAGGACTCGGAGAGTCGACTCGTCTGCGTCGTCCTAGCCGGTCGGAGCTTCTGGGCTACCTGAGCAACCTCCTGCTCAGCCCTAAGTTCCATCTCAGCCCGTTCCGCTGCCACTAGGGCAGCTTTGGCCTGAGCTAGGCCGACATATTCACCCGTTGTGGGTGGTCGGCCTCGTCCTCGGCGTGGCTCAACAACCACTTTCGTGGCCGGAGCCTCGCCCTCACTCCCTGAGCTATGCAGCTCACCTTTCTCCTTGCGCACTCTCGTGCGCTTCCGTGATTTCTCTGAGGCCAGAGAACTCACCGTCATCAGACTCGTCCGTGAGGAGTCAGACTCCTCGTCCGCGCTCATAAAGCGCTCTCCTCCTTCTACGTCAAGTTTGGGTTTATAAGTATTAATATCCATACATGTTCCCACGAGTACGGGGGAAGTAACACGTCGACTCGAGCAGAGCCCCCTATGCCCGAGCAAGCCTAGCGTAACCCGCCTGGAAGGTCGGCCGGTATTCCGGCGGGGAGCGCACTAACGACCGAGCGTCGTAGGATGAACAGCAGCGCACTAGACCCAATAGGATCTGCACGGTGGTGTTCCCCCTACAACGCCGTAACCCTTGGCCATTCATCCCCTCGCGGTGCGTCGCCACTTGGGATTGGGGTAATTTTTTAGAGAGGTTGTCTTCCTCGCGGCCCGGGCGGTTAAGCCAAGGCCCTCGGTCCGGATGCCATACGCTACGAGACATGACCGCAGCGGCAGAGCCAGATTACGAGAGGCGCTTAACGCCCGGCAGCAGGGTAAGTGCACACCGGGCACGCCATAGCTCGTCCCACGAGCTGTGTGCAATAGCACACCTACCACGTAGCTGTAAAGGAGCTACCACCACTCCGTAGCTTGTAAAGAGCTACAACCGTACGTGTTTCGCACTCGTCAGGCCGCGTCGGTCCCGCGTCTGCTGTGCCCCCTAAGGGACAAGCAGAGAGGGCCCCCGACGCGGCCGTACAAGCCAAAACTCCTCGGCTATCTGCCGTTCCACCATAAGGCCCTCGTCGCTTGATCCACACAAAAGGCGTGTAGATCACGCAAGGAAGGCCCACCACGCAGTTTTGCGCTCATCCAACCACGTCGGTCCCACGTCCGCCGTGCCCCCTAAGGGACAAGCGGAAAGGGCCCCCGAAACGGTTGTACGAGGCAAAAACTCCTCGGCCACCTGCCGAGCCACCACTAGGCTCTCGTCGCGCAGTCCACCAGAAAGGGTATGTGGAAAGCGCAAGGAGACGCCCACCAATCAGTTTCGCGCTCATCCGGCCACGCCGGCCCCACATCCACCGTGCCCCCTAAGGGACAAGCGGAAAGGGCCGCCGACGCGGCCGGGCAAGCCGAAACTCCTCGGCCACCTGCCGAGCCGCCACCAGGCCCTCGTCGCGCAGTCCACACAAAAGGCATGTGTAACGCGCAAGGAAGGCCCACCACACCGTTTCACGCTCGTTCGGCCACGCCAGTCCCACGTCCACCGTACTCCCTAAGGAGCACGCGGAAAGGGGCCCCCGACGCGGCCGCGCGAGCCGAGAAACTCCTCGGCCACCTGCCGAGCCACCACGAGGCCCCCATCACTCGATCCACACACAAGGTGCGTAGACCGCGTAAGGAGGGCCCGCCAAGCAGTTTAGGCCCGCCCGGCGGCGACAGTCCCACGTCCGCTGTGCCCCCTAGGGGACAAGCGGCAAGGGCCCCCGTCGCGGCCACATGAGCCAGAACCGCTCGGCCCACCACCACGCCCTCGTCACGCGATCCACACACAAAGTATGTAGATCGCGCAAGGAGGGCCCGCCTAACAGTCTAGGCTCGCCCGGCGGCGACAGTCCCACGTCCGCTGTGCCCCCTAGGGGACAAGCGGCAAGGGCCCCTGTCGCGGCCACACTAGCCAGAACCGCTCGGCCCACCACCACGCCCTCGTCACGCGATCCACACACAAAGTATGTAGATCGCGTAAGGAGGGCCCGCCTAACAGTTTAGGCTCGCCCGGCGGCGACGGTCCCACGTCCGCTGTGCCCCCTAGGGGACAAGCGGCAAGGGCCCCCGTCGCGGCCACACGAGCCAGAACTGCCTGGCCCACCACCAGACCTTCCTCGCGCGATCCGCACAAAGTGCGTAGATAGCGCGAAGAAGGCCCACCTACGGACTCTCAGCGAGCGACTTACACGAATAGCGTATAAATCGCTCGAAGAGAGTCCCCCCCTCAACTGGACCTTCAACTCGTGATTCACACTGACGTGCGAATCACTCGAAGAAGGTCCCCCGCCCCGTCGGTCTTTTGCCACTGCTAACAAGATCCCCCCAAAAGGAGAGAAGTTATTAGCAGTGTTACCAGGGTGCACCAGCCCAACGACTACTCTTCCCCCCCAAAAGGAGGAGAATAGTAGTAGTCAGGCAAACGTGGAGGCGACCGACCCTAAAGCACCCCACCGACCCTAAAGCACCCCAACCTAACCTAACCTAACCTTTTTTTTTTTTTTTTTTTTTTTTTTTTTTTTTTTTTTTTTTTACGTGGGGAAATGCATTTACGCATACACCGCCGCCCGGGGGAGAGCAGCGGGTTATGTCGGGCTCGACACCGGAGTGGTGCCACTACCGACTAAAACCCCACGGTGTTCCACCTGCACACATCATAAGGACCGGATCGAGGGTTCGCTCTCGCACGCATCTCAACCCGGTCGTGCAGCATCCTCCCTGGAGGATTCGCCAGATTTAGAAGGGCCACAGCCCTCCTCCTGCGACTTCAGCGATGCGCTGGAACACTCAGCGCATCACCGACTCATGGGGACCTATGTATCGGGAGTGCCAGACGCCCCCGCATCCGACACTCCAGGTCCACCGAGCGGAGACGGTGAGCGAGCCCGGATGGCTCGCCCCCGTGTCCGCACTCTCCTACGCGGGTGGGCGAGAGGATCTCTCTCCCTCTCCCGCTCTTCGGTCTCCCTCCTCGAAACCACTGTTTCGCAGAAGGAGACCATCGCGTCCCATGACCTCTCATCATCGACCATCTTTGACAAGATGGTTGGCAAGGAGAGGTCCGCTCCTAAAACTGCAACTAACAATTGCCGCATGTCCACCTCTGCCAGACATGCCTCTAGTACATGCTGCGCAGTGTCTTCTGTGCAGCCACACCTATGGCACTTCGGGGTCTCCTCCCTTCCGGCTACGTGACACAGGTATCTCCCGAAACATCCATGTCCCGTGAGAACCTGCGTCAGCCGGAAGGTGAGAGAGCCGTGTCTTCGATTGACCCATTCATAGAATATAGGCCGTACTGCCTCAAGGAGTCGTTGGGCTCCGGCCCCCCTCTGAACGGGTTCATCCAGAATCCTCTCTTTCCACTTATCCAGGGCTTCCTCCCTGGCATTTCGCCGCCAGCGGACCACTTCTTGTGGGGCAGGTCGTTCATCTTGCTCCCTTGCGCGGGTCCTGCGCCAGAAGACAGAGGATAAAACCTCTGCCTCTAGGTCCCACGGGAGGGAGCCGGCTAGGACGCAGGCCACCTCATGCGATATCGTCCTGTAGGCTCTACATGCTCTTGCGGCCAGTGTACGTTGGGCTCTACGCAACAGTCCACTTTCCCCTGAGTTCAGAGAACCGGCCCAAATTGGTGCGCCATACAAGGCCATGGAACGTACCACCCCCATGTACAGGCGGCGGCAGCTCCCATTTCCCCCACCTATGTTTGGGAGAAGGCGGCTTAAGGCTCCGGCAGCTCCCATTAATTTGGGAGTGAGACTTTTCAAATGAGTCCCAAATCTCCACCTGCTGTCGAGCACAACACCGAGATACTTCAGTGTTGAGCCGACAGCAATGGCTGTACCTCCAACTACAATGTTGGAGCCTGCGGGTGGCGCCCGCCGAGGACCATGAAAGCAGATGGCCTCAGATTTATGGAGCGCCACCTCCAGGCCCAATTGTCGAATCCTGGCAACTACTGCCGCAACTCCGGCTGTTGCCAATATCGCTGCCTCTCTGTATGTCCTCCCCTTGGCGGTAACCAACGTGTCGTCAGCAAAACAAATAACGCCGACGCCACGAAGGTTAGCGCCACGGAGAACCCAATCATAACCGATGTTCCACAGGGGCGGCCCTAGGGCAGACCCCTGTGGAACACCGCGCGACATGGAGCTGCTCTCCTCTCCTTCCTTGGTAGGGAATACTATCTCTCTGTCTGATAGATATCCCTGTCCAACAAGGCACTGAATATAGCACGGAAATCGGTGGTATCTCAGTCCCTGTCTAATTGTGCTCCAGGGAAGGGTGTTGAATGCGTTGGCTATATCTAAAGACACAGCCACCAACACCCCGCCACTGGTGCACGCCTCCTCGGACAGGTTCCGGAGATGGTTAATCGCATCAATTGTTGAGCGACATCTCCGGAACCCGTACTGGTTATTGGAGAGATCCGGGCCCACTGTTTCAAGGTGGTTGACGATGCGGGCAGCCACAATCCGCTCCAGTAACTTACCCGCCTCGTCAAGCAACACAATAGGACGATATCCTGACGGTTCATCCGCTGGCCGTCCATCCTTCCGTAGAAGCACAAGCCTTCCCTTCTTCCATCGCCTGGGGAATCTCCCCTCCCGCATACAGCGAGTGAGGAGATCCCTCATGCGGGGTCCTAGTGCGTCCTGAGCGAGAGCCCACGCACGGCCGGGTATGCCGTCAGGCCCCGGTGCCGTGTTTTTGGCCCTCATCCTCAGGACAGCCGCTCCTAGCTCTCCTCCCGAGACTTCAGGGGGTTGCTCGTGCTCCTCCTCACCCTCACTCTCTTCTCTCCGTATGGCCATAGTGGGAGGGACAAAATCGGTCCCCGGATCGCCGGGGAACAGACCATCCACCACTCTCCTGAGCGTTGTCGTTGGCAGCATGCTAGTTACAGGGGGCGTCCATGGCCGAAGCTTTCGCCTCGCCATCAAATAGGGGCGCCCCCACGGATCTTGATCCAGTGTCTCTAGCAGCTCTCCCCACGCTTTTGCCTTAGCCTCCTTAATGGCTACACGCAGAGCCTTGGACGCCTCTCTATAGGCGGCATAGAGGATGTCCAATTCAGCTGGTTCCTGCTGTCTCCTTCTGTGGTATCGCTGGTAGCGGCGACGCCTCGCTACACAGCGACGTCGGAGCTCGGCGATCTCCTCCGACCACCAGTAGACCTGGCGTTTGGGCGGTAGTCTTCTTGCGCGTGGCATGGCAGCATCGCATACTCGTGCCATCGCCTTGCATAACTCATCCGCTTCCTCATCCAGATCTACTGGTGTAGAGGAAGGAGCGTTCCACGCCTGAACAATGGCCGCTTCTTGAAGCAGTTCCATGTCCAGGCGTTTCAGAACCCATCTTGGGCCGGTGACAGGCGGAATTCTTTCACCGTTTCCTGTTAACGACGAGGAGACACTGAACTTAATGTACCGATGATCAGACAGTGTCTCCTCGTCTGTCAGTACGGTCCAGTCGTTAATACGGCGTGCAACATCAGGCGTGGCAAAGGTGACGTCGATCACCGATCCGCCGTCTCTCCTCACACAAGTGTTAGCCCGCCCTTCGTTGACGATGCATAGCCCCGACTCGGCGAGCCACTCCTCTACAGCCCTTCCCCGCGCATCAGTCGTCAAGGACCCCCACACCGCAGACTTTGCGTTGAGGTCCCCGAGGACGACAACTGGGCTTGGGCGATTCTGCCCCAATAGGGTCCCCAGTTCTATGAGAAAGGCCTCAAATTCGACGAGGGCCCTATTGGGGGAGAAATAAACTCCCACAACAAAGATCTCGCCAAGTCGTGCTCCAACATATCCCCTTCCTCTTACCACTCCGTTAAGAGTAGGAGAAGGTATGGGGGATTGAGTAGTGATTGCCACCACTCCTGCAAGGTCGCCAATCCAGTCTGGTCTAGACGGGATCACATACGGTTCGGCTACCGCGGTCACATGAATCAATCGCTCCGCCATGCACTGAAGGAGAAGGTCCTGCGCGCCAGCGGAGTGATTGATATTGGCTTGGAGGAAAGTCAGTGCCATACTAACTTTCCTCCATTTCCTCCTCTCGTTCCAGTTCGGAATTAGTCGGCTGCGTCTTAGTTATATTTTTGGACGCAGTGGACTTCTTCTTTCCTCCAGTTCTAGACGGGGGCTTGGCACAAGCCTTGCCCCCGCAGAGGTGCCCGGCCGGTTTTCCAACATCTGCGCAGAGATTGCAGTGTGGAGCGGCTGTGCAACTTTTGGCCGTATGACCTTTTTGACCGCAGCGATAACATTCATCACTGCGGTCTACTTCTGACTTACACTGGATCTTGACGTGACCCATTGCCAAGCATCTGTAGCAGCGACGCGGTCTGGCTTCCAATAGCTTGACCTGCGCCGCCACCCATCCTACCAACAGGCGGCCACCACCAGAAATTTTCTTGGCTGCTGTGACTGGGCACTTTACGATGGTTGAGCCCATGCCCCCTCTTCCTGTTTTAATCTCGCCTACCTTAATGGCAAGCGGATCACATCCTCCAGCTCTAGCGAGGACTTCCGTAAGCTCGGAGGATTTAACCGAGTCATCCAGTCCACTTACTTGCAAGTCTGCAGTAGTGACCGGTCTTGACACCTGGATATCCTCCAAGCCTTTGAAAATCTCGTTTAGTTTCTTGGCCAACGAGTCCGCCTTCTCCTCTTTCTCCAAGCCAGGGATTTCGAGGATCCGTGCCCCAGTAGCCGCAGCTCTCATCTTTAGGGGCGGCATTCCAAGAGCACTCAGATCAATTTTGCTCTTGGCTTCCGTTAGTACGCTTGCGTACGTCATTCCCTTCTCCGCAGCTTCCGGTCGCAAGGTTATGACGACTGCAGCAGTTCGAGGAGGACGGGGTTTAGTCACCTTCTTCTTTTGCGGTGCTACCTTTTGGGGTTGCAGGCGCTCAGGGGCAGATGATCTGGATCGATTCGGTCCGGTCCCCTTACCTCTCTTCCGAGATCTTCGTCCCACCACAGTAGTCCAAGCCTGCGATGTTGCAGGTGTCGTACCACTCGTAGGCGCAGAATTCAGTTCCGCAGGATTAGTAGCAGCGGGAGTTGATCCCACTTTCTTCTTCTTTTTTGGTTTCTTCTTCTTCTCCACCCTTCCCGTACCAGTACCTAGTACCTGGGAACAGGCAGGAAGAGACTCCGAAAAATCCATAGCTGACGAAGACGCTTCCTCAGTAGTCAGTGCCACGTCAGTTCTCCTCTTGTCCGCTGCCAGAGGCGGCCTAAGTCGCTTCTCTGGTAGAAGTCTTCCTTCGAGCCCCTCAAAACGAGCGTTGATCATGGTGCCTACTTGCACCATGACCGTCCGCATCATCTCGTCTAAGGGGGGTGTATCTGTCGTATTTGAAGGTGGCTTAAATTGAGCTGCCCGCATCTCTTGCATCTCACGTCGGAGCTCTTTAAGCTCTTCCGTGAGCCTTCTGTTCGCATCCATCAGAAGTGTTACTTCTTCTGATGTTGTGCGTTCCTTCATCACTTTGAAGGTGTCTTGCATGGTACGTGCAGCATCCTTTAGAGCTGCAACATACGTCCCCTTTAAATTCCTTGACTTGGTGGCCACCGTCATAATTGTTTCCAGCGAGTCAGTCACCACCTTTTCCATTTTGGCTGCATCGTAACCATCTTCCAATCCCTGATTCCGAGATCCCTGCAAAATAAATTCACGTGATCTCTTTTTCTTAGCTTTCAGGTCTTCAGCGAGTTGTTTCTCCGCCTCAAGCTGAAGTTCCAGTTCCTTGGCTCGGTTGAGCTCTTCTTTGGCTTTCGCCAAACCAACATATTGACCGGTTGTAGGTGGTCTGCCTCGGCCTCTAGTCTTGTTCTGAATGACTTTTGTAGCCGGTGTGTCCGACTCGCTGCCGGAGTTATTCTGGCTACCCTCGTCATCCTTCTTCCCTGGCCTACCACGCTTTCGTGATTGTTGTGATGACTGTGAAGTTAAAGTCATTACACTCGTCATTGAGGAGTCAGACTCCTCACTCATGCTCGAAATGAGCTGTTGTTCTCCTTCTTCATCATTTATAAGTTTTTGTTTATTTTTACTCATATTTAGTCCCACGAGAATGGGGGAAGTATTCAGTCGACCCGGGCATGGCCCCCTGTACCCGGGCAAGCCTAACGTAACCCGCACAGAAGGTCGGCCGGTATTCCGGCGGGGTCCGCACTAGCGACCAATCTACCCCTTGGCCATGCATCCCCTCACGGTGCGTCGCCGCTTGGGATTGGGGGTGATTTTTTATAGAGGTTGTCTTCCTCGCGGCCCAGGCAATTAAGCCAAGGCCCTCGGTCCAGATGCACTTTGCCACGAGACGTGATCCGCAGCGGCAGAGCTGGATTACGATTTGTGGCGCTTAACGCCCGGCATCAGGGTAAGTGAATACCGGGCACGCCGTTGCTCGACACTCGAGCTATGCGCAATAGCGCAACCACCATCACGTAGCTGTCAAGCTACCATCAGTCCGCGCCTTCTGCGCTGGCAACCTTGTTGCCTACCACCTTTGTGACTTCTCCGCTCGATCTAGACAAAAAGCGTGTAGATCGAGCAGAGAAGTCTCCGCCACACCCGTTTTGCACTCGTCAAGTCGCGTCAGTCCCACATCCGCTATGCCCCCTAAGGGACACGCAGAAAGGGCCCCCGACGCGGCCGTACGAGCCGAAACTCATCGGCCTCCTGCCGATCCACCACTAGACCTTCCTCGCGCGATCGACACAAAAAGTGCGTAGATAGCGCGAAGAAGGCCCATATACGGACTCTCAACGCGCGATTTACACGAAAAGCGCATAAATCACACGAAGAGAGTCCCCCCCTCAACTGGACCTTCAACTCGCGATTCACACTGACGTGCGAATCACTCGAAGAAGGTCCCCCTCCCCGTCGGTCTTTTGCCACTGCTAACAAGATCCCCCCAAAAGGAGAGAAGTTATTAGCAGTGTTACCAGGGTGCACCAGCCCAACGACTACTCTTCCCCCCCAAAAGGAGGAGAATAGTAGTAGTCAGGCAAACGTGGAGGCGACCGACCCTAAAGCACCCCAACCTAACCTAACCTAACCTTTTTTTTTTTTTTTTTTTTTTACGTGGAGAAATGCCTTCGCATACCGCACTGCCACGGGGAGACAGTGCGGTTATGTGGGACTTGAACCCACTAAAACTCCACGGTGTCCCTCCTTGGCCGCGCCCAGGGCGGGTCATGGGTACCGTTTCCGATTCATCCACGACCCGCCGCGGCCGTCCGTTTCCGGACCCTCCTCGGGGGGCAACGGGTGTTAACACCCCCCCCATGCCGCGACGCGTCATGACACAGAGACGCGTCGCGATCTCCTCCTCTGGGACCACATCGGAAGGGGCGCAAGACGACCCCGTGTCTTACGCCCGTGGTCCCTGCGGTGGGTCAGATGTTTGGCCCCACCGCCTACCAAAACGGTCGCAGGGGATAGGGTGAGCACCGCACCTTATCAGTGACACACCTCTTCCCCTGCGACCCCACCGCGTCCGCCATCTAACGGTGGCGGCCCCGTCGGAGTCGTGGAGGATAGGGAAAGCACCGCACCTTATCAGTGACGATCCTCTTCCGCCACGACTCCTCACCTTCAGCCGCGATGTGCGCCCATACGACATCGCGGCCCGCCTCAGTTGCAGTGTCGCCCATACAACACCGCAACCTACTGTGGCCGCTTCCCGATGGGTCCAGGGGGGGAACCCAGGAAGCAGCCCCCCCACGATGGCCACTTCCCGTTGGGCTTTGGAGGCGGAAAGCCCGGGAAGCGGCCCCCCCTCGTCGGTCGTTTAGCCGCTGCTGCCAGCTCAGCGAGCGTTGCCCGGGGTGCACCACTAGGAGGCGACCGACACCACACCCCAACCTAACCTAACCTAACCTAACCTAACCTAACCTAACCTAACCTAACCTAACCTAACCTAACCTAACCTAACCTAACCTAACCTAACCTTTTTTTTTTTTTTTTTTTTTTTTTTTTTTTTTTTTTTTTTTTTTACGTGGGGAAATGCATTTACGCATACACCGCCGCCCGGGGGAGAGCAGCGGGTTATGTCGGGCTCGACACCAGAGTGGTGCCACTACCGACTAAAACCCCACGGTGTTCCACCTGCACTGACCATACGGACCGGGTCGAGGGTTCGCTCTCGCACGCATCTCGACCCGGTCGGTGCAGCATCCTCCCTGGAGGAACCGCCTCGGGAGGGCCTAAGCCCCCCTCCTGCGACTTCGGCGATGCACTGGAACACACAGCGCATCACCGACTACTTGGGACCTATGTATCGGGAGTGCCAGACGCCCCCGCATCCGACACTCCAGGTCCACCGAGCGGAGACGGCGAGCGAGCCCGGATGGCTCGCCCCCGTGTCCGTGCTCTCCGGCGTGGGTGAGCGAGAGGGTTCCTCTCTCTCTCTCGCTCCTCTTCCTCCCTCCTTGACACAACGGTTTCAGCAAATGAAACCATTGCGTCCCAAGACCTCTCGTCATCAACCATCTTAGCTAAGACAGTCGACAAGGAGAGGTCTGCCCCCACAACATCGACAAGTTCCTGTCGTGTATCCTCCTCCGCCGGACACGCCTCCAATGCATGCTGTGCGGTATCTTCCGCGCAACCGCAGCGATGGCATTCCGTGGTCTCTTCTCTTCCGGCTACACGACACAAGTACCGCCCGAAGCACCCGTGCCCCGTTAGGACTTGCGTCAGCCGGAAGGTCAGAGCCCCGTGCTCGCGTTGTACCCATTCTTTTAGAATGGGTTTTACAGCTTCGAGGTACCGAATCGCTCCGGTTCCTCTTTGAACAGGGCCCTCGAGGAGTCGTTGACTCCACGTTTGCAGGGCCCTGTCTTTGGCGTCCTGACGCCATCTCACCACTTCTTGGGGCGCTGGTCTCAGGTCCTCCTGTCTTGCGCGCGCTCTGCGCCAGAAAACTGTGCTCAGAATTTCTGCTTCTAAATCCCATGGCAAGGAACCAGCAAGGGCACACGCTACCTCGTGAGAGATTGTGCGGTATGCCCTGCATATTCTCGTTGCCATGATGCGTTGAGCTCGTCGTAGCAGCGCTGTCTCTCTGGGGACCAGGGATCCAGCCCATATTGGCGCTCCATAAAGGGCCATCGAACGCAGCACCCCCATATAAAGGCGGCGGCAGCTTGCGTTTCCTCCTCCGATGTTAGGCAGGAGGCGACTTAGTGACGAAGCGGTTCCCATTAGTTTGGGGGTCAATCGCTTGAGATGCGTTTCGAACCTCCATCTGCTGTCAAGCACGACACCAAGATATTTGAGTGTCGAGCCGACAGCAATGGAGGTTCCTCCAACAACTATGTTCGAGCCTGCAGGTGGCGCTTGCCGAGGACCGTGGAAGCAGATGGCCTCGGATTTGTGAAGCGCCACCTCCAGGCCCAACCGACGGATTCTCGCCACTACCGCTGCAACGCCAGCTGTGGCCAGAATTGACGCTTCCCTAAACGTCTTTCCCCTAGCGGTAACCAACGTGTCGTCAGCAAAACAAATAAGGCTGACGCCACGAAGGTTAGCGCCTCGGAGTACCCAGTCGTACCCAATGTTCCACAGGGGTGGCCCTAAAGCAGACCCCTGTGGAACACCGCGATTTACTGAGCTCCTTTCTTCTCCTTCTTTGGTAGGGTAGGCCACCTCTCTCTCCGACAAATACCCCCGCCCTACCAGACACTGTAGGTGGCTTGGAAGGCGATGATATCCTAGCCCTTCTCTAATCGTGCTCCAGGGTAGAGTGTTGAAGGCGTTGGCTATGTCCAACGACACTGCCACTAACACTCCACCACTGGAGCACGCCTCGTCAGACAGGTTCCGGAGATGGTTGATCGCGTCGATTGTTGAGCGACATCTCCGGAACCCGTACTGGTTCTCAGACAGGTCTGGTCCGATTGTCTCCAGGTGTTTTCCGATGCGGGCTGCGATGATACGCTCTAGTAACTTGCCCGCCTCATCAAGTAGGACGATTGGTCGATAGCCTGAAGGCTTGTCCGATGGCCGTCCATCCTTCCGAAGAAGTACGAGCCTCCCCCTTTTCCATCGCCTGGGGAATCTCCCCTCTCGCATACAGCGACTGAGGAGATCCCTCAGGCGAGGTCCGAGTGCGTCCTGAGCTAGGGCCCACGCTCGACCGGGTATGCCGTCAGGCCCCGGTGCTGTGTTTTTGGCCCTCATCCTCAGGACAGCTGCTCCCAACTCTCCCTCTGACACTTCAGGGGGCTGCTCGTCCTCTTCAGCAACGTCTGGTCGCCGTGTTGTCATCATTGTGGGAGGGTCAAATGAGGTCCCTGGGTCTCCAGGGAACAGACCTTCGACCACTCGCCGGAGCGTCTGCGGTTCCAGAGTGCTGGTGACGGGGGGCGCCCATGGACGGAGCTTTCGCCTCGCCAGTAAGTAGGGGCGTCCCCACGGATCTTGCTCCAGAGTCTCCAGCAACTCCTTCCAGGCATTGGCTTTGGCCTCCTTGATGGCAACACGGAGAGCTTTTGAGGCGTCCCTATAAGCGATGTATAGTGCATCTAGCTCAGTTGGTTCGGGTTGCCTTCTCCTACGGTGCCGCTGGTAGCGCCGACGCTTCAACACACATTGGCGCCGGAGTTCCGCTATTTCCTCGGACCACCAATAAACATGGCGCCTGGGCGACATGGTTTTTGCACGGGGCATGGCAGCATCGCAGATTTGCATCATTGCCATGCACAAACCGTCAGCCTCAGCATCCAGGTCCACCGGTTCCGGGGGTGGGGCGTTCCACGCCTGGACTATAGCTGCCTCCTGCAGCAATTCCGAATTTAGGCGTTTTAATACCCATCGCGGGCCAGTTACCAGCGGCAACCGATCATGGTTTTCCGTTGCAGACGGGGAGACGCTGAACTGAATGTAGCGATGATCAGACAGCGTCTCCTCGTCCACAAGAACCCTCCAGTCACAGACACGGTGCGCTATTTCAGGGGTGCTAAAAGTCACGTCCACCACCGAGCCACCTCCGCGTCGCACACATGTGTGCTCCTGTCCCTGGTTGAGGACGCAGAGCCCTGTCTCCGCCAGCCACTCTTCGGTGACTCGTCCTCTCGCGTCCGTCATCGGAGACCCCCACGCCGTAGACTTGGCGTTGAGATCTCCGAGAACAATAACGGGATTTGGGCGACTTTGCCCCAATAGGGTCCCCAACTCTATGAGAAAGTCCTCATATTCAGCGAGGGCCCTATTGGGGGAGAAGTACACCCCCACAACCACAATTCTACCGACCTGAGCTGCAACAAATCCTTGTCCTCTCTTTACGCCATCAAGAGAGGGGGAGGATGCTGGAGACTGAGTGGTGAGCGCTACCAAACCGTCTAGATCGCTAACCCAGTCAGGCCTGACGGGGACGGTATACGGTTCTGCGATTACAGCCACTTGTATTGACCTCTCCGCCAAGCACTGCAGGAGAAGGTCCTGAGCGCCGGCGGAGTGGTTGATGTTGGATTGGAGAAAATTAAGCCCCATTTTAATTTTCTTCCATGTCCTCCGCCTGTCCAATACTGGTACCAGCCGGCTGCGACTTTGCTTTAGTCGCGGCGAGCTTCCTTCTTCCTGCTGCCTTTGACGGGGGCTTGGCACAAGCTTTGCCCCCTGAGAGGTGTCCGGCTGGCTTACCCACTGCTGCACACAGGCTGCAGTTCGGGGCAGCTGAACAATCAGCGGCCTTATGGCCTTTCTTGCCGCAACGGTGACAATCGTCACTGCGGTCCACCTCTGACTTGCACTGAGCCCTAACGTGGCCCAGTGCAAGGCATCTGAAGCAGCGGCGCGGTCTGGCATCTAGAAGCTGGATCTGCGCCGCCACCCATCCTACCAATACCCGTCCGTTACTGGCTATCTTCTTGGCCGTTGTCACAGGGCATCGCACAATGGCAGAGCCCATGCCTGACCTGCCTTTTTTGATGTCGCCGACCTTGAATGCCAGCGCATCATAGCCTCCTACTTTTGCAAGGGCTTCTGCTAGCTCGGAAGAGCTTACAGAATCGTCCAACCCGTTCACTCGCAGATCTGCGGTGATGGTCGGTCTGGATACCTGTATCTCTTCCGAACCCTTAAATATCTCTTTAAGCTTACTTGCGAGAGAGTCCGCTTTATCCTCCTTTTCTGCTCCTGGAATTTCTAGTATGCGTGCTCCAGTAGCCGCTGCCCTCATCTTCAAAGGAGGCATTTCAAGAGCCGCGAGATCTATGCGGTTCTTTGCCTCCGCCAGTATTTTCGCATATGTTATGCCTTTTGCCGCCGCCTCGGGCCGCAGAGTTATAACCACTGCTGCGGTACGAGGAAGGCGGAGTTTGGTCGCTTTTGTTTTCCCACTTTGCTGGGCTGGTTTATTTATTTGTGCGCGCCCAGGAGCGGAGTCTCTCATCCTCTCGGATTCTGCTGCTCGAACCTTCTTCCGGGCTCCCCGCCTTACAACCGTTGACCATGTCTGCGGCTTAGGGTCCACTGGACATGTTGTAGTTGCTGGCGTAGGGTCTTCACTTGTGGCAGAGCCAGACGTGGTCTTCTTCTTCTTTTTCCTCCTTTCCCTCCTTGAGGTGTTAACTCCTCTAGAGGGTTCCGGTGCACTAGGTGGTAGGGCGACCGGGACAATTTCCATTTCTGACTCGTCATCAGTGATAGGAACCGCCCGATCTCTTTGACCGTCAGCCGCTAAGGGCGGCCTCAACCGCTTCTCTGGAAGCAGTCGCTCTTCTAAACTCTCGAGGCGAGCGTTCATCATGGTGCCGACTTGCACCATAACGGTTCGCGTCATTTCCTCGAGAGTTGGCATTGCTGATGGGGCTGCAGTAGCAGGCGACTTCGCTTGCGCGGTTCGCAGCTGTTCCATTTCTCGACGGATTTCTTTTAACTCCTCCGTCAATCTCTTGTTCGCCTCCGTAAGAAGCGCCACCTCTTCTGACATCGTGCGGCCCTGCATTACCTCAAAAGAGTCCTGCATGACCCGCGCAGCTTCTTTTAATGCTGCCACGTACGTACCCTTTAGATTTCTGGATTTCGTAGCCACATTTATGATGGTTTCCAGAGAATCTGAAACCATTCTCTGGATTTGTGCTACGTCATATTCTTGGATGTTACGTTGATCCAGTGGTGTCTTTCCAAAGAAGGCACGCGACCTTTCTATTTTGTGCCGCTGTTCTTCGGCCAGCTGTCTTTCGGCCTCAAGTCGCAGCTCCTCTTCCTTTGCTCGGTTCAGTTCCTCCTTTGCCTTTGCCAGGCCCACATACTGGCCAGTGGTAGGCGGTCGGCCTCGGCCTCTAGTTTTCTTGTCATCATTCTTTTTAGGTGTGGTTACCTTGGAAGTCGGGCCATCCGACTCGCTGCCGGAGTTTCCATGGTCACCATCGTCACCTCCCTCTTTAGTTTTTGTAGGTTTTAGTGTCCTACTGCTCTTACGCGTAGATCTGGATGACTGTACAGAAGACACAGTCCCCAGACTCTCTACCGAGGATTCTGAATCCTCATCAACGCTCAAATAGCGCTCATCGTCTTCGTCAATTTTGGTTTTATTTTTAATTTTGGCATCCATATTTGGTCCCACGAGTATGGGGGAAGAATAACGTCCACCCGGGCATCGCCCCCTGTACCCGGGCAAGCCTAGCGTAACCCGCACAGAAGGTCGGCCGGTATTCCGGCGGGGTCCGCACTAGCGACCAATCTACCCCTTGGCCATGCATCCCCTCGCGGTGCGTCGCCGCTTGGGATTGGGGGTAATTTTTTATAGAGGTTGTCTTCCTCGCGGCCCGGGCGGTGAAGCCAAGGCCCTCGGTCCAGATGCACTTTGCTACGAGACGTGATCCGCAGCGGCAGAGCTGGATTACGATTTGTGGCGCTTAACGCCTGGCATCAGGGTAAGTGAATACCGGCACGCCGTTGCTCGTCCCACGAGCAGTGCGCAGAAGCGCTTCCACCACGTAGCTGTAAAGAGGCTACTACCACCACGTAGCTGTAAAGGCTACCTCCATCTGCGCCATCTGCGCTGGCAACCTTGTTGCCTACCACCTTTGTGACTTCTCCGCTCGATCTAGACGAAAAGCGTGTAGATCGAGCAGAGAAGTCTCCTCCACACCCGTTTCGCATTCATCAAGCCGCGTCAGTCCCACATCCGCTATGCCCCCTAAGGGACACGCAGAAAGGGGCCCCCGACGCGGCCGTATGAGCCGAAACTCATCGGCCACCTGCCGATCCACCACTAGACCTTCTTCGCGCGATCGACACAAAAAGTGCGTAGATAGCGCGAAGAAGGCCCACATACGGACTCTCAGCGCGCAATTTATACGAATAGCGTATAAATCGCACGAAGAGAGTCCCCCCTCAACTGGACCTTCAACTCGCGATTCACACTGACGTGCGAATCACTCGAAGAAGGTCCCCCTCCCCGTCGGTCTTTTGCCACTGCTAACAAGATCCCCCCAAAAGGAGAGAAGTTATTAGCAGTGTTACCAGGGTGCACCAGCCCAACGACTACTCTTCCCCCCCAAAAGGAGGAGAATAGTAGTAGTCAGGCAAACGTGGAGGCGACCGACCCTAAAGCACCCCAACCTAACCTAACCTAACCTAACCTAACCTAACCTTTTTTTTTTTTTTTTTTTTTTTTTTTTTTTTTTTTTTTTTTTTTTTTTTTTTTTGACCCAGAGGAAATCCTTTATGGATACACACGACGCCCCGGGGGAGGCGCGTGGTTATGTGGGAGTCCCGCCCAGGCAGATTGCCCGGTGTACCGGGTTACCCACTAAAACCTCTGGGGTGTTCCTTCCTGGCGCTATGTGCCGAGCCTATGGGAGCACTGTTCGCACTCACTCCACGGACCCGGCGCGCTCTGGTCCCCTGGGACCCTTCCCTAGTAGGGGTGGAGGTCTGGAGATCTCCACCCCTCTTCCTTGAGTGGCGCGCGGAAACACCGCGCGCGCCACCTCTGGGGCTACGCTCGTCAGGTGACGGACCCCCCCGAGTCCGTCCCCCAAGGCCCCTTCTATGGCGGTCGGAGGAGGGCGTGGAAGATCCTCCTCCGACGCCCAGGACGACGGCGGCGCATCGGTAGGTCCGTGAGGGCCTCCCGCTCGCGCTCAGCTGTCTCCTTCCGGAGCATTACTTGCTCACAGAAGGAGACCGCCGCCTCCCACGATCTCTCACTTCCGACCATTGAACGAATCAATGCCGGCAGAGAGAGATCGTTCCCTACAACTGCGACGAGGTCACGACGCTCGCTGGCGAATGCCGGGCATTCTTCCAGCGTATGCTGCGCCGTGTCCTCACCGCAGCTGCAATGGTGGCACGCGGTAGTCGGTTCCCTTCCAGCTATATTGCACAGATACTTCCCAAAGCATCCATGCCCGGAAAGCACCTGCACCAGCCGGAAGGTAATCGACCCGCGCACCCTGTCCAGCCAGTCCTCTAGGACAGGCCGGACAGCCTCGACGGTCCAGCTCCCGGCCCTGGGATGGGCCAGTCGCTCCTTCCACTCCCTCACCATCGACCGTCGAGCGTGGAACTTCCACACTTCGACCTCCCTCGGTGCCGGACTCTGTCCGGTGCGGCGGAGTTCAGCGCGCCATGCGTACATGTTCGCACGAACATCCGCCTCCAAGTCCCAGGGAGGTGACCCGGCCAATAGACAAGCCGCCTCGCCAGAGATAGTGCGATACCCGCGTATCACCCCGGTGGCCATCGCCCTCTGCGGCTGCCTGAGGAGGGCAGCGTTCCGACCATCCAGGGCGTCCGCCCATACCGGCGCTCCGTAGAGCGCCATAGACCGCACTACCCCGAGGTACAAGCGTCGGCTGCTTGTCTTCGGGCCCCCGAGATTCGGCAGCAGGCGCTTAAAAGCACCCGCCGCGCTGATCAATCGGGGGACCTGCCGCGCGAAGTGTTCGCGGAAGTTCCACCTTCCATCGAGATGCAGTCCAAGATATTTCATCGAGGACTGCACCGCGATGGGCGTCCCTCGGATAGAGATGACGGCACCCCTTGGAGGCGCTCGTCGGGGGCCATGGAAAACCAAGGCCTCCGACTTGTTGAGCGCCACCCGGAGTCCCAACCTCTCTATCCTTCCCACCACCTGCTCCACCGTCGCTGTGGCAAGACGGGCAGCGTCTTCGTAGGTCTCGCCCCGGGCGAGCACAAGCGTGTCGTCCGCATAGCAGACCACGCTGGCGCCCGGATTGAGAGCTCCTCTCAGCACCCAGTCGTAACCGAAGTCCCACAGGATTGGCCCTACAGCCGAACCCTGCGGTACTCCGCACGACATCTCCCTCCGCAGCTGTCGACCCTCCCTCCCCGTGTACGAGACGAATCTCCCGGAGAGGTAGGCGACGGCAACAATCCGGATGAGGTGAGGTGGCACTTCATGGTACTTCAGTGCCTCCTCAATACAGGCCCATGGCAGCGTGTTGAAGGCGTTTGCGATGTCGAGAGACACCGCCACCATCACGCCACCCTGGGCCACCGCCTCGTCCGATAGGGCCTTCACACGTTTGACTGCGTCAATCGTGGAACGGCCCGCCCGGAAACCGAATTGTTGGTCCGACAGGTTCGGACCGACCTCATTGAGATGCCGGACAAGGCGACCGGCTATTACGCGCTCGAATAGCTTATCAGCCTCGTCCAGCAGCACAATGGGGCGGTACGCAGAGGGAGAATCTGCTGGGCGCCCGTCCTTCCTCAACAGGACCAATCTGCCCGTCTTCCACAGCCTTGGGAACCGACCCCTCTCCAGACAGGCATCCAACAGCCTACGGAATCGGTCCCCAAGCACCTCCAGAGCCACGACCCATGCCCGTCCAGGGATACCATCCGGCCCGGGGGCTTTGTTCTTGGATTTGAGCCTAAGAACAGCCGCCCGGAGCTCTCCCTCGGAAACGGGGGGTATACGCTCCTCCTCGACCTCCACCCGAGCAGGCGCCATTGCCGGAGGATGAAAGGCCGCCCTGTTCGGAAACAGTGCGTCCACAACCTCCCCCAGCAGATGCGGCTCGAGGGTCTCGGTCAAGGGTGGCGCCCATGGACGGATCTTCCGTCTGACCTCCTTGTATGGGCGCCCCCACGGATCGTGGCTCAGCGTCTCCAGCAGCTCGTTGTGGGAACGTGCCTTTGAGGTGCTGATGGCTACTCGCATATCCCGCACCCTATCCCGGTATATGCTGTACAGCAAGGCCTCAGCACCTTCGTCCCTTCGCCGCCGTCGACGCTGCCTGGTGTACCGACGTCTTGCTTCCACGCAACTGCTCCTCAGAGCAGCTATCTCGTCGGTCCACCAGTACACCTGACGTCGACGAGGAGGCGGTCCAGCTCGGGACATGCTGGCGTCGCAAATTTGCGACATAGCAGTCCGGAACCACTCCGCCTCCTCGTCGACATCTCCCACCTCCGCCGGCGCGGTCAGCCAGGCCTGGACAATGGCGGCCTCCAGCAACGCCTCCTTGTCCATCGTCCGCAGAGCCCATCTGGGCTGCGTAGGGGCATACCTCCCGGAGCGGCGAACATCCACAGTAGCGGAAGACGTGTCCACGTCGAACCGGATGTACCGGTGATCGGACGCGGTCTCCACTTCTTCCACTACCCTCCACCCTCTGACCATGCGCGCGATGGAAGAGGAGGCCATTGTCAAATCGACAATAGACCCCCCGTTCCACCGCACGCAGGTCTCCACCGACCCCTGGTTTAGAATCAAGAGGTCGTTGTTCGCCGCCCACTCCTCCAGGATCTCTCCTCGAGAGTCAGTCGCTGGGCACCCCCACACCGTATGCTTGGCGTTGAGGTCCCCCACAACAAGCGCCCGACGGGGCAGTGTGTGCCTAATGAGAGCACCCACCCCGTGCAGGAACGACTGAAACTCCGAGAGTCTCCAGTTAGGAGAGAAGTACACCCCTACGAGGACGATGTCTCCCCATTTAGCCGCTACGTAGCCGCTACCCCTCGCTACCACCGGGAAGGGCGAAACGCCGGCCGAGGATACGATGGCCACCACACCGTCCACGTCCCCCACCCAGTTATCCCGGGGGGGAACGAAGTACGGCTCGGCGACGACCGCAGCCTCTACCGACCACTCCACCACCGATTGGACAAACAGGTCCTGTGCGGCGGCAGAGTGGTTAAGGTTCGCCTGGAGAAAACGACGAGCCATTAATCGGCTATGGTTGTTATCTCCATCCCTTCTGGCCTCCGAAAGAGGGGAGCGACGTTGGACGGTCTGGCGACTGCCTTGACCGTCTTTTTCGGCTTCGGGGGAGAACAGGCCTTTCCGCCCATTCGGTGCTCCGCCGGCTTGCCTCCCGCTGCACACAGCATACACTTTGGCGCTGCTGCAGTGCATAGTGCCGCCTTGTGTCCAGGCTTCCCACAGCGATAGCAAGCATCGCTGCGGTCCACCTCGGCGGCGCACTGAGCGCGCACGTGCCCCTTCTGCATGCAGCGGTAGCACTGCATCGGCCTGGCCTCGAGCACCGTGACTCGCGCCGACACCCATCCGACCAAAAGGCGGCCTCCCTCGCGAATTTTCTTCGCGGCCTCGACTGGGCAGCGAACCCACGCGAAACCGGCACCCTGTGCGGCTAGGCGGATTTCTCCGACCTTAACGGCCTCCACAGGGCAGCCTCCGCGCTGGGCAATAACTGCCGCCAGTTCGTCCCCGCTGACAGAGTCATCCAGTCCCGAAATGCGCATTTCTGCACATTTAATGGGCCTGGAGACCTGCAGCATCTCCGGACCTATGGCCTGGCGAATCATCTTCGCGAGGGAGTCCGCCTTCCCGCCACTTGTCGCACCCGACACCTCCAGCTTTCGGGCTCCTGTAGCAGTCTGTCTGCATTGCAGGCCCGCACCCTCTATACCGCAGCTGGCGAGGTCGATCTTCGACCTCAGCTCAGTCAGCACCTTGGCGTAGGTCACGCCCTCCTTCAAGGCCTGTGGCTGCAGTGTAATCACTACAGCCGACGACCGAGGAGAGCGCAACTTTGCCTGCTGGTTCCGCGGTTTTGTAGAAGGCACGGGCGCTTGCTTAGGAGCTCCTTTGCCTTTCTTCTTCCCTCGCTTCACTACCGTCGACCAACCTTCGTCCATTGACTCCGGTGGTGGCGGCAGCGTCCGAGCTTTTTCGGACTGCGTTGGGGTTCCCCTGGCAGGCGGACGCGAATCTGCCTGCTTGGGGACCCCCTTCGTAGTCTGGACGTCCCTGGACTTCCCTTTTACAGGAACTCCAGGAGTCCTTTTCCCCTTCTCTCCACTCACAAGTGGAGATTTTCGCGAGGTGTCCACCTCAGCCGCCCTCTTATGATCGGCAGCCAGCGGCGGCCGAACACGCTTTTCAGGTAGGAGACGGTCCTCGATCGACGCCAATCGAGTATTCACCATACTCCCCACCTGCAGCATGATTGTCCGCCGCATCTCCTCCTCCTGCAAGGTGGCTGACGCGGGAGTAGTCCCCGTTGCGTCTACCTCCTTGTCTGACGCCCGTCTGGATGGCAGAAGTGTGGGTGCCGCGCGCATCTTCCGCAGCTCACTACGAAGTTGCGCCACATCGTTCCGCAGGTCTACCACCTCTTGTTGCAGGCGGGCGTTGGCCGCCGTCAATCTGTCCGTTTCCTCGGTCGAGGTCCTCTTGGACAGAGCCTCCACTACGGCCTTAATTGAGGCCGCTGAGTCTTTAAGGGCACGTTGAAAGGCGCCCTTAAGGTTGCCGGACTTGGAGGCCACCATGGTGATAACACCAACGTCCTCCAAGGCTTTGCGACTCAGCTCGGATGTGAGTCGCTCGTCTCCGCCATGCATAGCAGCGATCAGGTCAAGAACTGGAAGGCTGCCCTGGGAACGCTGTTCCCGGTCTACCAGCTCTTTTTCCAGGTCCGACCTGGCCGCTTCGCGCTGCTTAATGAGGTACTCCCTCCTCCTCATTTTCCCTGCATCACTCAGGGCTCCAGTTACTAGGGCAGGCGTACTGAACACCACCCGAGGCAAATCCTCATCACTGAGGTCAACCTCACCGGCGTCCGTACGCTGCCGCTTGGATCCTTGCTGCCAGAATCCAGTCCCGTCCAAAGATTCACACGATTGTGCCGGGCCTCCAGAAGCCTGCGCTTCAGACACCCCCAACACAATCGACTTCCTCCGAGTGCGGGACAGGGACTGGGACCGTTGTACCAAGTCCTTCCCAACACTCTTCCGCCTACTTCTCCTCCGTTCCACGGTCTCCCTCTTCTTCTCCTCCACTCTTTCTCTCCTTGTACGATAGCCGAGGCTATCGAGGCGATTTGTGCCCCCCCCAGAGTACGCGGGGCAGCGTGCCGAAGCACGGAGGGATTCCCCGCCAGACTCGCTGACGGGACCCTCCTGGGTAGTCTTTTCCAAATTCGCCATTTTTCATATTGTTTGCTCCATTTAGGGGTAGAGCTCCCACCTGGGGGGTCTAACGGCCAAGCCTCCCGCTGACCATGCCCGCGCGCGAGCCGGGAGTCGCACCGCAAATTGCGATGCGGCTCCCGACTCGCGACGCGAACACTCCTCTCGGCGACCCCCGAACCTTAGGACTTGGTATGCTCCACGCGGCGACTCCCAGCACGCAACTGATCCGAGGGACCAGCCACCCACGAAGAGTCGCCGCGCGCAGCCGCACACCGATCCGTCGCAGATCCAACATCCCCCGCTCGAGTCCACGAGCCTTGCTCGTCCACTGTGCCCTCTGCTGATCAGAGGGACACGCGGAGAGCCCTCATACCACACGACCTTCTTCGCGAGCTCTACACAAAACCGTGTAGATCAAGCGAAGAAGGTCCCATCCAACGCCCATTTCGTGCTCGTCAAGCCGCGTCGGTCCCACATCCACTATGCCCCCTAAGGGACAAGCAGAAACGGCCCTCGACGCGGCCGTACGAGCCGAAACTCATCGGCCACCTGCCGATCCTCCACCAGCTGGCCTTCATCGCGCGACCCACACAAAAGTGCGTAGGTCAAGCGAGAAAGGCCCGCATACGGACTCTCAGCGTGCGACTTACACGAAAAACGCATAAATCACACGAAGAGAGTCCCTCCACACGACCTTCTGCGCGAGCTCCACACAAACCGTGTAGATCAAGCGAAGAAGGTCCCGTCCCACTCCCATTTCGCGCTCGTCAAGCCGCACCGGTCCGACATCCGCAATGCCCCCTAAGGGACAAGCAGAAACGGCCCCCAACGCGTCCGTACGAGCCGAAACTCATCGGCCACTAGCCGATCCACCACCAGCTGGCCTTCATCGCGCGACCCACACAAAAAATGCGTAGGTCGCGCGAGGAAGGCCCGCATACGGACTCTCAGCGTGCGACTTACACGAAAAACGCATAAACCACACGAAGAGAGTCCCCCCCAAACTAGACCTTCAACTCGCGATTCACACAGGCGTGCGAACCACTCGAAGAAGGTCCCCCCTCCCGTCGGTCTTTGGCCACTGCTAACAAGATCCCCCCAAAAGGAGAGAAGTTATTAGCAGTGTTACCAGGGTGCACCAGCCCAACGACTACTCTTCCCCCCCATAAAAGGAGGAGAATAGTAGTAGTCAGGCAAACGTGGAGGCGACCGACCCTAAAGCACCCCAACCTAACCTAACCTAACCTAACCTAACCTAACCTAACCTAACCTGGGGTGGGGTGGGTGGGAACCTAGCATAACCTAACACCCCCGGGCGTGCCTGTTGTCCCTCTCTGTGTCCTCATACCCAAATGGTGGTCTTCCCAGTGATTGGACCAGGAAGAGTCTCATTTGTGCATGGTGTGTCAGAGAGGTTCCTAAGCCCGTCCAGGGGTGAGTCAGTCGGTCAGTCTTGAGTCAGTCGTTGTATGTTGAGTGAGTAGTGGGTGTTGGCAGCCTGACCCTTTCTGGCACGATTGTGCCAGACTATGTCCTGGCTGTGTCGTACCCGTGTCAGGTCTGTCCGTGTTCGTGTTGGTTGGGTGGGTGGGGTGGGGTAAATAAGTTTTTCAGATAAATAAGGTTTTTCAGGTGCACTTTTTTTTAAATTACAATTATTACAATTAGTTGTCAGTTGGTAGGGCATCTGGTGGGAGCCATGTGGAGCCGGATCCAGCAGTTCGACATGAGTAGCCCTGAAAGAGAGAGGGAAGTAAAGGGAAGTTGACCGTTGGCGGGCCGGCTGCAGGCGGGAACCAACCTTCCCCCCTTCCCAGGGCAAGATGTGGAGGCAGTCGACGTGTCGCTCTGTGGTCTCTCTTCCTTTTGGTTGTTTGGTCGTGGGGGAAATGAAAAATTTAAATTGAAGTTGAAATTGAGTGAAAATTAATATAAAAAGTGAAAGTAAAATGAAATGAAAGTAACCATGGTTTAAGTTTGACCATGGGGGAAATGAAAATGACATGAAAATGAAATGAAATGAAATGAAATTTGGAATCGAGTAGAGATGAAGGTGAATCAGAATTCCCTGGGGGAGGATACCCAAAAAACCCAAACACAGAATCAGAGCTGTTTTATGATTACGATTAGTTGTAAATTGGTAAAGCTGCTGGTGGGAGCCATGGGTGGGAGCCATGTGGAGCCGGATCCAGCAAGCTTGAAATGAATGGCCCTGAAAGAGAGAGGGAGAGGGAAGGGAAGTAAAGGGGAGTTGAGCGTTGACGGGCCCGGCTGCAGGCAGGAATCAGCCTTCCCAGGGCTGGCTGTTCTGAGAGAGAGGGAGGCAGTTGACATGTCGCTCTGCGGTCTCTCTCCCTTTTGGTTGTTTGGTCGTGGGGGAAATGAAAAATTGAAATTGAAGTTGAAATTGAGTGAAGATTAATATAAAAAATGAAAGTAAAATGAAATGAAAGTAAAAAGAATAATAATAATAAAAATAATAAAAGAATATTAATTGGTTATTTGATTATAATTTATACTATTAAGTTGTATTGAATTCCTTTAGATTTCTTATAATGTCATTCAAGTGTTCTAGAAATGCCTTTTTGGTCCTGTCCTTTTTTATTATATTCAGGAGGTCATAAGGATTTCCTTCGTGATTGACTGTGCTGATGAATTTTAGTCTGGTATATTCAAATCTGTCGCACTCCTCCACTAGATGTTTGAAAGTTTGTGTGGTGGTGTTGTCACACGGGCATGTGTCTGTGTTAGCTATTTTAAATCTATGTAAATATTGTCTGCAAAGCCCGTGTCCGGTGAGTAGTTGTGTAAATGCAAAGGACGGATGAATGGACGTGATTACCTTGGTCATGTTACTATAGCTGTCTATTTGATTTAAGAGTGCAGGACTTGCTCTACTGTAGAAATCTTCCATTAGGTTTTTGCTTTGTTCCCGGCCCTTTTTTTTAACGTAGCTAATTGGGAAGTTATTGTAGTCCGGGGTTTTTTTAAGTGTTGCCGCTTTTTTTGCTGCTATATCAGCTATCTCGTTACCTTCGATTCCGGAGTGTGCTCTAACCCAGGTGAATGTGATTGTTTTACCCTTGGTTGCAGCCGTTCGGAGTTCCTTGTGGGTTTTTACTGCGTTTTTGATGATGGTGTTAGGGTTTTTCAGCTCTATTAGGGCGGATCTGCTGTCCGAACATATGTTTATTTTGTCTAGATTTGGATTAGTGCTGTTATTTATGTATTGAACTGCTTTATAGATTGCTAGCAGTTCGGCTTGGAATACGGAGCATGTATCGTGTAGTTTAAATTTTTTATTGGTTATTCTGGTACCATCCGGGTTGATGATTACTATGGAGGCCCCTACTTTGCTTTCTTCCAGTCTACTTCCATCGGTGAAGATGTGCCATTTATCGATGTTGTTTATGCAAAGTTCTCCGTATTCCTCCGTATTGTTTGCAACCTCGAATTCAATTCCCATTCTGTGTGCAGGGTGCATTTGATCCGCTGGGCTTATAGGTTTTTCTAGATTGAGGTCCATAGGTGTGAAGATATTATGTCCTGTGGCTTTGGTAGTCTCAACCAGGGCTATTTCTTGTAGTTTTAGCGTGATGGGGGTTATATCAGCTAGGCATATAGCCGTGTTAGTTCTAGTAGTTTTGAAGGCCTTTATAATTTTTATGGCGAATAGTCTTTGCATTGACAGCATTTTTTTCTTTACATAATTGATTCTTAGAGCCTTAGTGGCCCATATGCCTGCTGCATATGTGACAATGGGTTGTATAACCTGATTGTAAATTATTCTTATGTTTTGTGAGTTGAGGCCCCAAGTTGGTCTAACGAAGGTTGCTATCTTGTTGTATATTTTCTTAGCTTTTTCAAGGATGTATAAGGCGTGTTTATTGAATCTTAACTTGTTATCTATTATGATTCCTAAGTATTTCATATGTTTATTATTGTTGAGGGGTACATTGTTGAATTTGATATTGCATTTTTCAGCTTTCCTGGTGAATGCTACCATTTGCGTTTTTTCAGCTCCGAATTTTAATTTGTTTTCTTTCCCCCACTCGAGGATTTTGTCGAGGGCCTTGTTAGTGTTTTCGGTGAGTGTGTTGATATCTTTAGCATTGGTAACTAACAGGATGTCATCCGCATAGGCCTGTATGTGACATCCGTCTGGTAGGGTGGTCGTAAGTAGCGAGTCCAACACCAAGTTCCACATTGTGGGGCCACACACCGATCCTTGGATGCATCCTCTTGTCATGGCTTTTTTGACCGTGCAGTCCCCAACCAACCGATAAAACTCAAGTAAGAGCATTTATGGGACTATGCTCGTATTATCGTCGTTTCGTAAAGATTTTTTCCGATATTGCCAAACCACTGCATAGACTCACAGAAGAAAAACGGCCATTTGTTTGGGACCAATAATGTGAGGCAGCTTTTAATGAACTGAAAGGGCGGCTATGTGAAACTCCAATTCTCGGATATCCTGATGCGAATGGTGATTTTATAGTTGACACCGATGCGAGCAATGTAGGCATCGGAGGAACATTGTCACAGAAGACACAGAACGCGGAAGTGGTCATAGCCTACTTCAGTAAATCGTTGTCCAAACCTGAAAGAAACTATTGTGTGACGAGAAGAGAACTACTAGCTGTAGTAAAAACGTTACAACACTTCAAGAAGTATTTGCTGGGGCGGAAGTTTCACGTCAGAACAGACCACGCGGCGTTGAAGTGGTTACTGCAGTTCAAAAATCCGGAAGGTCAGGTTGCACGTTGGATTGAGCAACTACAAGAATTCGATTTTGAGGTAGAGCATCGAAGTGGAAGTTCCCATAGAAACGCTGATGCTTTGTCAAGACGGCCTTGTTCTGAGAATTGTAAGCATTGTGGAAGACAGGAAGTAAGAGATGAAGTTACAGTCCGACTGATAAGAACAGATGCCCTTGATTATGACTTTAGCAACGATGCTATGCGTAGAGCTCAAAATGAGGATGAAAATTTGAAACCAATTCTAGACTGGATGACAAGTGGAACTCCTCGTCCCGAGTGGAGTGAGATATCTGGTATGAGCGCAATCACTAAAAGTTATTGGGCACAGTGGAATAGTTTGGTCCTCTGTGATGGAGTTTTGCATCGAAAATGGGAAAATGTGTCTGGAAACGACACCCATCTACAAACTATTGTACCGAAAGCAAAAATTTCGGAAGTACTAAGAGTTTACCATGACGGAACATCGGGTGGGCATCTCGGAGTAAAAAGGACACTTATGAAAATACGGCAACGTTATTATTGGTTATATTGCAAGGAAGATATCGAGGACTGGTGCAGGAAATGTGAACGATGTTAATCGGTTAACGGACCACATACACGGAGTCGAGGGGCGTTACGGTTGTATAACAGATTTAGGCCTTCCACAGACCACCCATTCCTTAAACCTAGATCTAGCCATCCTATGAGCGTCCCCTACATGCTTGTTCCACCCCGTTATGCGTGATCCACCCCCACTCTTCCTCATGCTTCCTCGACTAACCACCGCCGCGTCTCGAAGGGCAGTAACAATGCTAGAGTAAAGTCTATCAAGAATACGCCTGTGATCCGGGTTATTACAGAAATGGCCAGCACAATTTATACAGTCAGAAGGAAAATCAATTAATTTTAAATTCTTATGACACTCGTTGGCGTATACAGCGATTTGCTCCTCACTCCTATCGCCCCACACTACACCTGAATTTACTATAATTTTTGGTGCCACTTTAGATGTTAGTACATTCAAATTACATTCCAGAATAAGAGGATAGTGGTCCGACCATAAAGTGTCATACTTCACACATATATCAACAACAGTTTGCTTCGCCGAGTGAGTAACAATACAGTGATCTAGCCAGCTGCTGGTTCCGTGCACGTCACTAATAAAAGTGAAAGTATCCGACTCCAGCCCTAGCATGTATACATCGATACACGTCCATTTCTGCTCAAGACAAAGATTTTCACCGTAAAATAACCCACCCGGGTCAGCATTATAGTCGCCCAAAATAAAAACCGATTCTACACCATACTCGTTAACAATCGCGCTCACGGTACTTAAACAGTCCGTAAACTCAGGCAAATTTGATGAACAGTTTGTAGGCAAGTAAACGCTCATTATAATTACCGCACTGTCACATGTTACTATTTTGATACCACAGATGCGAGGATTACCACATTTTAGTACAGAGACCTGTTGGGAAGACGTATATCGGTATAATAAAGCTACCCCGCCGTAGTTTCGTCCTTGACCATGACCGATAACTCGTGAATCATCCATGGCTGAAGTCGCCGTGTAACCAAAACCGCTATCTATCGTACCTTTGAATGGTATGTCGTGCGGCATCAACCATGTTTCTTGAAGACACACGTCACAAGTACGACACAGTTCCGTAATAACATCTATTTGGGTATGTAAAGTTTTTTTTTGGTATTTTTTTTATATTTTTATATGATAGAATGGATCATTTAGAAAAACTAATTTCAATATTTTTTTATTCTGTTCAGTACTTATTTTTTAATATTTTTTTAAAGATAAAATCGTCAGTAGGAAAGATGACGTCATCTTACCTACTGAATAAGATGTTGTGATAGCCAACATGAACTAAAAAATACATATACTTCAACTTGTCAGTGACATGTACCTATATTCGTTTTTGTCTCTGACTGATACAAGAGATCATCGGTTTTTGTTGTGTTTTGAAAAAACAAATACGTTGTGTAAACACAAAGAACGAAAAAAAGAATAATTTATAATTAATATTGAGCTCGTTGTAATTAATTAATGTTTTCTAAGGTCTTCGCGATTGTGTTTGCGCATTGAAATGAAACAAACAATATTATTCAGAAACTACAACTGTGAAATGTTTCGACTTTCGTGCCAAAAATCCTAATAAACTGTTTTTTTCAAGTAAAGGAAACCTTTAAAAGACTGGTGTGAACAAGTTAACGTAGAATATGTTCCTGGGCGAAGCATTGATGCTGCAGTACAATGAACCAGAAAAAGGAACCAGAATAAAATAAATAATGTATAAATGTAAATAAAATAATCTCTTATATAATTACAATGAAATTGGTAAATAATTAAACACAATAAAATAATTTCAAAAAAGAAGTTATGTACTGTAAGTTAATCACTTTTATTTCATATCCTGGCATTGTTCATAAGTTTTAGCTCTTTAGCTCCTCGGATTTTAGCGATGTTGTTCTTGTCGCTAGTTGAGATGAACTCCAGAATGATAAGATTCTCAACCATAAGTAAGTTAGCAGAGTCGTACAAAATTATCCATAATTTATCCAATCAGTAGGCAAACAGTTCCTTATAACAAATCAGTGGTCAACGTAAATGCAGTATCAATCAAAACGGTAGGAAAGCAAGGTCGTCGTAAAGATAATGAACAGAATTAATTTAATACAAATGAATAGAGTAGCAGAGCATCAAACACACAAAATAATTCTTTTCTTTGTTTATTTATTTTGGTATGACAGTTGTCATAGAGATATTGTCTCTTTTGTCAATGCCAATGCTATCAGTTTCATCTTTTTTTACTAACTAAACTACATTTTATTTTACTACATTTTAGAGGTCGACTGAAGGTCAAATATTTTTTATATTTTCGCAAAAATTTGCGCGATCTCATCATTTTATGTGCCCTAAATAAAAAAATATGGTTTATAGACATATAATCTCGAAATGGTTTTGGAATCAGCATATGTTACATTTATCTTTACATACCCAAAGCGATATTGACTATTCATTATGCAGACTATTTAGGCCGGTCACAGACTTTTCAATGTTCGTTTTCCTTTTATTAAAGTTAACGAAACGTCGAAATATAACACCATCGGGCCACAACTTTTCATCTAAATATTTCGGTAAATTAGAGTCTAATATGAAAAATTTGTAAGCTTTATGATCCCTGTCGACTTTCATATTGATTTTTTCTAATAACACCGTTTCTTGAGTTCTATTTCGAATATAATCCACTATATCGGCCTCTGACGCACTTCTATCTATATTACCTATAGTTATAAGCATAGGTATCCTTTTCTGAGCCGCTTTGAAAGTACTTTCCAAGTCCTTCGCAATGCCAGATTTACCCATAAAACGATACTTAGGACGGTTTCTACTACGTGCCACCAACTGCCATCCATTAGTATATTTTTCAGGCTCAATAGTCTTACTTTTGTTATTATTACTTGTGTTCTCTCTTTTTGTTGTAGTGTATGGTGTATAAAAATAAAATATTTTCTTTCTTTCTTTCTTTCTAGTATCGGTGTTTTGTTTTGCCGTAGTATCACGCAACGGCATTCGCTCAAACGTGCATTGTTTAGATGCGTCACTATTTCCAGCCTTATCTCCGACAGTCAGCTGATTCGTAGCCTGACCGGACAGTATATCCGACGTCGCCGTCAGGCTCATTAACAAACCGGTTTCAGTGCATGCCACCTGACTCACCGGCAGCGGGCGCTCGCCACCCGCACTCACACCACCACCCGTGCTAGCCTGTATGCACTCCTTCGACTGTTGTTGTGGATGCTCGCATGATTCACGCGCTACTGCCATATTTTGTTCTACCCTTATTTCTCGATATATTGGTAACGTTGTCGCTGTACTGGTTGATTCATGATCTTTATTTATATTCAGTTCCGTTAACGAGGATACGTCATGATGATCGTTCGAGAGCCCCATAGGGCCACTATCTAACCACGCTCCTCTTTTTGTGTTTACTTTAAAAGCTGATGTTGGAGGCAATGAGTCATGCTTTAATTGAAGAACGTCGGTCTTTAATTGTTTTAAAGCATCAACCGTTGCATAAGTAGACTTTATATCTTATATTTCAGATTTTAATATAAGGATGTCCTTTAATAGCTTTGAGCAGTCAAGGTGGTCCATCAAAATCGGCGGCAATCTATCCAATTGCCGGGCAACAAACACAAAGGCATGGCGGATTTTCGGCCTTATTAGGTATTTACGTATATTCATGTTTCACTTTATGTACGCACTGAAATACTGTTATATTGTTTTCCTGTGAGTTACAGTGCTGAGTAAGAACGAGATAGATATATGTTTATGTGTGTGCCTTCAAAATGGATGCTATTTATGCAATTGTACCTAGAGAACAATATGTCGCGTCCCTATGAAGGATAGTCATCCTTCACCTGTCACCGTTTGTTAGTTTTGATATTCACATTGAAAAGTTAACCAATATTTGAAATTTTTAATAAAAATGGAAGAAACTATAAATACTCGGCCAAAATCCCCATCTAGAGTAGAGGCAATGGTGAAAGCAAGATGTTCTGCTCCTCTCTACAGTACTGACGTGCTTTTAGGCAAGTGAACAAGCCTATTTTCAACTTTGCATCGCTATAAGAATTAAGAGGAATCCCGCAGGGAACGCGGTTAAGATATTTTCTCCCTTTGGCCACTCTGAGAGTACCTACTAATATCTTATATCCTTTCAAACAAAAACAACGGTTTATAAATGACAGAGCTATGCGGTAACAAACGGAAAAATATATAACCGAATAATGAACCTTCCTCTCTGGACTCTTTGGGTCACTGGACCTTTTGACCCACTGAACCTTGTGACATTTGTGCGAAAAACAATATTCATTCTTTTTGATATCGGAAAAAAAATTAAAAAATCTTGATAATAATTTTACTGTTTGTAATGACAGGCAACTGGGTGGAAGACAGAATAGAATGCCCTAAAGGCGGCACTCTCTATTTCCCGCCCAAAAAGAACATCGATTATGAGAAAATGAAACCGGAGTCACGGTTGCCCGACTTCAGATTAAACAAATTGAATAGTTCACAGGTCGGTAAACAAATTTATGAAACAGTTTAGAGGTTGGTAAATGATACTTGTTATGTACCGATGGACGTGTCCCTAGGTTTTATACGCAATCTTCTCAGTTTCGGGAAATCCTTTCTTTCAGTTTCATTCCTCTACCAGAGGAGTTGTGCGTCAGCACCGCTCCGGTCCAAAATATAGCGAATATATATAATCAGACGACGCATGCCACGTAGGCTGTAATCATTGTCGTCCACATTATCTGCTCGTGCGCCGCCGCCGGCTAGAAAGGGACTATGTAATTGAAGGTGAAGCGTGAAGACTTAGGAAATATGATATTTCCTATTATATAATTAATATGATTTAAAGAGGAAGGTTTTCCTGGACATTATGATATAATGATTACGATAAAACGCCATTCAACAAGTTCTACATTTACCGATCGGATTAGCCATTTTGTTTTGCATGGCTTGGTCGTTTCACTTTCATGAAGCTATTACATTACTATTCCAATTATAGAGCAGAACTTTTAATTTCTCTTTCTTTTTCTTCCTTCGACATGTTATGCGACATATGTTTGTAAATGACAGCCGGAAAACGGCCATGCTTTTTTTACCAAGATTGAAGGCTTACAGAGATAAGTATTGTAGCGTTAGATTTTCTAGAGTTAGTGGCTTGGCTCTTCAGATTCAGTCAGATCTCATCTGATATCTTTTCGTCAGTGAAAGTGGCATGACAATGCGACACATGGCAACCAATTTTATATGAAATGTTTTTGGTGGGATGACAATGTTTCTTGACAAATTTCACAGATAAAGGTCAACGGGAAGTACCTACCCCATAGGTTTGATTACCTTGCGAGTGTCGAAATATGCGTTTTTTGCGACATATTCGGCTGTAGGTAACTTTTTTTAATGAAAACTGAGAAGTTTGAATGAATGTTTTTTGAGAATGATTTTTCTCAAAAAAGAAATATCATCTGCGTACATATATGGTTTTAATTTCAACTCGATACCTTTACGCGTTCCCGAGATATAGGTCTTGACACCCGGACAGACGGACAACAAAGTGATCCTATAAGGGTTCCGTTTTTCTTTTGAAGTACGGAACCCTAAAAACAATGGGGATGTACGAGAATCATTTTTCAATTAATTTAGGGATCCGTTTGCGAAATATTAAGCTTTGGAGTGTTATTTGTGAGTTAATGTTTTTGTTCTACCCTTCTACCGGCTTAACGGTTGATTTTGTGGAAATATGAAAAAAATCATAATATTAGCGTATATGATGAAATTTAAAGTAGGTACAACTATTACCGCTAAGTAGGCTTTACAAGTTAACGAATAGGTACTTAATTTAATTAATTAATTTACTTGGAGATGTAAGAAATAAAATTTTCGTGCATCAAACATAAGTTAACTCGTATGTTCATAGAACCCTGTTTTAAGTTCACATAAATTATGATGTGCGACTACGAAACCCTACTTTGCATGTAGCACGACACGCATTTGGTCGCTTATGTAATATTAGTGAGAGTTAGGTTGTATGATTGGCATTAGCGTAGCTAGGGGGGGCGGGGGCAGGTGGGCCCACCCTAGAAAAATACTCTTCCTCATACATAAAATAACTTCATCCTCCATTACCGAAATCGAAAACCGTCAATTGTTACAATACACGCATGATTTATCGTCCCGCTTTCATTAACGTCTTTTTTACTTAGGACAGTGTCTAAAATGCAATGGCACGCACGGGTGGGCGCTGGTCCCGATGTGGTCCCTATACCGTACCGAGGTGAATCAGGTAACTGGCGCGGGGGCAAGGGACGGCGCGTGGAATCATATCCTGGCCATTATCAAAAATCCTTCTTTTCCTTTAAGTTATTAAATATCCTTCGTATTTTTTTGCCATAACAGTACTGTGACAACATTAATAGCAAATTAGCATATGAATACCTAAAATTTGATAAAAGTTTCGAAAATTTTCGCGCTCGCTTCCGATTCCGAATTTAATTTCCGATAGTCGACACAAAATCGAAAACTGCCGTCGCGCTTGGGTACTAAAAGAGCCGGTGCTCCCCAAGCCGACTCACATTCTTCCACTATATCATTAGCTAGCATCTTGTCCAGTTCCTGCTGCATTATCTCCTTTTTCGCCGGCATCAGGCGATAAGGCGGCGTCGCTACTGGTGCATGAGATCCCGTATCGATGTAATGTTCCATATAAGGTGTCGGTTCACCCACCGACTCAAACAAATCGCTATATTCCGATAACAATTTAGCCAAATCATCACGCTCGTGCTCCTGTAAGCTTACGCCTTCATCATCACGCAAGACATCCATAACTGCATATGACGTGCGCTGTGTCGAATCAGCTTCGTAAAGAAGTTGGTACTTCTGTTCACCACTTTCCGCGAAATGCCAATAAACTCTCTTAAAATCTAAGACAAGACCCGCTTTTTTTAATAAAATCAATGCCGAGTAGCGATTCCTTATCACGCGCATCTGGAAAAATAAAAAATTCGGTAGTTATCACTTTATGAAACACACCAACCTTTACTTTTGCAACGAGCACATCCATCAGACGAGTGCTGCCATCTGCTAGACGAATGGTCCGCGAGGCATGCTGCAGAGGGTAACCTTTTTCCACTAAAACCTTATGGAGAGTATGTCCCGCAATGCAACCCTTAGCACCCGTATCCAATAATGCCGTGCCGCTTTTCCCTAAAATATCGATTCTCAACAAGGGTCTATTCAAGCTCGGCTCCCCTGGATTCGACCCCGTGTGCGCGCTACATTTCGTTTACACTCATTATAAACGTTAAAAGAACTTAAACCTAAACATTGGTTATTGTCTTTAACAAAAAAAACCGTCGGCTCCTTGACTATAACCGACGTCTCCCCGACTATAATATCGGATAGGTTATCATCCTCAACATAAGAGACCGCCCGCTCTTTCTCTCTAACCGACATCTCCTCGACTAGACCGGGGTTAATGACCTTTCGAACCGAGTCTTGTATTAAATCGCGATCCCTGTTAACAACACATTCGGTATTTTCATTACAATCGGTTACCCTGAGAGGAGGCGAACTCTTATCGTTACAGTTATCACATAAATCAGAACACAATTTGTTATGCAACGGACATAGAGTTATAACTTTTTTCGATTCATAAGCACAATTGTCAATGTCTGTAAAATCCCTCGCAACACATGTTGCGAGGTTACCTCTCGACATCAGCTGTGAGTTGACACGGAGTGCGCGAGTAGAGCCGGAGGAGGCCGCCGCGCCGGCGCCCTCGCCGGAGGCGGAGGGTCGTCCCTCTTGCGCCTAGGTAACGCCGCGACTCTGGTCTCGCTCGCCCGTAGCGCGCTGTCGTAGCGCCGGGGGGCGTGTCGTTTGTAGCTCGTAGCTCGGCGTAGCACACGGTGGCATAGCACGGCCCCGCGTGCTATCGTTATCACCGCGTATAGACATCGAATAAAACGCACTATCTTTATCGGTATTATTATTCGCCGATTTACACTTTGGACACTTTGACCGAATCACATTAGGTGCTCCGCATCCGTAACACTCAATTTGCTTTTTCGGTTTAGAAACAGTTTTATTTTTATTCGAAGAACTCCCGGTGCCGGGAACACTCGACGCGGCGGGGAGGGCTGGGGCGGCGTGCGCGGCGCGAGCGTCGGGCTCCGCGCGCGGGCCGGCAGGAGCAGCAGCCCGTCGACTTGCGTACTTGTTCGGCGGCGTTGATGACATGTCCTTCTCACATCCATCCTCCAAAGATTCTTCGATTGCTCTCGCCCTCTTAAGCAGCGTTTCAAATGACGTCACAGCGTTCCGATCCACTCGTTTTCGTAGTCTTCGGTCGAGTAGCCCGTACACCATGTCTAGTTGTACTTTTTCGCTAAGATCATTCGCTGGTATTCGTGACAACAGCGCGCGTGCCTTAGCAACGAAGAGGTCCGTCGTGTCGTCTCCCTGACGCAGACTGAACAGCTCCATGTAGATTCTGAACGGCGGGCGTCTTTCACCAAAGGCGCCGCGTAGTTTCACGATGGCGTCGTCCCACGACGTGGTGGTACCCTTCACACCTTGCCACCAAATTGCTGCTTCCGACGTGAGGAGGAGCGACAAACCCTTGGCTGCGTTGTCATCCGATATCCCGAGGCAGTTCCTATACACCTCGGCGGCGTCTATCAAGCTATCCAGTTCGTCTGTTCTTCCACCGAACCTCGCCGTACACTTCGTGAAGTTGGCGCTAGCGGAGTGTGGCGCCGACGAAACTTCTTGTACCGGCGTCGATGTTCGTATTTCACCCAACAACCTAGCAAACGTTTCTGCTTGGCTTTGCTGAAGCGACTGCAACAACATCGCGAACTGGGTGTTGTCCATTGCCACCATAGACGGGGCTTCGCCCTCTTCTTCCTGCGACCGCGTGCGTGGCATACTTTACACGTTTGATCTTGTCACTATTAAAAAAAAAACCAGGGCGTTGCGGGCCCCGTGGGCACCAATATGACCGACTGTCGTGGTTATATATTTATTAGAATAGGACACAAACAGTAAAGTAAATGTACAGAGAAAATTTTACAAATTCAAAATGACCGGAGGCTTGCGGGCGCGCCGGGAATGACGTGTTTGCACAGCGGTGGCCCGATCACGAGAGAGCGAGCAATGCTGGTTGGTTGCTCGCGGAACCGGTAGTGGTACGCGGGGGGTGTGGTACACGCGGCAAGACACATGAGTGGCCTGATGCCGCGGGTTGCTCCGTTACACTATTATTTTTTGCCGACTGTGTAAGGAGGGTTATGTTTTTCAAGTGTATTTATGTATATTGGTATGTATATGATCGCCTACAAGCCTAAACGGCTTGACCGATTTTGATGTGCGAAGAGTCGTTAGATTTCTTAGAACTCCAACGACCTTTTCCTAATAAATAAGTGATTTCACTATAATTTTTCTAAATAATGCGCATCTATAGTTTTTACATCGGTTTTGCTCATACTTTTTCATAAAAACCTATGTTTACAATTGTCCATAAAGTACATAAAGTATAGGTATGTTTAAATTTAACTAGGAATTTTCAATCAATGGTTGTATTTACAATTTTTGATAATGTAAAAGTCGTTCTTATCCTGTCGGGAATTTCATTTGTCTCTTAACACAGATACTTGATTGGTTCATCTGGGCCACAAAAACCTAGGACATGTTAATAAAAACCTTCTAAATTTTGGCGCTCGCTTCGCTCGCGCATTTTTACCGTTTTAATTTTTAACATAGAAATACTGTGGGCTGACTAATACGAGAAATAAAGCATATTACTATAAAAACACTACTAAAATTTTAAAAAAAGTTTCAAAAACCTTCGCGCTCGCTTCGCTTGCGCCTGGTTATAACCTATTACTTTTACCCGACCGCATAAGAAGGAGAGTTATGTTTTTCGAGTGAATGTATGTTTGTATATTGTGAGTACTTATGTTACTATATTATATGATCGCCTACAAGCCTAAACGAAAAAAAACTGAAAGCCTAAACTAGAATTATTCTAAATAATGCGCATTTATAGTTTTTACAGTGGTTTTGCGCATACTTTCTCTTAAAAACGTACACTCGACAACATATTCCACTGCAAAAACTGGTTTTCTGCAGTCGGGTATTTTGTTTTTCTTTTAATATAGTATACTTGTTTATTTGTATTTGTCATGAAAGTGCCGTGAACTTGCTATGTTGTCACCTATTAAAAAAAAATTTTTGGTGCATTGTGCTGAACACCCGTTCAGCCATGAACCGGCCGGCCACGGCCATGGCCACCCCTAGGAAAAATCCCTAGCTACGCCAATGATGATTGGGTGATTAAACGTGAGGAGTCCGGGCAGGGCAACGTGTTCTCGATCGTGCACGAAGACAGCCACGAGGGGTGCGGCGACTACGCGTCCACGAGCGACCTGGTGTACCGCCACCTGCCGCGGCCGCTGTGCGGGCCCGCACAGCGGCGCTACAGGCGCTGCAAGCACCAGTGGTACCCGCAGCCAGATCTTACCGAGTGTTTCGTACGTCTTTTACTATTACTTTGGGAAATAATTCATCATCATCATCTCAGCCATAAGAAGTCCACTGCTGGACATAGACCTCCCCCATGGATTTCCAAAAAGACCGATTGGAAGCGGCTTGCATCCAGCGTCTTCCCGCCACTTGTATGAGGTCATCTGTCCATCTCGTGGCTGGTCTTTCTACGCTGCGCTTGCCGGTACGTGGTCTCCACTCGAGAACCTTTCGGCCCCATCGGCCATCAGTTCTGCGTGCTATGTGCCCTGCCCACTGCCACTTCAACTTGCTAATCCGCTGTGCTATATCGGTGACTCCTGTACGTCTACGTATCTCTTCATTTCTGATTCGATCTCGTAGAGAGACTCCGAGCATAGCCCTCTCCATAGCTCGTTGCGCGACCTTGAGCTTCCTTATGAGGCCCATAGTTAGGGACCACGTTTCAGTGCCGTATGTCATCACTGGTAACACACACTGGTTGTAAACTTTCGACTTGAGGGATTGGGGTATATTGGACGAGAAGACGCTTTTAAGTTTCCCTAACGCTGCCCAGCCGAGTTGGATACGACGATTGACCTCCCTCGCAAAGTTGGACCTGCCTAATCGGACCGTTTGTCCTAGGTAGACGTATTCGTCAACAACTTCAAGAGTGGAGTTCCCCACAGATATTTGGGTGGGCACTACATGGGCGTTCGACATAACCTTCGTTTTGTCCATGTTCATTTTGAGGCCCACCCGTTGGGAAACTCTATTGAGGTCTTCGAGCATCGTACTGAGGTCTTCCATCGACTCTGCCATGACTACTATATCGTCGGCAAACCGAAGGTGAGTGATGTACTCGCCGTTAATATTGATGCCAAGCCCTTCCCATTCCAGAAGCTTATAGGCATCTTCCAAACCAGCGGTAAACAGTTTCGGAGAGACAACGTCTCCCTGCCTCACGCCTCTTTTCAATGAAATTGCCTCTGAGTTCTGGTCTTGTACTCGGACTGATATGGTGGCGTTGTTGTACAAACACTTCAGCACTTCGACATACCGATAGTCAATACGGCATCGTTGGAGAGCCTCAAGCACCGCCCAGGTCTCAATCGAATCAAAGGCTTTCTCATAGTCCACAAACGCTAAGCAAAGGGGCAAGTTATACTCTTCGGTCTTCTGTATCACTTGCCGCAGCGTGTGGATGTGGTCTATGGTACTATAGCCTTTTCGGAAACCGGCTTGTTCGGGAGGCTGGAAGTCATCGAACCTGCGTTCAAGACGATTCGTGATGACCCTTGAAAACAGCTTATAGACATGGCTCAGAAGCGAGATGGGTCTGTAGTTCTTCAGCAAAGTGTTGTCTCCTTTTTTGAAGAACAGCGCCACCACGCTTCTGTTCCATGCTTCTGGCGTTGTACCTTCAAGCACGACTGAATTGAAGAGCCTCTGAAGGACTTTCAGTACCGGTGTTCCACCCGCTTTCAGTAGCTCTGATGTAATTCCGTCATCACCCGGTGCCTTGTTGTTCTTTAGCTGTTTCAAGGCCATCCTAATCTCGTACAGGCTGATGTCCGGGATATCTTCGGTATAATGTCGAGTCAGCTTGGCTCTTGGATCTTTGCCCAAACTGCTAACAGGTTTTGCGACCGATGTGTATAGGGAAATAATTACCTGATTACAAAAAGTTGGTTGGTTGGTTCTCAATAAGATTGTTTTAGATATGTTTCCAATTAAAAAAACACTTTCAAAATGTTCGTGGTCGTTTCGCTCGAGCATATTTTTTTCGTCTAGTAGTCAAGTCCGTGTCAATGTAATTATTCCGTCGTCAGGGCAACGTGACCGAGTGGGGCTTGAGGAAGTTCAAGCAGCACGAGTGGGCGTGCACCGACGTGTCCGACTACAGCTCCACGCTGTACGAGGACACGTTCGTGGCCCCGCGCCCCGACCAGTACCTACCCGCCGCGCGCAGGCGCGCGAGGGACTCGTGAGTATTCTTGCTTTACTGGCCGCCGCGCGAGTTTATCTACTCCTTAGCGTTGATAGATGCTCTAAGATCTACTCCATTAGTACCTGTCCGCCGCGCGACTAATCCTGCTCTCCTAGAACACTCATCTATGTAAAGTCTCGCCAAGCATTAATATAATCTAAGTCTCCAAGTACATTTTATGACTCGTTTATTTGTACAACATATTTATTTAACCATGATAGTTACATTTTATGAATTGATTGTAGGTATATAGGTAACTCGTTTACTTGTACAGCATATTTGCTTCAAGTGTAATCACATAACTATGGATTTCGATCTGAAAATAAATATTTTTTTTTTTATTTTTTTATTTTTGATTTAGCCATGAGTAATTTTTTTATAGTAACTAACCGTCTTACAAACGCCGAATAAGCTCATTTTAGTTCAACTTCAACTTTTTGTTTTTGTGGCTTTTACGAAGGTGTACTCATTTTAGATAAACAGTGTTTTGTTCCGTTTTCGCACATGACAGTTCCTGTCTGACAGAAAGTGACAAGTCCTTATTCAGTGTTTTTTTTCTCATAGTTTTATTGGCACTAAGTGTTACATTTACGATTTTAAGATGCGTTTATAAGTACGAGTAAGGCGGCATATCTACATTTGACATCAACTCACCTGATGATAGGCGTCGAATTTATTTCTGTCGTGACAATGCCGAGAATTATTATCTATCTCCAGCACTTTATAATTTTAATAATCCACTTAGCGACGATTCTCACCGACCGGTGCGTGCCGGACGCACCGCGCGCTAGCTGGTCGAGCCCCGTCGGATTCCAAGCACTAACTTCTATGCAAATATTCTACATCTAAGCCTCAGACTCGATAGACAAGCCGCGATAGTAGCAGTGTAATAGGCCTTTAAATACCTACGCTTGATTTTATTTTGAACACATTGTAAGATGCGGTGCGCTACAGCGCTCCGCTCCGGAGTCCGGGCCGAACCGATCGACGAATATAGTTCTAGTCGGAAACGTGCTCATTTATTTAATAACAGTGAGCATCTCTCATTTGTGGCTAAAGTTAATATTATCTCGTTCGTTCGGCACGATCTGTTCGCTCCTGTTCCGCGGGCCGGGCTTCACACGCACCGGTGCCGCATGCCGGTGCAGCGGTGGTCAGGCGTAGGGCTCGCTTCCGACGCACGAACTTAGTTTTGTATTTATGATGTAAGTACAAAATAAAACAACTGTTACATTTTATAATTTTTATTTGCAGGAGCTTCACGAAAACTTTTCGATTTAAGATGACGAAACCAAAAAAATAATGATAACATCAAGAATCATTTTTTTATATTCACTCTTTGCAATAATTACTAGTCTTTACGATATCACATTTTGTTCAAGATAAGGACAGTGACGTCCGTATAAAAATTGTAACAATATAATAATTCTTAATGCTTTCATAATGATGACCGACACCCGCCACCGCCAGACACCCGACAGACATACAGACCGCCGAGGGGCCCGGTGAGCCGGCGCCGGCGCGAGATCACCGAGTACTACTCACTTACCGCTAACTATACTAACGCGCTTACTCGCTAAACTTACAACATAATGGCAGTCCTCAAAAAAACGATTCACAACAATAAACAATACGAAAAAATAAACAATCTGTAACGAGCTCGCGCTCGCCTGCCTCGTGCCGCCCTTCCGAGCGAGCGTCGTGCCGCTCTTCCGAGCGAGCCTCGTGCCGCCCTTCCGAGCGAGCCTCGTGCCGCCCTTCCGAGCGAGTCTCGTGCCGCCCTTCCGAGCGAGCCTCGTGCCGCCCTTCCGAGCGAGCCTAGTGCCGCCCTTCCGAGCGAGCCTAGTGCCGCCCTTCCGAGCGAGTCTCGTGCCGCCCTTCCGAGCGAGCCTCGTGCCGCCCTTCCGAGCGAGCCTAGTGCCGCCCTTCCGAGCGAGCCTAGTGCCGCCCTTCCGAGCGAGTCTCGTGCCGCCCTTCCGAGCGAGCCTCGTGCCGCCCTTCCGAGCGAGTCTCGTGCCGCCCTTCCGAGCGAGCCTAGTGCCGCCCTTCCGAGCGAGCCTAGTGCCGCCCTTCCGAGCGAGCCTAGTGCCGCCCTTCCGAGCGAGTCTCGTGCCGCCCTTCCGAGCGAGCCTCGTGCCGCCCTTCCGAGCGAGCCTCGTGCCGCCCTTTACAACTCGAAGACCGCCGTAAAGTAGCATGTCTGTCTATTTTCTACATGATTCATTTCGGTCGGCGAATTACCACCCATTTCTCGTTGAATTGCAAACCCTTACTCAGCGATATCGATCCACATTCTTGTTGCGTACTGCACAAGAATGGAATTCTTTGCCGCCATCCCTGTTTTCTGAGACCTACAATCTTGGAATTATCAAAGCTAGAGTGAATAGATATCTTCTAGATCGAAGAGCTCCATCCTCGGCCACACCGTGGCTTAACATCAGGCAAGTCGGTGGTCAATCGTAGATCTATCTTGTATTTAAAAAAAAACTGCAGTCGGAACTATAAGGAATTTAAAATCAGTCACCTTCTGAAGAACTGTCTAGTAACCGAGGTAAGAACATTTGTGTACTCGTTTGCACGTAAAGTACACCCTGTATAATAGGTTCAAAGCTCACTCGACACGACACCGTGACTGTCCGAACACACCGAATGAGGCGGTTTTGTGTATTATAGTAGCTTACTGGAGTGTAAGAGTGTAGGACGTGCTCGCGTATAGCACGCCGCTGTATCCACGACACGGTCAGTTTTATTTGTAGGAGTCGCAGCATCCGATACTTTAACAGTTAATTCTTAGTTTTCGGTTAACTTCACGCAGACGCGTTGTTTCATAAGAGCAGAGCCTACGCCGCGCTGCCCTGGCGCGGGGGCGGCGCGGGGGCGGCGCGGGGGCGGCGCTCGCGCCCGACGCGGCGGAGAGGAGACGCTTACGGTTGACGCGATCGACACGAACGAACGTCGCAAAACAATAAGTAAACTCCACGAGCATCAGTGAGAGGCGAAGGAGTCGACGCGGGGCAGCTTGATGATGCCGGACGCAGGCGGCCTGCTGAACGTGGCGAGCGGGGGGAGCACGTACCCGCCGTACCGCGGAGCGGGGGGCGCGGGCGAGAACACGCGGCCGAAGGGCAGCGGCGCGGGGGCGAGGCGGAAGGGGTGCGGCGGCGGCTCCCCCCAGACGGAGGCCGGCACCGAGAACGGGTTGGTGGCGGTGAGGCCGGAGCCCTGCGACTCGAAGCCGGAGCTCTGGCTGGAGGAGCGGCTGCCGTGCGCACGCAGGGGCGCCGGCTCGCCGCCCCAGTACCCGCCCGCCACCCAGGACGCGGACGCGCTCAGCCTGCCGGGGGAGAGGAGCGGGCGAGCGGCGCGCCGGCGCGGGGACGCCGCGCACCCGCGCATCGAGAACACGGAGTGGAGGTCGACCCGCGGCGGGGGCGGGGGCGGCCCGCCGCCCAGCGACAGCGAGCCGATGCTCTCGTCCAGCTCGGAGTCGGAGTCATCCCTCGCCAGCCCGCGGTACCGCCGGAAGGTCGGCTTCACGAACACGGAGTCGCAGTGTGCGCAGGGCCCGCTCCACAGGGACTCGCTCGAGGGCGTGCCGCTCCCACCGGAGGAGTCTGCGAGGCCGCGGAGACCGAACTTGCACAGCGACACGTCCGACTCCGAGTCCTCCTCCCGCGGACTCGCCTCCGCCATCGCCACCGGAATTGGGGAGGTCCGTCTCTCGGGACCGTTCCCGTTGGATCTGTTCGTATTCCTGTACACCAGCAGAAGCATAAGAACGCTCGTCATCTGAAACGAATACGAATTGAATTTGTTATTTTCGTTGATATATTTAAGTGATACAGACTACAGGTGCGGCCGCGGTGTACGTAGAGTCGAGCCTCGCGACAGACGAGCGGTCGCCTCTGTCGACTCACCCCCTGTCCTACAGACTACAGCTGCGGCCGCGTCGTCTCACCCCCTCCCTACAGACTACAGGTGCGGCCGCGGTGTACGTAGAGTCGAGCCTCGCGACAGACGAGCGGTCGCCTCTGTCGACTCACCCCCTGTCCTACAGACTACAGCTGCGGCCGCGTCGTCTCACCCCTTCCCTACAGAATACAGCTGCGGCCGCGTCGTCTCACCCCCTCCCTACAGACTACAGCTGCGGTCGCGTCATCTCACCCCCTCCCTACAGACTACAGGTGCGGCCGCGGTGAACGTAGAGTCGAGCCTCGCGACAGACGAGCGGCCGCCTCGGTCGACTCACCCCCTGTCCTACAGACTACAGCTGCGGCCGCATCGTCTCACCCCCTCCCTACAGACTACAACTGCGGTCGCGTCGTCTCACCCCCTCCCTACAGACTACAGCTGCGGTCGCATCGTCTCACCCCCTCCCTACAGACTACAGCTGCGGTCGCGTCGTCTCACCCCCTCCCTACAGACTACAGCTGCGGCCACGGTGTACGTAGGTCAGCGGCGGAGAGGAACGCACGGTGACACCGACCTGGTTCATTATTTATCGATATGTACATGTTAACTAGGTTGGTGCGATATGTGAAGTTTATTTATCGTTAAACACTATATTATTTTATACCCAATAAACGATTTATTAATGGATGACATTGTTTCAGTCGTTTAAAAAAAATTGTGATTGTAACGTCCAGCGCTCCGAGCGGACTGAACACGGCTCGGCTCGCTGCCAGACCTGTTCCACTTGTACTGCAAGTCAAATGTTCTGTTGCAGAATCATTGCAATATTCAGAAGAAAATTCTGTAACTTGCTGTCACTCTCAGATCAACAATCATGTTCCGAATTGCGTCATGAATCGTTATATACTTAAGATTGAGGAAGGGATATATGCAACAAAATTGAAATGCGACAAAATGAGATTTCCCCCTGGAAATCTCGCAGAAAATGTATGAACTCGCTTAATTACTAATCAAAGTTTAAACGGGGCCTTATGTGCTAACTTTTAAATAAACCGCGCAGTAGACACTGGCAAAATGCACGGTGCAATTATTATTGCCATTAAAAAACCGCGCAGTTAGCAAGCGCTACAGTCGCCAGCCACCGCCGCGGCGACGATGGCGGACGAAGATTACCGAATCTAGCTGAGCGTTCGTATTCTTGGCGGTAGGGAGTTGGAGCGACTATAGCCCGGCAATCTCGTGCGCGCGCCTCCTGCGGGGTGACAGACGGTGGCGGGGACGAGGTACCCAAGATGTCAGCGGGTAGCGGGTGGTGTAGCGGGGAAGGAAAACGCGTGCATCTGCGCGTCAAATACGGCAGTCTCGGCCGCGTAGTAGAAGCGGCAACACGTGCTTGATATTCCGTACTACTTAGAGCTCAACGCACACGAGATTAAGATCTCAGGATGAGTAAGGCTATCTCAAGACAACTTAAGGAAGTTGTACATAAAGTGTACCAATTTTTTTAAAGGCGAAAAAATGACCGAACATCTGCCGAATACGCAAACGACATTAATTTAGCAAAAACTTGCTGAAGCCACAGGTTTGTCTGAAACCAGCGTAAAAAAATTTATAAAAGAAGCTAGAATCATGGAAGCACAAGGCAGCACAGCGACTTTAAACCGTTCACCACGGAAAAACCGTTTTCCTAAAAAAAAGGATTGAATCGACAATTTTTCGGAAGGTGTCATACGAAGAAAAATTACACAATGGTATACTGTCAAAAAATGTATCCCGTCATTGAAAAAGTTGAATGCGGAATTGAAACAAGACAATATACTTCATTGCTCACGTGAATACTTGAGACGGACAATACATAGGATTGGTTTCAAATATTTAACATGCCAGTCAAAGAGGAAACTATTAATTGAACGTCACGACATAATGCGCCTACGGTGGCATTACATCAGAGACATTAAAAAATAACGCCGAGAGGGTAAGTCAATAATTTTCCTAGATGAAACCTACGTGACACAAAAATGCTGGCAGTCTGATACAGCACGCGGGGCTATGCAAAACATCGGTAAAGGACCTCGTATTGTAATTGTACACGCTGGCAGTCGCAATGGTGATTATCATGGAGACATTAATGCCACAAATTTTCGAAAATGGATCGATGAAAAACTGTTGCCAAACATTCCTCCGAATTCTGTTATTGTAATGGACAACGCCGCTTACCATAGCACTCAGATCGATAAAAAACCTACAATGTGTACCCTGAAAAGCGAAATGCAGCAGTGGTTAGAACGGCGAGGTGTTCAGTATGATAGCGCTATGCGTAAATGTGATCTAATGAAAATAATTAATGCGCAAAACACGGAGAAACAGTACAAAATTGATGAAATATTAAAGGAACATGGACATATCATGCTTCGCTTACCCCCATACCATCCGGGTGGGGGTACGTAAAAGGCGAGCTTGCAAGGACTTCCATTGATTCGAACTTAGATAAAAAGTTAAAAGCTTTAGAATTGCTTTTTTCTAATTATTCGGTTGAACAGTGGCGCGATTGTGATAATCACGGATCAATCAAAAACGAGGACGAATAATATAATTCAGATAGAGTATGTGACGATGAAATGGACAGGTACGTTATTGTTTATTAACATAATCGATTATTATTGCTTTAACTGGGCAGAGTGCTCAAGCTATCATTCTCGGAATCAGGTCATTGTATGTGAAGTTGTTTGTTATTTCTATAGTACATTTTTATCTTTTTAGATTCATAATTCAACTGAATGAAAACGACGATGATGATGTCGACGAAAGTGATGAAGTAGATCAAACAGAGAGTGAACATGAAAGTGATATGGAAATTGATTTATAATAAAACAATCTATCATAATTTTAGTTTTCCTAATAATTTGTCCTCAAGCATAATAAAAAATTATAAACAATAAAAGTAGTTCTATCTTTTTATTAATTCCTATATTACGTCACAAGTAAGTACAACTTATCGCAAGATTTATCCTGGCACACTTCTCTTCGTGTGTGGCCTGTGCTAGAATGACGCGCTACCTCGTCCCCGCCACCGTCTGTCACCCCGCAGGAGGGTCGCGCACGAGATTGCCGGGCTATAGCATTTATTTTATTTGACATGTTATGCTAAGGCTTTGAATCTTGAGAGCTGCGTCTTCCAAGGACAGCAAGCCGCCAACAATATAGAGAAAATCAACCAGCTGGTTCGTTAAGCGAATATTTTCGCCGATCGTTCAAAGTTATTTAATATCCTTTGTATTTTGAGCCATGTCAGTACTGTGACAACATTAACAGCAAATCAGCATATGAATACCTAAAATTTTATAAACAGTTTCGAGAAAATTCGCGCTCGCTTCGCTCGCGCCTGATTATTTCCTATTATTTTTACCCGACTGAGTAAGAAGGAGGGTTATGATTTTCAAGTGTATGTATGTATGTGTATGTTTCTATATGCTCGCCTACAAGCCTAGACTAGGCTTGACCGATTCTGATGTGCGGTGTCGTAAAACTCCAACAAGCTTTTTCGTAATAAATAAGTGATTTCACTAGAATTATTCTAAATAATGCACCTTTATAGTCTTTTACAGCGGTACTGTGTCATAAAAACGTATGTTTGTAATTTTCAATAAAGTCATGTTTTTTTAATTAGGAATAATAAATTTGCAATCAATGCATTCAAATGGCTGTATTTATAATTTTTGATAACATAAAAGTCGTTCTTATCCCTGTCGGATATTTCATTTTTCTCTTAACATAAATACTTGTTTTTTAGATTCCGGCAGTCTAGTCGGGAGACCGTCTGACTTGCGATCCGCAGGTCCTGGGTTCGAATCCCACGGCACGCACCTCTGTATGTTCTAAGTTATGTGCGTATTGTTGATTGCCGTCAACTTGAAACGGTGAAGGAAAACATCGTGAGGAAACCTACGTGTCTGAGAGTTCTCAATGATCTTGAAGATGTGTGAAGTTTGCCAACCCGCACTTGGCCAGCGTGGCAGACTATGGCCTAGCCCTTCTCATAATGAGAAGATGGCCCGCGCCCAGCAGTGGGACAGTTTGTATAAACAGGGCTGACAAAAAAAAAACTTGTTTGGTTCATCACAAAACCTAGGACACGCTAACAAGATCAATGAATCAAATTGTTTCCAAGATTTTATTTTAAAAACCTTCTAAATTTTCGCGCTCACTTCGCTCGCGTTTTTACTACTTGAACATAGAAATACTGTGGGCTCACTTATATGAGAAATAAAGCATATTACTTTAAAAACACAATTAAAATTTGAAAAAAGTTTCAAAAATTTTAGCGCTCGCTTCGCTCGCGCCTGATTATTTCCTATTATTTTTACCCAACCGCATAAGAAAGAGGGTTAAGTTTATTCGAGTAAATGTATGTATGTATGTGGGTATGTTTCTATAAGATCGCCTACAAGCCTAAACTAGAATTATTCTAAATAATGCGCATTTATAGTTTTTACAGCGGTTCTGCGACTCGACAACATATTAAGCGTAACAAAATCGTAAGTTACACGTCGGGTTTTAGTTTTTCTTTTAATATATATACTTGTTTATTTGTATTAATTATTAAAGTGCTGTGGACTTGCTAATACAATCAAATAATTCACAAAAAACAATCACTAAGCAAAAATTGTTTCCCAACTGTCAAGAAAGTAGCGCGTATCTTGTAGGTATGTTTGTAATTTTCTATAAATTCATAAGTTTAAATTTAATCAGGAATAATAAATTCAAATGGTTATATTTATAATTTTTATAGCGTAAAACTCGTTCTTATCCAGTTGGTTATTTCATTTTTCTTTTAACACAGATACTTGTATGGTTTATCTGGGCCACAAAAACCTAGGACACGCTAACAAGATCAATGAATCAAATTACTTCCAAGATTTAATTTATATAACCTTTTCAATTTTCGCGTTTAACATTTTTCTAATTTAATATAGAACTACTGTGGGCTCACTAATACGAGAAATAAAGCATATTACTATAAAACATTACAAAAAATTTCGCTCTCAAAAAATGTCGAAACATTCCTGACATTCACGAGAGTTCTAGTGAAGAGGACACTTCAGCTGAACCGACGCAAGACGACCAGCTTCCCGCCCTAACCCTTTTGCAACCGATGACATCACGTGCGGCACGAGCGGCACGTCGCAGTGCAAGGCGCGTCACCGACCGAGAGTGACGTGTGTGCTGCTCATATCAAAGTCTATGCGACACGACATCCGTACCTTTAATACTAATCGTATTAAAGAGACGATAGAGCGGAATAAAGGCTCCAAAGTGTTCGCAAAAGACATGTCTATTGGGCAGAGCCAGTTGACGAAGCTGAAGATGGAAGATGGCAGTATAGCGTCGACCAAAGCAGAAGTCATGAGGGAAATCGAGAGGTTCTATGGACAGTTATACACATCGGTCGCAAAACCTGTTAGCAGTTTGGGCAAAGATCCAAGAGCCAAACTGACTCGACATTATACCGAAGATATCCCGGACATCAGCCTGTACGAGATTAGGATGGCCTTGAAACAGCTCAAGAACAAGAAGGCACCGGGCGACGACGGAATTACATCAGAGCTACTGAAAGCGGTTGGAACACCGGTACTGAAAGTCCTTCAGAGGCTCTTCAATTCCGTCGTGCTTGAAGGTACAACGCCAGAAGCATAGAAAAAAAGCGTGGTGGCGCTGTTCTTCAAAAAATAAGACAACACTTTGCTGAAGAACTACAGACCCATCTCGCTTCTGAGCCATGTTTATAAGCTGTTTTCAAGGGTCATCACGAATCGTCTTGAACGCAGTTTTGATTCCAGCCTCCCGAACAAGCCGGTTTCCGAAAAGGCTATAGTACCATAGACCACATCCATACGCTGAGGCAAGTGATACAGAAGACCGAAGAGTATAACTTGGCCCTTTGCTTAGCGTTTGTGGACTATGAGAAAGCCTTTGATTCGATCGAGACCTGGGCGGTGCTTGAGGCTCTCCAGCGATGCCGTATTGACTATCGGTATGTCGAAGTGCTGAAGTGTTTTTACAACAACGCCACCATATCAGTCCGAGTACAAGACCAGAACTAAGAGGCAATTTCATTGAAAAGAGGCGTGAGGCAGGGAGACGTTGTCTCTCCGAAACTGTTTACCGCCGGTTTGGAAGATGCCTATAAGCTTCTGGAATGGAAAGGGCTCGGCATTAATATTAACGGCAAGTACATCACTCACCTTCGGTTTGCCGACGATATAGTAGTCATGGCAAAGTCGATGGAAGAGCTCAGTACGATGCTTGAAGACCTCAATAGAGTTTCCCAACGGGTAGGCCTCAAAATGAACATGGACAAAACGAAGGTTATGTCGAACGCCCATGTAGTGCCCACCCCAATATCTGTGGGGAACTTCACTCTTGAAGTTGTTGACGAATACGTCTACCTAGGACAGACGGTCCGATTAGGCAGGTCCAACTTTACGAGGGAGGTCAATCGTCGTATCCAACTCGGCTGGGCAGCGTTCGGAAAACTTAAGAGCGTCTTCTCGTCCAATATTCCCCAGTTCCTCAAGTCGAAAGTTTACAACCAGTGTGTGTTACCAGTGATGACATACGGCACTGAAACGTGGTCCCTAACTATGGGCCTTATAAGGAAGCTCAAGGTCACGCAATTAGCTATGGAGAGGGCTATGCTCGGAGTCTCTCTACGAAATCAAATCAGAAATGAAGAGATACGTAGACGTACAAAAGTCACCGATATAGCACAGCTGATTAGTAAGTTGAAGTGGCAGTGGGCAGGGCACATAGCACGTAGAACTGATGGCCGATGGGGCCGAAAGGTTCTCGAGTGGAGACCACGTACCGGCAAGCGCAGCGTAGGAAGACCAGCCACGAGATGGACAGATGACCTCATACAAGTGGCGGGAAGACGCTGGATGCAAGCCGCTTCCAATCGGTCTTTTTGGAAATCCATGGGGGAGGCCTATGTCCAGCAGTGGACTTCTTATGGGTGAGATGAACCATGTAAAGATGTCGCTTTGTCGTGCTTCTTGCGGTCCGATATAAAAATGGGTATGGGACAATGAGATCATGCTAATGAGAATTGAGAACTCTCTCAATTCTCTATAAAATCAAGAGATTTTTTTAGGGTTCCGTACCTCAAAAGGAAAAACGGAACCCTTATAGGATCACTTTGTTGTCCGTCTATCCGTCCGGGTGTCAATAGGTAAATTTTATGGTTTTTATAGCTAGAATTCCTCTATATCTTATTGAGAAAAACTTACGGTCATATATTGAAAGTGATAAAATAATATTTTCCGTAGTTTCTTATATAAATAGATAGGGTCATGGTAAGATAACCTAATTTTATGTTATACCAAAATGAGAAAAATATAATTCATCCCCAATTTTTTCAAGATTTTATTCTAGTATTGAATTAATACAGAACCATATAAGATAAAAAGTATCAATTTATTTATTTGAACAAATCTGCGGACAGACAGACAAACGGACATGCCGATACTATAAGGATTCTTTGTTTACTACGGAACCCTAAAGATGTTCATTTAGACCATTACTTAGTTTATTAATACGATAAAAATATTTTTACATCTTGTTCACAAATCAGTCGAGTTTAGTGTGAGAATTTTGCTTACTCTTTACTATTTATCTTTATCTTATTAAATATAACAAGTATTTAAGTATATATATATATATATATATGTAGGTATATATATATTAGTTTATTATATATATTTAATTTAATTTATGTATTAGGGTGTAACTTGTATTAGTACGTATGTATTGTAATTGTATAGTTGTATACATATTTTTTTCTCTCTTCAATTCTCTTTGTTAGTTACCCCACCATCTATTTATTATTATCATTTTTCCATCCCAAGGTTGCCTGGAAGAGATCGCTATTAGCGATAAGGCCGCCTGTTGTTTCACTAGCATTTAAGCCCATTTCACTATGTAATTTGTGTTTTAGTTAAGGTGTGAACAATAAAGAGTTTATTTATCTATCTATCTATCTATTTATTAAACAAAAGTATTTAGATATATGTAGGTAATATATAAGGGGGAAATTATATGTATATTTTCCTTCATAAATCGAAAAATATACATCGCAATAATATTTAAAATCCTGTTTAAGCTTGTTCTAAGGAAGCTCTTTCATGATACCCCACACGATAATCTTAAAGCACTTTAAAATTTCGACCCTCCATGGTTGATAAAGACCCAATTTTTTGTGATTAAATTAAAAATGTATAGTTTTTGGATTTTTTCCTATAATTTGATTTTTCTTTTTGCATCAAGAGACTATGGATCTGCGTATATGGTTTTAATTTCAACACGATACCTTCACGCGTTCCCGGTCTTGACACCAATCCAATTCAATAATTAAAAGAATTATCAAAATCAGTACACCCAATCGAAAGATCTGAGGTACCAAACATAAACAAAAATAAAACCGGACAAGTGCGAGTCAGAGTCACCCACCGAGGGTTCCGTACAAACTAGTAGATAAAAGGGGGAAATCATATATTTTTTTATATTTTCCTTCATAAACCGAAAAATATACATCGTAAAAGATTTAAAAACCTGTTTTAGCTTATGCTAATGAAGCTCTTTCATATGATACGGTTAATTCACTTTAAAATTTGGACCTTTATTCCTTGCATAAAGACACTTTTTTTTGTGATTTAATTAAAATGTCCAGTTTTTGGATGTTTTCCTATGCGTGTACTCTAACACAATGCTTCTTGCCAAATTTCATTGTTCTAGGTCAACAGGAAGTACCCCATAGATTTTGATTCCCTTGTGAGTGTCGAATTGTGCGTTTTTTACGATATATTCAGCTGTACATAACTTTTTTTTACGAAAACTTAGAAACTTTATTTTTCTTTCTGCAGCAAGATACTATGGATCTGCGTATATGGTTTAAATTTCAACTCGATACCTTCACGCGTTCCCGAGATAAAGGTCTTGACACCCGGACGGACAGACAGACAGACAGACGGACAACAAAGTGATCCTATAAGGTCCTAAAAACAGTCGAATTGAGAAACTGCTCCTTTTTTGAAGTCAGTTGAAAATGAAACAAGGTTTAATTTACTTTGGTGACTCCCTGAGTTTTATCTATGAGGTACAATATATAAAGTGATGAGAAATCATAATCATGCAATGGATGGAGTTGTGTTTGGCAGGTAGTGGTTTCTTGTAGGTACAACTTAATTAAGCTTTTTACCTAGCACCTGCTATGGTGGAATGGCTCAAAGGGTTAAATATTAAAATACACTAATCTTGGATCTCTTATTATGCCTGTTCTAAAATAAAGTTTCCAACCAGACCAGTGAAGCAAAAAAATTATACAAACCTTAATTACAATAGTGAGTAGTGGATTCAAGGTCACAATCCTTTCAAGTGTACTAATTAGGAAGACTGCCCACAACAAGTGTACAGCGAGCGTGTATCTCAGAGGGTTCACGTTCCAGATGCTGGCGGCGCCCTGCAGCAAGCAGGCCGCCGCGCCGAGCGCTCGCTGACACGTCATGTTGACATGCTCCAACCACTCTATTCTAAAGTGAACATGTTTTGGCAACAGGTGAATATATTGTTCACTGTGTATCTCGTTATAATAACCCTCTGCAGATGGGAAGGTCGTGAATATCTTCATTCTTATAATTGAGCTCAGTCTATCGACTAATCCTTTCACTATTTCTATGAGATTACTTATAGTTTCAGGTAGATTCTTGTATTCCATCTTTTCATTGTAGAATTCGTACGAAACTAGCATCAAAAGTAGTGCCGAGATCAGCATCGAGGTATTGTTTATCAGTTCTCTTAGAGCTTTACTCTGTTGTTCCTTGTGCAGTTGTTCCTTTTTTTCCGGTGAACGGTTCTCTAGTAACTTTGTACTGAGGAGGAATTCTTTCTCTTTGTGTAATTTCAGCTGGAGCACATTTCTGCATGGACTGCAGAGTTTGTAAGCTTTTTCTAGTTTCATTCTGAAAATATAACAAGTATACTGTCAACATGGATAACTTTGACTTTGCGTTAAACTTTGTACATAGCCTGGTTTAAAGATTCTTGATTTTTTTACCAAAAGATGAGTAATTAATTTGATTGATGAATGCGCGAGTTGTAGTCACCAAACATTATAAATGTTAATTTATGCATAAAGTTGACAAATGTGATGGAAGTTTTAAAAGTTTTCCACCATTTTCTGAACACAACAATTTGTGACTGAAAAAAATGTATGTCCGAAATTTCGGATTTAATTATACAAAACTTGTTTAAATCCCATGAGTTTTATTTCCTAACGATAAAACATTGATCTATCTTACCGTTTTAAACAATATTTCTTGGTCTTATTTCATTTTACTACGTAAAAATATTGTAAACAAAAAAGTCTACGTATTTTCTTTAATTGTGGGTAACATTGACAATGGAGTTTCAGTTAATTATACACCTAATAATGCATTAATAATGTGAATTATTTCACTTCTATGTCTGAAAGAGATGTTTCAAGCAATATAATGTGGTCAAAGATGGTAAGCATACATAACACGGAATGAGAATTGGCTCTCAAGTAGGTTGTTGATAGTCATGGCATCATTAGGTGTTGACAATAGATTTTCCACTTGAGACTATAACTCTCAAGTGGAAAAGCTATCGTCAAACACCTAGGCTGCAAAACTAATACTCAAACACCATCATTCAGTTTCCTAATGATATTTTTCCTACACGGAAGGTTAGCTCGCAGTTTCTTTTTCAAAAGGTGCTTTCCAATATAAAAGTTGAATGTCTGCGCTGCCAAAAAAAGTTGTATGTCTGTCCAACTGCGCTGACATTGCTTCACTTTAGCACTTTCTACATTTCTAGGGCCTCGTTATCAAGTGCTAAAATAAATATTACTATTTTATCGGCGTAATTAATATATATCTTGAAAACACTTTCTTTGGGAATAGATGTGTAGCGACCCACAACCATTAATCGCTATCCGCTCCGCATAAGCTTGCGCCGCGCACGCTTCTATTGTTTGAGAACCGGCCGGCCGCGGAGCGCGCCCGCATCAGAGCGCCATCGCACGACACTCGTCCGCTGGCTTACCCGCTTTACGCACGGTCCGCGAAATAATTTAGTTAATTAGTTCACATTTTATATTTACAACAAATAACAAATTATTGTATTCATTTTAATTTAATTCGCCAATAATTACGTGTTTCGTTTGACTTTGTTGTTTTCTTACATAAACATATACCAAGTTCCTCAAAATAAAAGAAAAAATAGGCACCAAGCTTGCTTTAGAGGAATTACAAGAGAGGTACCCTTGTAATTCCTCAACACGTAAAGTAGGGATGTTTTTTTTCTCGTATACCCCTTGGTGTTGGCTGTAATTGGATAGGTAATTCAAAAATACATTATTCAATTTAGTATTCTATATTTGTCTTTGTCTCTTTTGCAAAATATTAGGCTTTAAGCCTAGTATTTTGCAAAAGAGACAATGATAAGTTTTGTTGGGGTCAAGTGTCTCTCCCCCTCTACCAGCTAAATGGTTCTTGTCGAATGAATATGCTGAAAAAATCCAGCAATTAATTTCCCTAACGAAATTATAAGGAAAAATATCACAAGTAAGTAGGTTTACAAGTTAATGAGTAATAGTCGATCAACTTAGCTTAACTAGAATATTCTTAGTATCAAACAACCCTATGTTTAAGTCCGCATAATATTGACAAGACATAAAATGTGATATGGAACTACGAAATCCTACATTGAGAGTAGCCCGACATGCACTTGACCGATTTTTTAAATTACTTTTAGTATATATACAATTACACATACCCGAAAACTAGTCTTCTAAAACCAAACAAAAGAGAACTCAAGAAACATAAAGAAAACAATAGGTATGCAGTTCATGGAATGGGGTGAATCTTTTTTAAATTTGATATTACTCACTATTAATCTTAGAACTTATGGTTGATAGTGATGTCATTCAACACTCAAATGATTGTAGAATTTTTTGGCTTTATTTGATTTACAGAAATTATTTCATTAGTAAGAAAAAAATAAATTAAACAATTTTATTTTTTCCGCTCGCTTGAAGTTCAAAGTTTTTAAACGGCATTTCCCATGAAAATGAACATGATTGAATATGACAAATTGATTTAGTTTGATAGATCTATGTTTTTTACATCAAAAAAGTAAAATAAATCCAACCTACTTTACGTAAATCACCGTTTATGAAGATTTTCCGCTATCGAAATGAACGGGCGTCAATTTTACCCACATTAGAGATTAACTTTGACAAGCCATTTAAATGTGATTTTCTTAAATATTTTCTATACTATTGGACTTTTTACTTCTTTACTTTAAAATTGACCACAAAAGAACACACTTAAATAAGTAAAATACTATTAGACTCATATATTAATACTCTAATATCGTCAAAAATATGAAAAAGTGTGTGTAAAATTACCCACGCTGACAGTACTTATTAAGTTAATTTTTTAAACACCTTACCACAGCATGCATTAAACATGATCTCTCTTGACCGATGGGTAGTACAAATCATGATATTAATTAACAATCTCCGCCGTAATCCACAAAGTAATACTTAATTTAAAAAACTCATTTTCTTCCTTTTTGGACTGTCACATATAGTCATTATGTCACATATAGTGACATTATTAAGAGGTAAAAGTAAGCAGTTTTAAATAATATATCCTAACTACATTTTCTTAGATTATCCTCTGGAAAGTTGGCTTAAGTATTATCAGGCCTATATAAATCCTATGTTTAACAATCTGATAATATTGAAGAATCGGACAAGCCTCATATTTGTATGTATCTACCTATATACAGATATACATCAAAACTCAGTTTTAGATAAATTAACAATTATTGTCTACTTGCCTCCGCAAAATAGAAAGGGGGAAAAGGTCTTAAAACATGAATTTACCCACATTTAGCCTTATAACAAGAATAATATTTTTTCCATTGCACATATCTTTTTATAGAACAAACCAGTATCTGTTGTGAAATATTTACAAAGAAGTATTTTTGCATTAAGTTTAACTACTACCTGGCCCCAGTTCAGTACAGTGCCGGTTGTTTCCAACGAGCACCAGTCTTCCAATGGTAAGGGCAGGTAACATGAAACACTACATGTTGCTAATGCTAAATGCTTATAGAAAGTGGTGTAATCTCACCTATACTCTTCTATTTCTTCATCGAAGTACTTCTCATTCACAGGCATATAGTTGGCAAGCTGAGTCACTTTCAATTGCTGATTGATATTACACATCTTACAAAGACCATTTCTCGGAGGGCTCTTTTGGAATAACTTTGGTGTCAATTGAACTTGATCATTGGTAGTGATTATGGCTTTGTTGTAATCTCCATCCTGAAAGCGTAGTGTAATATGAAATTAAATTCAATGTATTTCCCAATATATTTTATAGATAGATAGCTCTTACTGATGATCATACTGAAATAATAATTCCCTCACCATATGCATTTTGGTATAAATCTAAATATTATATACATTATGAAATAATCTAACCTATTAACCAGTAAAGTTAATAATGAAGGCAAGTGGTACATTTTTCTTTGCCATGGTTCAGGTATTCCATAATCATAAAGTTTCACTAGTATCAGGGCTGGTGCATTCTGTAGGTAAGGCAGATAGCCATTACTACTGTACTTATGTATTATGAAGACCTGCTGCCTTACTAACTCTTGTAACACTGCACATGGTCTGCACCATCACCATTCATTACTCTAGGGTCTAGGCTTTGTTTTGATTATAGGATGGATAAAGTTCACTGATGCTCATAGTTTGTTGTCCAGCAATGGTCATGAACACTATGCCCAGTCTCACAATGATTATACAATAGCTTTGGATATATTCTATTGGTGAAAACTAAGGCTGGCCATAGACAGACCGCATGTTGCAGTCGAGACCGACTGCGATATGCGGTCGCCGCAAGGCGATCTGCAGTTTCCATACTAAATTCATATCCACAATACACGGACCGTTCGAGCAGTTCCTGAGCGGTTGGAGCAGTCGCTCTACGGTCGAGGGTCAACTGCTTAGAGCTGCCGGACCCACCATACATGGACCGCTACAAGCGGTTTCTTCAGGTGCAATGCTTTTCCTCATTTTGGAATCTGTCTGTTGTATTTTATAACTAATTCTAAAGTAGTTGAAAAACTTTTTAGTGTCTTCTCTCAGCTGGGGATACAAAGTATGAAATATTCCATGCTGTTCTCTTCATTGTAGTATTGGACGCACCCTGTACGCTGTAATAGTAGTACAAGAAGCAGTGTTTCTTCATCAAAATCCATCTTGTAAATGAACTCTCATCAGTATTATTTTGCAGTCGAACACAACTGCTCCAAGCAGTCGTAGTCGACTGCATTATGCAGTCGTATTGCAGTTGTGTACGACTTCAACGGGACCGCTCTAGAGCAGTCGGTCTCGACTGCAACATGCGGTGCGCCTATGGCCAGCCTAAGGCTTATTCTGTACTATTTATTTACATTATATATGTTCAAAGCTGTTTGTTTTCCAAAAATAAATAAATATACATGGATCAAGTCTTCCGCCCCTATAGTACCTACTACAGTACTGATAAATACTAATTTTGGTCACTAATATGATAGTCAAAAATATAAAATTCTTAAAATATCCTACTGCTGATGATGTAGTTTTTATGTTGAAACATTGCCAACTTACACTTAGTCGCACTTGTCAAATTTGAGACAACAAAGCTGGAGCTTGGTTAACATTTTTACCTAATGTAAATGTATTATTTAACATTTATCGTTTCATGTTTTAAATCAGCCGAAACTTCTTCACAAGTACCTAAATAAAATAAAACTAAGAAACACGAAAGGAAAGTATACTTTACCTTTGTAAATCCATTATATTGATCACATTTAGGGCAAGTCCAGTTATTATGTTCAGGATATTTGACCCATGTATTACTGTTGCAAAACCAACAATTAACGCGCCAAGGTAATGCCGACCTGTCGAAAAACGTTTAAATAATAATTAATGGTGATTCTAACTCGGGCGGGAAATCAAGAGCATAGGATTATAACCTCACTTACATTAATCTATATAGTATCTGAAGAAGTACAGATGTAAACATAATTAATATTATAACAAATATTGCTACGTCCACCCTAAAATACGATCGTAGTTTAGTCCAATTCATTATATTTTACCACAAAACCATTCAATTACTCTTAACCTAAAACCACAGACACAGACTTAGGGATGGTGCGTATTTACGCAACCAGATTTTTACACCAGGTATTTGCTTGCAAGTGTGCCGACCAGCTCCCATATTCTGAATCCATTCGGTTTCGGAATCGATTCGATTTGTATATCTCCGTCTCTGTCATTTCCATAGTTAATAACAGAGACGGAGATATACAAATCGAATCGATTCCGAAACCGAATGGGTTCAGAATACGGGGCCTGGCCCCGTATTCTGAACCCATTCGGTTTCGGAATCGATTCGATTTGTATATCTCCGTCTTTGTCATTTCCATAGAAAATGACAGAGACGGAGATATACAAATCGAATCGATTCCGAAACCGAATGGATTCAGAATACGGGGGCAGGTGCCGCCCCGAAATACTTGCAAGGAGAAAAAGTCTTAAAAGTATTTACTTTACTGGATTTCGCGAATGCTATAATGCTTCTTATTGTAACATTTACAATGAACAATTTCCTATGCAAGTATTTTAGTTGAAAAACTCGCTACGCAATTTTGCACCTTATTATTACTTAAATACAAATCAATTTTCTTTAAGGCCCGGCTAGTCCACAAAAGAAGTAAAACAAAGCTTTTTGAAAATTTACAAAAAATACTTGTATTATTAGTTCAAGCTCAAATTTTTTGTATGTAAAATTTTGATCTGTTGGCTAGGTTTCGCTAGAAACAAAAACACGATTGCTGAAAAAAATCTCGATAGCTTTATTTTTTGAAAAATATGCCATTTTATTTATTTTTCCCATTTATCTCCATAATGTTTAAAGCCATCAAAACCAAATTTGCCATGTTAAGTAGCTATTACATTTTTTTAGTGTTCTCTAGACTTACATTTTTGATACGTTTAGTGCATTATTTTATAGTAATTTATTTTACAATAATTTTGCTCGCGAGCAACGGTCCCGCCGCCTTGCTTCAGCTGTTCAACGGCGCCAGTCTGTCGGTGACCACTGTCAGCGACGGTACTGTGTCGGATTGCATCGCGCGCCAAATAAAACAAATTACTATGGGAAATCATAGAACAAAGAAACCAAAAAATAAGCGAACGCGTAAGCGCCAAATTTTGGCTCATATAGAAATGATGTGATCCCGAAAAAGGTAAATACCCAGTTGCAAGTTATTATTTCCTAGAAATATACATGTAAGTATTTATATAGATCACTCGCACTCGCAGTTCATAAACCTATGAGTTCTATTCATACTTGTATAAAGAAAATGTACTTACTCTTACCTGATGTTCAAATATTTCAGTTATGAAAGATGTGTGAAGTCTGCCAACCCGCATTTGGCCAGCGTGGTAGATTATGGCCTTACCCTTCTTATAATGAGAAGATGGCCCGCGCCCAGCAGTGGGACAGTTTGTACAAACAGGGCTCATAAAAAATAAATGTATACATAAACATACATACACATGCTAGCTGCATCCCGCGTTTTCACCCGCGTAGTGATGAAAAATTGTGATAATAATATATATATATATATATATATATATATATATATATATATATATATATATATATATTATATATATTCTGTCTTTCTCCAGGTCCTAAAGAATCTTTGTTCCAAATTTCATAGTTATTGGTTCAGCCGTTTAGCCGTTTAGGTAACAAACAGACAGAGAGACAGACGACAGACAATTTCGCTTTTATAATCTTATATGATTCATACATTTGAAAAACATAACCCACCTTTTTGCACAGTCCGGTAAAAATACACCGTGGTTGCGGCAGGCGGCATATGGCGCGGCATCTTTGAACGCGTCACAGACTTTGAGAGTACCTATATAGGTATACCGCCGTCTGTCGCGCGCCGCCCGCGCCGCGCGTAGGTAGGTAATTTTTACCCGATTGCGTAAGGAGGGTTGTTTATCGAGTATATGTATGTTTGTATTTATGTATGTAAGGGTGTATGTGGGTGTATATCTATGTATGTACTATGCATATTTTTAGATTACCTCCTACAGCCTAAACAGCTTGACCGATTTTGATGTGCTAGGTGTCGTTAGATTCGTCTTTACTCCCTGAATATCATATGCTATATTATATTTTTTGTAACGCATTTTTTGTAATCTTGCAAAAATAAAATAAAATGTTTTTTCATAACCTAGAACTTCTTCGTGATAAATAAGAAATAAGTAATTTTACTGGAATAAAAAATACACACTACAACTTTTTACAGCGATTTTACGTATACATATATTACGTATTTGAGTATAAAATATTTTAGATAGGTAGTTTCATACAGGGTGTTAGGTTAGGTTAGGTTAGCTAGGTACATTTATCAGTTATCGACCTTGTTAGCATTATTCTTGTATATTGCAGATCAAATAAGCATCTTGAAGTAATCAACGAGTCTTTGATAACATTTGAGCCAGTTGATTTGAATACTTCTAGGATTGAGTGAGCACTACAACCTTATTTATTTTACAAAAAATGAGGTTTATGCACATATATTTTTGTAACTGCAAATTTTTATGAATTGGTAGGTAGATCAGCAATTTATGTGAAAACCTCACGCAAAAAAGTAAAATAAATTATAATGCACCTGTTTGTATAATTAAAATATATCTTATGTGCATTAGCCTCGTTGTAATGATAAAATGTGTGGTTGCTACAACGTTTACTTTGATATTACAGAACGACCGTCAGTGAAAACTCGAATAATCTGTCCCGTACTCCACCATGTGAGAGTAATAACATCGACATGTGAGTTGTGATATAGTTGTGAGAATAGAACATAAAAAAGAAATAAAACAGGCACGAATACTGCAACCAAAGAAGATGAAATATGCTACAACTGAAAGATCTGTTAATTTTTTGATATTGTACTACGGTTGTTTTTTATATTTTTATTATGGGAAACTTTAGCTTGACCACCGATCCCGCTAGTTTTGAACGACGTTTACGGTCTACGATGGAGCGCGTTTGCTTAGAAAAACTCTATTTTAATTGCGATTGCGACGTTCTGTTACATAATGTAGGTATAATAATGTGAATCAAAGAAAATCCGTTCAGGTAGCATATGCTGAAATTTTTCAAGGCTGTACGTTAAAAATAACAACAAAGCGCTCTGTTTTGTTAAATAATGTAGATTCAAACCCATTTCTTTCTATAATCACGCATTAGGTGTAAAAAGTAGAGTATGCACTTCGGGGATAAAGGTGTTTTTGTCTTGGGCGAGCTTGAATCCCTCGTTACACTCCGGATTCTAAATTTGTAACTCTGTAAATATGTGAATCTGTAAATCTATAAATCTGTAAATATGTAAATATGTAAATGACGTAAGTTATATGTAAAATGTAAATGATGTAAGTGACGTAAATATGTAAATGATGTAAGTGACGTCACTAACGTCATAGCGGACGTACGTGCTCTGTAATTTTTTTATCTCGTTAAATACATTAACTATACAAATAGCCTTGAAAGTTATATCACCGTATATCCTGTCGTTAGGGGTGACCGTGCGAGTGTTTGCTAGAGTTTGTGTATCGGATTCTATGTGTAATCTTGTAATTGATTAACTTGAACTAATTGTGTTTAGATATTTGTTCTTTTCAATTAGTGGGTATATTATAAAAAAAAATTTTTTTTTCTTCCGTACATTTTTATTACGTGCGCCAAGCGTGACCTACGTTAAAACTACATTGCTGCCGATACGAGGACAGGGGTTGCATCTTTGCCATAATGACAAACAAATGTATTGGTTGTGGCCGCTTTGCGAGCTCAATAGATAGCGTTAAATGTGTGAAATGTACATCTTATTATCACCGAGCTTGTGTTAACATAGCTAAAGACGCTCAAGTTGCATCACCGTGGCTTTGCGCGGGATGTAAGGCGCAAAATCCTCGAAGTTCTGTACGGAAAGAGAAAGCAGACGGTGCACCCCAACAAACCAGCCCGGCGCGGGCGGACGCGACGTCCGTAGAAATTCTTCAGGAGATACGCCTCATGAGAAAAGATATGAGGTCGCTCCGTGATGACTTTAATACTCTGTGTGTACAATTTGAAGTACTGCAGGGCGTTGTTGAGGGATACGAATGCCGTATGAACAGTATGGAGAAACGTCTAGAGTCTCTTGAAAATAAAAACACAGACATGGAAGCTGGCCCAGCTGCCTCCAACCTTCTCTCGACCATAGAACAGCTGAAGGTCGAGTTGAACGCGCGGGATCAAAACTCACTTATAAATGATGTTGAAATCAGCGGCATCCCCGAGGAGCCGGGCGAGAATGCGGAGCACCTTGCACGTGTTGTGGCAGATAAGTTAGGCATAACATGTGAGGAGCGCGACTTCGTGTATGTGGAACGAGTGGGCGTGCGGCGCACGAATCCTGCCGGCGAGTCGCCGAGTGAACCGCCGCGGCCACGCCTGCTGCTGGTGCGCTTGACACGCAGGCCCCTACGCGATGCCTTCCTGAAGGCAGCACGCGTGCGTCGCGGCCTCACCACTGAAGGCATGGGACTCACGGCTGCTCCCACAAAATTTTATGTAAATAAGCGTCTCTCGAAGTACAACAGGGCGTTATATTTCCATGCGCGTGCAGAAGCTCGATCTAGGAACTGGAAATATATCTGGACCCGAGGCGGACGAGTATTCGTGCGTCGTGAAACAGGGAAGGCTTCTTTTTTATTGCGCTCGGAGCAGGACTTCGGCAAGGTTTTTGGCAGTCAGTCGCGCGACAACACCACTATAGAATAGGAACTGAAAGTCACATTGAGCACGGTTTTGGGCCAGGTTTTTCAAAATTTAAAATTATTTCTAAATTGGCCCTTTTTGAAAGGCATAATCACTATCTTGGAGTTATAATAATATGTTTCAAATTTATTTCCTCTTTTTTACTTTGTGCGATAATGTTCTGGAAGCAACAATACTGGTGCAGAATTAACTACAAAATTAAATACTACATTAATATAATTTCTTTCATATATTGTTTAATGATCTACTGTTTTTACGATATTATGTTTTCTTTTGTAACGTGCATTGGGTGTCCACTACTCTCTGATTATCAATGAAGCCTACTAAACATTTCAAAGTTGGTCTGTATAATGCAGGTTCCTTAGGCACTAACCACGACAACATCATATCGTCTGTTATTCGAAGCGATGTTGATATTTTAGCGCTGAACGAAACTTGGCTGCAAGCCGGGGAGGAAGGGCGAGCGCCGGTGATACCCGGGTACAGGCTGCGACATTCGCCGCGACCGCGTGCGCACCGCTCCCGCGGCGGCGGCGTCGATTTTTACATTCGGCGTGGTATAGCCGTGCGCCTCCGGCGCTATCCGGTGGACCCGATTCACAGTGTAGTCGAACAAATGTGGTTCACAGTGAACGTCAGCGGAGTGAAGTTGATAATTGGTACAGCATATCGGCCTAATTGGGTCAACGTTGACTTGTTTTTCGGTGCGATCACGGATACGATTAGTTCGATTCCTAAATACGACAAATTAATTTTATTAGGGGACTTCAACATAAATTTATTAAATGTCAATAACAATAATTCAATAAAATTAAAGTCATTTTTATCTAGTTTTAATTTAGTTCAGCTCGTTAACGAGCCTACGCATTTTACTGAGACCAGCGAAAGTCTAATCGATGTAGTCTGCTCTGATTTACGTGCACAGAGAATACGATTGGAATTGGCTGGTACACTTTTTGGTCATTGTCTGGTCGTTTGCGAGTTTAATATCAAAAGTAGTAAAAATGTTCCCCGTATTATTACCTTTAGACCCAAAAATAAAATCTGTCTTGACAATTTCAATAAGGACTTGCAAACTATAGATTGGAATTTTTCATCTCTGCAGGGTGACGTCAATAAAATGGTGACTTTATTTAATCATAACATTATTACTCTTTTGAATATCCATGCACCTGTCACGTCAGTAGTTATCAGAGATCGAATCTATCCTTGGATCACAGACACAATAAAACTTATGATGAAACTACGTGATAAGGCTGCGGTGGAGTATCATAGGAGTAAGTCTGAATCTAAAAAAAAATATTACAAAACATTAAAGTCTATTGTAAGCAAAGCCCTGTATCACGAAAAATCAGCCTACTTCAAACAAAACATAAATAACAACATTCATAACTCTAAGCAGCTCTGGAAAAATCTTAAAAAAGTAATTTTACCAAAACCTGATGTTGAATTGCCTTCTTCTTTTAATAATCCTGACATTATAAATAATCATTTTTTGAATATACCGGGTGCCACACACACCTCTATTTCTCATTTAATGTACTTTGAGCATCACAGGCACAGTAATGCAGTCTTTAGTATTCAAAAAATTAGTCTCGATCGACTGACTAAGATTATTAGGAGCTTAAAATCAAACGCCGAGGGTTGGGATGGTATTGGCTTGGACATGTTGTTGATGACATTACCTAACTCACTAGATAGTATTCAAGCTCTGGTCAACACATCTATCGAAGCTTGTACCTTCCCAGACTCTTGGAAACATGCCATCGTACGACCTTTACCTAAAGTTTCGAACCCAGTCGATTTAAAAGACCTAAGACCCATTAGCATTTTACCGTGCATGTCAAAGATTTTGGAAAAAAGCAGTGTGTTTACAACTGAAAGAGTTTATTGAGAACAATAACATCCTACCTGATGTGTAGTCTGGTTTTAGGAAAGGACGCGGTACTGCTACTGCGTTGCTTGATGTAACCGATAATATTCTTAGTGCTCAGGATAATGGGATGTGCACAGTTCTGGTATTATTAGATTTTTCCAGGGCTTTTGATTGCTTAAATTTAAATCTTTTATTATCTAAATTAAGCTACTATGGATTTGATTATAAAGCATTGCAATGGTTTAACAGTTATCTTAGTGGCTGTTATCAACAAGTGAAAATCGATCGTTCTGATGGTTCCTCGTTGGTATCAGTAAAGACTGATGTTGACAGGGGAGTGCCTCAGGGTTCTATTATGGGGCCAGATCTTTTTGCCATGTATTCTGCTGACATCATTGAATGCATTCAACACTGCAAATATCATATATACGCTGATGATGTTCAGATATATATTTCTTGTAAGCCTAACGAAATTGACTTTGCTATTGCTAAGCTCAACGAGGATCTCTCAAGGATTGCAACATGGGCGACGGTTAGCTGTCTGGTGCTGAATCCAACCAAAACAAAGTACCTCATTTTCGGCAGTAAGCATCAGATCGCTAATGCTCGTCCATCTGCGAGTGTCTTCCTTATGGGGGAGACTGTACAGCGAGTTTACGAGGCAAGTAATTTGGGGCTTCATATGGATTGTGAATTGCGTTTCGGTAAGCATATCGCTAACTGCCTACAAAATTGTTTTTATAAACTTAAAGTACTGTACAGAATAAGGCCGTACCTAGCAGAGGAGTTGCGCATCCAGTTATCTGAACAGTTGGTATTATCGAAACTAAATTATATGGACACTGTGTTTGGTTCGAGATTGTTTGCGAAAACCCAAAAGCTCATTCAGAAGGTCCAGAATGCCTGTGCTCGTTTCTGCTTTAATATTCCATTGAGGTCGCATGTAACCCCATATTTAAACAAACATAAACTTTTAAAAATGTTGCATCGTCGAAAGCTTCACATGGCTTGCCTTTTATTCGGGGTTATTAAATACAAAGAGCCATCCTATTTGTATGATAAATTGTCGTGGAGAGCGAACAGAAACTCCCGTGATTGTCGGCAATGTTCGACGCAGCTTGTGACAGAGCGTCACAGTTCCGCCGCATTCAGGGGCAGTTTCAGGTACTCCGCCTCGAAGTGCTGGAATAATATCCCACCTCCTATAAGGAACCTGCAAACCTTGCATAATTTTAGATATAAGTTAAAAGAGTTTATATTTTATCATCAAATGAACGAGGAGTTTTTAGTTGTGGACACCAGCGCAATATAATTAAATTATTTTTTATATATACCGAATATTTTATGTATTATTCTGTTGCCATACTTAATTCTAAATTACTTAGAGTGTTGTTACTTGTTACTTTCTATGTTTTTTAAATTAATTTGCCTTTTAGTATATATTATTTGTATTAGTTTTCTTATTTGTGCTTTAGTTAGTTTGTATTTCTTTTTAATTATATATTTTGTGCGTTAGCCGTGGGTGACGTCACCGTTGGTTCCAGCGGAAGACCAGCGCCGGCTGTTCGCAGCCAGCAGTATGCTGAGCTGGAACCGATTTGTGGCGGACACAGTTTTTCTTATATTGTTATTTTTGTTATATTTTATGTATTTTTGGTGTTGTGTCTTCCACAAATAAATTTATGTCTATGTCTATGTCTAAATCTGTAAATCTGCAAATCTGTAAATATGTAAATCTGTAAATCTGTTAATCAATAAACAAACAAAATAGACAACTTATTATTTATATTATTTGTAGGAAACTCTCTCAGGATCTTTTTAAAACCTACAATAATTGTAAGTTATTTTGTTATAAAAATCCAAAGTACTAGACCGATATTGATAAAATTTATATGGGACCACTTCTGAAATAACTTACCAAAGAATAAATACTCTTCAAAATCGATTCACAATTGGTGGAGTAATCGGTGAACAAACATACAAAAAACATAGTCAAATTGAAAACCTCCTTCTTTTTGGAAGTCGGTTAACTAATGGTATTGCAATATAATTATAAAATTAACCTTGTTGTGTCTGCTTGTGTTTATTACCTAACATCCTGTATAGACCTTTACATTATTATCAAAGATATTTACGTGATATGTTTGACCTGTAATATGTAATACTAACCAATATTTATGAAATTTGGCAAGGAGATTCTTCAAGACTTGGAGAAGGACAAAGGCTATATTTTATCATAATCATCATCGTTTTTCATCACTACGCAGGTTACACCGCAGGGGCATAGCTATTATTTTATAAATGTGATAATTTTGTGTTTTATGTGAGTTAGTGAGTTGGTTGTTGAATGGAGATAGATATACCCACATAATATGACATACTTAGGCTTTTATCCCGGAAAAATGAACGAGTACGAGTAGTAAATTATTATTTCATAGATTTTCAAGAAATAAGCTTATAGATTGATATCAGTATATCACAACTTACTTGCCACTACAATGTAATGAAGATGTGGCTCAGACGAGTCGCGGCGCGCGGCGGATCGGTATCGCACTAAACGTACGCCACGTTTTGTGCGGACGGACGTCGCGCTCTCATAAAACGCGGAACTATGCCGTAAACTGAGGTAGCGTAAAATACCTAAATTTCTGGACAAGCCTCGCCTTAACGAAAAAAATACTTTCAAGGGTTTTGACCCTGGTTTTTGGCGCTTCACTCGGGTGTCATCATCAAATACACGGAACGAAATATATATCGCGCTCGCTCAGCCATGTTTGGTGTCGTTTGGAACGTTTTGAATTTCGTGAATGCCATTATGCTTCTTATTATATCGTATATAATGAACAATATCCTATGCAAGTATTTTAGTAGAAAAACTTGTTACGCAATTGTGCACCTTATTTTAGTTAAAATACAAATCAATTTTCTTTAACGAAAAAAATACTTTTAAGGGTTTTGAGCCCTGGTTTTTGGCGCTGGTATTTTTATGTGGGCGCACTTGGAAGCCCTGGTATGAGATTTTGCAAGTATAACCCATCCTAAGACACAGACTACTAGCAGACTATTAAGAGAGTTCAGATTTGACCACAGAGTACCTTTTATATTTTTATAGGTAAACGGCGGGCTAAACGGCCAAAAACCTCAGTCTTTTTACAAAACGGAAAAAAACAACGCTCATCTTTTTTTAGGGTTCCGTACCCAAAGGGTAAAAACGGGACCCTATTACTAAGACTTCGCTGTCTGTCTGTCTGTCTGTCTGTCTGTCTGTCTGTCTGTCTGTCTCCAGGCTGATTTTTTGCTCAATATTAAAAACAGTAACAGGTAGACGCTTCAAATTTTCACAGAATATTTACTTGTATAATAGCTTTCAAAATAAATAATTAAATAACAATAAAGTAAATATTAAAGGGGGGCTCCGATACAACAAACGTAATTTTTAAGCAATTTTTACTCGATCTTAATTAACAGGTAGAAACTTGAATATTTGTAAGTAAATATTTAGAAATATATTAACTATAAAAATAAATACCTAATCTAATACATAAAAACTCACAAAATGAAAATAATCCGTGCATCTAAACGCGGTGCGAGCGCCGCGCCGCGGTGTGGTGGTGGCGCGAGCGCGAGGCGGTTGCTAAGCAACGGCTGCGCGGGTAGCGGGGGAGGTAATATCACGGAGCGAGCCATAGCCGCGCGTATTCCCGCGAGTGTCATCATGCTGCCCGGATGTGTATCGAAAACCTACCTATAAGTTTGCAATTTACTACTTGGAATTTCGTTGATTTCTCGTTATTTTATAAACAGAACTAAACTTTATAGTATTATAGATGATAGTACGGAACCCTTCGTGCGCGAGTCCGACTCGCACTTGGCCGATTATTTTATTGGATTTGGACACGCTTAGAGCATTTTCCAGTGTCAAATATTAAGATTTCTTCAAGTTTCTTGAATAAAACAAGTCACAAATGTTATAGTCACAATCTATGTCATTTTTAAATTCGAGTCATGCTTCAGTGTAGTGATGGAGACTTTACTGGAACCTTGTATGAAGTTTTACCGACAACGTGAAAATACGTGAAACTGATATTTGACATTTTATTTTTTATTTTTAACTTTGACATATAATTTTACAGGACATTAATTAAAATTGTTTAACTTACTTTTTCGCAGTTGTTACTCATTGAAATTAAACCAGCTCACCTCAGTCTCATCCTTGACCACGGACGCTGGAAAGTGTTCGAAACGCCAGGTCTTTAGATTTATACATTTGTAATATTAATCAGTTGAAATTTGTTTAATTTCAATGACATTTTTATTATTATTGTATTAATAATTTTGTAGCAAGTAGTTAAAAAGGCAAATCTTGGAACAATTTTATTAGTTGTTTTGTTTTCTGACTATTTAATTTAAGAGAACATACTTTGTAAAACGACTTGCCTAGTATAGCGATTTTGTTATAAGGCCAATAAACATTTTGAATTTGAAATAGATGTTACGCCGCTTTATTTCACTTGTCCACACTCAAGCACTTAATCAAACACTTAGTGAATAAAACACCACCATTTCTTAGCATTTAAATTAAAAATAATACAAGTTTAGAAAAATAAAATAAAATGACATGTTTCCATGACTTTACCACCAAAACTCCAACGCTCCAGGGCCTCAAGGCTGCTATTTGACCATAAAAATGAGCTATTGATCACCTATTAACCTACGAAGGACGAAGAACGCTAAAAAATAGGTAGCCTGGTAAAGTTTGGCCAATCGCCAATCGTCAATGGTCTCGTTTTACCACGGCTCTACACTTGTGCCGTGAACGTCCACGAACAGGCGTGAACATAAGTGTGGATGGGTTTCACGGCGTTCACGGGCGTTCACGCCGGTTTCCCGATCGAAGTCGGTATTTTGTCCCGCGACAAAGGGTTCGCGGCAGTTCGGGCCTCGTTCACACGCGCACATCCACATTCACGGCACCGTACCAGTTTGCTCCTGACTATAGATGCTCACGAACGTATAATGCGAGCTAAATGGCAGCGCATCGGATTAATTGACTGAGCGAGCGAAGCGTCTCTGCATGAACTGATCAAATTTTCTTTCGTATGTCACTTTGTTTGTTTGTGATTTGTTTGTGTGTTCGTACTCGCGTACAGGGCGTAATTTTGAACCAATTTTGATGAAACTTGGTGTATAGGTTCTATAGATTATTTAATATTTTTTTTGTCATCGGCGATTTTGGATAAGAGGGGTGGTTCCCCTAAAAAAGGGGGAAGTTTATTGCGGCAAAATTAACAGAATTGGTCAAGTGGTTGTCGAGATATGACAACCAATTCAGATTGCGTGTAACAGTGAGGATGCGTGGATGTGTGTGTTGCTTGATGCATTTTAGCGCTGAATAATTTTCTTGATTTTACGTTTTCTCCCTTTATAAAATTATTATTTGTTTTTATAAGAATATACATTGTTTTTTTTAAATTAAGGGCATATAAATATATCATATTTTGGTATTCATTGTGTATTAAAATTAAATTGATCTTTCAAGGTGCTTAAACTTATGATAAAAAAAATTGACCGTGAAATAACGTATGTAAAATCACTTAAAATTGCTAAATCGGCCAAAATTTTACATACGGCCTCCTAAGCCAACTTTGTGTAGGTAATATGTACAGATAATCTAAGGTGAGCTGCAAATAAGGTCTCTCGCGAGGTCTACAGTTCGTAGAACTACTAGTATAAGTTGAGATAGTGAATTATAAATTCGCTTTTGTTCAGAAATCATTATCGTCAAGCCAAGTCTAGAGGCCTTTCGGCGGCTTAACAACTCTTAACAATAGGGCTGGCCAGTCAGTCTATACGAACTTACTTTTTTTAATTCGCTTTTTGAAATATGACCACGCTGAACGTATACTGTGGGACTCGAAGCGTCCACGTCATAATAATAAAAGAAAAATTATACGCCTGGAGAAGGATTAGTTTTCAAATTAATATCGATCGGTTATGATGTATTTCAGTCATCCATCATATCCTTATTCTCCAACGCTTTCGAACGATTTTCTTATTTTGTAGGTATAAGGCCTAGGCCGCACTACGGTTTTTTCCCGCGAGCGGTAACCGCTATAAACCGCAAAACCGCTCGAGACTGTACTAAATCAGACGCGAGAAAAAACCGCAAGTGCAACCGCTTGTATTCGTTTTCCTGGGGCCCAATTCAGTTATTCAAGACCGCTCCATAGCCGAACCATATGTGGAGCGTTTCCCGTCGGACGCCATAGTTTTTTTGATTCAGTCACTTTATGTCATACAATTGATACATTTGATGAAACATAACACGTCCTTCGCTCGTTACTAAATCAAAAAAAGATAGCATACGACAGGAAACGCAAGGTTCAGTTACGGATCAGTTTTGAATAACTGAATTGCCCCCCTGTTTCATAAACTCACGCAGTTAAAAACCGCTGCGGTTTAACCGTAGTGCGGCCTTAGCCTAAATAGTTACATGTTGCCATATCAAACATACTTAACGCAGCACCCAGAGTAGAATAGAGACCGTCACATTGTTTTCTCTTTCACTCCCTAGTGAAATAGCATAATGTGATTATAGCAATCATGAAAGAGAAAGATTATGCATTTTTTGTCCTTGTCGATGTAGCGGGTTGAAAATTGTTTGGTCCTGATACGCCTACCTACTATGCTATGGCTTAGGGGCACAAATAAATAATGAATAGGCGTGGTAGTCATGCAATACAATTGTACTGGCAACACGAGCGTGATTCTTCCAAACGATTGTAACCATGGCTGTACACTTGTGCCTGACCGTGAAACGGACGTTGAAACTATTGCTGCGTCATAGACCTAGAATGAATAGACAGGGGAACCTTGTAACCGGGCAAGAGATAGCGATATTGATACCATTGTATAACATTCCCATAGAAGTCGAGGAAAATAGGTAGGGAGCTGAAAGTGTATTTCATTACATAAAATAACTTTAAGATATTTTATTGATGTTATTATATTAAAAATGTTCATAAATACATGGTTACACTTGTAGTTTGAATTTGTAAGCGACAAAACATATCAACTATGAGTACATGTACACGACGTATGACGTGATGGAACTTGGCACGTCACTTTTTATGCCGTCCCGCCTCCAGTATATTACCATTCGCTCCATGTACCTAGGCCCTAAAGAATATTTATTCTAAACTTCGTAACGATTGGTTCAGCTGTTTAACCGTGAAAAAGTAACAAACTGACAGAGTTCCAGACGACAGATAGAGTTACTTTCGCTTTTATAATAGTAGTTAAAAGGCAGAATGAAAAATTTTAAAGACTAGTCATTATGGTTGTATTATTTAATGGTTTACATCTATAGAGAAACAAGTAACAGAAAACTGTTTTCTATATTTTTTTATACTTTACTAAAAGTGAACACTTTTTTTTTCGTTGTATAAAACAATGCGTAATAAACTACTGAAGATTGCCGAGCGCGACAACTATGCTCTTAATTAAAATTAGAAATCAAAAGCCTGATTATTTCAAAATAAATTAAAACAACTATTTGACAGTAAACAGCGTATTTAATTACCTTTAAATATTCATAATGATTTTGAATCCCACAACCAGTTAGTAGTACCTATGTACAGTTAAAGTATACCATTATACACAATAATATATTTATTAAAGCATACATATTATGCTCAAGGTCACCACCATTTATTAAAGCAAACTGTACCATTAGTGCTATTCGACCTGTCGCACGTCGCATTCGGAATAAGGCCTTTAAAAAAATATAATCTTGAAGTAAGAAGATAGATTAAAAAAAACCTTATTGGGTTACTTTCTATCTCTAAACGAAACGTAAAGATAGAAAGCATATCTTCATCTAAGTAATTTTCATACAGAATTACCAAGACGGAGATACATGTCGAAAGGAACTAGAATACCCATGTAGTATAAACAATGAAATACACAAATTCTCAAACATATCACCGGTTAGTAGCATAGCATATTCAGTTATGTAGGCAAGGTAACTGTACAGCGCAATACACACCAAAACCCGCCAACCCATCTACACAACCCACTGGCACAACCTGACGGCCTATAATTATATGTATGTAAACCAATAAACATAACAACAATAAGCATAAACTAGTATTACTAATTCAATAGGTGTATTCTAAGAAGCGGTTTATACGTTTAGAAAACTCAAAACCCCCTACAAAATGGCTGAACTGATTTTGATAAAACGTACTTAAAAACATTCTCGGCAACATCCTATTTCTAATAAATAAAAAATTACATCAAAATCGGTTTATCCTTTGAGAGCTATTATGCCACAGGCAGATACAAAGATACACTAATCAAACTTATAACCCTCTTTTTGGATCGGAAGTTAAAAATGCCTAATTTTATTTTAAAAGCCGAAAGAAAAAAATGCGTACATTTTTCTTTTTCACACTTGCTGCGATCACATTACGCAGTTACGCTGAGGAATGAAAGAAAAAGAAATGTGAGTTACTCCATTGCGTCTCTCTCTACGCCTTTACTAATTTATGAAAAAGGGTTATCTTAATTTGGCAACACTGTCATGCCAATTTAGGAAAACATAAACTCGTATGATCTTTCTATATTTTTGTTTATTTCACCGTTTTGAACGGATTTGGATAAATAGTTTGTATTCTAATAATTGTTCCTTCATCAATTAACCTTTAGTTATATTTGCGATGACACGAGACGAACACATGCACATAAAAAATATTTAAAACTCACCTGTGAAAACTAACATTATTTAAACTTCTAGCACTTCTATTTTTACAGCCTAAGACAACACAATTCACCATTTTACCACTAAACACACAGTTTTCTACACTACAGAAGTAAAGTTTCGTTAATTTAGTCCTTTTTAGGGTTCCTTACCCAAAGGGTAAAAACGGGACCCTATTACTAAGACTTCGCTGTCTGTCTGTCTGTCTCCAGGCTGTATCTCATAAACCGTGATAGCTAGAAAGTGAAACGTTTCAGTTTTGGCGGGAATGTCTTAGTAACGTGTTGTCGCTTTGTTTTATTTTCCTAAACTTGTGTTGTTTTGAACATTAATGCTATAAAAATGGTGGTGTTTTATTCATAAAGTGTTCGATAAAGTGCGTAAGTGTGAGCAAGTGTAATAAAGCAGTAAAACGTGTGATTTTACGTTGTCGGCAAAACTCCATAGAAGCTTCTAGTAAAGTCGCCACCACTTTACTGAAACAGGACTCAACTTATAAATTGACTTTATACGAGACTTAGATTGTGACTAGAACATTTACAACTTGTTTTATTCAAGAAACTTGAAAAAATCCCATTACTTGACACTGGCAAATGCTTTAATGCGGGTCCAATACAAAAAAAGAATAAGAAGACTACCACGCCTATTCATTACAAAATTTGAAACGTCTTATTGTTAATGTGGGTAACTTTGACTTTGCGTTAAACTTTGAACATAACCTGGCTTAAAGATTCTTGATTTTTGTACCAAAAGATGAGTAATTAAATTGATTGATTAATGCGTGAATTGTAGTCGTCAAACATTATGAATGTTAATTTATGCATAAAGTTGACAAATGTGATGGAAATTTTAAAAGTTTTCCACCATTTGAACTTTGAACTACAAGCGAGCGGAAAAATAAAATAGTATAATTTAATTTTTTCATACTAATGAAATAATTTCTTAAAAATCAAATAAAGCCAAAAAAAATTACAATCATTTGAGTGTGAATAACATCACTTTCAACTATAAGTTCTAAGATTATATGACATCGAAAATTTTTAGCATAATTTTTAGCTAAATTATACAGCTTTAGCATAATTTTGGCAAAATTTTAACAGCCGCTTAGCAAGTTTTATGTTAGTCTTGTTGGCAGCACTGCTTTAGGTTGCTCATCATATTTGTGGTGGTCGGGATCTGCCATAGACCCACAGACCAGTTAGAAGATACTACGTGTCATAGACCTCTACTATGGGGGATCTGCCTACATAGCATTTCAAATACTAATATTTATTTATAACTCCACAGACTCCATAGTTACAGTCAATAGAAACACGTGTATAACACGTGTGCGTTTATAATAATAAAAATAACTCATTGATAAAATGTTAAATTAATAAAATACTTTAAAATTAACATTAACACCATCGAAATAATCTCTTTCTAATACCTTCTTTTTTTCTGTGGGACTCACTACCGTTTTATTATAAAAGTATAATTTTTCTTTATTATTTCGTCTGAAGGACTCTGTTTCCATGGACAAGAAAAAATTATAACAACTATGAAAAAAAAAAAAAAAAAACATGTGTTTTTGTCTTTTTTGTTTACTTTTGTAAACTTTATTACAAATTGGAGTGGAGGGTTAAAATTACACGCTTCATAATAACATTGATTGTTTGCATAGATTTTTTAACTGACCTAGTAGAAAATGTTACCCGAACCTTTACTGTTTTTATGTAATTTCGACGAAAAAGACATAGATTCGAGTAAGGTTATATTACTAATTTTCGTATGTTCGATTAACTTTTGGCAATCAAAATTAAATGATATGAGTACAAATTTTATATGTGTTAAAGCTATATCGAGGCTATAATAATAGAAAAAATTTCAGAAAATGAATTCATTCAGAAGCTTTGGAGCAACTCTTGGACTATTGAAGACATTGATTTACTCAAAACTCTATTATCTAGCGGGCTTGACAGAGATACACTCGTGTCAGAACTGAAAAACATCAAAAACAATGGAGTAGAAGATGACCGACTTCTATCATTGGCCATAAGTGTTTTTCTTACATTTTGTGAGCTAAACTGGAACCCTCACCCGGAGAAGTTAGATTTGCATGGTTATTTGGGGGTCGAATGGCCTAAAGACATCGACGTCAGCGCTAGACTACAAAGTGATTCGGAGCCGCTCTATGTCAACATTTTACTTCCAGAGTTGTTGTATTTGTCTAGTCAGATATTTGGTGCCTTGTGTGCGCTTCAACAGAACTTGGTAATATTTTTTTTTTTATTTGCGAGCATTTCGTTTGCTTATTCATAAGGAATCTATTCTTAATGTTATAGCTTGTTGCATTTATATTACACCAGATGATGTAATACAAATCACACTTTGATCAAGCAGACAAATGAATATGATATGTGTTTTATTCATGGGTTTGCAAATTTTGGTATATTCTATTAAACTTATGACTATTTTTCAGGTGCACTTGTGGTGGTACTTCCGAAGTAAGGTAATCCACCAGAGAGCACTGGAAGACACCAGTGCTTCTCTGTATTCCGAGATGGAGCTCCTGATAGCGAAGCTCTCTAATGAGCTGACCGGTCTCACGGACTACCCTAGAGTTCAAATCTTACTGTGTGCTGAGATCGCTCAGGCATTCCTGGTATATGACAGAGTGCAAGGAACCGAAGAGTACCTGACCAGAGCTCTGGATATCGCTGGACTTAAATTGGAATTGACAGGTATTTCACTGACACTGAGAAAATTGTCTATTATATGCTATGAACCATGATTCTAGACCTATATTACAGTGAGACAGCATCTCTTTCGGATATGACGTCACGACTTCCTCCTCTCCCCTCCCACGTAACTCCGCCCCAATAGAGTCGGGGAGGGGGTACCTATGCTTGCTAGCCTGGCGGTTGCCTCACACACTTCTTCAATTCGAGTGCGGGTAACAGCGTTGCTGTTTTTATTCTACTTTGCAAGTTTAAAGTGTTTAAAAATAAAATGAAAAAGTGCATATATACTTAGTGCGCTATGGAGAATAGCGCAAACCAATTTGAAGGTGAGTGGAGCCGCCCGCCTCCGCCAGTTTCACCTACATCTTCGTCGTCTTCATCTAGCAGTGTGGCCCCACGTCTTCGGCAGCGGAGTAAACGAACGCGGAACAAGGACGGTCGAAGGTTAGACATGCTAACAGATCAAGTAAGTGAGATTTTGAATTACTTGAAGAATAGTGGCCCTTCAACATTTTTGAATCAAGAAACGGAGCTTGAATCTGAACCTGATCCATCTGATTAGATTTCTTTGTTACCATCCGACGAACTAAGAGTATCACTTGGTGATAACGAACCGTTATTTAGCAAACCTAAACCTTCTACGTCCAAAATATTTGAGTTTCCGGTCTCAACCAATTTAAAGGAACCGAAAGTTGAAAGTGCTTCTGAGGGTAGATTACTAATCTTAGATAAGTTACACCATTTTGGTACACACGATTGGCAAAGGTTGACGTACCTTGAAACTGAGAAAAAGTACGTAGCCAGACCTGGTTTTTACAAACTCGATGTAAACACCGAGTTCCGACATCACGATCCGAATTCTACTTGGCTTAGGTCGCTTGATAGATCATTCGGAGCGCTCACACACGGTCTAATACAACAAAATGAATTACTGAAAAGTAACTTCGAACAGATTTTAAAATCGGCTAATTCGTCGGATACTACCCTCGATCCCGATAGTCTGAATGAAAAAATTAACAGCCTTTTTTCCCAGAATTCTCAATATATGAAGGTATCTGGTGATTTATTGCAACCACGTGCGGTGGTCCCTAACTATGGGCCTTATAAGGAAACTCAAGGTCACGCAACGAGCTATGGAGAGGGCTATGCTCGGAGTCTCTCTACGAGATCGAATCAGAAATAAAGAGATACGTAGACGTACAAAAGTCACCGATATAGCACAGCGGATTAGCAAGTTGAAGTGGCAGTGGGCAGGACACATAGCACGTAGAACTGATGGCCGATGGGGCCGAAAGGTTCTCGAGTGGAGACCACGTACCGGCAAGCGCAGCGTAGGAAGACCAGCCACGAGATGGACAGATGATCTCATACAAGTGGCGGGAAGACGCTGGATGCAAGCCGCTTCCAATCGGTCTTTTTGGAAATCCATGGAGGAGGCCTATGTCCAGCAGTGGACTTCTTATGGCTGAGATGATGATGATGATGATGACGTGCGGCAGGCGAGACGACATTATTCAGCGACGTCGCGATGCCATATTATCTGGACTAAAAGATAAATATGTAAAAGAGGACCTACGAAGCATTCCGCCAACACAAGATAATCTTTTCAAACCGCAAGAGTTAGCAACATTCTCGCAGAAAGCGGGTGGAATAAATCGATTGTTCTACCCTCCAAAGCGCTCTGTGGAAGAGTCGCATTCTATGTCTATGCGGAATAGACAAGACGCCACACCCGCTAAACGCCCGCGCAAGTCTTTTCGCGGCACTAGTACTTGGCAGGAACCCCAACCATCAACAAGTTCCCAAGGTGCGGGGAGAGGCAAGACCCAAAACACGAAGCAGGCTCCCGGTTCTACCCGTCCGGAGAACAACAGAAAGGGCTCTTTCGGCTGTCGTAAATACCCTGATAAATCGCGAAAATGACTCATTTCAAAATCGGTTTTGTGGCGGGCGGTTAATAGATTACGTTCAAATTTGGAAGAATTTAGGTGCTCCGAAGCACATATTGAAAATGATAGAAGGTTATCGGATTCCTTTTTCACATGTACCCCCGCTACAAAGACCACACTTGTTAAAGCAACATCAAACTCCAACATCTCCAAAAATGTCAGAACAAATAAAGATTTTGAAACAACAAAAAATTTTAGTTCAAGCGGAACTAACTCCCAGTTTCGTATCCCCAATGTATGTTTTTAGTAAAAAAATCGGGAACGAGCGATCGTCCGATTTTCAATCTAAAAAATTTGAACCGCTATGTTGTACAAACCAAATTCCGTTTGATAAATATGTTTCGGATCCCGTTGTTTTTGCAACCCAACGATTGGGTCATAAAAATAGACCTCTCACAGGCCTACTTCCATGTCCCAGTATCGCCTGCTCATCAGCCATTTCTGAGGGTGTTGTATGCACAGCAAAAGAGCCCTGTCTCGACTCCGGAATTACTCCAAATCACTTGTCTACCCTTCGGGCTGTCATCGGCACCCAAGGCGTTTGCGACAGTGACGAATTGGGTAGCACAGCTGTTGCGCAACAGAGGCATGCGCGTCATCGTATATCTGGTCGATTTTCTAATCGCAAGCCAAGACCGCCAAACATTAAACGACCAAGCTGTCGAAGCTGTTCGTGTCATGACCTGTTTAGGTTGGATGATCAACTATCAAAAGTCTATTCTGACCCCAGTCAGGGTCATAGACTATCTTGGCATATTTTGGAATCTCGGTCAGAATTCCAAATATCTTCCCAACGACAAGATCACAAAGATCTCTATTATAATACGCCGTATCCTAGATACAAATCAGTGGAGCCCGAAAGATGCTCAGCGTCTATTAGGGATGTTGAATTTCGCAGCCTTCGTAATTCCCAGAGGTGGCTTTCGGTGCCGGCCATTACAAATGGCGTACGAATTGCTTCCAAAAAACCAGATGTTCCGAGAATATCTGATCAGTACGAAAACAGCAAAAGTGCTGCAATGGTGGCTAAAAGCACTATGGGAGCAGACGTCGATCCACTCGGACCCGGTGTCGCATTATATCACAACCGACGCGTCGGCCAAAGCATGGGGTGCGATGGTAGACAACATACAGCTGAGCGGATCATGGTTCAAGCAATCTCAAAGAGATGTGGGCCGTTATACAGGCTGTAAAGATTCATCGCAAAACTTTACAAAATTCGACAGTGTTGCTCCAGTCGGACAACAAAAGCGTCGTGAGTTACATAAGGCACGAAGGTGGTCTTCGGTCACAAAATCTGTACCAGTTAACGTGCGAATTGTTCAAAATTCTCGATCACAGCAAGATACTTCTAATTCCACAGTACATACCGGGTCAATTCAACGCAGACGCAGACCGGCTCTCGCGACACAAATTACCCGGCGAATGGACGTTATCGATGGACGCATGTCAAGAGATATATCAACAATTCGGCACGCCAGAAATAGATTTATTCGCCTCGACGAGCACACAATTTTTTTTTTCAGTTTTCGTAAAAAAAGTTACAGCCGAATATGTCGTAAAAAACTCACATTTCAACACTTACAAGGGAATCAAAACCTATGGGGTACTTCCCGTTGACCTAGAACTATGGAATTTGGCAAGAAGCATTGTGTTAGAGTACACATATAGAAAAAAAACCGAAAACTGGTCAACTTTAATTTAATCACAAAAATTTGGGTCATTATGAAAGGAAGGAAGGTCCAAATTTTAAATGGCTTTAACTGTATCATGTGGGGTATCATATGAAATAGCTTAATTAGCACAAGCCAAAAAAGTTTTTTTTTATATTTTTGCGATGTATATTTTTCGATTAAAAAATAAATTTATTAAGAAAAAATATATATAAATTCCCCCTTTTATCTACTAGTTTGTACGGAACCCTCGGTGGGCGAGTCTGAGTCGCTCTTGTCCGGTTTTTATTATTCTGTTAATTTAATAATTCACCTGGAACAAACATTTGAAGCGTTACAAAGTCAGCACAATAGGACTACCCATTTGTCGTCGGCGGGATGCCCACATACTTTTCCTTCTATACAGTATCTTTTTCATCCCTTCTTCTCCAATATATCTCCAGGAACACTTCCATTTTCGCTCTTCTTTTCTTTCTCGACTTCTAAAATCATCAGAGAATTTGCCTCTCGATATCCCTCGGCATACAACTAACTTGTATGTTTCCTCCTTCACAGTGACTGCTGTCAAACTGTGGAACGAGTTACCACTAGAAATTAAGCGTCCTTAAATGTTTTTAAAAACCGTTTAAAAGCACACTATATGTATAACACCAACTAAGTATATGTACGTATATTGTGATATTTATTTAATAAGTATGTATGTATATATATATATATATATAAGCACATAGTTAATATTTAAGAGATATGCTATTTCCTATAACATAAATAGGTACCTATTGTAATTTTGTTGTACTGTATACTAGATTTTAGTTAAGTTTTCAAAGGCCACTATCTGTGCCGTCTTTCCAATCCTTGCATGGTTGCCTGGAAGAGATCGCTCTAAGCGATAAGGCCGCCAATTAAAAGCCTAGCCATAATCTTATTTTTCTATGTATCTTTTTTCGTGTATACTGTGGTCTTTTAATAAAGAGTTATCTATCTATCTATCTAGGAATAATAATAATTTGTATCACTATTGTGTTTGTTTATGTTCAGTTCAATGATATCCGATCGGATATAACGTTATACAAGCTTCCGTCTCTGACGCTGACTTGGAAAACGAGATTGTTTCATGACCAACTCCAAAACATAAAAGCACAGAATTCGCCCTATTACATAGGACCCATAGCCCATGCACAATTTTCATCAGTAAAGAGTTTTGTCTTTCGAGTTTCTTGCTCGAATACTGTACGGTTTTACATAATGATGACTTCATAATAATCGCTGAATATAGTTTGATATAGTGATTGTCGTTCCTCTGTCCGAGGGTTGTGAGTGAGCACCCTCACACGAGACTCGTACAGAGCTGGAGCGAGACAGGTGAGGGTGCGTGTGTTCCGCAGGCGTGCTCGGCAAGCGGACCAAGTTCCAGCGAGAGGCGCTGCCGCAGCTGGCGCTGTCGAGCTCACGGGGGGAGGGGGAGAGGGACGCGGGCGCCGCCCCCGCGGCCGGCGCGCGCCTGCCCCCCGACCTGCAGCTGCAGGACGAGGTGCGCCTGGACAAAGTGCAGTACGTAGAGCCGGTCAGCCGCGCCGACCTGCCTGCGCTCGACCAGATCCTGTGTCTGCTCACTGTGTAAGTATACCACTTCATTGCCGTTCACGCTCTCTGCGCGTCTTATTTCATATTTAGTCTATAATATTATCTTGCATATAACAATCGATCGCCGTTCGTTAGTCTTGCTAAAACGATATAAGTGGCCAAGACCGTGTCGAGACACGCGTATAGTAGGGTTCCGTAGCTAATGCTGTAATTTAAAAGAAAACGTCTTGGCGAGTATTTTTTGTTCAGACTACTGTGTAAAAAGGTCAACGACCTCAGTACTATAATGATTTATGTGTTCTATATATTTATCGCTATATCTCGAAAAGATATATGGTCTACTATTAGGTACAGTTAATCATGAATTTCTAGGTCCAATATTTATTTTGTGTTGCGAGTGGTTGCGCGCTGTAGCGAGTGACGCGTCGACAGGGGTTGCCTCATCGTCAACTCGTACCTGCTCTGTCTGCGACGAGCCGCGCGTGTTGCGAGTGGTTGCGCGCTGTAGCGAGTGACGCGTCGACAGGGGTTGCCTCATCGTCAACTCGTACCTGCTCTGTCTGCGACGAGCCGCGCGTGTTGCGAGTGGTTGCGAGCTGTAGCGAGTGGTTGCGCGCTGTAGCGAGTGACGCGTCGACAGGGGTTGCCTCATCGTCAACTCGTACCTGCTGTCTCCGACGAGCCGCGCGAGTTGCGCGCTGCGCGCTGTAGCGAGTGACACGTCGACAGTGTGGCCAAGTTGACGATGAAGCAAACTCATCGTTAACTCGCCCACAAAAATTCATCCCTAAGTCGCGTCGATGATTCTTGGCTATATTTTTACTCGACTGCGCAAGAAACATTGCTATGTTTTTCGGGTGTTTAGATGTTCGTATGTGGACAGGCGGTATGTGTGTATGTTTACCTCCTCCTCCTGTTCGCCTTTCGATGATGATAAGAATGTGGACGGTGCAGGCAGCACCTGCAGAAAGCGCAGGCGCGCGACGAGCTGCTGGCGGAGCAGGCGCAGCCGTATCTCGAGGCGGTGGTGTCGGCGGAGAGCGGCGCGTGGAGCGTGCGCGCCGGCGCGCTGCTGCTGCGCTGCCGGCTGGAGGCCACGCACCGGCGCACCGTCGAGCGAGCCATGCTGCAGTGCGAGGCCATCGTGCACGACAAGGCGGCCGCCGCGCCCGCGCCCACCGACCGGTGACTATAACACGCTCCTCTCACCTCACTTCACAGACCGCCGCGCCCGCGCCCGCCGATCGGTGACTATAACACGCTGCTCTCACCTCACTTCACAAACCGCCGCGCCCGCGCCCGCTCACCGGTGACTAACACGCTCCTCTCACCTCACCTCATAGACCGCCACGCCCGCGCCCGCTCACCGGTGACTATAACACGCTCCTCTCACCTCACCTCACAGACCGCCGCGCCCGCGCCCGCCCACCGGTGACTATAACACGCTCCTCTCACCTCACCTCACAGACCGCCGCGCCCGCGCCCGCACACCGGTGACTATAACACGCTCCTCTCACCTCACCTCACAGACCGCCGCGCCCGCGCCCGACCACCGGTGACTATAACACGCTCCTCTCACCTCACCTCACCTCACAGACCGCCGCGCCCGCGCCCGCCCACCGGTGACTATAACACGCTCCTCTCACCTCACCCACCTCACAGACCGCCGCGCCCGCGCCCGCCCACCGGTGACTATAACACGCTCCTCTCACCTCACCTCACAGACCGCCGCGCCCGCGCCCACCCACCGGTGACTATAACACGCTCCTCTCACCTCACCTCACAGACCGCCACGCCCGCGCCCGCCCACCGGTGTCTATAACACGCTCCTCTCACCTCACCTCACCTCACAGACCGCCGCGCCCGCGCCCGCCCACCGGTGACTATAACACGCTCCTCTCACCTCACCTCACAGACCGCCGCGCCCGCGCCCGCTCACCGGTGACTATAACACGCTCCTCTCACCTCACCTCACCTCACAGACCGCCGCGCCCGCGCCCGCTCACCGGTGACTATAACACGCTCCTCTCACCTCACCTCACAGACCGCCGCGCCCGCGCCCGCTCACCGGTGACTATAACACGCATAAAGTTCAAATAAATGAGGTGTTACAGTCTATAACGGATAAATAGCAATACGAGTACAATCATTCGAAAGTCTCTAGTTTTATCATTCACATCGAAGGAGAACGTAGTAGACCTGTTTTCTTTAGTCGAAGACATTTTAACATAACTTTGTCGCTGCTCAAACATAAATCTATCTAAAGTACGGGCGCCGAGCAGGAAGAATTTCGTACATTGACCTATGATTACCTATCTCTGTCACTCCCGCGTGATTATATTGCAATCGCGCTCGCACAGGTGCAACGACCGGTACCTGTGCGAGCGAGTAATATTATCACGGGAGTGACAGAGATAGGTAATCATAGGTCAATGTACGAAATTCTTCCTGTTCGGCGTCCGTACTTTAGTACGAGTATAAGATATACGATTGTAATGGTTATGTAGGTTAAATAACATCATTGAAACGACGTAAAAAACGTTGGTTAGTGTTTTACAATAGTTTTGTAAAATGTAATAGAACCGCCAGCCTGAAAATCAGAATGGCGGGTGGATTGTTAATCTCAACAATACTTACTGTCATAGTATGAAGATCCTAAAAGAAGGAGGTTCTCAATTTGACTGTATTTTTTGTGTTTGTTCAACTATTACTCCGGTTACTATGAATTGTTTTTGTATGATTGTTCAACTATTACTCCGGTTACTATGAATTGTTTTTGTATGATTGTTCAACTATTACTCCGGTTACTATGAATTGTTTTTGTATGTTTGTTCAACTATTACTCCGGTTACTATGAATTGTTTTTGTATGATTGTTCAACTATTACTCCAGTTACTATGAATTGTTTTTGTATGATTGTTCAACTATTACTCCGGTTACTATGAATTGTTTTTGTATGATTGTTCAACTATTACTCCGGTTACTATGAATTGTTTTTGATGATCCTTTTTGTTTTGTAGGTATTATTACCTCAGAGGTGGTCCCGTACCTACACATTTTATCAAAATCGGTTCAATACTTTGATTTTTATAACAAAATAACTGACAAAATGTCGTCCAAGTACACGAACTGCGTATTTCGTAGTCGGTTTTTTCAAGTATTATTATTCCCTCTTTCTTTCCGGGAGTTCGACCCCTCCATTAGAACCCGACCGCCACGCTATCATATAATACGTATAGAGTAGAGGAAGCGAGAGGCGGCAGTGTAATGTGCCGTGCGCGCCCGCAGGCTGCGCTACGTGTGGGCCGCGGGCGTGGCCCCGGCGTGGGTCTGGCGCCACCAGCTCGCCGACCTGTACGTCTCGCTGGGCCTGGTGAAGGCTGCGCTCGATGAGTACCTCCGGCTGCAGCTCTGGGAGGACGTCATCCTGTGCTACACCCTGCTGCAGCTCCGACACAAGGTGCTCCGTCCTCTACATCCCGGCATCCGGAGCAGTAGCGTGCTGTGTCTACTAGCTCTCTTAACAACGAACAAATTTCTTCTATATTTTAATCTTAATGTATGAAACGAAGACTAACTGGATGCCAAGAAGCTGTTTAGTCTCGAGCACCGCCGTAAAGTAACTTGTCTGCCTATATTCTATAGGATTCATTACGAGGAGTGTACGCAAGAGCTTCACGACCTGATTTGACCGTCCCCATTCAATAGACAATAGACAAGATTCCACTACAGGACTAGCAAAGAGTCGGCACATAGCGATATCGGTCCACGTTCTTGCGTACAAATGGATTCTTTTGCCTCCATCTCTGTTCCCTGAGAACTACAATCTTGGAATTTTCAAGGCTAAAGTGAATAAATATCTTCTAGATCGACGAGTTCCATCCTCGGCCACACCGTCGAATCAGGCGAATCGGTGGTCAATCGTGGATCTATAATATTTAACAAATAAAAATGAAGGCTAGTTACCGGCATATCAATACGACTATAAATCAACTGCAGGTATACTTAATTGCTTTATATAAATTTATAAAAATAAATGTCATGTTTCAGGCCGCAGAAATAATACAGCAACAGATCGATATCAAGCCGACTGTCAAGCTGTACTGTCTGTTGGGAGACGCTACAGGTGAGGACACACCACATGACACGCTCGTACGCTCACGCACCAGCAACACACCCACGGAATGAATCCAGTCAGTCGTATCATAGAACAGAATTACCAGGTAGCGGTTCTAACCTCCAAACAGTGTTGGGCAAATTTAATTATGAGAACAATAAAAAATTAACAATTGATTAATTGTTAATAGTACATAACAATTGATCAACTGTAATTGTGAAATATTACAATTAACAATCTATAGGGTCTATTGGGCAGAGCCAGTTGACGAAGCTGAAGACAGAAAATGGCAGTCTAGCGTCGACCAAAGCAGAAGTCTTGAGGGAGATCGAGAGGTTCTATGGACAGTTATACACATCGGTCGCAAAACCTGTTAGTAGTTAGGGTAAAGATCCAAGAGCCAAACTGACTCGAAATTATATCGAAGATATCCCGGACATCAGCCTGTACGAAATTAGGATGGCCTTGAAACAGCTCAAGAACAACAAGGCACCGGGCGACGACGGAATCACATCAGATCTACTGAAAGCGGGTGGAACACCGGTACTGAAAGTCCTTCAGAAGCTCTTCAATTCCGTCGTGCTTGAAGGTGCAACGCCAGAAGCATGGAATAGAGGCGTGGTGGCGCTGTTCTTTGAAAAATGAGACAACACTTTGCTGAACAACTACAGACCCATCTTGCCAATTCTGAGCCATGTCTATAAGCTGTTTTCAAGGGTCATCACGAATCGTCTTGAACGCAGGTTTGATGACTTCCAGCCTCCCGAACAAGCCGGTTTCCGAAAAGGTTATAGTACCATAGACCACATCCACACGCTGCGGCAAGTGATACAGAAGACCGAAGAGTATAACTTGTCCCTTTGCTTAGCGTTTGTGGACTATGAGAAAGCCTTTGATTCGGTCGAGACCTGGGCGGTGCTCCGAGGCTCTCCAACGATGCCGTATTGACTATCGGTATGTCGAAGTGCTGAATTGTTTGTACAACAACGTCACCATGTCAGTCCGAGTACAAGACCAGAATTCAGAGGCGTAAGACCGTAACTGTCGCTTAACACCAGGTGAGTTGACGGTCAAGCGCAAGCCTATCGACGAATAAAAAAAAAAAGGTTCCATTGAAGAGAGGCGTGAGGCAAGGAGACGTTGTCTCTCCGAAACTGTTTACCGCCGGTTTGGAAGATGCCTATAAGCTTCTGGAATGGAAAGGGCTTGGCATCAATATTAACGGCGAGTACATCACTCACCTTCGGTTTGCCGACAATATGATAGTCATGGCAGAGTCGATGGAAGACCTCAGTACGATGCTCGAAGACCTCAATAGAGGTCCCAACGGGTGGGCCTCAAAATGAACATGGACAAAACGAAGGTTATGTCGAACGCCCATGTAGTGCCCACCCCAATATCTGTGGGGAACTCCACTCTTGAAGTTGTTGACGAGTACGTCTACCTAGGACAAACGGTCCGATTAGGCAGGTCAACTTTGCGAGAGAGGTCAATCGTCGTATCCAACTCGGCTGGGCAGCGTTCGGGGAACTTAAAAGCGTCTTCTCGTCCAATATACCCCAGTCCCTCAACTCGAAAGTATACAACCAGTGTGTGTTACCACTGATGACATACGGCACTGAAACGTGGTCCCTAACTATGGGCCTTATAAGGAAGCTCAGAGTCACGCAATAAGCTATGGAGAGGGCTATGCTCGGAGTCTCTCTACGAGATCGAATCAGAAATGAAGAGATACGTAAGCGTACAAAAGTCACCGATATAGCACAGCGGTGGACTTCTTATGGTTGAGATGATGATGATGATGATGACAATTAACAATTAATTAATTGTCAATTGTAGCATGCAGCAATTAACAATTAATATTAATTGTGATTTTCTACAATTAACAATGAATTTATTTTCAATTGTTTTATGAATTTAATAAAAGAATTAAAAATTGCTACTGGTTTAGGGAGTGCACTAGTTTCATAACAAAATGTGTATATGAAATATGTATGTAGTTATTAGTAAATACATAAAAGAAAAGTGTATATTTTTGACCAGTCACTCGTCCTATTATTGAGACCTCGCGCACTTGCCTGGAATAAACTGATTCACTCGCGATTTTAATTGATTTCCGTAAAAATTAGTCGGTTAATTGCTAGTTTTAATTATTTCATAAAACAATTAAAAAAGGTAATTTCAATTAATTTAATTGCGACTCACAAATAACATATATTAATCTAAATAATTTAATTGCAGTGTACAACTAAAAGTTTAATTGCGATTAATTTAATTGCAATTACATTTTTAGTCAATTAACAAGTTGATTGAAAAATTAGTTGATTATGCCCAACACTTTTTTTTTTAACATGAATAAGTCCGCGTTTGACCACCAACTCGCCTGTTGGAAAGCGAAGATGTGGTCGAAGATGAAGCACGAGCACCACACTGCCTCCAAAGCGATGGCGACATTGACATATTTGCAACCCTGCCGTGTTGATCTCTTTTTTTAGGGTTCTGTACCTCAAAAGGTAAAAACGGAACCCTTATAGCATCACTTTGTTGTCCGTCTGTCCGTCCATCTGGGTGTCAAGACGTGTATCTCAGGAATGCGTGAAGGTATCGTGTTGAAATTAAAACCATATACGCAGATACATAGTCTTTTGCTGCAGAAATAAAAATCAAATTTCTCAATTTTCGTAAAAAAAAAAGTTACAACCGAATCATCATCATCATCTCAGCCATAAGAAATCCACTGCTGGACATAGGCCTCCCCCATGGATTTCCAAAAAGACCGATTGGCGCGCGGCTTGCATCCAGCGTCTTCCCGCCACTTGTATGAGGTCATCTGTCCATCTCGTGGCTGGTCTTCCTACGCTGCGCTTGCCGGTACGTGGTCTCCACTCGAGAACCTTTCGGCCCCAGCGGCCATCAGTTCTACGTGCTATGTGCCCACTGCCACTTCAACTTGCTAATCCGCTGTGCTATATCGGTGACTCCTGTACGTCTACGTATCTCTTCATTTCTGATTCGATCTCGTAGAGAGACTCCGAGCATAGCCCAACCCATATACAACCGAATTTGTCGTAAAAACCGCACATTTCGACACTCACAAGGGAATCAAAACCTATGGGGTACTTCCCGTTGACCTAGAACAATGAAATTTGGCAAGAAGCATTGTGTTAGTACACATATAGGAAAAAAACCGAAACCTGGTCATTTTAAATTAAATCACAAAAAAAACAATCATGTGGATATCATATGAAAGAGCTTTATTAGCACAAGCTTTTTTAATTATTTTCATTGTGTACATTTTTCGATTTATGAAGGAAAATATAAAAAATACATAGTACCTTTATCCATACATACCTTTTATCCACTAGTTTGTACGGAACCCTCAGAGTCTGACTCGCCCACATGCATTTGCTGCATGCTCGCATTTGTCCAGTTTTTTATGTGGGGAAATGCCCAGGCATACCGCACTGCCACGGAGAGACAGTGCGGTTATTTGGGACTCGAACCCACTTTTCAACTAGCTTCAAAAAAGAAGGAGGTTCTCAATTCGACTGTGTTTTTTTACGTTTGTTACCTCAGAACTTTCGACTGGGTGAACCGATTTTATGATTCTTTTTTTTATTTGAAAGCTGGTGCTTCCCGTGTGGTACCAATTCATTTTGGTCCAATTCTGAAAATGGCATCCATGAGAAGTCGGTTGCGTCAGTTTTTTAAACTCTAATTAGTATAATGCGACGTGTTGTACATATTATGTATCGTGTGAGTCGTGCACACAGACGAGCCTGCGTGGTACGAGAGGGCGTGGGAGTTCTCCGCGTGCAGGAGCAGCCGCGCGCAGCGACACTGGGGGAACTACCTCTACGAGCGCAAGAAGTACGAGGAGTGCATCCCGCACTACGAGGCCTCGCTCGACATCAACTCGCTGCAGGAGGCGGTCTGGCTGCGGCTCGGGTGAGAGGGTGAGCTGGTGGCAGTGTGTGTACGTGTAGTACATGTACAGTAGCTAACGGGCGGCTCGCAGGTACGCGGCGCTGGTGACGCGCGCCTGGGAGACGGCGGCGCGCGCCTACCGACGCTACACGAGCCTGCAGCCGGCCTCCTTCGAGGCGTGGAACAACCTCGCCAAGGTGTACCTCAACCTGGGGCAGCGTGCGCGGGCGCATGCCGCGCTCCTCGAGGCGGTGCGGTACAACTACGACAACTGGAAGGTGAACCACACCACACTACACTACATAACTACTAATACTATACATACATCTAAACGACCGATCATTCCCGTTGTCCCCCGTTGCTGGTGGACACCGACACCTGTTTCAAAAATATGTGCTGAAGTCCACCAGTGGGGGACAACGCCACAACTTTATACATTGTTCCCGTTGTCTGTCACTGGTAGACAGTAACACATTTCCAAAAAGTTTTCGTTCAGAATCACAAGGTCCAGTGAGGCAAAAGGTCCAGTCTCAAAAAGTCCAAGGAGTTAAAATGACAAGTCCCAAAAGGTCGTCTGAAATTCATTTATAAGAATATATACTTAGTCTGGCCATAAATACTGTTACAGTTAAAAATAAGAAAGATATTACATTTGAATTTGGAATCTGTCATTTTTATACGATTGTTCATTGAGTTTTCTAATTTTGGCGCCAATACATTGTACAATATTTTGCGATATTAAAATGGAGTGGGGTGATAAAGAGAACCGAATCGCTGTGATTGCATTACACAAAGTTGGTATGGAGCCAAATGCAATTTTTAAAACTCTCCGCTAATACGCTTGGTATTAGTCAAATGTTTGTGTACCGGGCTATTAATAGGTACAATGAGACCTCCTCTGTTTGTGACAGAAAAAGATCTGGCCGTCCACGTAGTGTTCGTACGAAAAAGGTGGTCAAAGTAGTAAGGGAAAGAATTCGAAGAAATCCTGTCCGAAAGCAAAAGATTTTATCTCGGGAGATGAAGATAGCACCCAGAACCATGTCACGTATTTTAAAAGATGACTTAGGACTTGCAGCCTATAAGAGACGCACTGGTAATTTTTTAACTGATAATTTAAAAAAGAATAGGGTGGTAAAATCGAAACAACTACTGAAGCGGTACGCAAAGGGAGGTCACAGAAAAATTTTGTTTACGGATGAGAAAATCTTTACAATTGAGCAACATTTTAACAAACAAAATGACCGTATTTATGCTCAAAGCTCTAAGGAAGCTTCCCAATTAGTCGACAGAGTGCAACGTGGGCATTATCCGACTTCAGTGATGGTTTGGTGGGGTGTTAGCTATGAAGGAGTGACTGAGCCATATTTTTGTGAAAAAGGTATCAAAACATCGGCACAAGTGTATCAAAATACCATTCTTAAGAAGGTAGTTAAGCCCCTTAACAACACCATGTTGAATAACCAAGTATGGTCCTTCCAACAAGACTCGGCGCCAGGTCATAAAGCTCGGTCCACGCAGTCTTGGTTGGAAGTGAACGTTTCGGACTTCATCAGAGCTGAAGACTGGCCGTCGTCTAGTCCTGATCTTAATCCGCTGGATTATGATTTATGGTTAGTTTTAGAGAGTATGGCTTGCTCTAAACGTCATGATAATTTGGAGTCCCTAAAACAATCCATACGATTGGCAGTGAAGAATTTTCCCATGGAAAGAGTGCGTGCTTCTATTGATAACTGGCCTCAACGTTTAAAGGACTGTATTGCAGCCAATGGAGACCACTTCGAATAAGCTTTTATATTTTAAATTGTTTTATATTTATGTATTAAACTAACACACTGTAAAAGTAATAAATATTATTTGCAATAAAAAAATAATTTTTTTCTTCGTGACAATATTTATGGCAAGACTAGGTATATATGTTACTGTAAAAGCCCGAATATTGGTAAATCTTAGGTTTTACCAGTAAATCTTAGGGTTTACCAACACGAGTCGGTAAATGTAAGAATATGTAAAAAAGAAACGATTTTATCGGGATTTTACCATTAGAATTTAGTACATGCTAGGTTTTACCAGTGACGGTTGGTAAATGTTAGTTTTGGAAATAAAACAATGCATATGTTACTGTATTCGGCTTTTACAGTAACATATATAATAACATTTGTTTGATTGAACGATGTAGCTTGGTGCAACGCAGTCTTAGGTATAAGCAATAATTTCTTCAGAGATTAGGTTAAAACCATAACCTAATCTCTGAAGAAATTATTGCTTATACATATACCAGGATCAACTAGTTTGGCCTAGCCTAAACTGTTCTATTATGCATTGTTTTATTTCCAAAACCAACATTTTCCAACCGTCACTGGTAAAACCTAGCATGTACTAAATTCTAATGGTAAAAGCCCGATAAAATCGTATCTTTTTTACATATTCTTACATTTACCGACTCGTGTTGGTAAACCCTAAGATTTACTGGTAAAACCTAAGATTTACCAATGTCCGGGCTTTTACAGTAACATATATATATATATATATATATGTAAGTAGTTAAAATGCATATATTAGTTAAAAGGCACGGACCCCAGAGTCTGAGGAGATTAATTTTGTTAAATAAAAAAATTGGTTGTCTGTAAAGTCGGTTTACAGACGATAGCTTAACGTGACAACATACGTCCGCGCGCGAGCTCCGAGGAATGATAATTGAAGCGACGCGAAGTCGCGGCCGGTCGGGCGCGGCGCACACCCGCCCGCTTCCTCAGCCACCGCAAGCGCGCGCGCGCGTAATTGGACAAGGAGCGTAACGTAACGGGATAATGAGTCATACTCTTCGTGCATGCAGCCGGCGTTCATCGATTTATTAGACGTCACGTCAAAAAACATTCATAAATTGAAGTCGCCCACAAGTCCTAAAATTGCATAATGTATACCAGTTCAGATAAAAAAAGTTAGACAGTTGTAAAAGGGACAGATGTCAAATTTGACAGGCTCATATCTCAGAAACTACTTAACCTAGACTAGTGGTTTCTTCACAAAAAATAATAATCTCATCGAGGTCTTAGTTTCGGATGACAGATGTGAAACTTGACGTCTATTCTGTCATCCGCGCTCACCCGGAAGGAACCTATTCACTCGCGATTGAAAATAACCGAAAGATACAGGCTTACTATGTCACCTGTTAGGATGTTATAGTCGCGCCCGGCCCCATTCTACGCATTTCACGAATCCGAAATATATTTTAGCGTGGTCTGTCCCGCGCTAATAAAGGTACGTAGGCTTACAGTGTGTAGACGGCGCCGGCTGTATGTATGTATGTGTCAGGTGTGGGAGAACCTGATCCTGGTGAGCGTGGAGTGCGGCGAGTACGAGGAGGCGGTGCGTGCGTGCCACCGCGTGCTGGACCTGCTGCACAAGTACGAGGACGCGGCCGTGCTGGCGCGCCTGCTGCGGGCTGTGTTGCACGACCTGCCCATGCCGGACGGACGCGGGGCTGCCTGGTCGGTGCACCCTCACACTCATACTCACACCCTCACACCGCGCCCTGCTGCACGACCTGCCCATGCCGGACGGACGCGGGGCGGTCTGGTTGGTGCACTCTCACACTCTGACACCCTCACATCGCGCCCTGCTGCACGACCTGCCCATGCCGGACGGACGCGGGGCGGCCTGGTCGGTGCACTCTCACACTCGTACACCCTCACACCGCGCCCTGCTGCACGACCTGCCCATGCCGGACGGACGCGGGGCGACCTGGTCGGTGCACCCTCACACTCATACTCACACCCTCACACCGCGCCCTGCTGCACGACCTGCCCATGCCGGACGGACGCGGGGCGGTCTGGTTGGTGCACTCTCACACTCTGACACCCTCACATCGCGCCCTGCTGCACGACCTGCCCATGCCGGATGGACGCGGGGCGGCCTGGTCGGTGCACCCTCACACTCATACACCCTCACACCGCGCCCTGCTGCACGACCTGCCCATGCCGGACGGACGCGGGGCGACCTGGTCGGTGCACCCTCACACTCATACTCACCCTCACACCGCGCCCTGCTGCACGACCTGCCCATGCCGGACGGACGCGGGGCGGTCTGGTTGTTGCACTCTCACACTCTGACACCCTCACATCGCGCCCTGCTGCACGACCTGCCCATGCCGGACGGACGCGGGGCGGCCTGGTCGGTGCACCCTCACACTCATACACCCTCACACCGCGCCCTGCTGCACGACCTGCCCATGCCGGACGGACGCGGGGCGACCTGGTCGGTGCACCCTCACACTCATACTCTGACACCCTCACACCGCGCCCTGCGGTGTGAGGGTGTGAGAGGGGGAACTGAACTGAACTGGTCTCCATAGCTTGCAGAAACGAGTGCTGGAGCTGTTCGGGCGCGTGACGTCGGTCCACCAGAACAACCCGGAGATCTGGCAGCTGTACTCCGGCCTCAGCCCCACGCCGCTGCTCGCGGCGCAGCGCCTGCTGAAGGCCTACCGCGGGTACACGCAGGTCAGTACACTCCGACTGTCCGGTAAGTCCCCGCCAGCCGGCACACAGGTCTTATCTTATAAATTCTCGGATGCACTTTGAGCCATTAGGTCATTTTGTGCTTGCCCCTTTCTTTATTCATTCGCACCGGTTTTCCGAAGAAGGACCGCATTACCTTCAGAATATCACCTGACGCGAAATGCCTATATTCCTCCAGTTCCGGGTATGCAGTTCTAAGAGGTCCAATCGCTTACTTGTCATGGAGTTCCAGCTACACATGATGTGCTTCATGGACTCCTCCTCTTCCTTACAGGCCCTACATATGCTTGCCCTATTATACTACATATTGCTTTCAACAAGTTTTAGTTTGTAGAGAAGACCCCCTATTCTCATAGTGTTCGGTCAGAGCTCCCACCAATGTTCTTGCCTGCGTTCTACTGTGTTTACAGTTCTTGGGATGGGATGAGAAGCTTGGGTTGCGCGAGCCCACTCCACTGGTTCCATTCGGCCTTGTGTCGATTGTGAACTTAATCATTTATCGTGGTGCTTACCATCCCATGAGATAGTCCTACAAAGGGTTCTGGTCCTATTAGCGGTTTACTAGAACCTTCTCTTGCCAGCTCATCAACCATCTCGTTTCCATCGACCCCAACATGGCCCGGCACCAAGACTAGTCTCAGGCCATTTTTTTTGCCCAGCTCATTCAGAGCGTTGACACAATCCAAAACCAGTCAAGAGCCAATCCTGCAAGCTGCGAGGGCTGACTGGCTGTCTGTTAGAAATTAGAATATAAATAGTTTGGTTCTTACAACCTTTCTCAATATTCAATTTGGCACAAACAGTTATAGCATATGTTTCTGCTTGAAAGATCGTACTCAGTTGTACCATACTCTGCCATTGCTTCCAGTCCAAGTTCCAGTACAGTTCCAGTTGTGTTGTTGTTGTGTTGTTGTAGTAAAGATGACTGCTCCTGTTCCATGTTTGGTTTTCGAACCATCTGTGTAACAGGCCAGGTAGTCTTTTTGCGAGGGTTTGAACTCCTCCTTCCATTTCTACCTAGTCGGGACATAAATTTCATAGTTCCTTTTGTGCTGTGTACCGGGAGTATTTTGTCACTCCCCATATTCAGCATCCTGTCGAGCTCCTTCGTTGTCTCTATTTGCGTGTGCCTTGTCCTGTACAGTGCTTTACAGGCCTCGCTTTCTATGTACAAATGCAGTGGCGGCAATCCTAGGATCGTTTCCATGGCTGCTGTTGTAATGAATGCTCGGGTGATCGCACAGCATGCCATTCTCTGCAGCTTCTTCAGAGCATCCCTACATGTCACCTGTCTAACTTTGGGCCACCATACTAGTGCTCCATAGCTCAGCATGGGCCTAACCATCATCTCATAGAGCCGCCGCACTCTCTGCGGTTGAATCCCCGTGTATTTCCATAAGCGTTTCGACACATGCCGAATACTCTTACTGCCTTTGTTAATATATTATTAACATGTGTATTCCAAGTCAGCTCCTTATCCAGTGTTACGCCCAGGTATTTCACTTCCTTGGACAGTTTGAGCTCCGTTCCACTCATCTTGAGATTTTCTAGTCCCTTCAGACTTCGGAGCCTGGTGAAAGCGATAACTGTTGTCTTGCTAGAGTTGTTAGGGTTTCTGGTCAGGTGATTTAGTGTACACTATTCTTGTACTTTTTTCTTTTCATTATACCTTTTACCGTGTCAGGAACTTTCCCATTAACCAAGATGACAATATCATCCGCATAGCCCACTGCTGTAACCGGGCTTTTGTTTAACGTTACTAATAAGGAGTTAACAACTAGACGCCAAAGTGTCGGTGAAAGAACTCCTTCTTGTGGAGGAGCTCTTTCACCGACACACAGGTACTCTAATGTATGGCCGTTGTCCTCCCGCAGAGCGGCGAGTGGACGCGCAGCCCCGCCTCCTGCCAGCAGGTGGTGGAACTCACCAGCTCGCTGCTGGAGCTGAGCGTGGAGGCGCGCCGCGCCGCACAGGACAAGGACCTGCTGCAGGTGACACTCCGCGCTCCACTAACACCTGAACAACAATCATGACCGTGACATACGAACAGAAAGACGGACATGCCGACATTATAAGGGTTCCTCTCGGTTACTATGAAACTCTGAACAAATTTAATTTTGTAATATGACTTCGATAGATAAAATTTTTAGTAATTTACTTTATACTTACATAAAAGAAATTTAAAAAAATTAAACCGACTTCTAAACGATCAATTTTACTGAAAAGGGAGAAATAACACGAAAAAAATAAAAACTGGGCGTCTACCTAAGTAGATACGTACATCAACTATTTTTGAGGTCGGTGTCACGCCCTGAACTATGATCAACTAAGTCCTATACAGGCACCGACCTCAAAAATAGCTGGTTTACGTACCTACTTAGGTAGACGCCTAGTCTTGATTTATTTCATATTCATTGAGAGTTCGTGTTATTTCTCCCTTTTCAGTTAATTAGATTGTTTTGAAGTCTGTTTTTTTATTTTTGTATTTTTTAATTTTAATACTAAAAATTGTATTCACAAAACTTCACTGGGTAAGTTCGTTTAATTTTCAAACACACTTGACTACTATTGTAACGCCTAGTTTTTGCGTTATAAAGTAAGCCAGCCCCCGTATTCTGAACCCATTCGGTTTCGGAATCGATTCGATTTGTATATCTCCTTCTCTGTCATTCGCTATGGAAATGACAGAGATGGAGATATACAAATCGATCCGAAATCGAATGGGTTCAGAATACGGGGGCAGATCCTTTTACATAGTATGAGTGATAAACCTACCGAAATTCGTTCAAATCCGCCCAGTGGTTTGTAGTGTCGTTGAATCGCTCATATTTTAAAATTAAAAACAGGTCATATCTTGAAAACTACTGAACCGATTTTGATAAAACTTGCAGTGACTCCTAAGTTAAGTGATACTATATTCGATAAAAAAATTACAATATGACTTCTAGTTTCTGCGTAACACGTGGACAAATATAGAAACATACATACTCGTACACTTATGAAATTTGGCACACATGTATAGAAGCTCTTACACTCCTACCCCCGCTCACTGCACCCCGTCAAGCTAATGCTCCATGCTCCAGTACCGCATCTCTCCTGCTCGTGTTTCGCTCCTATCTCGATCTCGCCGCACTTCCGTCGTGCTCTAACCTAACTTCCGACCCAATCTACCTGTATTAATGTTGAGTCAGTGGTCAAACGTGAAGCTATGAATTTGAATGAAAAAATTAACTCCCATCCCTTTCTTGTCCCACTTCTATCCTGCTCCCACTCTTGTTCCGATTTCAGATCGCTCTCACTCCGTTTCTACCTACACGGACTCGCGTGTCTGCCTCGCATCTGTCGATCTCGCACTTTGTTCTCGTATCTTGCTCACCTCGATGCCACCCCAGTTCCGTTTCGCTCCTGTACCAATCCCGCTTCGCTCCGATCCTACTACCCGTCGTTTCAATCCCTTAATGTCGCAAAACCTAGAACCCTAGATCCATAACGTTTTATTTACCCCTTCGACTTAGTTAATTCGGCCCTTTCGCAATTTTTGTAGATATTGACATGTTCTTTAGTACATTATGATACAAGTGTGCTAAGTTGGTCATTACAGTCGAGGCGTAATAGAGCCGAGACTGTAATGACCATAATGCACACGCGTTTCATACGACGTTTTTCAACACACTTGCGAGGAAAAAAACACCCGTTTATAACTGAAATATTTAATTTTTGTTCTTTCTTTGTTGAAATTAAAAAAAAACTGTAAAGTAAAGACACTAGTGCGTAATAGAAAAGTCAAAAGCACGCATGTTTTATAGGATACTTTTCGGCCATAAAAACGGTTGAATCAGGGCCATTTTACGAGAAAGTGTGTTGAAAAATATTATAGTACATTATTTTGTTCTATGATCAATAGTTTCCGCAGTACGTGACAAGTATATAAGTTTAAAATGTTCTACACGTTTGGTTTCATTCGAGGAATCCCTCATTTAACTTTAACAATATAGCGTATGTTACAGTGATAATGTAGCATTCTATTAATGTAATTCATTTTTAAAATCGGTCTAGTAGCGTTGAGTCATTTCACTACGAACAAGATTACAAAATGTTTTCTCTTTATAATATGATCGAATAGTATAGATGTTAGAGAGGAACGGTTTACTCGTCAGGCTAACTCGCAGCTGTCGTCTGCGCGTCTGACGGGCCAGGCCGTGCTGCGCGCCGCCCAGCGCCAGCAGTGGCCCGAGACCAGCCCGCTGCTGCCCAGGCTGGAACAACTCCTCGCCGAGACCACCGAATACATGAAAACCGTCATCTACACGCGCCTCTTATTTGTCTCCCTTCCACCACCTCGACACATCCGTCTCACAGAGTTATCTCGAAGATAACTTGTAAGCGTGCCTACATCTACAGATTGTAGGAAGAAACGTGCGACGTTCTAAATTCGAATACCTCTATCCTTAGGTTCGGATTAAGTTTATAGTTCGAAGAAGAGTTTCCCGTTAACTACACTTTTACTGAACTGTGCTTTGAGAACTCTAAACTCTCACTAAACTAAACAATTCTTAACTAAATAATTTATTGTCTTAGCCAAAACGATGTTCTTTTAGTCTTCAAGATTTCTTGTATAAATAATTTTAGATAAGGATCATATACTTGGATAGGTACTTAGGTAGACGCCCAGTTTTGATGTAATTTTTACCCGACTCCGTAAAGTGGGTTGTTTTTCGAGTGTATGAATGTATAAATGATTTTACTAGAATTATTAGAACAAGCTGTAAACAACAATTACAAATTAAGTTCTCAACGAGATCTATCACTTTTGTGAAGAAACTACTTAGACAAGAGCTCACGACGGCCAGACCTTCGTTATTTTATAAAAGCTGAAAGTTTCTGTGTATGTCTCTAACACAGGTAAGAACGACCAGCGACTATAGTCTGGATTGTGGTTACTTTGGCAGGTAACAGGTAGTAAAGGTGTATACAATAGTACCTTACTTTCCGTAAAGTATAAAGCTTAATTTTTTTTATTTTCTTCAGGATAACTATAAAAATGACGTTATTGCATTGCCGGACATTTATTAGGGTTGTTACTTGTTACCCCGCCAGACACCTCTAAACTTTAATAAATTATGATTATACCTTCGTTATAGTATAAAAGCAACATTTGATATAATGTTACTTGGTGTCATGATTTGAATATTTGTTGTATGTGGTGTGCGGTGTTTTCAGTGTTGCGGAGTGGCAGCACTGCTATTTTCTTAATTTATATACTCTGGAGAACGGTGATCGAACAGAATGAACGCTACCCCGGATGATGGCGTGATGTTGTAATTCCGGGGAGGGGATATATCGCGGGCGGACGAGCGCGAGCGGCCCTTCGAAAAAGTAGTCGCGGCGTAACTCGGTAGTAAAAAGGCGGTCTTAGCGTCAGACCGCTCAGTGCAGTAAAATAAGTGCAGTGTTATAAGTAATAATAAAGCGTCATAAAGTTCAGACAAGGAGTTTTCTTCATATATCAGAAGTGGCAATCAACCTGCGAGCCGAGCCCGGTAAAATCGTGAGTCACCTGCGAGGGTAAAATATAATTTACCCTCCGATTATTGAATATTGATGTTAAAAATTTGTCACGCATATCGAAATGGAGAAAATGGTTCTTAAAAGTGTTGAAACAGGGTGTTAAAATAATTATAACGGGATATTCTTAATACGGGTAGACAGAATCTGTTAAGATACTGCAATGAGATGTGATCTGGGTTACTCCCAGATTATTTTATTGTAGCACAGCGATTAAAGATTATAATCCGACGATTTTATTATAACCTAATGAAATTTTGATAGTGTGGTTGGGGCTACTCCCCGATAATTTTATCGTAATTTAAACGAAATGAAGTCTGTTGTAAGTAAGTCATTAGTAAATTATTTCGTTAACATCCCGAGAGACAAGTATACGAAAATATGTTTTTCTTGTTTGAGAACCATTTTTACTTTTTGTATTTGATTATGCTGCAGCCATTCAGAGGAACCATAGCATGGTAATATTTTTTTGGTGTGATGGTGAGAGTAGCGTTTTTAATAGTACAATGCCTATGGCATATCGGTCTGTGGCCGTGTCAGCGATCAGCAGTGTGTTATTTTTCTAGAAGACTAGTAAAGTGCTGCGAGTAAAATATTTTAATTCGGTAACTGGGCTACATCAATACAGCCAATTAAGCGAGCTTCTAAATGTAGTTTTTCTAGAATATTGCTAACAGTAATGCAAATAAAATATTATGGTAAACTTAACAGCTTATTATCTAGCTGTTAAGGTTGGGCTCCACTAAAATTGTGTTCAGATTCAGAACACTTGTTGATAAAAATTTGGTGCAGACCTTTTGCAGTGCGCGAACTTGATCACAATAGTAGATTGCCTGTGTCCACCACCTCAGTTGTGCGTAACTTTAGTATGCGTGCTGTACGGTACATTTGTACACGAACATTTATACCTCGGAAATGTGCTTTACTTTCAGTTTAGTGTGTAAACATGTGTGCGAGTGCGTCGTCGCGGGTACACCGCGAGACCGAGGAGTGCGAGATAAAAGTTCACGGTTTGTCCAATAGAGTGCGCGCACAGTTTGCTGGTGCTGCCCGTAAGAGTTCACCAAGAAATACATTTATGCTGCACTCTGTGCGGTACAGAGCCGCACACTGGTGGAATCCTGTCTTTACGGTTACGGCCATTTAGGGCGAGTTGTACTGTGTTCATTTTTCTGTAAGGTTTATAAAGTACCGCAAGTAAAATATTTTAGTACGACAACTAGTCTACTACAACTAGTAGCACTGTCTTTAGTCGTGTATGTATGCTATACCATGAAGCGAAATTTTGGTATTTGACTTAGCTATTGTAAGATCTTGAACCACATAAGTGTGTCAAACGAAATTTTATATGAGTAGAGCTACAATATTGATGGATTTACCAGAGTATCACTGCGTAAATATTTAATGCAGAAGTCTGTTTATGAAGTTGAATTATACAGAGATAACATAGTTCGATTGACTTAAAATCTTAGTTGAATTTCAAAGGCATGTATAACCTCAGAAATAGTACCATTGTGTACCGGTAACTTGTCGCGAATATTTATCCGTTGACGCCTTGTAATCATGGAGGCGGAATTTAAAGCCGCGCTAAGATATCAGAGTATCGACAGTGCTGAAAATTAAAGTGCATTTCTTAGTGTTAACAACTACACTTAGTGTTACTGCAAGTTTGAAATTCAAGGATTTTTTGTGTTTACGAGTTTGTTAGCTGCAGTCATGTAGGTGAACTGCAGGGAAAATGTTCCAAAGAGTGCCATGTATGTGTGCCGTAAAGTTAAAGTTCGTAGATTTGATGATATTATCGCTGCAACCATGTAGGTGAGCTGCAGGGTAATATTCTAAAGAAGTATGGCCATGTAGGTGTGCCGTAAGGAAAGTTCGAAGATTTTATGATGATTTCGCCGCAGCCATATAGGCGCGTTGTAAGGTTGAAGTTTGAAGATTTGACGATGTTTGAAATTTGAAGATTTGACGATATTTGAAGTTTGAAGTTTTGATGATGTTTGAAGTTTAAAGATTTGACGATGTCGAAGTTTGAAGATTTGATGATGTTCTCGCTGCAACCATGTAAGTGAGCTGTAAGATTGAAGTTCAATTATTCAATGATGTTTTAGCTGTAACCATGAAGGTTTGGTTTCAGGATGATAATTTTAACCGGTCACGGAACAATTAGCTTCCAGCCATGAACGTTTTAAACTGCAGCAGGTCAAGCCTATTCAAAGGAAAGTAGAAGCTCCAAACTGTATTTAATCCAAAATAACTTGATTAACTAAATTTTGTATAATATGTATATGGTGTGCAAGAGTGTGCACAGATCTTGTATTTTAGTGGATTTGATTAATCCAGTCGATAAATGATCATTTTAATGTGATTATGTTAAGTGTTGAATAGCAGAATCATTGATCGGACTTTCCCAGAATCTGAGCACCTGACTTTTAATGATGATATAACGTTATAATTCCAGTTTTGATGTAGTTTCGAGTTTCATAGAAAAAATTTAAAATCATATATGAGAGATCAACCGATCGGACACGCAGCAAGTAACCTTGACCGAGGAGTCTTGACAAATGCCACTATGCTTGAAATTTCCGAAACGTACTAATAAGAATCGACTAAGTCACTTACTTTTGATAAAACGCGTATAGTGCGTTAGAGCGAATAAATTTATGAGTAATCTGTTTGCAATTATTAGATTCTCAATTATTATGGTTATTATTATTAGATTATAGAGAGAATGGAAATTACTCCATCAATAAGATTCATGAATTGATAAATGAGTAAGCCTAAGACATTTTCCGAAAAATACTATTCGGTTAAGGATTATTATAAAAATATATATATTTATCAGCGATCTGTATGTGCCAACGTAATTAGATGTCATGTTTTGAACACCCACGTTATTTTTCGCAACTGCAGAGCAGTGTCTACACTTTGTTGAATTGTCCGCTGGACAGTGACGTAAGCAGTGATGAGTGTTGACAATTATCGTAAAATATATATAAACAAATCTGTATGTTAAATGAACCACTCGATAATATTACAAAACTATTAGTCGAGAGTAAGCGTACGTAGTAAACGTTTCTTTGAGAGAAACCCATTTTATGCCTTGAATGAGTTGATGAAAATAGATCTTGCTGAATTCTCGTTCTAATGGAACAGCGGATCATATTTTCTACTTTCTTCCTTAAGTGGATTGACATATTTTTTATTATTCTATTTTGGCCTTTTGAACATTATTATGAATATTGACATAAGTTTGACGACATCCTTTTATTATTTATTATGTTATTGGATATAAAAATGACATAAATAAATAGAATATATTATATCTAAATTAATAAAAACTACGTTAAATTGTATTTTATAACAGAAAAAGCTTGGAGTACAAACATATCAAAAAAATACTAATTTGAAAAGGGCTTTTCTAATATAACACTTTTGTTACAAGCCCAAGAAATAATTTGACTTTGAATTTAAGCGATGACCGAAGTTTCTTATCACGAACTAAAGATAATTCAAAGAGAGAACTGATTGATCAGTTTCATATTTCAAACAAAGTTGCCTCAAAAATAGATTGCACCGGTGGCGGTTTTATTGTAAAAGTACAGTTTATGAGCTCAAAAATTAGTCAAATATAAAAACCGAATATTCATAATTAATTTATTTCTTGCAAAATAGGTATATAAACATGTGGTCTTATGATAGTAATAACATTTGGTCCTCTATTTTTGCTGTCAAAGCGTGCAAGTATTTCTAGGTTCTAGATCAATAATAATAATAATAATAAATTTATTTATTTTGATACAATAGATAGATATGTAATTACATATGACAAGCTTTTTAGATGTTGTCCAAATTATACATTGCAAATAAATGAGTTTAAGTTTTAACAAAGAAATAAGTGATTGTCATTCAAGTCGCTAGTCACCGCAGTAGTCACGATATCGTTAAATATCGTTCGTGCATATGAACATTTTGATAAATCTAGTATAATTTTGGTAAGCGTATAACAGAATTGGATCCAGCATACGAAAATTAATTGATAAATAAAAAAAATATCTTCATTAAAAATAAGCAATATTTGATAGGACTGGTAACGTTTCCGAAATATGATTTTTAGTTGAAATAAAACGGCAACTATCAAAATCACCACTGGCTTGTACTCAGTGCAAGAGCAGTTATGATATGACTAGTCGACATCATATAGACCTTTAAAAAAAAACAACAGAAATTAGTAAGACAAATATTGAGACAAATTTTATTTATGGAAGTGATTACCTGCTTCTTCTCTTTTGATGCTTTAGTATTAGTTCAGGTGTGCACTAAAAGGAATTAAGTATGATTCTGTGTATAAACATTCTCAGTCTTTACCTACAATTAAGTTTATTAAAACCTAGTCAAGTAATGTCTGCTCTACTGTTACATCAGTACTATAAATATTGGATGGGAAAATAAATATGTCCACATTCTCGGTTTGAGTACTGTTAGTATGTAATGTGTACAGTATTTTTTCTAGCTAACGTGTCATCAAAATAGTGATGACGTATTTGACAAACAACCAACAACTCTATCCTCAAAGAGATTCATATACGAGATAGATTATCGTCGACTGGGCAATTGCAAATACTGAAGTTCTTTGCGCAGATCTCAAGAAAAGAGCACTCGACGGAGAGCCTATCGCAGCATATGCATGGCCGTGTAGAAGGCAAGCGAAGTCCTGGATGATCACCAACACGTTGGACCGACCTCATTAGAAAAGCTACGCAGTCCACCGAAGTAGAGTGTACTCGCAATGCAACCGACCGGCAGAAATGGAGAAGCATCGCGAGAAGAGCAGCTGGCCTGGAGAGTGACGGTGACGGCGAGGAGCCACCGCCATTGCAACCACGACCACTCTGACTAGAGTGTACGATTAAGAAGAAGAATTTGGCAAACAACAAATTAAAATCCGACTCAGGGCATCTGTGATGTGAAGTGATTCAACTTGATAGTACATCAATTTAATGGTAAACAGCAACAGGTATACGCCAATCAAATAACGGTTGGTGAAGGACTGACAATGGATCAGCTACCTGTAGTTTATCGTGACTAATTTGTCCCTATGATAATGAAATTTAGTGATTAGAAAATAATAATACTTCTGACATTCTAAACTGACAAAATTTTGCTCATGTGCTTTGCCGATCATCCACAAGCTTGACAGAAATTAATGCGGTTGTAGCGACTTGCTAAAAAAAAAAGGGGGTTTGGAAAATTATTTCCGTTCACTTATTCTCTCTATTACTCGGATTTGGGGAGTATACGTTACACAATTTTAAAATGCTATTTGGTAATGGCAGGACAATGACAGAAATACAGTTTAAAATGTTGATTCCTATGAGAGCACTTACAAAATTAACGTACTCGTGTCACCGAATTATTACTGGAGCTGGTTTGAGTTGGATCTAAATATTTGAATTTATGTGTAATTATTTTTGGACGAAAATTGCTTTCATTTTATTCAAGCTTTGTCGTTGGTCATTTTAATGTTTGGACGAAGAACAAAAAGGAGTATTTATAGAGTTTTTCATAAAAAAAAAAAGTCTACAAGTCCAAGTCTACAAGGTTTGAATGCTACTTCAGTGGCCACTACAACATTGGGACATTTATATAATGATGCTGCCGTTCGCAATCACTAAGCCAGAGGAGGAAGTAATTGAGTAACCGACAGTAAATTAATAGTGCGAATTGAATAAGTTTTTATGTACTTTTTTTAATTATATACCAAACCTCTGGAAATACCAGAATATAAAATACATAGTATACAAATACTCGATCCGTACAACATATTTGTACAACAATGATTTATCTGCATAATGTACATTTACACACGAATAGGAAGCCTCCGGTTCCCAGACCAGCTAGAATAAACATAAAATAATTGTCATATTTAAAAACGAATCCGAGTGTCATGATTACTTGTATCTACAATAATAACTAGTTACGACAACGTATACTACAAAGTTTAGTGTGCCATAAGTAGTTTTATAAAATTAGCATAATAATTACTGTTTAACTATTTTATTTTGCAGCAAATCTTTAAGGAGTCCAAAGGGTTCGATATGATTAATCAGACTTGCTTTTAGAGAGTTGTTGTGCATCGGGACGTTGCACAAAAGCGGATGGCCGAGTGTCATGATTTGAATATTTGTTGTATGTGGTGTGCGGTGTTTTCAGTGTTGCGGAGTGGCAGCACTGCTATTTTCTTAATTTATATACTCTGGAGAACGGTGATCGAACAGAATGAACGCTACCCCGGATGATGGCGTGATGTTGTAATTCCGGGGAGGGGATATATCGCGGGCGGACGAGCGCGAGCGGCCCTTCGAAAAAGTAGTCGCGGCGTAACTCGGTAGTAAAAAGGCGGTCTTAGCGTCAGACCGCTCAGTGCAGTAAAATAAGTGCAGTGTTATAAGTAATAATAAAGCGTCATAAAGTTCAGACAAGGAGTTTTCTTCATATTGGGGACCTATCAAAATAATGTTACCTCAAAAGCCGGACAGTTTTAATGGTTTTTACATCTTGCCAGACACATTGAAAGTCCGCTGTAGGTGCGCTTAGTCTATTGGAATCTTTTAAGATATCTAATAAAAAATAATTTTACGTTCATAGCAATGTTATAAGGTAAAAATAGTACATTATGATACAAGTGTGCTAAGTTGGTCATTACAGTCGAGGCGGAATTGCAGTAATAGAGCCGAGAGTGTAATACCACCGATCGTTAAACGGACTCAGGGCCCTGGTGAAGCAAAGTTAAAGAGGTGACAGCTGTCATTTTGAAATCTGTCCGAGCTCTTTTTGCTATGAATTAGAAATAAATTTACTAAAAATACCCATTTAATAATAGGGGGTCCATTAGGAAACGAAAGTTGAAGTCTTCATCCCTGTGGAATTTTTCCTCTTCGTCCCCCTGTTCATAACAGGGGGATGAAGAAGAAAAATATCCACTTGGGCCCCCTAAGGAGACTACGCAGGGGGTTCAAGTGGAATCTCCCGTTATGTCCCGGCTCCATCTTCAAATCTAGTTGAGTACGGTACCCTAAACTACTAATGGTTTTTGTAACGGGTGAAACGCTGGCCACAGCTAGTAAATGATAGAAAAACATATTTTGTAATATTATATTAGATAAGTAAGTACATACCAAAATGACAAAAAAAAACTTTGCAAAACATTACAGAAAATACATAGAAATAAATATATAATTTATTCATTGCAATATCAATATGTACAGAGCGTATTTAAAATTAAATACACTAGGTACATACCCTGTTAGGGCGTTGCAAACATAAATCTTTGATATACAAATATATTGGCTGTGACATTCAAAGTCTATAATAAATCTTAGCACCTAATTCTCATACGAGTCGGGTCAACTAGAACATAAAAGTATGTTTGAATTGTATTGTTATAAGAAGTGATTTAAGTTTCACGAAAAAATATGAAAATGATGCGCTAACAGATCTTCGGGACAGCTACAGAGAACAACAAATGAAAGTTGTAAGGCACGTCGCTCACTGGTAAGTCGAGGCGCGGTCGCGGCGCAGTCGAGGCGTGGTGTTTATGTTAGAGTCGAGGCGCGGGCGGCTATGCTTCCTTCACACATTACAGTGTAAACACGTCTACGCACGAAACAAAATGGCGGTGGAGTAACGGCGCGGTCGCGCACTGCACCCCTGCCGCGACGCCGCCGCCACCGCGCCTCGACTCCACGTCGCCTGCGACGCGACTCTAGTGTGTCTGCCATTGCGCACTGCCATTTGAACCTGAAGGAAACGTAGAAGCGGTGCGCCGCTTGTGCGCCCGTGCCTCGACTCCAGCTCGTGTGGGCGACGCGCCTTATATCCCTCTTGTTGCGATCCAATATATTGTGATCACATACATATGTACATTGGTGACCGATTATCTGGGGGCGCATACATCTGTGCTTGGGGATTATAAAAAGAGAAAGTAACTTAGTCTGTCTGTTTGTTATGTTTTCACGACTGACCAAACGAGCTGAACAGATTTATTTGTCTATCGGGTACTACTCGGGTATATGTTACACATTGATACAATAGTTTTAGGTAACACATGAACATGAGACAAGTTCGAGCTAAATGCTAACATATTTTTTTTAAACTACATATTTTTCTGAGATTTGGTTAAATTGTGATTAAACAGTTTCTTTTATGGAGAACCACCAAACCGTCCGTCTACACTTACTTTGTGACTAAATAATTTCTCAGTTTTTGCGCTCCCTATTCATAACAAGCACGCAACCACAGACATAGTAGACGACGCATGCGACTTCATTTATATGAAAACCTTGCGTGCCACATTTTTCGTATCGACTGTGATGTCACACACACGATTTAGTGATGGAACGTTCCATCCGCGCGAAATCGATTCAACTCAATGAATCCGCTCGCTTGCACGCTAGTAACTAGTTAGTTCACTAAATATCGAACAGAAACTATATACGACTATCACCTGAAACTAAATAAATGTTAGGGCGTCAACTGTGTCTCTTTATCGTAGTGTTGACACGCTAGGTACATACACTTGGGGTATCTACTATGTCTGTGCACGCAACGCAACTACAATATTCCACATCGCTTCACGCAGATCACCTTAAACTATCATCATTATCGTTTTCAAATGAATATATTTATCAAATAATACAATTATAAAAGTTTCGGGTAGAAACGTCGAGTATTTGTTATTGTATAGTAATCGGCCGTACTTCCAGATACGAGTACGAGTCCGAGTCCGAGACGCGACGAGCTGACGGCTCGCCGGCGGACCTACTGATCTACATTTATAAAGTCCTCGATCACGTATTCGGACACGGTTAAAACTAATGTTTCAACGGTATTTTTTTTTTGTAAAAGAAGTTGATTTTATCATAGACTAGAAAAAATCGTGAACATTCAACTTCGAGATTCGTGTTTACAGATTACATCCAATTCATTAGGAAATTAGGGGAGAAATCAGATCTATTCGTAAAAATAATCAATGTGTAAATATGACGACACGTTAGTTTCGACCGCGTAATGTGCAGCAGCCCCACCGCACACACCGTCGGGTGCACCGCCGGGAGCCACCGCGGCACCGCGGCACCGCCTGCCGCCACTCGACCAACTATCGCAGTGGCCGAATAAGCATAAGCGTTCGCTTTCATTTACTGAAGTCTGTAGAAGAGCGGCTGGAGAGTGACCGAGAGCGAGACTCGTGTAGCGCTCGGTGTCTAGCAGCTCTCGTTCAACAACGGCACACTACGATGTATTCGTTCCTCCACATCGCTCGTCGGAACTATATAAGGGACTTCATTCAATAAATGTAATTTCCGTTTCTGGCCACTGCTTTACTTAGTACTTAAAACGTTCGCTAGAGGCGCCATATTCATCGTTCTAAATGCAGTTCAGTGCAGGCCGGCGAACCTCTGCATCGAGTAGCGCCAACTAACGCAAACACTGTCTCACGTGCGCTCCACACTCCACACTCCACACTCCACGCCTACACTGGGGTACCGAGAACGCAGGCGGCAGCATGTGTACATATATCCATATACTACTAGAACAACTGTTCCTACTTCTTTAACTTTTTTTAAATCGCATTAGGATGTAGGTTTGTATTTTTTCCGAATTCACAATTAGCTTCCAAGAAAAAACCAAAGCATAAAAAGATTCGGCGTTCGTTTAGTGACCCGGATGGTGTAAACATAGGTAGAAGACAGTTTCCCCGGTTGTATGGTTGAATGCGCGATACACGGCGCTCCTGTCGACCGAGGTAAAGATCGATATCGTTTATATTTAGACGCTCCACTTGATAAAAAGTAACTCTACTTATAACAATATTAACGCTTACTCTCTACATTACTAACAACATGTACCTAAGCGACTTATTAATTATGCGATTCACCTAATAAATAAAACAAACAATAAACATATGTGTAACCATGACATGTCGCGTTACAAGTGACGTGACGAGACGAGATCCGGCGCGACGTTACGTCACAAGGATCCAGCTAACATCGCTTTATGACAGCGCCTAGTTGACACGTCCCTGTTCTTGAACAAACCTGTTGATATCGAGGAAGGGAGGCCGCGAGACCGCGCACGAGTCCCTGCACTGTGACTGTCGCCGCGCGGGCCGCGGAGGCCGCGGAGGCCGCGGAGGCCGCGGAGGCCGGATGCGCCGCTCAGCTGCATCGTATCGTCCGATCATCTGACGAAGCTCCAGATGTGAATAGAAGCACCGGTTCCGCTAGGAGGCGGCGGTGGCGAGGTGCTCCCTGCAGTAGCAGTACTTGTTGAGGTGCGGCTGCGACTCGCTTATACAACTAGGCTCCGAGTTGTATCTGCAAACATACATCTACTCAATACCTACGAGTACGGACCTGTGAGCTCCTACACTATACTACAAGACCTACTGGCCTGTGGGCAGCTCCTACACTATACTACAAGACCTACTGGCCTGTGGGCAGCTCCTACACTATACTACAAGACCTACTGGCCTGTGGGCAGCTCCTACACTATATTCATATTCATATATTTATTGGTAAAATATTTTACACGTCAATTAGCAATACAAAAAAATAAAATACATAATTAGAAGCATGGTAACAGCACGCTACAAATAATAATATTATATTAATTAATTAGACATAAAACATCAATGTCAACACAAATGATAATTAAATAAAATAATTAAAACAGTATTAATTCTCGATGTCAGCTTTAAACAATTCGTGAAAGTCATAAAAGGACTGCTCGATAAGCCATTTCTTTAGCCTTATTTTAAATAATTGGAAAGTAGCAGCTTCAGTGACGTCATCTGGTCACGTCGTGGTAACTGATTGTACACAGTTGGAGCCATGACATGCGTGAGTTTAGTGGACTTCTCGAGAGAACGCGTGATCGCCAACAGTTTATGCCTGTTGCGGGTGGGGTACCGATGTTTAGAGCCGCGCTCCGGGTAGCTCTCCAGGTTTATCCTGGCGTGCACTGCCACTTGATAAATCAATATGGCAGGCAGCGTCAAGACTCCGAGTTTCTTAAAATATGGGCGAGCCGGGGTATCCCACGGTACTTGCGCCACGCACCGCACTGCACGTTTCTGCATGCGGAATGCTCGCTCCCAGTCAGCAGCTCGAGCCCAAATTTCTGCACCATACTGCAGCTGCGAGTGTACTGTAGCAAAGTAGCACGCACGTGCTACTCCACTCGGCACAACTCTCGCCACCCGACTTAGCGCGAAACAGGCGCCTCCGGGCCTGCTGCACAACTTGTCTATGTGATGGTCCCACTTTAGACCTCGGTCTATTTCGAAGCCCAGGAAAGTTGTGGTTTCCTGTTCTTCAATCCTCACTCCATTCACGAGCACTGTCAACGGTCTCAGAGACTTCCCTGACAGGCTGAACTGAATAAAGTGAGTCTTGGTGAGGTTGAGTGCGAGGCCATTTGTGTGGAACCACCCTGACAGCTGAGGATGCGTCATTCAGCTTCACCTCTAGCGCATCCACTGTTGGCGCTGTAACTACAGCTGCCACGTCGTCTGCGTACGATAAGTACTTCAGCGGCGGTCACGGCTTCAGGCAAGTCGTTCAGGAGTAGAGAAAATAAGATATTTGACACTGACGACCCCTGAGCCACACCCATCTCAGATATCATGGGATCAGATTTAACAGATCCACTACAACCGACCGCCACCTGTGATCTCTGTCATTAGATCTGTCAAAAGAGAGTGAGCAGCGCCTACCACGCCGTAATACTCCAATTTAACAGCCAATACGTCGTGGTCGGCAACATCAAACGCTTTCGACAGGTCGCAACAGAGTATCGCCACCTGCAGCTTGGGCCTGGAATCACGGGCTTCCATGACACGGCGCACCACCTCCCGGGTCAGGGCCGTGGTCGAGCACCCTTCACGGTATGCGTACTGTCGGTCGGACAGTGCACACGTGTCTGTCAAAAACTCAACGAGACGTGAGCTGAGACCGTTCTCGAATATTTTTGCGACTGCTGGTATAATCGATACAGGCCTATAGCTGTCTATGTTCTCCCGCTTTCCCTTTCCTTTGTACAGGGGAGACACTTTGCTGATCTTAAGTGGACACGGAAAAATACCCTCTCTCAAACAACTGTTAAAAAGATCCGCTAATACCGGTGCCAGTACACCTACCAGTATACCTGTTAAAAAGATCCGCTAATACCGGTGCCAGTACACCTACCAGTATACCTGTTAAAAAGATCCGCTAATACCGGTGCCAGTACACCTACCAGTATACCTGTCCTAATAACTAATTTCATTGAAATGTCATAAATGTCTTTGGATATTTTTGGTGGTATCCGCGTCATGACAATCTGAAATACCTCATCTGCGCTGAATCTCCGCAGCCTCAGGGAGCGGTCAGGCGGCGCGCGAGCAGCGGCCATTAGCAGCATGTCTGCGCGACGTCAGCTCTCGGGGCTGCACACGCTGCTGAAGCTGTGATGAATCTTTGGTTCATCTCATCAAGAGCAGTCTTTTTACACTCTTTAGTACCGTCAGATTTTCTCAGCGTGTCTGTGACATTTAAGTGAGGAGAGTTATGTTTTCCTCTCTCTTTATTAACAACGCTCCAGATAGCCTTAGAGGTGTCTCTACGTCCATCAATTAAATTAGAATAATATTTCGATTCCGTGCTTCTTATAAGCGGAGAAGGTATTTGTCTATGTCGTACTAATGTACATTTAACGCCGTGGTGGTCGCTAAGGTTTGTAAGTACGGGTGCCGCGACGAGCGCGCCCGCCGGCAAGTTGGTATACGCGTGATCTAGACAGGAAGACGTTGTCGTCGTCACCCTAGTTGGGAAGTCCACCTCGTTCGTCAAGCCATGGCCCGACAATAAATTCGACAGTGTTTTCATGTCACTTTTAGACGCACCAGTCGAGTCGATATTAAAATCACCGACTATTACGCAATCTATACTTAATTCTGTAATCTTTTCGAGCAATCTCTCAAAATTAAATTAATTTATACACGAGCCGCCGCGTCATGCCGCTCCCTACAATAAAACGACGCGAGTTTATACACGAGCCGCCGCGTCATGCCGCTCCCTACAATAAAACGACGCGAGTTTATACACGAGCCGCCGCGTCATGCCGCTCCCTACAATAAAACGACGCGAGTTTATACACGAGCCGCCGCGTCATGCCGCTCCCTACAATAATACGTCGCGAGTTTATACACGAGCCGCCGCGTCATGCCGCTCCCTACAATAATACGTCGCGAGTTTATACACGAGCCGCCGCGTCATGCCGCTCCCTACAATAAAACGACGCGAGTTTATACACGAGCCGCCGCGTCATGCCGCTCCCTACAATAATACGTCGCGAGTTTATACACGAGCCGCCGCGTCATGCCGCTCCCTACAATAATACGTCGCGAGTTTATACACGAGCCGCCGCGTCATGCCGCTCCCTACAATAATACGTCGCGAGTTTATACACGAGCCGCCGCGTCATGCCGCTCCCTACAATAATACGTCGCGAGTTTATACACGAGCCGCCGCGTCATGCCGCTCCCTACAATAAAACGACGCGAGTTTATACACGAGCCGCCGCGTCATGCCGCTCCCTACAATAATACGTCGCGAGTTTATACACGAGCCGCCGCGTCATGCCGCTCCCTACAATAAAACGACGCGAGTTTATAACCGTCTATAGTTAGTTAGGTCGTCCCGATGAACCTCATCTTTCCGCGCGCCGGCGCAGACCCTAGGGCTTCCGGCCGGTACTTGCCCGCCTTCCACCCGTGCCGAACTGAACATGCGTCAGCGCAGGCACACGCAGCTCTAGCCTGGAGCGACTGAGCTATCCAAACTGGAATGACATTCCAATGCCTGATTTGTCACCTCCGTAACGGCAATACACAGTCTGTAGGGTCAAAAGAGAAGCAAGCGATTTAGGTCCACATTTTTGATGCTACTCATGAGAGTAACTCTCTTTCGTCTTCTCTGTTTCTTTAGATTTATTTAGAATCATATCTTGAAATTTTCAAGGCTACAGTAAATTTTCTAGATTGACGTCCATCCTCGGCCACGCCGTCGATTATCATGAGGCGAGTTCGTGGTCATTCGTAGATCTATTTACTACATATATTTTAAATGTCGCTAAGCGTACAACGCAAACAAATACCACAATTTGTACCGCCATGCCCGTCGCGTGCCTCTAGAGCTGGGACCGGGCGGAGTACAGACGACACAGCCTTCACCAGACAGTAATCGGATCCACCAAGTGGTGCTGACACCGATATGGAGTATCTGTCCAGATCATTCGGCAGCAGGAGGTCCAAGCAGTCGGCAGTGTGGACGACAACGTCGGGTACTCGCGTAGCTTCGTGTACCAGCTGCCCGAGATATAGTGACAATACTAGATTGTACACCTCCTTGCATGATCTGATCTGTCATGGGACGTGCTAGTCACTTGTATTCGACATACAACATACTCACACGCTGACGTCTCCTGTGTACGAGATACTCATGCGCTGACGCGGGATACGTCTCCTGTGTACGAGATACTCAGGGGCTGACGCGGGAGACATCTCCTGTGTGCGAGATACTCAGGCGCTGACGCGGGCGACGTGTCTCCTGTGTGTCAGATACTCAGGCGCTGACGCGGGAGACATCTCCTGTGTGCGAGATACTCAGGGGATGACGCGGGAGACGTCTCCTGTGTTCGAGATACTCAGGGGCTGACGCGGGATACGTCTCCTGTGTGCGAGATACTTAGGCGCTGACGCGGGAGACGTCTCTTGTGTGTCAGATACTCAGGGGCTGACGCGGGAGACGTCTCCTGTGTGTCAGATACTCAGGCGCTGACGCGGGATACGTCTTCTGTGTGCGAGATACTCAGGCGCTGACGCGGGATACGTCTCCTGTGTGCGAGATACTCAGGGGCTGACGCGGGATACGTCTCCTGTGTGCGAGATACTCAGGGGCTGACGCGGGATACGTCTCCTGTGTGCGAGATTCTTAGGCGCTGACGCGGGAGACATCTCTTGTGTGTCAGATACTCAGGGGCTGACACGGGATACGTCTCCTGTGTGCGAGATACTTAGGGGCTGACGCGGGATACGTCTCCTGTGTGCGAGTTACTTAGGCGCTGACGCGGGAGACGTCTCTTGTGTGTCAGATACTCAGGGGTTGACGCGGGAGACGTCTCCTGTGTGTGAGATACTCAGGGGCTGACGCGGGAGACGTCTCTTGTGTGTCAGATACTCAGGGGCTGACGCGGGAGACGTCTCCTGTGTGTGAGATACTCAGGGGCTGACGCGGGATACGTCTCCTGTGTGTCAGATACTCAGGGGCTGACGCGGGAGACGTCTCCTGTGTGTCAGATACTCAGGGGCTGATGCGGGAGATGTCTCCTATGTGTGAAATACTCAGGGGCTGACGCGGGAGACGTCTCCTGTGTGTGAGATACTCAGTAGCTGACGCGGGACGCGTCTCCTGTGTGTGAGATACTCACGCGCTGACGCGGGAGACGTCTCTCACGTCGAACAGGAACTTGTCTTCGTTGATGAGGTAGGTGGCGGAGGCTTCGTAGACGCCGTGTCCCGGACCCACCGTCATCTACAACACAACACATACTATATTTAACAAATCTTATCCTTACTATTGTTATATCCCAAGTATTTTTACAAAGTACTACGGACATAGCGACACGAATATGCTTGGATGGCGCGTTGTTCTACCTCAACTATATCCCGGTGTTAGATAGATAGATAAACTCTTTATTGTACACTATTAAACAAACAAAAAAATAGAGAAACTTACAAAACTAGTGTGACAACCGGCGGCCTTATCGCTAAAAGCGAACTCTTCCAGGCAACCGTGGTAAGGTGTTAAAAGGTTTTACGCCTAATGTTAATCTTTTATGTTAGTTTTTGTATTTATTAGATCACCATTAAAAGATAAACGTAACTACAGTTATCTGTAGATAAGTATTCAATAGATTAGCAAGAAATGGTTAAAAGGATCAAGTATTGCCTACGCGCAAGTGTTGCTAGTCGAACCAAAACATGAATTAAAGATAAAAGCTCCCTCAACTCTCACATTAGTTCAGCTTCAGCCATAATTTTTTTCATTAAAAAATAGTGTGTAAGTTGTTCTCAATATTTTGTCAAGAACATGATCGTCGTTGTGTGTGTACTTGTGTAGTGCCCCACGCCTTAACCTCGAGCTTCGCTTCGAGTTCACTTTCCATTTTAAAACGAATTGATCGATAGTATTCTTAGTTCTGATTCAAGAATACCCGTACCGCCGGTTTAGTTGTTGCTTGTTGGGGAGTTTTAAATTTAACTTACATAAACCATTTTTACTGAGGAAACTAAAGTGGTTTTCACAATTTTGTTAATAAAAACTCACTCATGCCTGTTTGGAGTCGAAATATCCGACTATAGTTTCAACCGTATTCGGCAGTCTTTTTCCGACCGAGAATGACGTTTGCGCTGCTCCTTTCAACGAGACCGCCGAATGCGGTTGAAACTAAAGTCGTATATTTCGACTCCAAACAGACATGAGTGACCCGTAGTTATCTATATATCTTCTATACATATAATAAGACTGTAACGGGTCAAATTCTGTACATTAAATGTTTTTGAAAAATTTTGATTGGAGGATACCTTCCTATCGATACAGAAGCCAAAACAGTAATTTTTAAATTTTTTGTCTGTCTGTCTGTCTGTACGGTGTGTCCAGTGGACACCGAAACTACTGGACAGATTTGGACGAAATTTGGCAGGATTATTACTTATACTTGTAGAATCTTGCATACTTTTTATCCCGAAAAATTTGATAGTTCCCCTGGGATATAGCATTAAATGACAACATTCAACATTACGAGTATTAGGTTAGGTTTAAACAACTTTATTATCAACAAAGACAATTTGATAGTTCCCCTGGGATATAGCATTAAATGACAACATTCAACATTACGAGTATTAGGTTAGGTTTAAACAACTTTATTATCAACAAAGACAATTTGATAGTTCCCCTGGGATATAGCATTAAATGAAAACATTCAACATTACGAGTATTAGGTTAGGTTTAAACAACTTTACTATCAACAAAGACAATTTGATAGTTCCCCTGGGATATAGCATTAAATGACAACATTCAACATTACGAGTATTAGGTTAGGTTTAAACAACTTTATTATCAACAAAGACAATTTGATAGTTCCCCTGGGATATAGCATTAAATGACAACATTCAACATTACGAGTATTAGGTTAGGTTTAAACAACTTTATTATCAACAAAGACAATTTGATAGTTCCCCTGGGATATAGCATTAAATGACAACATTCAACATTACGAGTATTAGGTTAGGTTTAAACAACTTTACTATCAACAAAGACAATTTGATAGTTCCCCTGGGATATAGCATTAAATGACAACATTCAACATTACGAGTATTAGGTTAGGTTTAAACAACTTTATTATCAACAAAGACAATTTGATAGTTCCCCTGGGATATAGCATTAAATGACAACATTCAACATTACGAGTATTAGGTTAGGTTTAAACAACTTTATTATCAACAAATGTCACTTACGTGATAACATAGTTTAACATAATAAATATCCCATCAAAAACATAAATGTGAAATGAGAGCCAGGTTCAATATTATGATATATAACCTTAGTTGTTGCCTTCAACGACAAAAGAAGTGAGATCTAAATGGGTGCCAAGTTCAATGGCCAGTCCTGAAATTTATTTATAGCAACGTAAAATATTTTATAACAACTTTGTACGGGCGGAATGCCAGTTCTAATACTGGCAATACCGCTGGTTGGATGTCATTTCCGGCCAGCGACGAGGCTTGACAGCGCCTCGTTCACTTTAAAGCTGTCATATCTACGGTTAACATATGTGAGACCAAATTTATTTTCCTTTTTATAATATAATCGAGTTAAGTGCAAATATTAATGATTCCAATGATCCATCCATGTGTAATTGATCACACATAATTACCCCGACGTGATTGTACGTAAAACAAACAGTGAGTGTCGCGATCGTGAAACCAACGCGGGCGTCGTCGGCCATTGCAGCATCAACCCGGCGAAATCTACAAGGAGAAATTCAGGGAAGTGTCCATCCTTTTATTTAAATACCCTTTTCTTGAGCCGCTAATGCTTGCTGAGGAGCGCCACAACTCATATAAGTTGAATTCTTTCGCGACATTTCGTAAAATATTCATTTCCAAACCGCAGCGAAAGCCGGTATCCATACCATATTTCAAGTGAAATTTAAATTATTTCATCCATTAAAGCCTTAATGTTACATAATTATCATCCACTTTGCTAGCCATTGTGAATTACGTCAACGTTACAATCCAAATCGTGCGTATTTCACCTCAAAGTGAATTTTATACATTACCCACAAATTGACAACATTTTTCTATTACTTCAACTTAACTCGTTATTTAACTCAATTAATCATTATTCAACATAGTTCTCGTAGCTTAACCCATTCTACATCTATTTCATTAAAAACATTCCACGATAAATCGTAAAACTTCGATATTTTTACAATTTCAGCCTTCAGTTAAGGGTAGTTGTCGCACATCGACGTGTCACCTTCGACATTTCTACCCACATATTGCTTTGTCTTCACCTGACAATCACCGGACTGGAAGCTGGGATTAAAGATACGTATTATTTCACATTTCATTCCATTATTTTCTTCATTTTTGTGCAAAACACATAGCCTGCAATGTCTCAGACAAGGGAGAATCAAGTGAAATCCCCAACAAATGTTCATCTGAATATACCCTCGTTTCAATCTTTCAATTTAAAGGATTTAATAGTCAAACGCAGCTCCATCAAAGGTCGCATAACTAAATTTAAAACATATTTCCAAAAATTAATCTCTACAAAACCAGTTACTGCAACTGACTTAGGAGCGCTAACTCAACGATATGAAAAGTTCAAAGAAATGTCATTCAATTATGATGAATTGCAGTCACAAATAGAACTTTTGAACTCATCTGAGCTAGATGATGAACTTGACATTAGAGAGGAATTTGAACTTGAGTTCTCAACCCTCTTGTCTGAAGCTCAGATATTTTTAGATAAAAATAGATCAAACAATGACGACTGCAAATCATCAAACTCTTTAAGATCAGCGTGCAGTCACGAATGCAATCATACAAATTCAGTAAGCTTCAAACTTCCAATAATAAAAATCAATAACTTTGATGGAGCATGTTTCAAGTGGCTTGAATTTAGAGACACTTTCACTTCACTGATCCATGACAATGGAAACATTAAACCGATACATAAATTTCATTATTTAAACAGCTATTTAGAGGGTGATGCCGCTAGAGTTATAAGTAACTTGGAGCTGAGTAGTAATAATTATACTGAAGCTTGGCGCCTACTATGTGAGCGGTATGATAATGAAAAACAACTTATCACATATCATTTAAATTCACTTACTAACTTGCAGCCTATATCCCGAGACTCAGCTAAGGACTTACGGTTCCTCATTGATCATGTATCAAAAAATCTTAGAGCATTAGCCACTCTTGGCGAGCCCACTGAACATTGGGACACTTTGGTTATTCATTTAGCTTCAGCTAAGCTAGACAATAGTTCTGCTTTCAAATGGCAAGAACACAAAAACACATTTAAAAAGAGCCCTTCACTAAAAGAGTTTTTTGAATTTTTGAAATCTCGAGCTGATATCCTAGAATCAGTACAAACCAATAAATTTGAAAACCGTCAAGCAGTAACCAAGCCCAATATACCATTTCGACACTCTGAGAAAATACATACCAGATCATTTGCGATTTCAGCCGGCCCTACCCTCACTCCTACTTGTGCCCTTTGCAAGGGGAGTCATCGCTTATACGACTGTGCATCATTCCTGGCCAAGCCTGTCGAGGCGAGACTCTCCGAAGTCACACGTCTTCGTCTGTGTGTGAACTGCCTTCGGAAAGGCCACTCTTCACCACAGTGCAGGTTGCTCCAAATGTAAGTCCGCCAGACATAATACTTTGTTGTGCAAGAATTCTTCTTCTCAGGCTGCAAATTCCCTCAACATACATACATCTAGTGCACCTGTCTCTCAAAATGAGCAGACATGCAGCGGCAGCATAGCCAGCATGGCAGCTACCGTCAATGACAGCACACTTCTTTCAACTGCTTTAGTTGATTTATACAACCCACATACAAACAACCACATCACAGTTCGAGCGCTTCTTGATAGTGGAAGCCAATGCTCTATAATAACAAACAAGGTGAAATCTACATTACACTTAAATCCACAACCAACACAAATAAACATTGTTGGTATAGGTAATATTAGCTCTTCTAATGCAGTACAACGTTGCATTGTTAAACTAAAATCAAAGGCCGTTTCATTTGAGTCAAACCTATCGTGCTTAGTACTTCCAAAAATATCAGCCAATTTACCTAATAAACCAATAGACATTGCTACTATAAAACTGCCTTTAGACATCAAACTTGCGGATTCCTCATTCCATCAATCTCTACCAGTAGATTTATTGATAGGAGCAGACCTGTTCTGGGATTTAATTGAACCTGAACAAATACATCTTGGTCCCAGCCAACCAATTATGCAAAAATCAAAGCTAGGTTGGATACTGGCAGGCCCATTACCTACCACTCTTATAAATAAAGGCAATTCTACTATGATGTGTAATCATACAACATTAGCTTCCAGTGACACTGAGATCTCTTCAAATGATGAAATAAATAACAACCTCAAACGGTTCTGGGAGATCGAACAAATTCCCGAAGCAAACAATATCAACCAGTCTGATGAAGAGATCCTTTGTGAAGCCCACTTTGTGAAGCACACCTATCGTGACAGTGAAGGCAGGTTTTGTGTTCAACTACCCCTTCGCACTGAACCAGATTGCTTAGGTGATTCAATGAAACGAGCCAAACAACAATTTTTAGCTCTTGAGAGACGCTTAACAAAAAATCCAGAACTTAAATTACTATATTCTAACTTCATAAATGAATATGCTAACCTTGGCCATCTATCAGAGGTGCACACTGTGCCACAACCATCATACTTCATTCCACATCATGCTGTATGGAAACCAAATAGTGAGTCAACTCGGTTAAGAGTAGTTTTCAATGGTAGTCAAAAAACAACATCAGGATACAGCATAAATGATATACAAATGGTAGGCCCACACATACAAGATAACTTATTCAACATTTTATTAAGATTCAGACAACATACATATGTTTTATCAGGTGATTGTGAAAAGATGTATCGAATGGTCAATGTTCAAGATATTCACAAAAACTTGCAAATGATCTTATGGCGCGAAAATGTTACTGATACATTACGATTACTTAGATTAAATACTGTAACATATGGTTATGCAAGCTCTAGTTTTCTTAGCACTAGGTGTCTTTGGCAGTTGGGTGAGGAGTGTGCCAACCCTAGAATAAAGGAAATCATTCAGAAAGACTTCCTAGTAGACGATTTGCTAACCGGGAGCGATAATATCGAAGATTTAAAACATATAAAATGTGAAATAGAGAGTGCACTTCGCTCTGGATGTTTCAATTTACGCAAATATCGTTCAAATTCCTCATCTCTACTGACTGACTTAAACAGTACACAGCACACTTTAACCATAAAGCTCTGCAACACACACACATTGGGAATAGGGTGGAATCCTAACGATGATCTTATTCATTTTCCAACCAATTATGAATTCAACAGTAATGCACCAACCAAACGATCAATTCTGTCTGACTCATGCAAAGTGTTTGATCCACTTGGATTATTAAGTCTAATAACGGTAATCCCACGTATTATTATTCAGAAGTTATGGTTACAAAACATTTCATGGGACACGCCCATTCCAGATTCATTAAGTAAACAATGGCTAACATTTGTCAGTAAGCTAAAGTACTTACACAACTTACGTATACCCAGGCATGTATTATGCATAAAATCTGTCCATCGAGAATTACACATTTTTTGTGATGCATCTAAACTCGCCTTTGCAACAGCAATTTATGTAAAATCAGTAAATCAGCAAGGCGATGTTACAGTTCAGCTCTTATGCGCTAAGGTAAGAGTGGCCCCAGTAAAGCCCATAACAATACCTCGACTAGAGCTATGCGCCTGCCTTCTAGGGGCGCAGCTCGCGGGCGCCGTATGTCGCGCTCTGCGATGTATAATTGTACGCAAAGTATTTTGGACAGATTCATCCATCGTCTTATCGTGGCTAGGCATGAGATATGACAAATTAAAAACGTTTGTTGCCAATAGGATATGCGCCATATTAGAACTAACAGAGAATTCTCAATGGCGACATGTACCAACAAAACGAAATCCTGCAGATTTAGCTACACGTAGCATAGATGATGATAAATTAGAAACTTGTAAATTATGGTGGGAAGGACCTCCATTTTTACACCAATCCGAATCGGAATGGCCATCTCTCTATCCCAGTACAATCCCAAACATAAACGAACTACCTGAGGTCAAGGTACACATCACCACTAATAACGATATAAACAACCAGACATTAATACAATTTGATAGATATTCGAAGTTGAGCTTCCTACAACGCTCATTTGCATATTTACTTCGATTCATTCACAACTGTAGATCCACAACAAACAAGCACACTGGTATTTTGCAGCCTGAAGAACTTAAACTCTCCTTTCAACACTTAGCAAGATTATCTCAACTCGAATCCTTTTCTAAGGAGTTACTAATTCTCAAAGCAAATAAGCAACTCAGTCCTAAATCTCATATTCTATCCCTAAGTCCATTCTTGGACAATTCTAATGTCCTTAGAGTTGGGGGACGCCTGCAAAATTCATGCTATTCATATGAAAATCGTCATCCAATTTTAGTACATTCTAAACATGTGTTGACAAAATTATTATTTAGACAGGAGCATCTTCGTCTTCTGCATGCTGGTCCGCAGCTACTCCTATACTCAATTCGCGAAACTGTCTGGCCAATAGCTGGTAGAGACTTAGCTCGTACCACTGCTAGGCAATGTGTTACATGCAGAAGGGTAAATGGACGTACACCTACCCCTATCATGGGAATGCTCCCTGAACAGCGTGTCAACCCTGGTTATCCATTCGAGATTTGTGCTATTGATTTTGCTGGGCCGATTTATTGCGCTGATCGAAAGGGTAGAGGCTGCAAAATTAGTAAATCATATATTTCAATCTATTGCTGCATGAAATATCGCTGCGTTCATATTGAACCAGCAGTGGATATGTCAAAGGATGCATTTTTATCATCCCTACGTAGGTTCATATCACGTAGAGGAAAACCAAAGCAGATCTTTTGCGACAACGGACGCAATATGGTGGCTGCTTCCAAGGAACTTTCAGGTTTGATTCAAACCCACTCTGATGACATTGCAGGGTATGCTTCAGGGGAGGGTATTAAATTTACATTTGCTCCAGCCTTCAGTCCGCATTTCTCAGGTTTGATTGAATCCTGTGTAAAATCAGCTAAATTTCACATTACAACTCACAACAACAACACACTCACTTAACATATGAGGAGTTGGCAACTCTATTCAGTCAGGTGGAAGCGTGCCTCAACAGCCGTCCTATACTTCCCCTCCAATCTTCTTCTGGTATTCACGAATGCCTCCCTCTTTCACCGGGACACTTCCTCATTGGACGACCACTCACTTCACTGCCTGGGCCTACTTTCGAAGACAAACCTACATCAAGACTTAACCAATATCAAAGGCTCGAACAGATCCGTCAATCCTTCTGGAAGCGTTGGCAGTTGGAATACATCAGTGAGCTGCAACAACGGCACAAATGGAGAGTGCCCAGCATCCCCATGAAGGTTGGAGACTTAGTGCTGATCAAGGAGCCTAATATCCCACCAATGCAGTGGAGGCTTGGCAGAATCACAGCTTTAATTTATGGAAAGGACAACGTGGCTCGTGTTGCAGATGTTAAAATACCCACAGCCACTTTCAGACGAGGTATCAAGTACCTCTGTCCCCTGCTGGACACAGCAGAGGATGTCATTTTGGAACCTACAGGTTCCAACGCCGCCCAACATGTACGGGCGGAATGCCAGTTCTAATACTGGCAATACCGCTGGTTGGATGTCATTTCCGGCCAGCGACGAGGCTTGACAGCGCCTCGTTCACTTTGAAGCTGTCATATCTACGGTTAACATATGTGAGACCAAATTTATTTTCCTTTTTATAATATAATCGAGTTAAGTGCAAATATTAATGATTCCAATGATCCATCCATGTGTAATTGATCACACAAACTTCAATTTTAATTTCTTCTTATAACTAAAAATGTATCTTGTTTTTATTTATTTTCAATAATCAACATATACATTGTCAATAATCTAAAACTAAATTATTCAATAGCCCGCCCCTAACTGTTCCTGGTGCAAAGGTATCCATAACACTCGCTGCGTTACCTCGCTGTATGGCGATTGCCAGTCGTTGCACGAGAAACATGCCGGAGCGGGAGTCACCTGTCCTATCCATTATCCTGTGGCCCAACTCACCTATGAGCTGTTTGGCCTCACTACCCCAACAACCCATAGTCTCCACCGCAATTGGAACAAAAGAATACAAAGGTTCCATCTCCGCATACTTCTGCCTCTTCTTGGCAGCGGCATCATTCGCAGCTGCTGCCGGCGAGTGGACGGTGCGACCCACATGACTGGCGGCTACAGTGCTGACACACGTGGCACTTACCGTTCTTCCAGGGCACGAGGGTCAGCCCGTCCGGTCTCTTGCCGTCAGACCTACACAGACCAGGGGGTTCAAGCACGCAGGGGACGTTTGCTGACACAAAGGCTCTTCGGACAATGTCGTTTAGGGCATGGTGCCGCGGAAACCTACCTGTGCAACGACGACAACTCAGCGCATGATGGCCATTGGCTTCCATCGTGGAGCCGCAGGTGCATCTATGGGGTTCACACACCTTGCAGCCCAGACGGAGGGCCACCGCTACCCGCAAAGAGCTGTCGTCCAATAAGGTGCCTAGGTGAGGCGATGGTAATGCATGCAACTAAGCCCCAGATTCCGGCTGCGACACTGCCCGGAGTCTGGCCATGTTGACTCCTGTAGCCCGCCCCAATAATTGGTCCTGCATCCGCTTAGCTCCCACATCGTCCCACGCTAGCTGGATATGTGAAGCTACTGGGCCCGTAACGCTCGTGTTGACTGTCGACCAAGCTGACACATCATCCGACACAAAAGGAATACTTATCACGTCACCATTCGAAGGAAGTATGGTAGTGACGAGGTTCATAACTCCATGCGCCGACGCCAGGAAAGCCGGCAAACCTACATCAACAGCGCGCCGGACCCCGAGGCCCCCGCACCGTATCAGAAGAGTCGCTTGATTCCACTGAGACTCATTCAGGGACACATTGAGGATCGATTCAACCGTCAACTTCAAGGCCTTATCAAATGATAAGGTTTCTTGCGGACAAAGCCAGGTAGGGGTAGTACGCAGAAGATACGTGAGTTTCGGAAGAGCGAAGCACATACGCAACAAGACAATCGCAACGTGCGCGGAAAGATCCTTGAGACGTTCCTGAGCGGTAAGGAGAAGCTGTTTCCGAGAATAAATGGCCTCAGGAACTGCATTTAGGAAGATAGGAGTACCTAAGAGGTCACTGCCTAAATTGATGTTTGGTGGAGTAGCAATTCCTTTTAGCAGTGAAGTTAAAAATCTTGGAATAATCCTTGACAGTTGTTTATCATGGAACCCTCAAATACAAGCTGTCAAGCGTAAACTATTTGCCTCGGCAGCCTCACTGAGAAGAATCAGAAATTTCTTACCCACTGCTACCAAAGCTGCGCTTGCACAATCTCTTCTGCTTCCTCTTCTAGACTATACTGACGCCTGCTATCTAGATCTAACTCAAGAGCAATTTGAAAAACTTGAGCGCCTTCAGAATTTTTGTATTAGGTTTATTTTTGGTCTCCGAAAATATGACCACGTTTCCATGTATCGCACTAAGCTCAAGTGGCTCCCTATCCGCCTTCACCGGGATTCTCGCATACTTAGTCTTCTTTACAATATACTCTTTCTTCCTTCTTCTCCTTCATACCTAAATTCTCGTTTCACTTTTCTTTGTGACAAAAGGTCACAAAGAAAAGGAAATAAAAGTCCTTAGGTCGTCAACTAACCTTATTCTGTCAACTCCAACTCACACTAGCTCCCTGTTTTATGGTTCATCGTTCTCCGTGCGTGCTGTTGCTCTCTGGAATGAACTTCCGGTGGCCATCAGGCGTGCGCAGAGCGTGGAATCATTCAAGGCTCAGGTCAGGGGCCATTATCTATCCAAGATTTAGTAATGTGTGTGCATTCATTATAATTACTACTTTTATATATTGTATTTGTGTAAGTTTGTTTATAAACTCTATAGTTATGTATGTATGTATGTATCTGTGTATGTATTATTTCTAAGTAGTTTATATTAAAAATAGTTTTCTTTTTTTTTATTAACTTAATTAGTCTACGAGTATTTACTCCTGAATTAGTACCACCGCCCACCTTTACATATATTTTTCTATCATATCCCAAGGTTGTCTGGAAGAGATCGCTTTTAGCAATAAGACCGCCTTTTGTGCCATTTTCTTATGTGTTTATTGTCTTATTACTTTATGTGGTGTCAATAAAGTGTTATTGATTGATTAAGAGGTTAAAATCGGAAGTTGAAAGTTCCCTGAGACCAGGTAAAAGTACGCTAAAGCGAGTGAAGTGTGTTCGAGCCTCAGCACTGCAGGGGAAAAACTCACACTTGGAGGGGTTAATCATTAGACCTAGCTCCCCAAGACGAGGAATAAGGACCTCCAGATCCTGGTACACGTCTTCCGGTTTCCCCCCGACCGTACCATCGTCAAGGTACCAAACGTTCAACGGTGATCTGATTTCCAGGATGGCTTTGTGAATGGCCAAGCTGAACACTAGTGGCCCAAGCGGATCCCCTTGATAAAGATAAAGATAAAGATAAAGATAATTTATTTGCATACAACACGAGAATTTTATACAACAAGTGCATAAAAGATGTTACACTAAATTTAGTCGCTTAAAATCATGTTGTGCCGATTAGGCGTACAAATGTCAGGTAGACAGCATCATGCACATGCGAAAAATTATAAAATAATAATAATTATTATTTGTTATTAGATTAATACACAAACCAAAAATATCTATAATATGACAAAGCAGAAGCAATAAAAGATACACATAATGTCAAATAAAATTAAAATTTGTCATTTAAAAAATCATTGATAGAATAATAACACTTCTGCAATAACAATGCCTTCAACTTTTTTCTAAATAAATTACTATTCTGGTCTCTTATTGACTTAGGAATCTTATTGTAGATTTTAGGACCCATACATACGATGCTATTTTGCATCAGTGCTGTCTTTCCTTCATGTACGCGCCGTTTGTCTTGGTCGCGCCTATTTCTTACAGTAGTATCAGATAGTGTGGGGAATCGCTCCCTTGCTGAGCTCCCACTTGCGATAGGATTAGATTATCGTTGAAAAATAGATTAGAAGAAGACTGATACACCTGATGAAGAAATGGATATAGGGAAGGGATTTTATCCTTAACCTCACTCAACAAAACGTCTCTCTCCAAAGTGTTGAACGCGTTACAAATGTCAAGCTTGAGCACCACGTTACCCGCATTCTCGGCACTCATCACATATGCCCGCGTCGCATGTATGGCCGCCGCTTCGCAGCCCAGGCGCGTGCCAAACCCCAACTGGTGTGGCTGTAAGTATTTAGAAATCTCATCCTTTACGGCACGGCAAGCCAGCTTGGCAGTCAACCGTCGAAAGACACTACCGATCGCAATAGGTCTTATGCCACCATCCTTTTTTGCCAGCGCACAAAGAGTTGCACCGTAAAGATAAGGACACACTTCGGGGTTCAGCTGGCCGCTGAGCAAGAAATTCGACAGCCTGGTGAGGCACTCCAGAAGACGTAGTCCATTTTCCCCTGCAGAACCCGACGACAACTCTTTAAGATGTCCCGGACGGAGACCATCCAGGCCAGCAGACCCACTATAAAAAGAGCTAAGCGCCGACTCCACGTCCTCCGCCGACACCAAAGCCGCAGTAATTGAGATATCCGGACATGAAGGAAAGCTGAGAGGACGAGACGGAGCCGGGTGCTTAACTTTCAAAGCCTCAAGAGTATTAAGATCTTGCCGCGCATAAGAATCGTCAGACATAAGCAGTCGGACAGCACCTCTCAAGTCTCCTTCGAACACTTTCGACTCTATGATTTTTTTAAACGAACGCTTTCTGGCAGTCGATTCAGCATCAACACGCTCGTCATTAAGCTGGACACCGTCTGAAGATTCGATGTTGGCTTTTACTTTGGCTGTCATGTTGCCGGGCAGGTCTTTTGATGGAACCCTTAAGGCATTATACACAAAAGACAGAAGTGCGAACCAGTCCTCAACTCCGTTGTTGGCAACACACGCGTCAATAATGTCGCACAGCTTACCAGCCGCCTGATTACGCGCGCCCTTCGGGATGTGTCGCAGTATGGGTGTACTCTGTTTTAACACAGCCAGCCTATGCAAAAGGCTCGGAGGCGGCTCCGATCCTGGAGTACCCTGACTCACCGGAGGGCAAGCAACAGCGACTTGTGTGGCCGGCGAAGCGATAACTGAGGAATGCATATCCTTGTGCATGCGGCCTATGTGTACCTTTAAACCACGTGTAGTAAATGTGCGGAAAGACCTGGGGCAGTGGGGACATTTCAGTTGTATATGTAGGGCACTCATTTTGTCTCCAAATTGACCACTAAGCTATTATTTAAATTAAATTTTTACGGTGCCCAGACTTGGTTTTTGACAAAAGATCAGAAGTATGCTCTCGAGGTTTGCCAACGAGCTATGGAGCGCAGTGTATTGGGAGTCAGACTTTCAGACCATATTACAAACACTACACTTTATTTATTTATTTATTTATATATAATTTAATATTTTTTATTTTGAAGGTAATTTTGACATTTATGAATTATCGTGTTATCTTTGTGACATTTATTATTATTTCTATGATTTTTATTGTATAGTTTAATTACATTTGTACGCCATGAGTTGGCAAGAACATGTGTTCCAAATATATGTTAAGATCTCTATACCACTTTGTATGTGTGTGTGTGTGTGACAAATAAATAAATCTTGAATCTTGACACGGAAGTCGATCAAGTCAAAGAATTTTTGAACTAGATCGTCAAAATTGACTATTTCGTCGAGAAGAGACAGATACAATCCGAATGGCATGCATCTTTTATTATAGGCATGGCAGAGCGCGTCTACTTGCGAGTTATCGAGTCGACTTCGTGGCCACAAGGAATCCGATTTGCGAACTGGTTTTTTCGCCCTCGCTCACACTCTCAAACAACAGGGAAGTGAGAACGAGTACACTTAACGTGACGCCTGGACCAATGGCAGCAATGCGCGATGCGCGCACGTCGACTACGAATGTCGTGCCTACAGCAGGCGATGAGTGTGGTAAACAAACCGCTTTAATATCTATTTGTCACCAAAATATTCGCTCACTATGAAAAATATTGACATTTTATTAAAGTGCTGTCTAACTGAGCATTTTCTTAAACCTCACGAAATGAAATGTATCAGTATTAATAAGTTCGTTCTTGGCTCACATTATTGTCGACCAAACACAACCCATGGTGGATCTTAAATATAAATAAATAAATATAAATATTTGTGGACATTTCACACAACACCATCTAGCCCAAACTAAGCAAAGCTTGTACTATGGAACTAGATGGCTGATAGAATACATATATACTTTTTTTTTGTAAATATATACATATGATACATAGAAACACCCAGACACAGAACAAACATCCATGCTCATCACACAAATGTTTGCCCTGGGTGGGGATTGAACCCACGACCTTTCAGTTCAGCAGGTAGACGTAAACACACTACCAACTGAGCCACAAGGCCAGTCAATCTTGCATCTATGTCAGCGAGAACCTCAAGTACAGAAACCTGGAATCTTACACTAAATTATCTGTTGAACAAATTTGTGAGATATCTGCCGTCAAGCGTATAGAAAAAAATATTGACAATAGTAGATCGAACTTGACAAGTCCTTCTTTATGCTTTCCTATATTAGATTGTCTTTTCGACAAGCTAATTGACGATAATATGGAATTTGTATTGGTGGGGGACCTTAACATCGATACGAGTTATGAAATGAATTCAAATATTAAAAAACTAAATGACATACTATCATCTCACAATCTATGCAATATTATAGACTCCCCTACAAGAATTGATGGCTCCTCGAGCACAAGTATTGATCACGTGTACGTTAGCCGCGAGCTGTCGCGTGCTGCGCGCGCGCGTCCTACTGCCCTCCGTGCGAGCCGCTCAAACAACATGCAACTTTGTTGCGGCCTTAGATAGTATTGACTGGGATGACGTCGAACGTAAACATTCGACATTAGCCGACAACTTAGCTCAAGCTGTACTGAACATACTACAGAATAAGAACGATACATGGTTCCCGAGCAGACGCCGAGTTAGATGCGAGTACTGGTAGTATCGTGTGGGCAACCGACGACATTATTAATTTAAATTATTGATTGTTTGACATGCATACATTATTGACATTATTTCCAAATAACATTGACCTAAGATTACGAATTAATGAATATCAAGATAAATATGATAATTTATTAAAGAGCGAGAGGAGTAACTACTACAATAATTTGATTAACTACTTTACCTAACAACCAAATATCATTATAATCGGTTGGTAATTAACGCCGCAATAAACTTCCCCCTTTTATGGAAACCACCCCTCTTATCAAAAATCGCCGACGACAAAAAAAAAATAATAATTCGTAGAACCTATACACCAAGTTTCATCAAAATTGTTTCAAAATTACGCCCTATACGCGAGTACGAACATACAAACAAACCACAAACACAAATCACAAACTCACAAACTGACAGACGAAAGAAAATTTGGCTAGTTGATGCAGAGACGCTTCGCTCGCTTGGTCAATAAAGTATGACATAGAACAATTTTAGTGCGATAAACACCCGTTTTACAAAAATAACAGACAATAAGTCTAAAGATCATGAAAATATGACAAATAAATAAGTCAAGTGTGTTCTAGTACTATGTAGAGTTGTAATAAAAATCGATGAAAATTAATATTTTTGAGATCAATTTTGGTAAAATTTTAAGTCAAGCTCATTTACTCCTAGCGGCCGACGAGGGGTCAACGAACTTTATTGCCAATCGAAATGGAACGTACTATAACACATACATACACTTATGAAATTTGGCACACATGTTTAGAAGCTGGTACAGTATCTAACATATACAAAAACTGTGCAGTTCTGACAATATCACATGCATACAGGTCGAATTGATAACCTCCTTTATTTGAAGTCGGTTAAAAATGTTACATAAACAGCGGTATGTATCGAAGCGCGCATGTCGATCGATATACTATGTCTAAGTTAATTTTGTGCCTTATTCTTTTAGCTTGTTGTCATTAAGCTTTTATAGAATACCTATATTCAGTTAGAGAATGTTGCATTCAGGGCGCTGCCTTATTTCGTTATTTATAGAATACCTATATTCAGTTAGAGAATGTTGCATTCAGGGCGCTGCCTTATTTCGTTATTTATAGAATACCTATATTCAGTTAGAGAATGTTGCATTCAGGGCGCTGCCTTATTTCGTTATTTATAGAATACCTATATTCAGTTAGAGAATGTTGCATTCAGGGCGCTGCCTTATTTCGTTATTTATAGAATACCTATATTCAGTTAGAGAATGTTGCATTCAGGGCGCTGCCTTATTTCGTTATTTATAGAATACCTATATTCAGTTAGAGAATGTTGCATTCAGGGCGCTGCCTTATTTCGTTATTTATAGAATACCTATATTCAGTTAGAGAATGAATAGTAACACGGGCAATTTTTATTCCTGTTCTAACAACTTTGAACTAAAGTAGTAAGAAGGGTAAGTCAATGACCGGTGTTACTACTAGTAGTAAGATTGGTAGTAGCTAGCAGCACGGCCAACAAACCGTTGCATTCAGGGCGCTGCCTTATTCCGTTATTTTGTTAAATCGGAACGTTAGTGCCCGTTTATTCGCTGCGGTAGTTTATTACCCAAACAAAGTTTTCATAGTACATATCATTCGTAGTATTAGGTCAATGATCGTACATTATTGCATTTAACAAAACCTGACAGTCAGTGAATAAATCTGCGTGGGCGCGTTTTCAATGTTGAACTTTATTATGACGGCGCTCGAGACTCTCACCCGTAGTAACTCCTGGCGGAGCTCTGCTGACTCCGCAGTGTGTGTGTGTGTGTGTGTGTGTATGTGTGTGTCAGTACCTTGATCTGGTAGTTATCCCTGGTCCTGGTGGTCTTCCCGTCGAAGTGTCCCGTGTACCCGTCGTTGTCCTTGGCTCCCTTGAAGGCGAGCAGCCTGCTGTTGGCGCGCTGCACCATCACCCACGAGATCTCCGTCAGCGTGCGCGGCATGCACACATCCCTGCACACACACACATACAAACGTGTATTATACGTAGATAGGTCTTCCCCGGCTCTGCGTGGCAAGCCACAAGTAAGGTAATCGGCCGACTCGTCTTCGGCTGCGACACGTCGGGCGTCGCTGTTAGACGCGTGTCGTGACTTGTGTCGTGAACAGGGACGACGCTGTCCTGTTTGTTTAGAAGCCGTGGTACTAAAGGCCTCGAGGATGTGTTATGTTCGAGAGTGCACAGAACTGAGACTCGCCGTGTTTTTACTTCATATTCAATGTGTATAACCTCTCTATAGATAATATCTCATTGCACATACATATATACCTATATATATATATGAATAGACACAAACTTACATCGCTCTATCTTCTTCACCGGTCGTGCTCATACAAATACAAATAATTTATTGATAAATATATGTCATTTACAAGTTAGATGCTTTTAACCAATGATATAACTATAAAAACAAATAATTATTAGTTAAAATTGTGTACACAAAGTACTTCGAATTTGTCTTTAAAGAACTCTTCAACGCTATAGTAAGCCTTGCTTTGGAGCAAAGATTTTAATTTAATTTTAAATATGTTAGTGGAAGATGCACTCCTGATACACTCCGGTAAGTGATTGTAAAAGCTTGCGCCACACACGTAAACCGACTTCTCGGATTTGGTAAGTGTGTGCGCAGGTGTTTTGAATCTGTCCCTATGTCTTGTATTATAGTTATGCGTAGCCCCGAGTTGCTCAAAGCTATCCGGGTTAAGTGTAACGAACAGACTAATCTGCTAGATTACCATTGCCGGTACCGTCAATAAACCATATTTGATAAAATAAGGTTTTGCGGAGACGTCGAATGTAACCCGTGCTATGGCTCGAACAGCTTTTGAAGTATGAGCGCTCGATCAGAGTCCGCTGCGCTCCCCCACAGCTCAGTCCCATACATAAGTACAGAATGGACCGTGGCGAAGTAGCAACTGAGTACTGCTCTGTCTCTGGGGGCTGTTGCAGCCACTCGACTAAGAGCGAAGCAGGCCGGCTGAGGGAGGGCACATAGTGCATTTATATGTGTATCCCATTTCAATGCGCGATCCACATGAAAACCAAGAAGCTCCACAGACGGTACTTGTTGTAAAACGTCCCGTACTGTTACTACCAAGGGTTGTTGCGGTTTTTGCAAGGGTTTTTTGCCGGCTTGTGGCAAAAACTTAGTTTAGTTAAATTTTAAATCGTGTTAATATTTTTTAAGTTTTTGTCAAAATAAAAAATCTTCTCTATTGTCTATTGTTTAATTGTCGGTCTATTCGCAAGATTGAAATGAATACAGCATGTTTTGGTCAGGTTGAGAGCGAAGCCGTTAACTGCAAACCAGTGCTGCAGCTGCTGTGCAACCTCTCTTCGTGTTAGCCTTAGAGTGGGTATGTTTAGTGCCGTCCCGAGGCTGCGACGTCATCCGCAAACATATACGTATACCTCTGCGCCGGTTATGTATTTCGGCAAGTCGTTCATGAGGAGAACAAACGAAGTGTTCGACAGAGAGGATCCTTGAGGGACACCCAGATCCGGTACGCCCTCATCGGAATGGACTTCGCCTGAGTCGCCGAAAACCCTCTGACTTCTATCAATATTCGGATTGCTTGTTTAGAATTGATCGAGTACCTAAAATATTTGTGAAATATAATGAACATCGGCTGGTTACCGCTGCAGTGTTGCAGATATCCATGCATGGACAACAATACAGTGGACGGGTGTGCAGTGCAATGTAAAGTGTCCGATTCGTCGCTAGGCAGGCGTACTCGACACTCGTCCGACACGCGCGATGTGCGGAGCCTGCGCGTGCGCACCTCGCGCAGCGACGGGGTCGCATCCTTGTAAAGGACGAGTGAACGAACGCGACTGTCGCAGCGAAATTAAAAGAACCAAAGAGAGAATATTTGAATGAGAAGCGGGGAAAATATAGCATTTCTATACTCTAGCTAGGGGCGAAAGTATTTTTTTTTTTAATTTATCTTTTACCAAAGATCCTATATACACGAAACAGTCTTTATTCAAAAGTAGAATAATCTCTTTGGAATATATTTTTTACATTCTCTTTGCAAACATCTCGTTAAATATCCAGAATTGTACAAATTGTACATTTCATTTTTAATAAAATAAACTTTGAATTATTGTATTAGATTATATTATTTTCTCGCAATCGTAGAGTAAAGTAGAGTAACACACGGCGCTAAAATCCCATTGTAACTCGGTTTCTATTTATAATCTACCTCGTTACAATGGGTCTTTTTAGCCCCTTGTATAACAATTTACTATTTGAAACCTCTACCTCTACCTACCTCGCAACAATGTTCGTAGAATGCCCGGTTCCGATCTTTGGTGTGAGGAAGAGACGGGTTGCATTAGAAGCGGCCATGCTTGCCTGGAGACGAAGTCTGTAGAGATGGTGAAAAAGCGGTCACCTGCGCGGCTCCGTGAGCGAGTTCAGGAAGTCTAGCAAGGCAGCAGCGGCGCGCGCGCGCAGCGGCGCGGCGGCGGGGAGTGGCTGCCACGTGAGGCATGCGCACCAGTGCGGCTCGATGCCCGCCTCGCTGCACGACCGGCTGCGAGGGATCTGCACACACACACACACGTCACCACCGCCACGCATGCGCCGCGCCCTTCATGTCGAGCGACATACACTCCATCTGATTACTTTAAAACTAGATATTTAGACATTGATTATTCAGTTCGCTGATTATGTAATTTTTTTTTGGAGGGTCGATACTTCATGAAACAATAGTATGATGGATGTCTTCGTCATTACCATCACGAACACCGTCAACACCGGAGCAGTTGTGCCAGCAGCCTAGAGCATCGTTCCAATATTTCAAGGAGCTGGGATGACTCGGACAACGCTGGTAGGGAGAAATGTACAACACACCCATGGCGGAATGCCACTGCAGGACATATCACCCCCACCTCGAATAAGAATTATGGATACAGTTAACTTGTTACATTGTAAATAAATACATACTAACTATAATACACAACTCGATAATGAAACAGGAAGTAGACGACGGTAGCGTTATCGAGAGCACTAGCCGTGGGGATCGAATGATCATGTGACTAATAGGTACCTATACATACTACGGTACTGGGCAGGCCCGCCTGGACCTAGTGTCCAACAGAACAGTTTCAGGTAATATTCATTCTCTCGCCTTATTTATTAATCCCGGGAACCACAGTGATTCTGACACACGCTCGCTTACCAGAGGTGAATGTTAATACAAAAATATCGATAACAACATTGTACCTAAACATTTGGATATAATCACTTAGGCCCAGACTCAGACCAACTAAGAAAAAAATAGCCGTCAGTTATCTTTATGTTCTAAAGTTTTTAGTCTTTTTTGACGACATGGTGCTGCTCGGTCCCTCAATAAGCGCCGTCAGGAAGCTTCTCAGAATATGTGAAGAATATGCTGGGGCTCATGGACTCAGGTACAATGGTAAAAAGAGCGAAATTATGGTCTTTCAGTCAAGGGGCTTTAAGATTCAAGCAGTACCTCCTCTGATGCTTGATGGAACACCCTTGGCTAGAGTGTCGCGTTTCAAGTACCTGGGTCACTGGGTTTCAGAGGACCTTACAGATAATGAAGACATTGAAAGGGAGCGCAGGGCGTTGGCTGTCAGAGGCAATATGTTGGCCCGAAGATTTTCTCGCTGTACTGTAGCAGTAAAGGTCGCACTTTTTAAGGCTTACTGCCAGTCCTTCTATACGTGTAGTTTGTGGGCCAACTATTCGCTGAAGACAGTCAATGCCTTGCGCGTACAATACAACAATGCATTTAGAATGCTGCTGAGGCTGCCTTGGCGGTGCAGTGCATCGGGTATGTTTGCTGACGCTCGGGTGGATGATTTTTACGCTATAATGCGTAAACGAGCCGCCTCGATGCTCCGCCGTGTCCGGGGTAGCACCAACAGCATTCTACGTGTGATAGCTGCACGTGTCGACTGTCCTATTATGTGCCGGCCAGCACGCCGACATGTTGATAAAAATTAATATAATTATTTGCTTTGTTTAAGTTCTATTCAAATTTTATGTATTGACATTTTAATTTTACTATTTGACAATTTAAATTATTTCTTAACCTTATTCTTATTATTATTATTTTACTTATTAATTTAAATTTTAACTGTATCATTGATTTAATTTATTTGACTGTAATCAACAATATGCTGTTTTATGTGTTTTTTTTTTTTAATTTAGTATAATATTCTTTTGATTTTGTGTAAATATGGACTGAACCGGTCTGAAATAAAATGATTATTATTATTATTATTTTAACGTTTTAAGATTTTTTTTAATAATATGTAAGTAACTGTAGAAACCAAGTGAGTGAGTGTAAGTCCTGTGTGTGCATGACTCATGAGATGAGTGCGCGACTGACCGGATGCAAGAGCGAGAGCGCGCGCGGCAGGTCTGCTCCTCGCACTCTATACGGGTTGGCGAGGTGTCGCAGGCCGAGCGCGTCCAGGATGGTGGCGTGGATGTCGTGCGGCGTCGTCAGCACGCCCGCGTTCCCGGCCAGCGCGCCCTGCAACACGCGACACTTCACTGCTGGCGCGGACTCGAGAGATATCGACGCATTCACTTTTATTATGAAACTAACCGGGCACATGCTGGTTTCGGTCGCATCCGAGAGCCTTGACGCGACTGCGGTCGCCGGTCGCCGGCCGCACTCGCGCTTTATAATGATCATACTCGCAGTTACATGGCACACGTATATATAATATGGGTTTGCCTGGATGAAAATCGCTAGACGCGACCGAAACTAATCGGCGTTTCGACATAGTAATTCACCTAAGAACGACACTAGTATAATGGTGTAGTAATATAGCGGACACGCCGAGACTATTCCCGAAGTTGAGTTTGCTTTCTCTCAATAATCATGTTTTTAGAGATAAAAATTGTGATTTGGACAGTTCCGCTTTTAAAACAACAAAATATATATATAGATTTTGAAGCAACATCTTTAAATTCCTCATTGTTGGTATACAAGTATCGGTCAACTCGAGATATTTTGTTCGTCAACTTTGTGTTTTGTGTTCGTGTGATAACAAATATTGGTGAACATTTCACACAACACCATCTAGCCCAAACTAAGCAAAGCTTGTACTATGGAACTAGATGGCTTATTTTTTTTAGGAAAACTTACAGCCTAAATACTTAAATAAACCATAGGTACATTTATACTTAGTCTGGCCATAAATACTGTTACAGTTAAAAATAAGAAAGATATTACATTTGAATTTGGAATCTGTCATTTTTATACGATTGTTCATTGAGTTTTCTAATTTTGGCGCCAATACATTGTACAATATTTTGCGATATTAAAATGGAGTGGGGTGATAAAGAGAACCGAATCGCTGTGATTGCATTACACAAAGTTGGTATGGAGCCAAATGCAATTTTTAAAACTCTCCATACGCTTGGTATTAGTCAAATGTTTGTGTACCGGGCTATTAATAGGTACAATGAGACCTCCTCTGTTTGTGACAGAAAAAGATCTGGCCGTCCACGTAGTGTTCGTACGAAAAAGGTGGTCAAAGCAGTAAGGGAAAGAATTTGAAGAAATCCTGTCCGAAAGCAAAAGATTTTATCTCGGGAGATGAAGATAGCACCCAGAACCATGTCGCGTATTTTAAAAGATGACTTAGGACTTGCAGCCTATAAGAGACGCACTGGTCATTTTTTAACTGATAATTTAAAAAAGAATAGGGTGGTAAAATCGAAACAACTACTGAAGCGGTACGCAAAGGGAGGTCACAGAAAAATTTTGTTTACGGATGAGAAAATCTTTACAATTGAGCAACATTTTAACAAACAAAATGACCGTATTTATGCTCAAAGCTCTAAGGAAGCTTCCCAATTAGTCGACAGAGTGCAACGTGGGCATTATCCGACTTCAGTGATGGTTTGGTGGGGTGTTAGCTATGAAGGAGTGACTGAGCCATATTTTTGTGAAAAAGGTATCAAAACATCGGCACAAGTGTATCAAAATACCATTCTTGAGAAGGTAGTTAAGCCCCTTAACAACACCATGTTCAATAACCAGGTATGGTCCTTCCAACAAGACTCGGCGCCAGGTCATAAAGCTCGGTCCACGCAGTCTTGGTTGGAAGTGAACGTTTCGGACTTCATCAGAGCTGAAGACTGGCCGTCGTCTAGTCCTGATCTTAATCCGCTGGATTATGATTTATGGTCAGTTTTAGAGAGTATGGCTTGCTCTAAACGCCATGATAATTTGGAGTCCCTAAAACAATCCATACGATTGGCAGTGAAGAATTTTCCCATGGAAAGAGTGCGTGCTTCTATTGATAACTGGCCTCAACGTTTAAAGGACTGTATTGCAGCCAATGGAGACCACTTCGAATAAGCTTTTATATTTTAAATTGTTTTATATTTATGTATTAAACTAACACACTGTAAAAGTAATAAATATTATTTGCAATAAAAAAATAATTTTTTTCTTCGTGACAATATTTATGGCAAGACTAGGTATAAATTACGAGGCTAATTACAAGTTTTCTTCTATAGATTGAAAAAATATGAAATAAAGCTTGACGCTGTACGCGCCTATCTACCAATCATAACAATACTTGCAGGTGAAAAGATACTGAGCGGAAAAAAATAAAGACCAATTTCAAGTAATTTGTAAATTAATTAAGTTTGTGAATCAAAGAATTCGGAAGGTAATTGTGAACGTATTAAATTCACACTATTTAAAAATAAATAGTAGAGGAGGCCAAGAGGGGATTTTGCGTGTTACTCGAGCGCGTCAGAAAATCATACGGGGAGGAAGCTTCTACCCTGTAATGTACCCCTATCATATATGAACCCTTAATATGGGGGGGTTCGTTGAGGGCAGCCCGTCAGATTAGTAAAAAAAGTCGATCATCAGAAAAACTCGAGCGCGTCAGATTAAGATATGGTAAGTTAAGTACATCCAGAAAAGTGTATATTTCAATAATCTGACAATTTATATATTAGATATTGCATAGACTTGGCTTTGAATGTGACATTATAATTCTTACAGAGTGTTGGATCCATAAAGGCAAACCTTACCCAACTATGACTAACTATAAAGCTACACACACAAACAATTGTTTCAATCAAAATGGTGGAATTATAGTTTACTCAAAAATAAACCTTGAAGTAGTAATAACAGAGCCTAACATGACAGATGCTAACTGCTTGTTGGTCAAAGTTGGGAAGGAATTGGCTGTTATTGCATTGTACAGATCACCATCGTTCTCGATTGTAAACCCATTTTTAGATTCACTTAATGAGTTATTGTCCTCTATAAAGAAAAATCAAAATATTTTACTTATAGGTGATATAAACATTAACATAATTGCAGATAACTTAAGCGTTCACACTACCAAATATTTAGACTTACTGGCTAGTCATGCTTTGATACCTAGTCATAATTTACCGACTTGGAGAAACAACTGCCTAGACCACGTAATGGTCAAAACTAAATATGAAAACACTACAGTCGTCTTAGACACAATTGTAACAGATCACCGACCAATACTTTTAAATTTGAGACATAAAGTTCATAATTATAGCCCACGAACTAAGCAAATAACAAAAATAGACATAGAACGAATCACTCAACAAATAAAAATTGCAAACTTTGACGAAGTAATGCAGTCGGTGCACGCTGATGTAGCAGCGGAAACCTTAGTTAATAAATTAAGTGAAATTGTGAAGGCCAATACTGGTCACTATATAGTACCGCACAGCAAAACTATTATAAAACCTTGGATAACTCCGGGTATTCTCCGCTGTATACAAACCCGTGACAAAATACACCCCCGACTCAAAGAAACACCAGATAATGAAGTTTTAAAACAGACATTATATAATGTATAGAAATTTCTGTACAAACCTACTAAAAAAACTAAAAACCGAGTATCACAGATCAGAGCTTGAGAAATATAAAAATAATATCAGGAAGACATGGGATATAATTAAGAAAGTAACCTATACTGAAAAACAAATGACTAGTAATCTTTCATTACTTAAAATTAAAGCCAAATCTTTAGACTCTGTTAATCATGTTAATACCTATTTTGCCAATGTTGGTAAATCTCTTGCCAGTAAAATCATTAATGATGCTAAAGTTCACAACAAAGCACAACACCGAAACTGCAGTCTCCGCACTTACCAATTTTATTACAAAAGAACTAGACGACGGCAATAACGTAATTGGAGTTTTCCTTGACTTGGCCAAAGCTTTCGACACGGTTTCTGTAAGCATTCTGATGAGGAAGCTTAAATTGATGGGAATTCGTAGTACAGCAGCACTTTTATTTGAAAGTTACCTAAAAGAAAGAAAGCAAAGGACTAAAATTGGGGAGTTTATAAGTGAAGAAGAAGAAATTACCTACGGAGTTCCACAAGGAAGTGTTCTAGGCCCGAGTCTCTTTTTAGCCTATATTAATGACTTGTGTAATATAGTACTACAAAATGGAAAAGTATTTTCGTATGCAGACGACACGGCTTTAATTTTTGTAGGAAAAAGCTGGGAAGAAGCTCGGGCATCTGCAGACGATGGGCTAAAAGTTATAACGAATTGGTTAAAAGACAATCTACTTACATTGAACGTGGAGAAAACCAAATTTACTATGTTCACTTACTCGCATCGCAAGCTTTGAACTCGCTATTCACTCACAATGTACTGAATTAAACTGCAAATGTCCCAAACTTGAAGAGGTATCTAATATTAAATATCTAGGAATACTTATTGATAAACATTTATCCTGGCTACCCCATATACAAACCCTCAGCAAAAGAGTCCGTAAGTTAATATACGTTTTCAAACATTTGCGAGAAGTTGCGGACAGAAAACTAATTTTTAATACTTATAATGCACTTTGTAAGCCGATTTTGACCTACTGCAATACCAGTTGGGGTGGAGCAAGTAAAACTCACATGAAAATTCTGGAGCGTGCACATCGAGCGGTATTAAAAGTGGCTACCTATAAATGCTTCCGGTTCCCAACAACAGAGCTCTATAAGGACTGTGAAGTTCTGAACGTGCGGCAGCTTCATGTATCTAGCTTTATACTTTCCCATCACCGGCTCACGATAGTGTCTGAGAAACCTCAAAAACCAGAAAAAGAGAAGAAAAGACAAATTTTTGAGGTACCATTTTCAAGAACAAGCTCAGCTCAACATGGGCAAGCCTTTCTTGGTCCATACCTGTATAACAAAGCCATTAGGGCTATTGACAATCTGATCGAGCTTAATCATGGAAATGCTAAAATTGCTGTTAACAATTGGTTGATTGATCTGAACTACGATGAGACCGAACAATTACTTATAATTGCAAAATAAAAACATACTCAACTTACTATGTTTTAATTCAATAAATGAGCAATCAAATCCTATTTAATTATCTAAAGTCTTCTAGTTGAATCTTCAATTAAATAATACATTCCAAAAAAAAAAACACGGATGTATTTGCGTTTACTTGTTATGTAAACTATTGTTAATTGTATAACACTTTTAGAATGCTTATATTTATATTTAATCATATAAAATAATGAATGTATTCAAAATTAATCCTAATGTTATTTATTATAAGTTAATTTAAGCTGTAAACGTGTCCTCCTCTATTAGTACACTGAAGGGTATGCAGCACCCACGATACAAGATTTAGGTACTTAGTGTAGGTGCTGCACGTCACTATAATGTTCCACAAGCTACACTTTATTATGATATTTGTATTTTTGCACAACTTGAGATGTACTTGTGATTATGAAATAAATATATTGATTGATTGATTGATTTGAGCGTGGCGTATAGAAATAAACGAGTCACAAAGTTGTAAAAAAAAAAAGTCATCGAACGCGATTAATTTTTTTTTAATTTGAAGGAAATCCTATCAGGATTACGAAAAACATATAATCTGACGTTTTTCGTGGGGCGATGTAGCTGATAATCGATAAACCGATAATCGTTAAAGGATGAAGCGTACCGATACTGAGAACTGTGTATTCCCCACTCCGCACCTCTCTTGCCTTCTCACTCTTTCTTTATCTCTCACCCTCTCGCACCGTCTCCACACTGTTACAATAGATACACAAAGTTACAATAGATCCGCAAGTGTCGCAGTGACGGAGAGGCTCATGGCTTTCGTCACCTTCCGTCCCCACACTGCCGTCCAAAGAGAATATAACTGTACTTAAGAGCGTGATCACAGTAGGATCTTCCATAGGAAAAAAATGTATGAAATATTTTTAAAATTTTGATTTGAGTCGAAATGTAAGAAGTTTGGTCAAATTCCTAATTCAATATCACTTCTCATAACATTAGATAGGATAACATTTATTGCTAAAACTGTGTACATTATATAGGTGTTACAAAAAAGATCATTGTCAATTTTATTGTTTTTATTATTTTGTATATATATATATATATATATATATATAAAATTCAATCATTTATTGATATAAAAGTAGTTAATCTTTTTTAGGGTTCCGTACCCAAAGGGTGAAACGGGACCCTATTACTATGATTTCGCTGTCTGTCCATCCGTCCGTCTGTCACTAGGCTGTATCTCATGAACCGTGATAGTTAGAGAGTTGAAATTTTCACAGATGATGTATTTCTGTTGCCACTATAGCAAATATTTAAGGGGCTCCCATACAGCAAACGTGATTTTGTTGCTCGTTTTTGCTCGATATTGATAGCCGCAACAGGTAGACGCTTTAAATAATCACAGAATATTGAGTTATATTATTCACTTTAAAAATAAATAATTCAATTAAAATAAAAATAATTTTTAAGGGGGGCTCTCATACAACAGACATGATTTTTTTGCCGTTTTAATAGATAATGGTACGGAACCCTTCGTGCGCGAGTCCGACTCGCACTTGGCCGGTTTTTTACTAAAAACAAGTACATATGTATATATGTACATATTGTTTTTATTACATCCAGTAACAAAAAGTAGAAACTTTTTTTTAAAAATTGTCAGATTAACGATACCCCTCCATACAATTGTCAGATTATCATTTAGGAGGAATAAGACATCAAGTTGAACCCTGTGTATAAAAATCTGACGCGCTCGAGTATCTCAAGGTGACATTTTTTTTTTCATTTTCAAAAATCAGTCATGACTTGTGGTCACGTCCTAAACGTCAGTCATTTAAATAGGACTCTTTTTTGAGTTCACTTAACATTTGCGGCCATACTCCACCAGTTAATCATCAGATGAATATATATCGGTAATCAGAAAGACGCGCTCTGCGTATACACTATGAATGTCTGACGCGCTCGAGTATTGCCATGTGACTGTTTTTTTAACATTTTTGAAAACTCTTACACGCTCTCCCCCCACTAAAATGAAAAATTGCCATTGACTTTTTTTCGTTTTAGAACCTAATCTTCACAATCCAATAGGTCTCCATGACGCTTTAGTAACTGCAAATTTAGCATCCCGGGCTCCCCTACTAAAATCAATATCTTATTTTGATAAGTATCTATTTGTTCATCGACGATGTGGTTCTGTGAAGAAAAGTACCATTATAGAATACATATATACATATGATACATAGAAACACCCAGACACAGATCAAACATCCATGGTCATCACACAAATGTTTGTCCTGGGTGGGGATCGAATCCACGACCTGCAGCTCAGCAGGCAGACGTACTACCAACTGAGCCACAAGGATACTCAACAATAACGTCATTATATCATTTGTTTCATATGATGAGTTGAACAATCATCTTTATAGTTGTTCTCTCTCTATTCCGGCTCTACACTAGCGTCGCCGTCGCCGTCGTGCCCGCAGTAGCGCCCGCCTTTATAATACAATACTAGTAATTCTACGAACAGTAAACCTCGCCAGAGAGCTTATTTGCAGCTCACCTAAGGTCATCTGTATATAATACCTACATAAAGTTGGCTTAGGAGGCAATTTCAAGTGATTTTATAGACGTTATTTCACGGAAAAAAACATTTTTTCCATAAGTTTAAGCACCTTGAAAGATACATATAATTTTAATACATAATTAATACAAAAATGGGATATATTTAGATGCCCTTAATTAAAATAAAACCGGACAAGAGCGAGTCAGACTCGCCCACCGAGAGTTCCGTACAAATTAAATAAAAGGGGGATTCATATATTTTTTTATATTTTCCTTCATAAACCGAAAAATATACATCGTAAAAGTATTTAAAAACCTGTTTTAGCTTATGCTAATAAAGCTCTTTCATATGATACCCCACATGATACGGTTAATTCACTAATTTGGGCCTTCATTCCATGCATAAAGACACAATTTTTTTTGTGAATAAATAAAAAATTTCCAGTTTTCGGATTTTTCCTATATATGTACTCTAACACAATGCTTCTTGCCAAATTTCATAGTTCTAGGTCAACGGGAAGTACCCCATAGGTTTTGATTCCCTTGTGAGTGTAGAAATGTGCGTTTTTTACGACATATTCGGCTGTAACTTTTTTTTACGAAAACTGAGAAATTTTATTTTTCTTTCTGCAGCAAGATACTATGGATCTGCGTATATAATTTTAATTTCAACTCAATACCTTCACACGTTCCCGAGATAAAGGTCTTGACACCCGGACAGACAGACAGACAGACGGACAACAAAGTGATCCTATAAGGGTTCCGTTTTTTCCTTTTGAGGTACGGAACCCTATAAACAATGTATATTCTTATAAAAACAAATAATAATTTTATAAATGGAGAAATCATAAAATCAAGAAAATTATTCAGCGCTAAAATGCATCAAGCACATCCACGCGCCCTCACTGTTACACGCAGTCTCAAGTTGGTTGTCATATCTTGACAACCACTTAACCAATTCCTTTCATTTTTACCACAAGTTACAATAATTGTATACTTTATCTATCTACCAAATATCATTAAAATCGGTTGGTAATTAATGCCGCAATAAACTTTCCCCCTTTTTATGGGAACCACCCCTCATATAAAAAATCGCCGACGACAAAAAAAATATAGAACCTGTATGCCAAGTTTCATCAAAATTAGTTCAAAATGGCGCTTGTACGAACATATAAACTAAAAAATAAACTAAACGCTTCGCTCGTTTCGCTCTGTCGGTCAATAAAGCGGTTTCAGAGTTCTCATCAATACAGGGAGTGTAATTTACAGTAATATCTGTAACCATTTTGAAGTGCTCTCTCTCTCTCTCTCTCTCTCTTTCTCTCTGTCGTGTTAGTGTAATTGAATACGTAACATTGAGTGGTATTTGTTTCGATACGTCAAGTGAGAGACTATCATGTAGTGTGTGTGTGTGTGTTGCACTCACCAGTACGTCAGGGCGCGTGCGTGTGAGCGCCGGCGGCACCCTGACCGCCATCAGCGGCAGTCTCTCCTCAAGTTTCCCCTGCAGCGTGTCGCGCACGTTCGCGAACCTGCCGGAGGAAGCGAGGGCACGCTGCTCTCACTGTGTGTGTGTGTCTGTGCCGACCCGAGAGTAGGTCACCCCGCCCCCCGCACCCGTGCCGAGGTGCGAGGGGCGGGGTGACCTACTCTCGTACTCGCTAACGAGAGTCAACATAAAAACTTTTTTCAACAAAAACTTTAACCGCCGAAAAAAACTGAAAAGCAAAAAATAATAATCCTCTTTTATTTAACCTTAATAACTAAGTTCATTTATGTTCGTTTATGTAAGTATACCTAAGTATATATTTTTGTAATTATTTTGAGTTTTTAATTTTAGTTTTTAGTTATTGAGTAACTAAGTTGATAAAGTAATGTAAGTATACCTAAGTAATTTTGAGTCGGCGCCAAACAAGCAAATTAATTACGTAAAGCGTGATGCGCGGCGGCGGCGCGGCGCGACACGCCTCTTTGCAGGAAAATGCAGAGCGTTCACGAAGTTAATGTCAGCAAGACAGCAACCCGAACGGGCACACAGGTGAGGACACACGTCGTTACGAGTGATCTTAGCGGAGAGCGCATTTTTGGAATATTGATGTTTATCGCTGGAGATTTCACGTTGCATTGTTAATTGGCTGCATGCGATCATAAAGAAACACATACATACCCACATACACCCTCGCATACATATATATACCCTTACAAACATACATACACTTGAAAAACATAACCCTCCTTCTTACGCAGTCGGGTAATAACAGCACGGCCGGTGAGAAGAACGCGCGGCTTGCGAACCGGTGGCGCGGCTCATCCGTGTTGTTTACATTGAAGAATCCCATCGCCGTCGTCGGTAGTTCCCACGAGGGTACATTATTATAGATGTATCGCTGCAATTTGCAGCATACTGCGTTTCTGGCGGCCGCTGTGAAGTATAAGACAGGAGCGCAGCTGCGCCTCTATCCGTCATCTCCCATCACGAAGAGCAGGGTCCGCTTCAGGTGGCCCCCGTGCTGCAGTACGGAACCTGTCCGTGGTCCCCCATCACGAAGAGCAGAGTCCGCTGCAGGTGGCTCCCGTGCTGCAGTACGTACCTGGGCCCGTGGTCCCCCATCACGAAGAGCAAGGTCCGGTCCAGGTGGCCCCCGTGGTGCAGGGCGCGCAGGAAGCGCTCGGTGGCTCCGTCCGCCGTCGACAGCATGTTGAAGTCGTCGTGCGTGATATCCGCCACGAACGTGAACCCGAAGTGGCTGCCCGGCAGCTGCAGGAACTGGAACCGACAGACACCGACCATGTCGCACCGGAGACCTCGCATCATTGTCATTATGATCTTTGCTGGACATACACCTTCTCCATGTCGCTGTCGTTTGCGACTTTTAGTATTCCCCCTCTTTTCACAGACTTTTTGGACAGACTCCTCGGCTAGAAGGGCCGGTTTCCCTATAGATTTCCAAAGAGCATATTACTCGTCCGTCCGAGTACAGGACCAGAAGCGTGAGACGTAATCTCTCTTAAACTGTTCACTGCCGGACTGGACTGGAAGATGTCTACAATGATATATAGATGTGTATGTGAAATGTCCACAAAATACAAGCTTCTGGAATGGAAAAGGCGAGTACATTACTTATTTTCGGTTTACCGATGATTTAGTGATCATGGTACAATCGATGGAAGAGCTCAGCAAGTCAGCACGATGCTCGAAGACCTCAATAGTTTTCAACGGGTGATCCTCAAGCTGAACATGGATAAAAGGAAAGTTATATCGAACGCCCATGTAGTGCCCACCCCAATATCTGTGGAATATCCCAATATGTTCGCCCTCTTCCCTCAAACATGGTTGAGGAGAGCTCGGGCTGGCCCATGCTGGAGCTGGACTGCTCGCCGTACACACGCATGCATGTTAGTTAAGTGTAAATTAAAATTTTGCCTTCCTCTTGCATAACTTAAAAAAAAGTTATAAATGCATATATTAGTTCATAAAAGGCACGGACCCTGGAGACTGTAGAGAATAAATTTGTTAAATAAAAAAAAAAACTGTGGGAAACTCCACTCTTGAAGTTGTTAACAAATACGTCTACCTGGGACAAACGGTCCGAGTAGGCAGGTTCTTTGCGAGAGATCAATCGTCGAATCCAACTCGGCTGGGCAGCGTTCGAGAAATTCAAAAGCGTCTTTTCGTCCGATATGTTGTAGTGCCACGCTTTAGAGAAGGCTATACTCTGAATTTCTCTGCGGGCTCAAATCAGGAATGGTAACACACCGGTCGTACACTTTCGCCTTTAAGGTTTCTTAATTTCCCGAGCGCCGCTCGGCCAAGTTTGATTCTGCGACTGTGCTGTTTCACAATGTTTCACAGTAGTCGCTTGGTAGTCGCCAGTGGAGTTCCCCAGCTCCGAGAGCAGCGCGCGGAGCGGAACTCACCTGCTCCGTGATGTTCATCATGAGCCGGTGTCGCGGCGTGTCCCCCATGCAGTACGCGCCCGGCTTGCTCGAGTACCAAGATGGCGCGCCGCCCTCGTCCAGGAACACGGCGCGCAGGTAGTGGTCGGCAGGCTGCCGCTTAAACCCGTTGAACCGGTACTGGAACGTGCCGATACTGGGCATGTCCTCGAAGTATGCCGTGTGGAATCTAACACATGTTTACACTATTTTAGATACTTATTTTTGTGGCGAACGAATACGATCGTTTTTCCTTCATAAACCGAAAAATATAGATCGTAAAAATATTTAAAAACCTGTTTTAGCTTATGCTAATGAAGCTCTTTCATAAGATACCCCACATGATATGGTTCAATCACTTTAAAATTTGGCCCTCATTCCTTGCATAAAGACACATTTTTTTTGTGATTAAATTAAAAATGTCCAGTTTTCGGATTTTCTCCTATATGTGTACTCTAACACAATGCTTCTTGCCAAATTTTATATTTCTAGGTCAACGGGAAGTACCCCATAGGTTTTGATTCCCTTGTGAGTGTCGAAATTTGCGTTTTTACGACATATTAGAAATTTTATTTTTCTTTCTACAGCAAGATACTATGGATTCAAATCGTATATGAGTAAAGGTGCAGTACACTCACCCCATCTGTTTGAGCTTGTAGAAGATGAAAGGGAAGCCGTCCAAGGTCTCCTTGCTCATGGATCGCCGCAGGTCCGGCAGCTCGAGCTCAGTCTTGCCAGTGAGGATCGGGAACAGTGCGGCGGGCGTGCCGTCGCCCACTATGTTGTAGCTGCGGGACGCCATGCAGCGGTTACATAGGACGCGACGCGGGGAGGTTTACTTACATTATTCATTATATTTTTAAAAGAACTGCTTCTGTTTTTTCATGTTGCGAACACATATCGAGGAATATGATTCAGATTGTTAGGTACTACTGTAGCGTTAGTAATGTAATGATTGTATTCTATCTCGTACGGCAGCGCAGCGCAGGGAGGGTCGCGGGCGAAGCGCAGGGAAGGTCGCACGCGTCGCTGTGCACGGAGGGCTGCTGACTGACCTGTTGACGTAGCGGACAAGTGTATGTTGTGTATCTACCTGTTGAGGACGGTAGCGCGCAGCTCCTCGGTGAGGTATTTGTAACTCTTCGGCATTTTCCTGATGAACGCGTCTTTGGAGGTGGAGTCGAAGCCGAATATGAGCACGTCTACGGGTCTCCCGCCCCCCGCTGGGACCCGGGCCGAGCTCGCGCGGAATCCTATGCCGTATCCCTTCCATTTTATATGCTGGGAGCTGATTGGACATAAATCACATTACTGATTATTTATCGAATATAGTTGTAAACGAGTCAGGCTTGCAAGTAGCGACGACCTAAAGTTTTAACCATCAACAATAAGTAATAATAATAATTTATTTGACTAAGAAATACAAATTATGCAATTGAATACAATTAAAAAGAGTTACAAATTATCGAAAAAATTGATTCCTATGGGCCCCAAACTAGGCTAGGCCTGTATCTTGGCGCCCAAGAATGAAATTTAGCAGATGAACTTTTCATTTGCGCTGACGTAAACATCATACATGCTTTGTCCAAAATAAATAACACGAATTAACACAAACTTAAATGATTAGAAATTAAAATAATAACAATGCATGCAAACATTACGATCTAATACAAATATTGATAGTACCTAATTAATCTTAAATTGATTGAGAATTAATGAGAATTATTGAATTATTGAGAATTAATAAAACAAAACATAGAACTAAATTTATTTATTTAAATTGAGTTATCAATTTAAAAATTTAAAATTGAATTGTACTGCCATATATTATTATATTCAAATTATTATTACTTCCTACGATAGTATTTTCGTATAAGGTCATTAAAATTGGTGCAATACTACCTGTTACAAAATTTCATGTGTATGTAGTGTCGTCTATTTCTTGGTTTTACAGAGCTTCAAAAAGTGATGAGGGAGATACACTGTCAAAGGCTTTGGAACGAAAGCCGTGTAAAGCGTAATCATATAAAAAATATAAAGGAAGGAAATAAAGACACATATTAAGTATGTTATTATCTTAGTGTAACACTGACTTATCTTTCCGCTTCCCCGTGCACATAATCCTGACATGGTCGCTCCTCTCCAACACGTAGGGCTCTCTCCCTTGCACTCGTTTAGAGGAACCGATCACGTATTTAGCATCGCTCATGTATATTATGTCCTGGTAATTACATTCAATGTTTCCGATATCTGCGTGGATCTCTTCGACGACCTTACATTCGTGGAGCTGCAACAATTAAGTAAATGCTTTAATACGATTAATAGACTATTTTATTGTCGAACTATTTCGTAATGCCATGTCATAAAATATATAATGGCACCAGCTTCAAGAACATGATCGCATGCCGACCTCTATGTTCACTGATGCTGACTGAACATTACACACAATAATACACACGTACCTACCTGTTGGCTTTTACGTTTTTGAGAACTTGCATTTTTGCTTGCGTTGCTTAATACGTTTCACAATTATTATTATTACATTTAAGAGAAGCGACAAAACGATGTCACGGTTTAAACAGATCAACGTGTCGTGTGGCCAACAATAGCTGTTCTGCCAGAACTAGCTATTGTTAATCAAAAATAAACTATTGGTGATTGAACAAAACAATTGATTGGTGCTTAGGTGGTTAAGATATACAAGCGTAGTAAGTACATTATCAGCTGCTCTGTAGATAAGAGTAGAGTAGAGGTACTCACGTAGCACTTGACCCAGTCGCGTCCGGCGCACACCAGCGTCACGTTCTTGTCGAACTGCGTCACTTCCTTCGCGAACGGGTCGAGGCGCGGTATCTCGCAGCCTGTCCCTTTGTCTTCTTTCAACGACTCTTCTAGTCTGACCTCTATACTCCTGTTGATTACACATTATTTTACCATAATGGCTCGCTGTGTCGTGCCTACACTTAGCCTATAATATGAAAACAAATTATATGTATCTCGGTTGCACACAAGTCGTTCGAGCAGGAGCCGAGACTGGCCGCCACTGCACTGCGTGCGACGCGGATAATATCATTTAGTTGTATACATGGCAGGGTAAGTGTGCGGTCGTCACGTTCTGTTCGAGCGGTATAATTGGGATATTGTAAAGACCATTTTTATGTATTTATTTGAAGCTTTTATTTAAAGGAAATAATTCCAATATTTTTGTGACTGAGGTGTTTTCATGTATATATTTTTAAGTTTTGGCGGAAGGAAAGCGACGTAGTAACATTCGCCTGTTACTTGTGAGTGTTGAATCTTCCTGTTTCATTCATACCCTTATATTTCAGATTGCATTGATCCGAAAAAAGATTACTTAGACTGCTTTTACGTCACATTCTATAATAAATAAAAGAGAACACTTTATTTATGCCGTCATTGCCGGCAAGTTGTATGCCGTCACAACTCACAGCACTCCCTTCTCCAAAACTTAAAAATTACTATGAACAATATAAATAACAAAATATTGAAAAAGTTCCGTATAATAATAACAATAGTTTACAACTTAATCTGCAAGAACCGACTTCAAAATACACAACTTCGTTTACTTGGATTACATAATTTCCCAGTTATTTTATTTTTTAAACCAATGTACAGAACCGATTTTAATAAAATATATAGACAGTATATGGATAGTAGTATGAAAATTAAAAAAAAAAAACAATGAAATGAAATGAAATTTATTTGCAAGAATGTAGGTAAACAAGGTCTTAGAAATGAATCACAATTTTCCATTACATTCGATCATTTCATCATTAGCAAAGTAATCGCGTAATAAACATATAGAAAAAAGACATGCAGACGAATTGAGAAACTCCTCTTTTTAGAAGTTTGTTAAAAATAGTAGAAAGTTTCAAATAAAAACAAAATAAATACGTAAAAATTGATTTTATATAGCCAACTGTATGAGATAATTGCACAGTAATTAGTAAATTAGTAATCCACAAGCAGCAGCGCGTCAGCGCACCGTAGTGAGTATCGTTAGATCACGTTACTGGTTGACGAGGAATGAATGTGTTCGTGAACTGTGTGCAGCGTGTTCCCGGGGTGGCTAGCTCCTACAGTGGTAAGGGTCAACAGGCTTACTTGGAATTAAGTACCATACATTAAGGAGACCCATTTAAAATCTGTAAAACTCAAGAATAATATATAATCAATTTTATTTTATTTCTCAGAAATGACTAACCGTAGGTATATTTAACATTATAATAAGTTGGTACGTGAGGTCAGCGAGCCCGGCTCGGTATCGGATCGGAGCCGTGTCGTGTCGGTGTCGGTGTCGGTGTCGTTATCGGTTAGCATTGTGTTAGAGTACACATATAGGAATAAATACGAAAACTGGACATTTTTAATTTAATCACAAAAAATTGTGTCTTTATAAAAGGAACGAGAGTCCAAATTTTAAAGCGAATTAACCGTTGTAATGCTGATGACGCTACAATATACCGTCGAAGACTAGAACAACATTACTTAGTCATTCTCTGCAGATGTTCTGAAAGCCTTCAGATCTCAGCCAAGCATAATACTAATGTTGCTTTCTTATATTTCATAAAATTCATAAATAATAGATAATCGCACTAGCTTGACCTGTAACTTCCAAAATGAGTCGCCTCTATTTCTTTAAAAGTTTACATACACGATGGTTAAGTTTTACATTAATTACAAGCAAGCGCCAGATTTTAGGGGCGCCTGGCGATCAATCGCGAAAAAAATACACTGATTGTCCTTGCCTTGGGCGCATTATATAGTATTGTAGCATCTTACATTAACCCCCTCCCCCCCACACCGTTGATAAGGATAGCTGTTATACGACGCTGCTCTCCTATAATTATCTAAAAGAATGTGATTCATTGAGGAGTGAGACGCCGACCGTTTTGTAAGCAGTGTGGCAACAAGCTTAGGTAAATTTCGTGTCTGCAATATATAAACATTTCGGAAAGGTTATGTTATAAATAACTATTAACGGGTTGTAACAAATACTTTTGTTAATCGGTAATAGGCTTGCGCTTGACCTTTAAACTTATAGATATGCGACAGTGTCGGGGAGCTCCTTACGACAGTGTTCTAGAGTGTACGCGATGAGTGAACTGAGTGCAGTGTCACAACCTGCACGCAGCTTGGCTATCGCATCGCGGTGGACTCTAGAATACACTGTACTCAACGGTTCCGGAAGATTATATTGTGAACCGGCGCCGCGCGTCCTATGTGACGACAAGGACGAGAGACAATGACACATACGATGTGTCAAATTGTGTTTCTAAGTCTGTTCATGAATATTAATAAGAAATATTTAACAGACGTTTTGCTACCCCGTGAAACCGGCACCACCGACAGTACCGACACCCACAACACTTGCCCTCGAGTGAACATGTCCGAACTACTCCGAACACAGTTGTCACTCATTTTTTATTGATAACGTTGAACTATTCAAATAATGAAGTGAGTGAAAGCGCTCCATTGGATCTCGAGACAAGTATATAGGGATAGCTATCCGATATCGAGCTGACCCGAATGAACCATTACCTACTATGAAAATAAACTCAATCATAATGATAGTGATATTCTGTTTTTCATGTTGCGTAACGGAATAATGCATGTATTTTGAATGAGAATGGCGATGACGTGATAGCTGTGATGGGCACGCCTAGTCGCGACGTCGATCACTACAAACAGTGGACATTGATGAATGTGCAGAAGCTCGAGCAGATAATAGCTTTCCATGCATCAACTGTTCGCTACTCACCTAATTATTGAACTTCTGAAAATGCAAAAATAAATATAATTAGTAGAAGCGATTAACAAAACAGAAAGTATGATCAACTGCAGGACTAGCACGAGTAGACAATTCAGAAAGTATGATCAACTGCAGGACTAGCACGAGTAGACAATTCAGAAAGTATGATCAACTGCAGGACTAGCACGAGTAGACAATTCAGAAAGTATTATCAACTGCAGAACTAGCACGAGTAGACAATTCGTCTTACAATAATTACCAGTGGAAATAAACACATTGACATAGTGGCTAAGAACGCTCTGTCCAGGCCTGCTGCGACATACTAAACAAACTACCTACAACATTTGAGCATGAGCACAATACAGGAAAAGAGGAAAATCAACAATACAAACACATAGGTATCAAAAGCGGTTTTTGGTTCCAGAGCCAATCGAGCGGCTAGTGTAGCTCGACGCTGGTACGATGTGGCCACTTGCGTTAGTTTACTGGCGCGTCTGCCATCTAGTCAGTCACCGAGAGAGCAGTGCGCAGCATGGTTGCATCATGTCGGCTGCAGTACTCGTGACCGAGTGGCCCTGGGGTCACTAAGTCTGGGCTGGTTTGCACAGCGGGCAGGCGTAGACCAACACAACCAACCCGCGCCACCAATGGTAACGGTACATTTAGGAAATTACGTGACAAAGGTAACTCATTCTTCTTGATGGAGAACAGGCAAGCTCGTCTTGTTGGTGTTTAATTAGACGCGATTTTCATCACCCCAGGCGGGCTGAGTTCTTAAGCTCGATTCATACGCACAACCGACCATACTTTCTCTTAATGCCTCGATTTCCGCCTTTTTGGCTCTTGGTAGTATACAGACCCTCGAGGTACCTAAGGTGGCGTAATCGTCATTTGATTGGACGAGCGTCAAAGAACACTCGACTCGAATCGATCGTTCCCTCGAGAAATCTTTATTCCAAGAGCAGAAAGTCGAAACCCGGTCAACGCCACACCGATATACACGAGAAGATCCGCAGCCGACTGATTTCGGCGAAATCCATACTATGGATCGGTCTTCAAGATATGCCATGAGCTTTCTATTCAGTACATTGCTCCATTATTTTGTAGAAAATGTAGTGTCCATGTGAGGTGAGCTAGTAACGCGTTAGAATATGCAATAATGCATGTACAGTAGCACGCCACAACAGTAGTCAGTGACGATCAGAACCGTGGGAGTGTCTTCAGGAGCGTCCCGCGCCCCGGCGTGCGTCAACGAGCGATGTCACCGCTGCGTCGGCAGACTAGATTAGCTAATAACAGTAGCACGATTACATTTAGCAATCACAATCTTGCTCATCATAACTGTTGATCCGTTTCCTTGGTGAATTAATGAACTACAGAATTGATTAACCTCTATAACTTTCTGATCCATGCTTTGAATCGAATTGAAATTTAAACTTCGTATTCGTGAGTTGATGAATGGACCAGAATGTTAAAAAAAATCAATATACCGGCGGTATCAGTGTAGCCATCTACCAACTGAACAGCTGTGAGTTTAGTAGCAGAAGCCAGTAACCCAAGCAGAAAAGTAAGTTTGGGGGTTGAGCTGCCCGCGTCCGTAGGAGAATACCCATTAGTAGTAGTGGGATTGGTAGTGGCACGGACAACAAACGGTTTTTATTGTATATCAAATATTTTTGTGTTTAATTGTATATGTATGTTTACGGACGAAGAGACAACTCAGCTGTTTCAACAAATCAGTGAGACGGCAGATCTGGCTCAACGGCGATATCCCACAGCTCAGCTTGTTCTTGTGGGGGATTTTAATGGTCACCGCCAGGAGTGGCTATTCCCATACCAGAAGACAGACCATGCAGGCAGAGAAGCGTATAACCTAGCGATGTCGCTAAATCTCACCCATCTGGTCAAGGAAGCTACGCGAGTGCCCGACGTTGACAACCACACAGCCAACTGCTTGGACCTTTTGCTGAAGAATGATCCGGACAGATATTCCATTTCAGTGTCTGCACCACTTGGTGGTTCCGATCACTGTCTGGTGAAGGCTGTATCGTCTTATACTCCGCCAGATCAGAGCCCTAGAGGTATGCGGCGGGTATGGCGGTACAAGTCAGCAAAATGGGACGACATGCGGGATTTTTTTGCATCTTACCCTTGGCGGCAAGTATGCTTCTCTTCTTGTGACTCAACAGACTGCGCAATTGCCGTCACGGAGGTGATAAATCAGACAATGGAATATTTCATTCCATTTTATGATGCTTGTGTGCCCTGGATATAACATATCGATCAATTGGCTCTCGAACCTTGACTCAACCGTATCAGGGCGTTTATTTCTATTTAATCGTTACTTATTGCGTTACATATGTTTTTTTTTTTAAATAAATACTATATGTCAATTGTAAAAAAAACCTGCCGTGGAAGAGAACTCTACAGATCTATAAAAAAGCTTTTAAATTACTTTTTGCTACAAAAAAAACAAGAATAAAACAATGTTTCATTGTAAATTAGATTAAAAAACGGATACGTACCAGAGCTCTGCAAAGCGGTTTGTCTCTCTCTCTCTCTCTATCTATCTCTATCGCTCTCTTTGGCTAAATATATTTATGCATCTACTAAAATTACAATTTAAACTTAGGATAAAGTTTGATGTTCAAGGTTCCATGCATTTCGAGTGTAAAGTTCTCACCTTTTGTCGTTGGGATCGACATAATTAATAACAGTATCACTACTGTCATTTCTAGAAGCAACACTACTGTTTTGTGAAGTTTTGGAAGCAGCACTACCGTTTTGTGCAGTTTTGGAAGCAGCACTACCGTTTTGTTCAGTCTTAGAAGAAGCACTACTATTTTGTGCAGTATTGCCAGCGAGCGATAGGTGACTAGAAGTAAACCAAAACCAGTTAGAAAAAAATAACAGTAGAAGACAAAAAATATTTAAAAAAAATAGTAAACAATATTAGAAAAAGTAAAGAATATTAGAAAAACAAACAACATTAGAAAACAAATGAACATGCATTTTAATAGATATAATCACGTCTAGTTTCCCTTATATATACGGGTTAGGCAGGCAGAGCATCAAATACCATGAGGCCATTTGGCGTCTCATTTGACCGTGGTTACAGGGCAGGGTTACATACATGGAAGAGGTATTAGAGGGTTAGACTGTAAGAAGTATAAAATGGTAGCTTGCAGTGATACGGGTCAACCCATTCTACATTAACGCCAATGTTCCTCAAGCCCCTTAACAAAGTGACAGTATGCCCGGGCATAGAAGCAGCTGCTAGAAGCACCGACCGTTGAAAATAATAAATAAAAAACCGGACAAGTGCGAGTCAGACTCGCCCACCGAGGGTTCCGTGCAAACTAGTAGATAAAAGGGGGAAATTATATATTTTTTATATTTTCCTTCATAAACTGAAAAATATACATCGTAAAAGTACCTGTTTTAGCTTATGCTAATGAAGCTCTTTCATATGATACCCCACATGAGACGGTTAATTCACTTTAAAATTTTGGCCCTCATTCCTTGCATAAAGACACTATTTTTTGTGATTAAATTAAAAATATCCAGTTTTCGGATTTTTTCCTATATGTGTACTATAACACAATGCTTCTTGCCAAATTTCATAGTTCTAGGTCAACGGGAAGGTATATATAGGTTTTGATTCCCTTGTGAGTGTCGAAATGTGCATTTTTTACGACATATTCGTCTGTAACTTTTTTTACGAAACTGAGAAACATTATTTTTCTTTCTGCAGCAAGATACTATGGATCTGCGTATATAGTTTTAATTTCAACTATCGAGTTGAAGTTGAAATTAAAACTATACTAAGGTATCGACCTTCACGCGTTCCTGAGATAAAGGTTTTGACACCCGGACAGACGGACAGACAGACAGACAGACGGACAACATAGTGATCCGTTCCGTTTTTTTCCTTTTGAGGTACGGAACCCTAAAAACAACAGGTTGCACTCCGGGAGTGCCGGCAGATGTGAAAACTAAAAAATAAAATAGCAAAATGACTCGTGAAGAATTTGAACCTCCGCCCTCCGATGGACAAATTGAAAATCATATCGGTGCTCTAACCTACTGAGCTAACGAGTCCTATGTGCACGTGTCGAAAATAAGCATTCGGCGCAACGAAATGACGTCATGCTAGAAGGACAAACTTGTACATACAATAAGGAACTTTAAATGCAGAACGTTAGAATAGGTTTCTGACTAAAATTATCCGTCCGTCTTACGAATTTTAATCTGACGATCTGACGCGAGTTTAACATTTTTTACCCATCCAAAAATGCACAACGCCGCTAAAGAAGTTTTCACTTCAAAATTAGCTGTACGTCCACCACAACGACTGACCTTACGTCACTATACCTGTCGCCGTTGCGGTGCCGCTTAAGCCGCATTTCAATCGTAGATCTTTTAGCGTTGTTGAAGTAGTAATTTTGTATAAGAGGCAACGGAGCTGCGGACAAGATCGTGTTAAACTAGAATTTCAACAAACAAGCACCAAATTAAATATGACATTTTTGTCCAGCTAGCGCCATCTAGTAAAAATATGGAGAGTAAAATTTTGTTTTGTTTTATCTGGAATTATGTCTCGCAAGATATTTTCCACCAAATGGAATATTTTTATTGCATTGCCATCAACAGTGGGATTGAAATTAATTCTTCTACAATTGATAACTTTCGTTTGTATCATTCATTAAAAGCGCACGATCTGCTCTTATTTATCAGACTTCAAAAAAGGAGGAGTTTCTCAACTTGGTTATATTTTTTGTGTTGTTACCTCAGAACTCCGACATTTATAAGCAGATTTGACAAATTCGTAATCAGATCAATAGTTTGTTTTTAATAGGGGATTGAAATTTCCCATGAATGTATCACCATTTTAGTAACAGGGGCATGGAATTTAGTATTTAGGATATTATTTAAACATCAATATTATTATTACAAATACTTTTACAACAGAGATGGATTAAGGTGGTCAAAATAGGGTTGAAAAGTTCGATGAAATTTAATTTTACTACAATTTTAATAAAAAAAAACATTTACTTTAATTTAAAGAAAATTAAACAATAGTATTGAGGTTAACAAATAAATATTAACACACACTATCCGAATATTTTTGCGACAAAAATTAATTAAAGTGATGATTAACTTTCCATTAACATATTACAAAAAAATAGGGCCTTTATCCAAGGAAGGAAACTTATTTGATACTAAAAAAAATTAATGAAATTTGCACAAAATTTTAATTTCTTACTAAGTAGATATTTTTAGGGTTCCGTACCTCAAAAGGAAAAAAACGGAACCCTTATAGGATCACTTTGTTGTCCGTCTGTCTGTCCGTCCGTCCGGGTGTCAAGACCTGTATCTCGGGAACGCGTGAAGGTATCGTTTTGAAATTAAAACCATATACGCAGATCCATAGTCTTTTGCTGCAGAAAGAAAAATCAAATTTCTCAGGTTTCGTAAAAAAAAGTTACAGCCGGGGTTACAAAGTTACTCACAAGGGAATCAAAACCTATGGGGTACTTCCCGTTGACCTAGAACTATGAAATTTGGCAAGAAGCATTGTGTTATAGTACACATATAGGAAAAAAAACCGGACAAGTGCGAGTTAGACTCGCCCACCGAGGGTAAAATATACATCGTAAAAATATTTAAAAACCTGTTTTAGCTTATGCTAATGAAGCTCTTTCATATGATACCCCACATGAGACGGTTAATTCACTTTAAAATTTGGGCCCTCATTCCTTGCATAAAGACACTATTTTTTGTGATTAAATTAAAAATATCCAGTTTTCGGATTTTTTCCTATATGTGTACTCTAACACAATGCTTCTTGCCAAATTTCATAGTACTAGGTCAACGGGAAGTACCCCATAGGTTTTGATTCCCTTGTGAGTGTCGAAATGTGCGTTTTTTACGACATATTCGGCTGTAACTTTTTTTTACGAAAACTGCGAAATTTTATTTTTCTTTCTGCAGCAAGATACTATGGATCTGCGTATATGGTTTTAATTTCAACTCGATACCTTCACGCGTTCCCGAGATAAAGGTCTTAACACCCGGACAGACGGATAACAAAGTGATCCTATAAGGGTTCCGTATATTCCTTTTGAGGTACAGAACCCTAAAAATCGTATCGGAATCGTAGATCTATCTTGTATAAAAAAAAGAAAACAACTATTTTATATTAATTATACTATTTTAATTAAATCACAAAAAATAGTGTCTTTATGCAAGGAATCAGGTTCCACATATTAAAGTTCTGTGACCGTATCATGTGGGGCATCATATGAAAGAGCTTTATTAGCACAAGCTAAAGCAGGTTTTTAATTATTTTTACGATGTTTATGTTTTTCGATTTATGAAGTAAAAATGAAAATATAAAAATAAAAAAACCCTTTATCTACTAATTTGTACGGAACCCTCGGTGAGCGAGTCTGACGTGGGAACGTAACTGAGGCGACAGCAATATGAGAGCGGGGTGGGTGCGGGGCTGAAGCGGGTCAAGAACGCAACAGGTACGGTACAGGTCCGGTGGAAGCGTGACGAGAATGGACTTTTTTACGCGTACGAAATAGCAGGTAAGCTAGTTTCGAATAAAAATAATACCATAGGATGCGAGGTATAATAAAGGGCACGCGTTGTTGACATGAACAAATTATTAATTTAAACCATTATGGCTGACTTTCTCACTCTTACTGAGCAATAGATATTGGAAAGAAGATGTAAAGTGTATCTCACCAAAAACATTTCATGTAAAATTGATTGCCATGTGTCGCATTGTCGTGCCACTTTCACTGACAAAAAGATATCAGATGAGATCTGAGTGAATCTGAAGAGCCAAGCCGCTAACTCTACAATACTTATCTTTGTAAGCCTTCAATCAAGTTTCATGGAACTATTACATTACTATTCTAATTATACAACATTCAAGAGCAGACATTTTAATTTCTCTTTCTTTTCTTCCTCATAAGTCCATGTTATGTCCATGTTACATGTTATGCGACATAATTTGTTTGTTATTGTAACTGACCTAATTATTACCCCTTCTCTAACAAGATCCCCGTCCCAAATCCAAGCTTCTAAATAAGCTCTCGGTTGAGATTATTATAATTTTCTGTGTAAATAAGCCCCTAAGTAACCTAAATTGAATTGAATTGTTTTTGAATGATATTTATTTTGTGTTGTATGTTTTTTGTCACAATAAATTTCTGTCTATGTCTAAAACAAATCAAATCATCAACGAAGATCGAATATGTATGATACAAAACCATATTTACTAATCAAACAACGAACGAAAACGACACTATCCATCCATACGTACGCAGGATGTATAAGTTACTCTACGGTACGCAGCAAGAGTACTAATTTTGCAATGCAATTCAATATAACAAAGCGCGCAAAACGAAAGCGTGTGCTAAAGTTGACGCGCGCGCCATCTATAGTGTATCTGTGTATCTATAGTGTCGCCGTTAGAAACTAATAGTGTGTGAGTGGCAAAGTTGACGTATTTTAAATGTGAATTAAATCTATAGTATAAAAGCTAAATAAATGAAACTTTGTATGTTTTATAAATGTACTGGCTACTTTTTATCCTGAAAATTTGAGTTCTGTAGTCATATCGAAATTAGGTTGTGTTAAAGAAATATAGTTCACCCTTTAAAAGGGTTGGAGGGTGAAAAATACAAATATCTTAATTTTTCTGTTGTTTATGTACCAATCGTAGTTTGCATACCAAATTTCAGCTTTCTGAGACTTCAGGAAGTACCCTATATTTTTGATGACGATAACGGGTAAACCCAAATAGGGGTTGGAGGGTGAAAGTTACAAGTAGTAACTTTCACAACAAGTTTCACAACTTTCAAGTACAAGTTAGTAGGTATACAAATGTCTTAATTTTTCTGTTGTTTGTGTGCAAATTGTAGCCTACATACCAAATTTCAGATTTCTAAGTCTTCGGCAAGTACTTTATCTTTTTGATGATCACCAGTTAATCAGTGCTAAATCGGCGTGTTTTAGGTATCAATAAAATCGAAAGTATAAAAGCTAGATTCATGAAACTTTTTACATTTTATTAATCCGGGGACCACATTTGATCCTGAAAATTTGAACTCTCTAGTGTAATCGAGGCCGAAGCTATGACGGTCTAAAAATCCGACGAATCGCTTCGAGAAAAGATAGTCCCAGTTGTACCCGCTGGCTCACATGGCGGGGGCACGGTCGTGCCCCCAGATCTCATCATCATCTCTCAGCAACTAGACGTTATCCTGCCACTTCTATGTGGTCATTCGTTCACCTTGTGGCTGGTACGCTTGGTGGGGCGTGCTCTTCACTCAAGAATATTTCGGCCTCCAACGGCCATCAGTTGTGCACGCTAGTGTACCTATATGTTCAATCTCGCAGAGACTCCGAGCATATTCCTTTCCACAGCTCGTTACTTGACATAGTGAGTGACCACACTTCCGATTATATTCGTCGACACTGTTACTACCGGTAGCAACCGGTAACCAAACATACTTAAATATAGACAGAAATATACTCATTTAGATACCTATTGCATGCACTGCAGCCATCGTTCACGACACCATTCTGTTCAGTGAATATTTATAATTCGTTCAAATAATTCCCAATGTCAGTAAAAATAAAAATATACAGACGACAACAATGAACATCAGATATACCATAAGACGATTTTGTAATACAAAGTTTGTTTGTAAGATATAATTTTGCACATCTTTTACTAAGGGTTCGATTTACACACTATGTAGAAATATTTGCGATTTGAGAGTTGACGAGTTGACTCTATAATGAACTTTCTTCAGAATGATGAATGACCTCTTCAGGTATATCCGTTCTTCACTGTTACATTTATGTGTTTATCGAGTGCTTGTATGCGAGAAGCGAACACAGTTTGTACATAGTAGATTGGTTATAGCTAAGCAAACTCAGATATAACTTGAACAATAAGATGCCTGCGAGCTCGTACCTCGTATGCACAGTTAGAAGGTAACAATTGTAGCTTACCTCCTGGTGAGATCCAAGTCCCGCTCTATATACCCAGGGTTCAGGGTGAAGTTGAAGACGACGCACGTAGCTACCACCACCAAACATATCAAGATCTGATTCCTTCGTGAACGATACCATTTTTTCATCATTACTGCTATCTGAAAATTGAGAGAACATTTCATTAGTGTTATTTTATTTAATTTGTTACCCAATCGCCTATCAACGAGAGTCACTTTCGAATATATATAAGTATGAACTATGAATGTTCCTACTAAACCTCTTGTAGTCCAGCAGACTGATCTATTTTGATTCTGATGGTGTGTGTGTGTGGTGTCAGATTAGTTTTACTCTGTATTGGTAGGACACTGACACGTCACTAGAGACACTGATGTCAGACCGAGTAAGTGACGTGTGGAGTAGCTGCAGAGACCAGACAGAGGAAGCGGAGAGTACCTCATTTTTTTATACATAACCACGATCTACGATTGACCACCAACTCGCCTTGTGTTAAGCGACGGTGTGGCCGAGGATGGAGCTCGTCGATCTAGAAGATATCTATTCACTCTAGCCTTGAAAATTCCAAGATTGTAGGTCTCAGGAAACAGAGATGGCGGCAAAGAATTCCACTCCTGTGCAGTACGCAACAGGAATGTGGATCGATATCGCCGAGGACCACTAGCTTTGTTCACGTCTAGACCAGGGGTCGGCAACCTTTTGAGTCGGAAGAGTCAAAATTACAAATTTCAAAGTTTTTAAAGAGCCACAAAAAAAACTTGCCAACAATAAATAGTACTTGCATATATGTTTTTTTTGGATAAGAAAGACATCTATTTATTCGTATATAAGTAGTGTTTTTTCACAATAAATTAGACTCCGTCCAATTCTGATTGAATTCTCGATGCTCTTCTTCAGTTCTACTCTTTTTTTTTGTAGATCGGTGAAGCTGTAGTAAAGATTATTTTTAATTATTATTTAGGTATCCAAAACAGCAGATGACAAGTTTTGCAATTATTTACTATGTCAACGTATACCTACGTAAATAGAGCTGCGAGAAGCTGGGCATAATGAAATATAATAATAAGAAGCTACTTAGTCTCGAGCACCGCCGTAAAGTAGCATGTCTGTCTATTTTCTACAGGATTCATTTCGGGGAATGTGCGCAAGAGCTTCACGACCTAATTCCACCCTCCTCATTTCACTACAGGACTAGCAGAAAGTCGGCGAATTACCACCCATTTCTCGTTCCACCCAGTGAGCCCACAGTACTCCTATGTGAAGTTAGTAAAAATGCGCGAGTGAAGCGAGCGCGAAAGTTGAGAAAGTTTTTAAAATGAAATCCAAGAAGTAATTTGATTTATTGCTCTTGTTTTTTTATTGTGGCAAGCGCCTTTATTAACTACAACACAACAATATACAGACTCAACTAACTAAACTACTACACAAAAACCACATCGATCACCCCAGACCGATAAAGGTCTAAAGATAATCCAATTGCTCAAACCTACTTGTTAGCGCAGTCGGGTAAAAATAAAAAAAGGAAACAGGCGCGAGCGAAGCGAGTGCGTTTTTTTTTTTTAAATCAAATTTTAGTTGTGTTTTTATAGTAATGTTCTTTATTTCTCGTATAATTGAGCCCACAGTATTTGTATGTTAAATAAGTAAAAATGTGCTAACGAAGCGAGCGCGAAAATATAGGTTTTTAAAATTAAATCTTGAAAGTGATTTAATTTATTGATCTTGTTTGCGTAGTCGACTAAAAATAATAAGAAACAGTCAGGTGCGAGCGAAGCGAGCGCGAATTTATTTTTAATAAATTTTTAGTAGTGTTTTTTTTGTAATATGCTTTATTTCACGTATTAGTGAGCCCACAGTATTTGTATGTTAAAATAGTAAAAATGCGCAAGAAAAGCGAGTGTGAAAATTTGAAGATTATTAAAATTAAATCTTGGAAGTGATTTGATTCATTGATCTTGTTAGCGTGCCCAGATAAACCAAACAAGTATCTGTGTTAAGAAAAAAAAAATACCCGACAGGATAAGAACGACTTTTACGCTATCAAAAATTATAAATACAACCATTTGAATTCATTGATTGCAAATTATTATTTCTAATTAAATTTAAACATATTATGACTTTATAGAAAATTACAAACATACGTTTTTATAAGAAAGTATGCGCAAAACCGCTGAAAAAACTATATGGATGCGCATTATTTAGAATAATTCTAGTGAAATCACTTATTTATTACGAAAAAGCTCGTTGGAGTTCTAACGAATCTAACGACACCTCGCACATCAAAATTGGTCAAGCCGTTTAGCCTTGTAGGCGATCATATAGAAACATATACACATACATACATACACTCGAAAAACATAATCCTCCTTCTTACGCAGTCGGGTAAAATGAATTGGAAAAATGGCGAGCGAAGCGAGCGCGAAAATTTTTGAAACTTTTTATCAAATTCAAGGTATTCATATATGCTCATTTTAATATTGTCACATTACTCACATGGCCCAAAAATACAAAGAATATTAAATAACTTAAAGGAGAGGAAGGATTTTTGATAATGGCCAGGATATTGGATATTGCCCCCCCCCCCAACCCCCCCTGCCTACGGCCTTGTGTCACAGCCAAAGCACTGGTGAAGACGCCAAACTTGCGTCTTGCGTCGAAAGCGAATTAAAACCTACATAGAAACACCCGACGATGGCGTCATTCGTGAGCTTCCGACGGACTGACGACAGTGTCGATGCGTGTCACGTCACGGAGAAGTGCGTGAGGAGTGCGTTGAAAAGCGAGTAAAAGTGGCTAAGTGATAGAAATGGTGCCTAATCCTCGTTAATCCCTTCAGAACGATTTTTCAATGTTTTTTTATAAAACAAATGATATTTGCGTATGGAACTAAAGAGCCGCAGCTTCACATCCAAAGAGCCACATGTGGCTCGCGAGCCGTAGGTTGCCGACCCCTGCCTGACCTAGGTCGATTCACGGGCAGTCTAAGTCCGGTGGGTGGTAACCAACCGCGACCGAAGCCTCCCACCGGAGTTGCTGATCTAGCGCGTCCTACGAACGCGGCAAGCTCAGCCCCCGAACCATCCTCAACTCACTGCAGATCTCGTCCACATGAGTGTACGATTGTGAGTATGACGGGGCAAGGCGGACCCTAGGCTAGGTGGGTAAAGGATCAAGGTGATGGTATAAGAGGAGAGAGACCTACCCAGAAGCTGCAGCTACTACTAGCAGTGATCATGATCCAGTGTTCTCTGTTCCCCTGCTTTAATTACCAATCAGATATTTCGTTTTTCTTCTAATAATCAAAGCATAATTTCAAAAAGAAACTGCCAGCTAATCTTCCATGTAGGAAAAATATAATTAGGAAACTGAATTATGGTGTCTGAGTATTTTTTGCAGCTCAGCTAGCCCTATTACTCGCAAGGGGGCAAGCTAGCATCAAACACCTAACGATACCATGACTATCAATCACACACTTGAGAGCTAGTTCTCATCTCATTCTATGTATGCTTACTATCTTCATTCACATTATATTATTTAAAACATCTCTGTCAGACATCGAAGTGAAATAATTCACATTATTAATGCATTTTATTAACTGAAACTCCATAGTCAAAGATACCCACAATTAAAGAAAATACATTGACTTTTCTTTGAGGGTTCCGTACCTCAATAGGAAAAACGGAACCCTTATAGGCTCACTTTGTTGTCCGTCTATCTGTCCGTCTGTCCGGGTGTCAAGACCTTTATCTCGGGAACGCGTGAAGGTATCGTATTGAAATTAAAACCATATATGCAGATCCATAGTACCATGGGCGTAACTAGCTTCTGGTCTAGCATAGCAAGTCAGATTTTTTAGGTCAGATCGTCCGCGGCTGTTTTGTCATACACACTACACAAAAACACCTACATGAAACATAGGGGGGGGGGGTTGGTGTAAAAAATTTTTGGTTAGTAATAAAACATAGGTAATAAATAGCGCGAGCGAAGCGAGCGCGAAATTTTTTGTAATGTTTTTATAGTAACAATGCTTTATTTCTCGTATTAGTGAGCCAACGGTACTTTATTATTATACCCACATACATACATACATTTACTCGAATAAACTTAACCCTTCTTCTTATGCGGTTGGGTAAAAATACTTAATAGGAAATAAATTTTTTAACGAATTTTTTTTTTACTTTTTTTCAAATTTTTATTGTGTTTTTAAAGTAATATGCTTTATTTCTCATATTAGTGAGCCCACAGTATTTCTATGTTCAAGTAGTAAAAACGCGAGCGAAGTGAGCGCGAAATTTTAGAAGGTTTTTAAAATTAAATCTTGGAAATAATTTGTTTCATTGATCTTGTTAGCGTGTCCTACGTTTTGTGGCCCAGATGAACCAAACAAGTATTGTTAAAAGAAAAATGAAATAACCGACTGGATTAGAACGACTTTTACGCTTTAAAAATTATAAATATAACCATTTGAATTTATTGATTGCAAATTTATTATTCCTGATTAAATTTAAACATAAATTTAAAATTTACGTTATCAAAAATTATAAATACCTACAACCATTTGAATGCATTGATTTCAAATTTATTATTACTAATTAAAAAAACATGACTATAGAAAATTACAAACATACGTTTTTATGACAAAGTACCGCTGTAAAAGAATATAAATGCGCATTATTTAGAATAATTCTAGTGAAATCCCTTATTTATTACTAAAAAGCTCGTTGGAGTTCTAACGACACCTCGCACATCAGAATCTGTCAAGCCGTTTAGGCTTGTAGGCGATCATATAGAAACATACCCATATACATACATACATACACTTGAAAATTATAACCCTTCTTCTTACACAGTCGGCTAAAAATAATAGGAAATAATCAGGCGCGAGCGAACCAAGCGCGAATTTTCTCGAAACTTTTTATCAAATTTTAGGTATTCATATGCTGATTTGCTGTTAATGTTGTCACATTACTGACATGGCTCAAAGTACAAAGGATATTAAATAACTTTGAACGATCGGCGAAAATATTCGCTTAACGAACCAGCTGGTCTATTTGCCCTATATTGTTGGCGGCTTGCTGTCCTTGGAAGACGCAGCTCTCAAGATTCAAAGTCTTAGCATAACATGTCAAATAAAATAAATGCTAGTCGCTCGCAACTCCCTACCACCAAGAATACGAACGCTCAGTTAGATTCGGTAATCTTCGTCCGCCATCGTCGCCGCGGCGGTGGCTGGCGACTGTAGCGCTTGCTAACTGCGCGGTTTTTTTATGGCAATAATAATTGCACCGTGCATTTTGCCAGTGTCTACTGCGCGGTTTATTTAAAAGTTAGCACAGAAGGCCCCGTTTACACTTTGATTAGTAATTAGGCGAGTTCATACAATTTCTGCGAGGTTTCCAGGGGGGCAGCTGCCCCCCCCTGCCCCAGCCTGGGTACGCCCATGCATAGTATCTTGCTGCAGAAAGAAAAATAAAATTTCTCAGTTTTCGTAAAAAAAAAGTTACAGCCAAATATGTCGTAAAAATGCACATTTCGACACTCACAAGGGAATCAAATACCTATGGGGTACTTCCCGTTGACCTAGAACTATGAAATTTGGCAAGAAGCATTGTGTTAGAGTACACATATAGGAAAATATCCGAAAACTGGACATTTTTAATTTAATCACAAAAATAAGGTCTTTAAGCAAGGAAGGAGGGTCCAAATTTTAAAGTGCTTAAACCGTATCATGTGGGGCATCATATGAAAGAGCTTAATTAGCACAAGCTAAAACCAGGTTTTTAAATATTTTTACGATGTATATTTTTCGATTTATGTAGGAAAATATAAAAAAATATATAATTTCCCTTTTATCTACTAGTTTGTTTGGAACCCTCGGTGGGCGAGTCTGACTCGCACTTGTCCGGTTTTTTTGTTTATAATATTTTGACATAATAAAACTAAACAGGAAAAAGAAATATTGTCTAAAATGCTAAGATACACCAATGTTATATCATTAGGAAATAAAACTCATGAGATTAAAACATGTTTTTTGTAATTGTATCCGAAGTATTGAACTTACATATTTCAGTCACAAATACTTGTCTTCAGAAAATAGTGGAAAAGTATTAAAACTTATAGTAAACCAACCACATCGGACTTGGATCGTTTGTGGCTGTTTACCCACACATTACTTAGAATAAGGATGTAGATGATAGTTACAGAATAACATCGCACAAATCTGTTGAAACTTTCCCATTAGTCTGCCTGTGACCGCTATAAAATGCACACACAACCTATTGTAATTCCACAAACTTTTAGTGAATAATGTGATATCTGAGAAGAATCTCTTATTTCGCTTTACTGTGTGAGAGCAGCCACCTCTCATTAGCTTCTATTATATTCTTCTATTGTCAACTTTATACAGGAATTAAAATTTATAATATTTGATGACTTCAATTTGCACAATTAAATTATGAATCAATTTGAGTACTAATCTTTCCAGAACTAATCAAGAATCTTTAAACCAGGCTCTACACTAAGTTTAACACAACGTCAATGTTACCCACATTTGACAGTATCTCACTGGCACTATTAGCTACCCATAGAATTGTATGTTATTTGGATCAAATACTAACTGTAACAGGAAAATTGCACAATTTACGATATGCGGAAATCCCAACTGAATGAACGATATTCACATGATAAAAAAATTGCACAAAACATACCTATTTTATTAAATTTACCACCACCAGCTGTGCTGATTAATTTGAAATAATTATGGAATAATGCTTCATTCATATTATTATACAAAAATCTAAAACTAAAATAAATAATGTTTAATATATTGTGTTTGCAATGTTATGCAGTATGAGTAGGTATAAGAGTACTTTTGTTTGAATTAGTAGTTAAATCATGACCAATAAAATTACGTACTCTTAAAAATACCTATTTTACTCACGAGAAGTTGTAGGTATATGGTGCAAGGGTGTGCATTAGAATACAAACCAAACTTTAGGCCCTTCGTATATTAGTAGGTATTTAGTTAGCCATCGTTATCTTATCCTCCGTCTTTAGATCAAAGAACACTATCGTTTAGATCAAGAATAACTTGGACATACAAATATAAAATTTAATCTCGGTAGAGAGTACTTAAATTTAATTTTCTTTGATAATTTCAGTTATTACTTAATTTGATAAAAACAACCTTAAATTTGATAAAAACACCCACAGAGCCACAGACTTTTTTTTTTTTTTTGGTTAATTTTTCCCTTTCGGGAAAGGCAAAGGGTGTCAAGCCCATACAGCCATCGTCTGATGTTATTTTTAATTTCATTATTTCAATAATTTAGGCCATCGTGGCCAAGTCTTTTGTGTTTTTCCATGTGTTTTCATCATTGGTTTTGGTCAAATCAATATTATTAGTATTTTACTCTCGATACATTTGTTTTAAGTCCATAAAATGGTATGTCTGTATGTCATGAATTATTTGACTATTGACATAGTCAAGTTTTTTTTTAGGTTATATTTTAATATTCACAGGATTAAGAGATAAAATTAAATGTCTCCGATTGTATTTGTTATAAAATCATACAGAGGTTTAAAACATTTCTCATTACTTAATAGTTGCTGAAGAGAGCGCGGGATATTTTCATTAGTTTTATATATCTCCAGGAGGCGATCTACTAAAACTAGTCTGACCAAGGAAAATTCAATACAATCAAAGAAAAGATGTTCCAGTGTTTGATCAGCCAGATTGCAATAGTTGCAGGTCGGTGATGATATTATCTTGATTTTATTTAGATGAGCGTTAAAGCGACAATGACCTAACCTAAGACGACAAATTATAGTATAGAATTTCCTTCCACAGTAGCGAGGCCCTTTGGTGAACCAAGGCCTTGATAATTGGTTGTTAACCTCAATATACCACTTCCCTTTAATTAGTGTTATTTGTTTCCAAGTTTCAAGAAATTCTTCACTCAATTGTTTTTTAACAGAGACTAAAATATCTGAACTAGGTATTGAAATAGCTGTAATAGGAATACTGTGAGTATTGTTTGTTATGGATTTAGCAAGAAAATCGGCCTGTTCATTACCAACCACATCTATATGACCTGGAGTCCAGATTAATACAATGTCTTTATTATGCAATGTTGATAAATCATGATATTTGGATCTAATTTCATGGATGATATAATTAGTGGAAGAATTGAAATTTGGATTGTCTAAAGCCTGGAGGACACTCATACTATCTGAAACTATCAACCATTTATTTATGCCGTTCTGAGTTTGGATGTATTCTAATGCTTTAAGTATACCGTAGCTTTCAGCAGTGTACACACTAGCTGAGTTAGGGAGTCTATACCCATACCCTCTTCTACACTGAATGTCATAAAGAGCCGAAGAAACATTGCTAGCATTTTTTGCACCATCAGTATATACGTGATTATATCCCGGCCAATTTTCTAACAGACAATAGACTTCGGATTTATGCCTTAAAGATTTATCAATCACAACTTTGAGATCGAAAAATTTGGAAGAATAACAACCCTGATAACAAGGCAATAGTAAGTTTTCATACAGGTTATTTTCATTTTTAATTTTCATTATTTCAGGTAAATGTTGGAGCAAAATCATAGATTTTGGAGAAGAACCAATGGTAGCCGGAGACTGATTCAGTTTTTCTACAAGGAGATGATTTGTCAAAGACAAGATTTTCAAGATAAACCTGTACGTAAGATATTTAAATCTTAGCATCAGTGGTGGTACACTGCACTCCACCTGCATCGAAATGATGGGAGTGGAATGCATTGCACCAACAATGATACGTAAACACCTATTTTGAATTTTATCTAATTTATCAACAAGCTTCATTACACCTGCATAGCAAAAAAAGGCATACTCAAAATGACTCCTTACGAGTGATTTATAGAGTGTTAGTAGAATTTTAGGGTCAGCACCCATGGGCGTACCCAGGGGGGGGCAGGGGGGGGCAGCTGCCCCCCCCTGGAAACCTCGCAGAAAATGTATGAACTCGCTTAGTTACTAATCAAAGTGTAAACGGGGCCTTATATGCTAACTTTTAAATAAACCGTGCAGTAGACACAGGTAAAATGCACGGTGCAATTATTATTGCCATAAAAAAACCGCGCAGTGAGCAAGCGCTACAGTCGTCAGCCACGATGGCGACGATGGCGGACGAAGATTACCGAATCTAACAGAGCGTTCGTATTCTTGGCGGTAGGGAGTTGCGAGCGACTAGCATTTATTTTATTTGACATGTTATGCTAAGGCTTTGAATCTTGAGAGCTGCGTCTTCCAAGGACAGCAAGCCGCCAACAATATAGGGCAAATCAACCAGCTGGTTCGTTAAGCGAATATTTTCGCCGATCGTTCAAAGTTTTTTAATATCCTTTGTATTTTGAGCCATGTCAGTACTGTGACAACATAAACAGCAAATCAGTATATGAATACCTATAATTTGATAAAAAGTTTCGAGAAAATTCGCGCTCGCTTCGCTCGCGCCTGATTATTTCCTATTATTTTTAGCCGACTATGTAAGAAGGAGGGTTATCATTTATATGATTTTCAAGTGTATGTATTAATGTATATGGGTATGTTTCTATATGATCGCCTACAAGCCTAAACGGCTTGACAGATTCTGATGTGCGAGGTGTCGTTAGAACTCCAACGAGCTTTTTCGTAATAAATAAGTGATTTCACTAGAATTATTCTAAATAATGCGCATTCTTTTACAGCGGTGCTTTGTCATAAAAACGTATGTTTGTAATTTTCTATAAAGTCATGTTTTTTAATTAGGAATAATAAATTTGCAATCAATGCATTCAAATGGTTGGATTTATAATTTTTGATAACGTAAATTTTTATATTTTGATTTTGATATTATGTTTAAATTTAATCAGGAATAATAAATTTGCAATCAATAAATTCAAATGGTTATATTTATAATTTTTTTATAGCGTAAAAGTCGTTATTATCCAGTCAGTTATTTCTTTTTCTTTTAACATAAATACTTGTTTGGTTCATCTGGGCCACAAAACGTAGGATGCGCTAACAAGATCTATGAATCAAATTATTTCCAAGATTTAATTTTAAAAACCTTTTAAAATTTCGCGCTCACTTCGCTCGCGTTTTTACTACTTGAACATAGAAATACTGTGGGCTCACTAATATGAGAAATAAATCATATTTCTTTAAAAACAATTAAAATTTGAAAAAAAGTTTCAATTTTTTTTGCGTTAATTAATTTCCTATTATTTTTACACAACCGCATAAGAAAGAGGGTTAAGTTTATTCGAGTAAATGTATGTAGGTATGTTTCTATAAGATCGCCTACAAGCCTAAACGGTAAGCCTAAACTAGAATTATTCTAAATAATGCGCATTTATATTTTTTACAACGGTTCTGCGACTCAACAACATATTAAGCGTAACAAAATCGTAAGTTACACGTCGGGTTTTTAGTTTTTCTTTTAATATATATACTTGTTTATTTGTATTAATTATAAAAGTGCTGTGAACTTGCTAATACAAACAAATAATTTACAAATTTTAATTTAAATAACCTTTTCAATTTTCGCGCTTAACATTTTTCTAATTTAATATAGAAGTACTATGGGCTCACTAATACGAGAAATAAAGCATATTACTATAAAAACATTACAAAAAATTTCGCGCTCGCTTCGCTCGCGCTATTTAATTACCTATGTTTTATTACTAACCAAAAAAATTTTACACCCCCCCCCCCCGCTATGTTTCATGTAGGTGTTTTTGTGTAGTGTGTATGACAAAACAGCCGCGGACGATCTGACCTATAAAATTTGACTTTTGCCCCCCCCTAGACCAGAAGCTGGGTACGCCCATGTCAGCACCCCAATATGTACCTGTCAATGTTTTTAGTATATTACAAGCTTTTGTGGCACGGTTTGCTAAGCAATCAACGTATTGATCAAATTTGAAGTTGTTTTGAAATATGACTCCTAAAAATCGAATACTATTTTCAACTGGCAACAGCTTTTCACCATAGTATACAAGTACAGATGCATTATTAGTTGGCTTTTTTGAAAATACAACAACCTTACTTTTTTCAGTGCTTATATCTAGATCAAGACTCTCATAATAGGCTTGAAGACTTTGGAGAGTACTATTAAGTGTCTCTACAACTGTAGTCAGGTTATGCCCTGAGCAATATACTGCAAGATCGTCAGCAAACTGCAAATTTTTTACTTGTGAACCCAGTATATTATTTAATTTATAAATGTACAAAATAAAAAGCAATGGACTTAAAATTCCACCCTGTGAAACACCTTTGTACGAAAACCTTGGCCCAAACAACTGATTATCATGTTTGACAAATATTTTTCTTTCATTCAAAAAATTAAAAATCCATTTAACCAATTTTTCAGGAATCTGGAGATCAAGTAGTATGTTTGCAAGCACATCCAAGTTAATGCCATTGAAGGCACCTATTACATCAAAGAAGACACAGACTGTGAGACCGTTACAAGACAAAGAGTTGTTGACATCTAAAGAAAAATTACTTAAACTTTCCCTTGCCGAGCAACCTCGACGAAAACCAAATTGATTACTAGGTAATATTTTATTACTTTCAACAAAATGTTCAAGGCGTTGTTTTAGTAGTTGTTCAAATATTTTACCCATACAAGAACTTAATGTAATGGGGCGATATGAATCTGGAAGATCTGAGGGTTTATTTGGTTTCAAGACCGGAATGAAGCAGTCAGTTTTCCACTGATCTGGGATTATATTGTGTAGCCAAAGAAAGTTGAGCAAATTTAACAACAAATGAAGGTTACTAACACTTAAAAATTTAATCATTTTATACGATATCCAATCTAGTCCAGTTGCAGTGTCTTTTCTTGATTTTAATGCTGCCTTGAGTTCAGTGATGGAGAATGTGTCGGTTAAAAATGAATTTATATCATGTCCTGTAATATTTGGCAAGTTCCTAACTGTATCTGGTGTAAATTTTTTTAGAAATGGAGGAATCCAATCGCAATTACAGAACTCATTTTGTGGTGTAAATTTTTTGCTGAATTTTTTCATTTTTGCCCATACATGTTTCATTGGAGTAAGCCTGCTAATAGAATGACAAAAGTTCTCCCAACTATTTCGACGTTCCTGTTTCAAAATTCTTTTTTTCGAAGCTTGAGTACGTTTGAAAGCGATGTAGTTGTCAAGACAAGGATTTGTTTTAAAACTGATAAAAGCTTGTTTGCAAGTGTCTACTGCTTTTGTACATGTGTCATTCCACCAGATCAAAGGAACTTTGTTTTGTTGAGATGAGTGATATTGACCAGAGCCTTTATTAATATTTGAGACTGATTTAGAAGTAGTTTTCGTAACAGAATGATTGACAGCAGAGACTATTAAGTCACAAAAGTTGTTGTAGCTTGAAATCAAATCAGATGTATCAATAACAAAACCATCTAACATGTCATTTACTTGTTTTTCATATATATTCCAATCAACCAATTTCAGGTTTGCATGCAGAGGGATATTAGAGAAAGCAGGACGAGGTTGACTAGTTGAAGAAAGTCTGTATTTAATTAGAGTTGGCAAATGATAGCTGCCAAGAGGATCAGAACAAACAAGCCAATCGCAAGACAAAGCAATAGAAGAAGAAACCAAGGATAAATCAAGGCCATTTGGCCTCCAGTTATGAGACCCCACTGTAGTTGGTTGACCATCATTTAAGAGTACCAAGTTATTACGATCTATAATATCCATAATATCACGTCCGCGTGTATCACACCTAGAAGTACCCCAACTTGTATGTAAAGCGTTGAAATCGCCTGCGACAATGCATGGATGTGGAAGATTATGCATTAAGCGATCAAGATTATTTTTATCGAATCTAGGAGTAGAGTTTCCTGGGATGTAAATGCTGACTAATGTTAAAGTTTTTTGTTTAATCTCTATTTGTATTGCAGTATTTTGTAAGGAGTTATCAAAATAAGTATCAGTCTTACGAAATTTTATACTGTTGTGAACTAATATGGCTACTCCATTGTGATCATTACCACAGTCATTTCTCACAATGGAATATCCATTAATGTTAAAATTGATGTGAGGTTTTAACCATGTTTCACATATTAGAGCTATATGTATAATTCCAGAAGTTTCTCCATTGCCATAGAGAAATTTCTGGAATTCTAGTCGATTGCTTAGCAAACTTTGTGCATTCCACTGAGCTATGTTGATGACGTTGGACATTGTGATGACTTATTGTCTTGGTGCTGTAATGTTTCCTTTATTGTGTCTGTTATTATTTTAGAACTGATGCTTGTGTTGTTCATTTTGTTGAGGGTTAAGACTTTAACTAATGATTCTGTTATTAAATTCAGAGCTTTTTCATTATTTAGAATTAAGTTAATTATGTCAAGGCTGTTTTCTGTCTTGTTTAGTGCTGGAAAGTTTTTATTTTTGTTATTGAATAAATCAGTAAATGGTGTAGCTGTAACTTTGGATTTATTTTCTTGTATCTTTTGTCTTTTAATAGGGCATTGACCCGATACGGACAAGTGATTTCCTGAGCAGTGAATGCATTTGGCATTATCTGGAGTTACTGTACATTCTTTGTAGCCATGAGGCCCAGTACATATAGAGCATCTTTGTGAGTTACGACAAAATTTTGCCAGATGATCGAATCGCAAGCATTTGAAACATTGCTTCACAGGTGGGATGTATGGGGCTACAGGCAGCCGCCACATTTTTATAAAAACATAGTCAGGGAGTGATGTCGAAGCCGAAAAGGTTACTGCGACGGACTGTGTCGGTACCAAGGTGAATGTATTGCCTATTTTTTCCTTCCTCATCAAGCGACGCACACATATTATTTTTTTTGGACTGGATAAGGCTTTGAATATTTTTTGATTGCTCATATCCGTGGGAACAGAGTTGATAACACCTGTAATCTCAGTCTTACCTGCCGGTATAGAGGCCTTTATGTTTTGCTCTTTAAGGAATGTAGTGTTGTCCAAAAAAGCGTTTGCAAAGTTTGGACTGGTAAACACTACACCCACTTTGTATTTATTTAGTTTTTTCAAGTATTTTACACCCTTAACGAACCTAGTAAAACAGCTACTAAGGAACATCATGTCCCGCGTTCCAATCAAATTGTTATCATTGTTGCTTTCAATAAAGACCACAAATTCATGACCAGCCGCGCTGTCTTCGGGATATCGCCTACAATAGTCTGCGATTCTATAGGGCAAGTACTTGTTTTTACTTTCCTCAGCCCCTTGGTCGGAAAAATATTCCTCGGAGTCGCTAGTCTCCGAGTCCGGTAGACCGGGGGGAGGTTTTTCTTTTTTTCGTTTCTTCCCCATCGCCCTTTTTTTCAATTACAAAAAAATGGAAAGGACTCACCAAAAATATACAGATATTTACAACCTATACCTAAAATTAAACGAGTATTTCCAAAAATTTTAACGAAATATACAGAATTTACAATTAAATTAACGAAAAATCACAAGAAAATTGAAAATGACCGCCAGCCGCTAACAAGGTTCCCGCGCTTTTTTTCGAGCCACAGACTAGTATGATAAGAAGAGAGTTCTTCTTCTTTTTTGTATTGGACCCGCATTAACGCATTTGCCAGTGTCAAGTATCAGGATTTTTTCAAGTTTCTTGAATAAAACAAGTCGTAAATGTTCTAGTCACAATCTAAGTCACGTATACAGTCAATTTATAAGTCGAGTCCTGCTTCATTAAAGTGGTGGCGACTTTACTAGAAGCTTCTATGGAGTTTTGCCGACAACGTAAAATCACACGTTTTACTGCTTTATTTCACTTGCCCACACTCACGCACTTGATCGAACACTTAATTAATAAAACACCACCATTTTTATAGCATTAATGTTCAAAATAACACAAGTTTAGGAAAATAAAACAAAGCAACAACACGTTATTAAGACGTTCCCGCCAAAACTCGGAGAGTTACCAGCCTGACGCAACTCCATAAAATTGTTTATGTATGGAGTTTAGTCCGAAATTGACATTTAAACTGTTTGACACAGACTTCAACATTGTTTTAATCTTTTGTGGCTGCTGTGTCTAAAGTCCATTCTTCCAACAACAGACGGAAGGATCAAAGTGACAAATCAGAATTGATGATTTGGATTAAGGTTTTTGGCGGGAACGTAAATCTTTTGACCACAGAATTCACCCTATTACATAGGATCCAGAAGGATAATCTCCATACAAAACGCTTTTTAAATTCGGGTCAATTTTATTTTTTCCATTTGACACTTAATTTTTTTATAAATTTATTTTTAACTGGAGATACACGTCTATTTGCCATATTTATCTACAAAGTTGCCTTTGAAAAGGATATCTCCCGATTTGATCGGGTAATCATGATTAAAGTCAGAATCGTCCATGGGAGATTCATACAATCATATAACTGAAATAATAGTAACTTTGAAGTCTGTTGTTTCAGTTTTTTAAACTATAAAATTATTATATTTGTTAGTTTGACTGAAATTTTGGTACTAACGTGAAAATTTTGTCGGTTACACGCTTATCACGGTCAAAATATCACATATAAAATAACAGCTACTGTTAGTACATTGTAATAGTGTTCTTATGACTCTGAAAGAAAATCTGAAATCGAAAATACAATCAGTAGGTAATTCAAATAATTTTATATATAAAGGTGCCGCGTGCGAGTGAAACAGGCGCCACTTTCATCACTTTATAAAAAAATTTAATGTATTTTTATTTGTAAATAAAAAATTACAGTTCATGATGACAGTATATATTAAATAAGTTTATACATGCAATTTACAAATTGTGACGTCATATAACTGATGTCACAACGACTTTGAGTTGCACGATCTGTTGAGAAGACTAAGAGTCAAAGTAACTGTGACTGGAAAGACTATATTTTAATGCTACAGTGAAACATACGTGAATGTGTGTGTGTGTGCGTGATAAATGTGTACATAATGTAGGTTAAGATCACGAAGGTTCTTTTTGCTTTCGCATCAGTTGACTTGACAGTCAGGTAAACATATATTAAGGTGCGTACGGATAGCTTCGATAATCTGATAATATTTTCACTATTGAAACTCGAAGAACACGCATGTCTATTCATTTTGCCGTCCAAATATAGCGTACCCGGTCGTGTGCGTTCTCTTTGACGCGCGACCAAAAACCGACTGACGGCGGTTCGCGCGGTACGCGTTCCCCAATAGTGCACGCGTAGCTGCAAGTATGGACATGACGTTCCGGACACGCGTAAACTGACTACGCGTACCAGTGTACGCGCTATCCGTACGCACCTTTATGTTTTTTTTTGTTGGAGTGCAACGGTCCACGCCATTTCATTCGGAACTTAATTTTTGAAAATATAAAACAGCAAATGTTTATTTTATTATAGCAGAGTTCCTACATTGTGGTTAACATAGCACTATTTTTGTCCTCCGTATTCATTAACACATAAATGCCTCTCGTAAAGTGGATTTATCACAATACTTAGATAAGTATGTCAATGGTTAATTCGTAGCACCAGTAATGGACCAAATTAATTTGATTAAATTCTACTGAATAAATACATTTTCACACCTCTTTACAAACAATATAGTATAGGTAAATACAAATGATATAGGGAAATTGAGAAAACATATACTGGCAATACTGAAATAAATAAAAAACCTAATGACATTAAGCCAGAGATAGACCTAGAGGTATTAAAGTATCGATATCGATAAGTAATTTTAAAGGTACCAAATTTTTCTTTTGATTTTTTTTGTAATGTTTCAAGAAACATCGTTTTATTAGGGTTCCGTAGTAACTTCGGGGAACCCTTATAATATCGTCATGTCCGTCTGTCTGTCTGTCCGTATGTCACAATCATTTTACTCTGAGACTATTAACCCTATAAAACAAAATTTTATACATATAAAAAAAAACATATAAAATTTTATACATGATTTTATGATTCAAAGCAAACTTTGAAGGTATTGCTCAATGTTGTAAACGCTGGTGCCCTGTTTTTGTTATGTATTTACATTTATTGTGGAAATGCACTGAACAGTTTCCATCATGGATCACTTTGACTTCCCCTGACTATTTCTGCCCAATGTTCTGCTTGTACAGCATCAACAAGGATACCTACACAGAATAGTTAGCATGGTGCTGTGTTAGTTTGGGAGGAAAAAATAATAATAAACATTTATCGTTAAATCAAATACCATGTTTCACGTACAAAGGTCACCGACATAGCACAGCTGATTAGCAAGTTGAAGTGGCAGTGAACGTAGAACTGATGGCCAATGGGGCTGAAAAGTTCTCAAGTGGACACCACGCCCCGGCAAGCGTAGCGTAGGAAGCTTAGCCACGAGATGGATAGATGAACTTATACAAGTGGCAGGAAGATGCTGGATGCTAGTCGCTTCCAATCGGCTTTTATAGAAAACCATGGGGGAGGCCTATGTCCAGCAGTGGACTTCTTATGACTGAGATGATTATGATGATTCACATATCATAATTATTATAGTTTACAAAACTAGAATAACCGACTTCAATATTCGCAATTTTGTTTTAAAAACCAAACTACTGACTGATTTTGAGATTTGAAAGGAATTTTAAATCAATTTAAATGACGAAATCATGCGGGTAACACATAAGAAAAATATAAGCTAACTGATAATCTCGTTTTTGAAGTCCGTAAAAATAATAATTGTTATCGATAACTTCTATTACATCGACCCATCTCAAAAGAAGTTTACTTTGGAAATATAGACTGAATCCTACAAAAACTAATAAAAGTATCTTCCTTAATTACTCAAAACGTCTTAGAAAGATCATTGTTCTAACTAAACGGGCACAAAATAACTTTAAGATAAATTCATCTCATAACAAGTCAAAAACTGCATGGCAAATCATAAATAGTACCAAATTAAATTTACCTAAAGAAGCCATAACAAAAATTGAACAAGATAATGAAGATATAACGGATCCGATAGCTATAGCCAACGCATTTAATAATTTTTTCATAGATAAAATAAAACCGGTCCCTGAGTCAGGATATAAAGTGACAGCTAATATAAATCATAGCAAAGATTCTATGTTCATGGCACCAAGCACGCCACAAGAAATAAGCAAAATAATACAAAACTTTAAAAACACTTAAAGTGTTGGTGATGACGAAATCTCAACTTTCATAATAAAATCAGTAAGTGAGTATGTATGTACCCCTCTAAGCTATATTATTAATTTGTGTATATCCACAGGCACATTTCCGAGTTCTCTGAAAATTATTATTATTTTATAATTTTTCGCATGTGCATGATGCTATCTACCTGACATTTGTACGCCTAATCGGCACAACATGATTTTAAGCGACTAAATTTAGTGTAACATCTTTTATGCACTTGTTGTATAAAATTCTCGTGTTGTATGCAAATAAATTATCTTTATCTTTATCTTTATCTCTAATTCTTTGCAGTAATTGCAGTAATTTGTATAAAATATAATAAAATATATTTATGAAATGAAATGCATATATGCTTTTTATACTAATATTCGCGATTGTTATTTATTGAAATGAAATAAATTTCAACAATTTCATCGCGTATATTTCACATAATTTAAGACCCGATTTTTCAAACACTGGAGCATAGGTGGTTATAGGTGAGACACGAACATGCGCTACAAATACGTAAAAATTTGTTTCATTACGCTTTTTATACTGTTCGAAATATATTTTTGCTACTTAGAGATGGAAGGTGATAATGTTTTCCATAGTTTTTTAAAGAAGTTTGTAGTTTTTACAAGATTGTTTATCACAGTTCACCATCTTGGCACCGTAAGAATTGAGAAGTGAATCACTTCAAGTGATTGCGATGAGCAGTGTTGCCAACTGCACTGTCATGTATATAGCTAGATTTGACCCCAAAAAGTAGCTAGAAGTAGCTAAGACAGGAAAAATAACCGGCCAAGTGCAAGTCGGACTCGCGCACGAAGGGTTCCTTACCATTATCTATAAAAACGGCAAAAAATCGCGTTTATTGTATGGGAGCCCCCCCTTAAATATTAATTTTATTCTATTTTTAACCGACTTCGAAAAAGGAGGAGGTTGTCAATTCGTAGCGTGTTTTTTTTAATGTATGTACACGAATTTCTCGCTTATTCGTGAACCAATTTTTGTGTTTCGTGAATTGGCGTATAGAGAAAGCTCCCAAGTTGGTTCCATAATTATTTTAGAAACATTGCTTTATTACTTTTTGAAAATCAGTAAAAGTAAAAATATTTTCATTGGATTCCTGAGTAAGTGCGTCAGATTATAGAATCTCAGAGTTCCACTGACACGTTTTTCTTTGCAAAAGTGTCAAATGTTGAGGTTTATCGTGTAAACATCTGCACATTTTCTAATCTGCGATGACGAAGCATTTGACATTCAATGACAAATGTCATTCTTGAAAAAAAAAACGAGCGGGTGAAGAGAGGTATCTTTAAAAAGTTTACAATCGTGAGCGATTTAGTGAGCTTGAAAAGTAAAACCTAATTACTCATCCAATGTGTATATGGAGAAAATAGAGCACTTCAACGCTTATTAAACACCGTATTTAATTATTATCCTTACTAATATTACAAGTTAACGAAATAACGTATTCTGACGTCGGTTGTTTCAATTTTTAAACTATAAAATTATTAGTCTTTGTTGTTATATCGGTAACATAAATACATCATCTGTAAAAAAAAATACGGTTCATGAGATACATCCTGGTGACAAACGGACAGACAGACAGCGGAGTCTTAGTAAATAATATGGTCTCGTTTTCCCTTTGGGTACGGAACCCTAAAAATAAATATAGTGTAATAGAAATTATTACTTACTAATAAATTTTAACTTACTAATAAATTTTATTAAGATAGATCGGTTGATAAATTGATTCATACAGGCAGTATGGACACAGTCAGTTTAGTGCAAAGTAAATTAGTGTTGATTTATTGAAGTGATAAAATCAGTCTATATTTGTCTGTAATATGACAAATCAACATGATATGTTGTGCATATAGAGATAAATTGTTACTAACTTACTCTGTACTTTCTGACTGTGCCGATACAGCCTGTATAAATCAACAGAATTATGTTGATCAATTGATTCAAATAAAGTCAAGACTTCTAACCTCTTCTTTTCTTTTCTTTTCTTCTTTCTGACTTCTTTTCTTCTTCTTGACTTTAAGAACCTGGGCAGGTTCTTTAATTTTTGACTCGTAATCATCATCATCTCAACCATGAAAAGTCCACTGCTGAACATTGGCTTAACCCATAGATTTCCAAAAATACCGATTAACGACCGAAGCGGCTTGCAGCCACCGTTTCCCGCCACTTGTATGAATTCATATGTCCATCTCGTGGCTGGTCTTCCTACGCTGCGCTTGCTGTGACTCGCAATTATGTATTTGCCCTAAATCCTGAAGTTTTCTGTGACTGGCTCTGTGACTGACCAATGATATGCAACCACTCTATAATCTAAGAATTAATTAAACTCTATAATCTATGAATAAATTATTAGAGTAGTGGCACGGATTTGATTGTTAATGCCAGCTCTACACCATCATACAGACTGTCAAACTGGTTTGACACATTATAAATGCACCTAAGTTACTGTGTCTGTGTCGTCATGTTCAAAAGGTGCTAGAAAACGTAGCTAGATTTTTTAGCTGCAACTTTTCAAAAAAAGTAGCTGACGGGGGTCTAAAAGTAGCCAGATCTAGCTACAAAGTAGCTAAGCTGGCATCACTGGCGATGAGATGACGTTTAAGATTAAATGACGTTTGTGACCTGTCATTAGCAAACACCTGATTTTGGTGTTAAGTTTTTGGAACAATATTTTCTATCGCATTATGAGTCTTGTAAGTCTTTGCTTTTGACGTTCCTATATTTTTAATAATAATGTTCACTTATTCCGAAAAACATATAAACATTTAATTTAACAGTAATTCAAACAACGGTAATTATCATAACGTTATTTTCAAAAGTTATGTCTTGTAAAAGATGCACAATAAGTAGTCTGAAATCTGGGGAAAAAGATGGTTCAAAACGCATTTTCATGGCAAAATTTCCGCTCGACGAAGTAATGAAATTTTACACATAGGCTCAATTTTTAAGAGTCAAATAAAATTAAATTTATTTATTGGCATATGAACGGTGTAAGTACAGAATACTAACACCATAAACTGATGCTTTAGCTTGGGTTGTTTCCTCACTAGTGAAGTCCACAACGGCTTGTACCTAACATTTCGATTACCACAGATGTTTTCATTATGTTGGTTTTTAGTTATTTTGGGCACTTTTTAATGTAATATTAAAAAGCTTATGTTTATGTAAAATAGTACAAGCTGTGAATCTCCTCTTTTTTTGAGTCAAGTGAAAAGTCATAACAATTTAACATAATTAATAGAATAAGGGAACTAATTTTTTGAGCTGTTATTTAAATATTCGAGATGTTATTATGATCAGTTCAAAAACATATTGAGCAGTTATTTAATTTAATGGCGGTTGATTAATTATTGCGACAGTAAAACATGGACAGTAATAAAAATCAATTAGTCGGTTATTTTATCATACAATGTCAATTCTAAAAATAATGGAGCAGTCCAATAACTGAATGAGCGGTAAAAATGATGGAAAGTTATCTATGTACATAGGTATAAGCAATAATTTCTTCAGAGATTTTTTTTTTTTTACAACGTACACCGAAGCTTTGCTTTCAGGGCCTCCACTACCGTCGCGTTTCGATCTTTGATAGCCATTTTGAGATTGTAATCTAAAATGGTCTTTGGTGTGGCTGCCGTCGCCCGCCGCACAAAACGGCTGATGGCATCTCCTTCATCATCGACGTAGTAAGTGAAGGTCCCGGTGTGCCTCGAGACTGCCACGACTGCGTGCGAGACGCTGTCATGCAGCTGTAGTTTGCCTTTGATCTTGATGACGATGACCGACTCGTACGTCAAACCTTGAGCTTCATGGATGGTGAGGATTCGTGACCCTGTACCTCCCCCGTAACCCTGGTTGCTAAGGGTTATCTTTTCTTCTTGAGTATGGACCAAGAAAAGAGTTTTAGGGGCGGCTTTGGGTATTTGGGAACCCGTGAACCTTCTCTGCTCTAGTGACTGGATATGGGCGGCTGAGGAATATATCGACGTCCATCGGGTTCCTATGCGTGCATAACAACTCCTGGCTGATGTTGGTTACCAGATTTGGTCGATGGTACCTTAACTCAAACAGATTTTCTCTGTCAATATAAGGCAACTGGTTGATATCTCCAATGAGAACAATCTCGCCAGCACCAGACAGCCGTGTAGCCATTACTATGGCTCCGAAATGGTTCATGAGTGCTTCATCTACCATAAGGCGGAAGTAGCTCTCGTTTTTTCTGAAACCATTTACGAGAACAGAAGCCATGGTGCGCACTCTAGTCTTTACCAAGTTTCCTATGCGGTGCGCTAGCTTCTCTCTCAGATCTTTGGCTGCCTCTGTTGTTGTGGTGATGATGGCGTCCTTGCTCGCATCGAAGTTTCCAACTACCCAAGTTGTTTATGTTTTATTTCCGTACAGGAATATTGGAAAGTTAAATAAAATGGTAAAGTGTATAATATTTTTTATCCGTCCCACAAACCTCCATAAAATTGTCGGGTAAACTCATCACCACTTTCTTAAGGTATAATTAAGTTATTCTTGACAAAGGCAATATGGCCAAACTCCATTAGCCTGCCCGTAGCGCTAATAAAATCAATCAAATTGACAATGAATTGAATTATGAATTTCGACCTAAGCTCCATATATTTCGACTCAAATCAAAATTTGAAATATTTTCATACTTTTTTTTTTTAGGGAAGTGCCGCCTCTTAAGTATGTTATATTCTCTTTGGAGTTACCTAGTACTTGTTTTTTTTCCTCATCTGAGGAATTCGGCGTCGCACATTTGTGCAGTTGCCCAGCTTAAAGCATTTGCCAGTGTCAAGTATTAAGATTTTTTCAAGTTTCTTTATTAAAACAAGTTATTAAATGTTCTAGTCACAATCTAAGTCATTTTCAAAGTAGAGTCCTGCTTCAGTAAAGTGGTGGCGTAAATTTCACTGCTTTATTTCACTTGCCCACACTCACACATTTGATTGAACACTTAATTGAATAAAATACCTGCATTTTTATCGCATTGATGTTCAAAATAACACAAGTTTAGGAAAATAAAACAAAGCAACACCATGTTACTATGACGTTCCCGCCAAAACTCCCGATTCAATTTGATTCAATCAATTTCACTATTTCTTTGGCTCAAAGGACTCAGAATCCAGAGCCTTTAAAAATATTAAAAAAAAACACAATTTCTTTCAATTTTCAATAAAATTATTTGTTTTTAGTGATGAGGAAGGTGATGAGTAATTATCTGGGGTAATTAATCATGTTCTCTTAAATAATGGCAGCAGCTAATGATGATGAAATTCTGGAGGGTTTCCTGTGCCCAATATGCAAAGCGGACCTGAAATCTGCTTCTCAATTGACGAGCCACTTCGAGAGTAACCATCAGGAAGAACAAGATGTGCTCAGATCTCTTAAGGATATATTCGGTAAAGCGAAGAAGATAATATTAAGTACTAACGATTCTGACATGTTGGAGACGTTTGACAAAGCGTTAAAGTTTTATCCTCAAGAGCAGTATTTTGAGAGTGAGGAACAGTCGGTAGGAGTTTCCCGCAGTTGTAGCGACTATTTCAAGGCTGTAAGGTCGGCTCGTCTCGAGCGATACGCGACAGAGACTAACAAGTTACTGATAAGACTAGACAAATTGGTGTGCAACATGCCAATTGACCCCAATCAGAGAAAGCAACATGAGCAGGAGGTTAGTATCTCGACTTTGATTCAAATTTCAAACTAATATTTACATGTAAAGGCGGCCCTTGACTGCGGGAAACTATGACTCGCATCATCAGTTCAAAAACTCAATCAGAAAAAATCCATTTCCATAATACATAACATGACAATACATAATATGACAATACATAATATTACATGTTGAACTTTCAAAATAACGAGGTTGATATTGTAATGCTTGCATTCAGATGGTGCCGTGGCTGGATGGCTCATCGGTGAAGCTCTGCCCGAGCTGTGCCAAGGCATTCAACTTGACACGACGGAAGCACCACTGCCGTCTCTGCGGCTCCGTTCTCTGCCATGAGTGCTCGCTGTTCCTCCACTTGAATGTTGCAAGTGAGATTAAAAATACTTATTTCTTTAATAATACCAATACAGTATCTATGTTTCAAGTTAAGGTTAAAAAAGTAACAAAAAAAGTGCTGCCAATGCTGTTTCAATAATATATTTTGGATTGAGACTTCACTCATACTCAAAAATGTTATGTTGAATTTTCAGAAGCGATAGTAGATCCATCAGCACCACAAGGTGTGTCTTCTGAGCATGCCAACTTAGAGAGGGAAGGTCTCCGTCTGTGTGAGCACTGCTATAACCTCATCGAACTCCGCAAACAAGTTCAAGACAGCCGGAATGCCAAGACTGAGATGATGACCGCCTATGAACAAATGAGAAGCCTTATGGAGCAGGCCACACCTGCCGTTGCTATGTATGAGAAGGTTAGACTTTCAAGCTAGCTACAATGTGAACCTGTGATTATGGTGCATGCAACTGCACCAAATTAATCTCCGATCCTTGGTAAATATTCCATAAACAGCAATATTCTAACTGTAGTTTGTTTTTTTTTTTTTTTTTTTTTTTATTAACAAATTTATTCTCCACAGACTCCAGGGTCCGTGCCTTTTATGAACTAATATATGCATTTATAACTACTTACATATTTTTTTTAAGTTATGCCAGAGGAAGACAAAATTTTAATTTACACTTAACTAACATGCATGCGTGTATACGCCGAGCAGTCCAGCTCCCGCAAGCAGCACCCGTTCACGAGTTGACGCATGTGCCAGCCATCGCTCTCCTCAACCATGTTTGAGGGAAGAGGGCGACACACGCCGCCGCCGCAAGAAGAAGCTTTTTAGTGAGCGTGAGTGCTCTGAGTATACACGCTTTCTTATTATTATTAAAATAACACAACGGGGACAAATAATACATACAAGAATTTACAAAATTAGGGACAGACAACTAAAGAATAAAAATAACCTAACACCTAACGAAACTTTCCATTCAGGGCCTCCACTACCGCCGTGTTGCGATCTTTGATAGCCATTTTGAGGTTGTAGTCTAAAATGGTCCTTGGTGTAGCTGCCATTGCCCGCCGCACAAGTTTGTTTGTTTTAATCTTTGTTTATGTTAGATAGATCTACGATTGACTCGCTCGATCTACGATTGACCAACTCGCTTGATGTTAAGCAACTGTGTGGCCGAAGATGGAGCTTGTAGATCTAGAAGATTGTAGTTGTTCATAAAAAGAATTTTAGTTACAATATAATTGAAACAATGGAACTGCAACAGTTCCCAGTTCTGAGAGATACAGATGAGAGCAGCGAGTGACTTCTTCATCCCACATCTCAGGAGTAATATCACATACACATTTGTAACAATAGTCAGCAGAGCATTTTTACTAATTCTGATGGATGAGTTGTTCAATAATAACATTACAACATGGTGTCAGGTAGAGCTATGCTTACTTGGATCACATCGTACAGACTTGTGTAATATAGGATAAGCTCGCACCCCTATTGCCATCTCACTTGATGCCGCCAGTGATGCGTCCCTTAGACTGGAGCCCTTTCCACCTGCTGATATACTTACAATAGTGACTAAACGTATCGCATCTAAAAGGAGCACCAATTTCTACGGAATATCAGCTCAGCTGCTAAAAACCGCAATTAAACCTCTAGCACCCGTCATGAGCATTTAACATGTTCATGAGTTAAGGCATCTACCCTACTCCTCTAAAAAAAGTTAAAATCAGCCCCATTTACAAGGGAAAAGGTAAGAAAGCTAACCCCAAAGTCATACTGTCCATATCTCTTATCCCTGCCATTAGTAGTGTTTAAAGTTGGCATTAACCGAAGGCTGGTAAACTTCGTGGGTGAACGCAGCGTCCCATCAGACAGGCAATACACGTACCGGGGCGGACGCGCGACAACCGAGCGCGTGCGCAGGTGGTGAGGCGGGCGCGCGACAACCGACCGCGTGCGCAGGTGATGAGGCGGGCGCGCGACATCCGACCGCGTGCGCAGGTGGTGAGGCGGGCGCGGGACATCCGACCGCGTGCGCAGGTGTGCAGTCCGCGGTTCGGCTCGGTATTCGTTCATGTCGAAGAGGATACAGGTCGTGATAGGGGACAGGGGTCGTGCGATCTCGTCCGAGTTGTTAAATGTGTCCCGCAGGGCTCCTATCTATCTAATACCCTATTCAGTATCTTGCTTAATGATCTACCTGGCGCGATTGAGAATGCGGATATATTCATGTACGCAGGATGTCAGCTAGAGGTGACACTGAATCAGGAGGCCGATGAGCTCAACGAATGGTTTCGAGCCAACGGGCTAGCACTTAACACCGATAAAACGTGCTGCCTAACCTTCAATCTCAATGGCAAACCGGGCAAACCTTTCTCAGTAGCGATCGGCAATACCGCACTCAACAAGTACAAAGCACAAGATTGCTGCGCTTCCACATCGACGGTGCGCTAACGTGGGAGACGCTCATTGTCGAGCTGTGCGGGAAGCTGAGCCGTTCGTGATGTCGTGTGCTCCTGCTACTCCGCGACCGCCCTCAGCAGCATTACGTACAGGTTGGAGTTGTGGGGCCGCGCAGCTCACTCTAAACGAAAGCCAGCCAGAGGCGCCATTGTCGGGGCTACAGATGACGTGTCTCGCGTTGAGCTCTTCAAGGAGCTCCGCATACTACCCCAACCGCTTGAACTGATGTTGCAGATTGCTATATTCATGCGCGATAACATACACTCATTCCGACAGAGAGGCGTCAGAGCTTCCAACAGTTTGAGAAGCAACAAAAAGAAAGACCAGCTAGTGACTCCTAGTCATAGGCTGGCTAAGGCTGGTCGGTCTACGTTGGGGGGCTGCGATCTAGAACCATTTACCTGCTAACGTGCGGGTTGCACCTTCCGCACCGAAAAACTATTTTACGACCTAGATGACTTTTTGGAACTCCCAGACTAGTTGACATATTTTTAATATTTTGATAATGTTATTTTGATTATCATAGGACATATGATTTGTTTAATATAATTTTTGATATTATGAATTTTTTAATATACTTATTTTATACAAAAAAAAAAAAAAACTTTATTATTTGATATTAATATTGATTTACATTGTGTCTTGTAACTTAAAAGCTATTAATAAATGATTTGTATTTGTATCACTCACCTTTGCTGTACGACTGTATTTCATAACATTATAAAAGCATGGATGTCTAGTGTGGTAAGTAGGGCGATCAATATGTCTGGATAGTAGTTAGAGAGTGAGCGCGTGTGTGTGTTGTTATCCCGGCAGATGTGCGAGAGTCTGTTCGAGGGCGAGACGACGTACAGCCTGTCGGACGTGACCGCGATGCGCGGCCGGCTCGGCCGGCTCGCGGAGGGCATCGACTCGCTGAGCCGGCGGCTGGGCGCGCTGCCCGCGGAGCCCGGCTCGCGGCAGGCTAAGCTGCAGGCGCACGTGAGGCAAGCCGCCGCGCACTACATCAAGGTACCGTGCTGTGCTCGTCGCACTAACGATACCGATCAAACACACAATGAGCTCATTTAATGAATCCATTTCTATACTATATTTTGGTGCTTAAAATAAGGAAGGGTAAGATACACAATAATACACATACTGGTACTGGATGTCACATAGCATTCTGTGCGACTACTTGGGGCTTGCTTGGGGAGCAGCCTCTTAAAAATATAAATAATCAATAAAATTAATCCTCAATCGATTATCACATGGGAACGATTGGCACATTCCCGTGTTAATTTTTGTTCACCCTATCGTGCGAGTAATTCCACGGTAATGTATCATTATGTCGTTATCAGAGTTACATGCATGTTCATTATATGAAGTTAGTCGAAAATCTGTGATACATTATAATCGATGATATATTAAATCATTCCTACGAATAAAACTTTAAAAAAAAAACCGCCGAAAAAACTGAAAAGCAAAAAATAATGAATCTTATTTTGTTTATCCTTAATAACTAAGTTCCTAAACTAATGTAAGTATACATAAGTATATATTTTTGTAATTATTTTGAGTGTTTAATTAACCTTAATAACTAAGTTGTTAGTTATTAAGTTGTTTTCGCCGTGCAGTCCCGGCATAGAATAGGACTGCCCCCTACCTTCCCGTGGGTGACGTAAAAATCGTCTAAGGGACACTCGCAGGTGGGTACTGGTACACTTCCAATCTACATTTGGAGTTGTACTAGTTCTGACTTAGCGAGTTTCAGGAGGGCACACACCATCTTACGCGCTCTTCTGATTGGTGGCGGATACCACCAAACGACAGCATTCCCAAAGAGGGTTGACGTCAGGCAGGCGGCCGGTCATAAAATAATCAAGCCAAAACCTTTACAGCATGTTAAGTACGAAAGAGAATAATGGCGATAGGGCTAGGGCGTACCCCCGAGGCGACGCGCAGTTGCAGTACCCGGCAGCTGTGGGAAATGGACAAGGGTTGTTGCATCAGGGACGGGTGCAACGTAAGAAGCGAGTCCGGGAAGTAAGGATGAGGTTTGCTATTTGGAATGTAGGTACGATGACTGGAAGGGGAAGAGAGTTAGCGGATGTATTAAAGAGGAGAGAAAATGTAGCGTGCGTGCAAGAGACAAGATGGAAGGGGACGAAAGCAAGAGAAATTGGGGAGGGTTACAAATTTTACTATTGTGGGAGCGATGGGAAAAGAAATGGGGTGGGTATAAGATAGTGAGCTAAAAGAGTGTGTGACTGATGTAAAAATAATAAATGACAGATTAATAGTTTTAAAGGTAATAAAAGAAGGCTTAGTATTGAATATTGTAAGACTGGATGTGATGACAGATTGAAGGAAAAGTTTTATGAAGACTTTGATAGTGCAATACTGGATATCCCAGATGAAGAAGATATATACGTAGGAGGAGATTTTAATGGCCATGTGGAAGAGAAGAATGACGGTTACGAAAGAGTGCATGGGGGATGGGGGTTTGGTAACAGAAATATTGATAGAGAAGCCTTGCTCCAAGCTGCTTCAGCATTTGATCTAGCAATAGTTAACACTTTCTTTACAAAAAACGATCAACATTTAATTACTTACAAAAGCGGGAACCACAAAACACAAATAGATTACTTTTTTACTTCGAAGAAATAAAATCAGTTCAGTTAAGGACTGTAAAGTATTGTCAGGAGAATCACTAACAGCCCAACACCGTTTATTAGTTTTAGAGATCAAATCCAAAATCAAAAGCAATAGAAACATAACAAAAACAGTACCAAAAATTAAATGGAGCTTAATTGAAAAACCAGAGTATGCAGAGAAATTTAGGAAACTAGTAGTTGACAAAATGATCAAAATGAAAGATTTAACAGATAAAACCGTGAATGAATGTTGGAATGAGATGGCGGGATACATTAGAAGTGTAGCAAAAGAGGTTTTTGGACAGTCAAAAGGTAAAAGAAAAATTGATAAAGAGACATGGTGGTGGAATAAGGAAGTACAACAGGCACTAAAAGAATAGAAAAATGCATTTAAAGAGTGGCAAAAAGTAGATGAAAGTAATCAAACCGATAAGCAAAGTAAAAGAACAAAATATAACGAAACCAAACAAAAAGCTAAAAAAGCTGTGGCTATTGCAAGAGCCAATGCTCAAGATTCTTTATACAAAACACTGGAAAGCCCAGAAGGTCAGCAAAAGTTATACAAAATTTCAAAAGCAAGAGAAAAAACAGGAAAAGATGTAAACCACATTAAATGTATAAAAGATAGTAAGGGGAAAGTATTATCAGATAACGAAGAAATTAAAAAAAAAGATGGAAAGGTTATTTTCAAAACCTAATGAATGAAGAGAATAATTGGACTGGAGTGTTGCAAAGTGTCCCAGTGAATGTGGGAGTTGTTAGAGAAATAGGCATAGAAGAAGTACAAAAGGCTGTCCAAAGTATGAGAAACGGTAAAGCAGTTGGACCTGATGAGATACCAATAGAAGTGTGGAAGTTACTGAAAGTGGATGGATGGATGTGGCTGACTTTATTCTTCAATAAATTGTTACAAGAAGAGGCGATCCCTGATGAATGGTGCATCAGTTCGCTGGTGCCTATTTTTAAAAATAAGGGTAATGTACAGGACTGTAATAATTATAGAGGAATAAAGCTCATGTCACACAGCATGAAAGTATGGGAGAAGATTGTTGCTAGACGAATGAGAGAAGAGACGAAAGTGACAGAATCAATTTGGGTTCATGCCAGGACGTGGAACAACGGATGCCATATTCTCACTTCGCCAACTTTGCGAAAAGTACAAACGAGCACATAAGAACTTGCATATGGTATCCGTTGATCTGGAGAAGACATATGATAGGGTACCCCGTGAAGTCTTGTGGTGGGCTCTGAAAGAGAAAGGAGTGCCTGGGAAATACCTGCATCTTATCCGTGCTATGTACGGTAGAGCAACTACTTACGTTCGCTCCGCAGCTGGCGAAACTGACAAATTCAATGTGGGCGTAGGTTTGCATCAGGGATCGGCTCTAAGCCCTTATTTGTTCCTCCTGGTAATGGATGCATTGACATCAAACATACAGGAGGAAGCACCCTGGTGCATGCTGTTTGCTGATGACATTGTGCTTGTCGGAGAGGATGGAGCGGAGGTGCAGAGAAGGCTGGAAAAATGGCAGGATAAACTGGAAAACGTAGGGTTAGAGATCAGTAGGACCAAAACAGAACATCTGTTTTGTGATTTCGGGGGTCCATCCAGTTTTACTTCTATTGCCTTACATGGTGTATCCCTTCCAGTCTGCTCCGATTTCCGTTACCTCGGCTCTATCTTCCAAAAAGACGGCGACATTGACCGAGATGTTACTAGCAGGATAAATGCAGGTTGGATGAAGTGGCGGCAAGTCTCGGGAACAATTTGCGACGCCCGAATGCCTCTCAAACTAAAGGAGAAAATTTATAAGACGATCATAAAACCTGTCGTCCTGTATGGATCAGAGTGCTGGGCCACCAAAGTGGAGAATGAAAGGAAATTGCATGCAGCAGAGATGCGAATGTTGAGATGGATGAGTGGAGTAACAAAATTAGACAAGATTAGGAATGAGTATATTAGAGGAAGTATGAAAGTAGCACCAGTGACCGAGAAGTTAAGGAGTGGAAGGCTATCCTGGTATGGACACGTCATGAGAAGGGAAGCCATGTCTGCAAGAGGGCCCTAAATATGATGGTAAGCGGCAGGACCGGGAGAGGGCGACCAAAAAAAGTGTGGATGAACTGTGTGAAAGAGGATATGTGTGTAAGGGGTGTGAATGTAGAAATGACGGCTGATAGAGTGAAGTGGCGAAAGGAAACATGCTGTGCCGACCCACCTAGTGGGATAAGGGCAAGGAAATGATGATGAACTAAGTTGTTAAAGTAATGTAAGTATACCTAAGTAATTTTGAGTCGGCGCCAAACAAGCAAATTAATTAATTACGTAAAGCGTGATGCGCGGCGGCGGCACGGCGCGACACGCCTCTTTGCAGGAAAATGCAGAGCGTTCACGAAGTTAATGTCAGCAAGACAGCAATCCGAACGGGCACACAGGTGAGAACACACGTCGTTACGAGTGGTCATGCAGAAAGCGCATTTTTTTGATATTTCACGTTGCAATGTTAATTTGATTTGGTTATTTTTTTAAATTTAAGATAATTTCGTGATCTTCGTTGATTGTTTGGCGTCGACTCAAAATTACTTAGGTATACTTACATTACTTTAAGACTTAGTTATTAAGGTTAGTTAAAAACTCAAAATATGTAATTACAAAAAATATATACTTGGGTATACTTACATTAGTTTAAGAACTTAGTTATTAAGGTTAAAAAAAAAGTTAATTATTTTTCAATAATAATCATTTACAAAAAATAAAATTGTCAAAAACATAAAATCAAAAACACGCACACACACACACACAACTTGCTTAACATATTAAGGCTACTGGCACCCCACCATCATCCTTCCCTCGTCTGAAAGTTCCCATAAGGCTAGAATCATTTCCCCGTTGAATAGCCAGAGATATATTCTGAGAGATAATGTATTATTTTTTGCTTTTCAGTGGTTTAATTTTTTTGTATAAAGTTTTTATTTTATAACTAGCTGTTACCCGCGACTTCGTACGCGTAAGAAAACACACTCGCTGCGCTCCAACTTAACTGCCGACCTAATCTGTTTGTGTCAAGCATGTGGTCAAACGTAGATCTATTTAAATGAAAAATAAACTGCTGTCCCTTTTTCGCCCTGCTCTTAACCTGCTCTCGTTCAGCTCCTGTCCCAAACCCACCTCGCTTCTACTCCACTCCCACCCTGCAACCACTCCTACTCCGCTCCTACCTCACATCTATCCTACATCCACCTTGCTCCCGTCGCACTCCCGTTTTGCTGTCACCCACTCCTACTCCAGTCCTGTCCCGCTTCTGTCCTATTCCCACCACGCTCCCACTCTACTACCTCACTTTCACTTCTCTTCCTCCTCGCACTCATTGCGTTTGCACCTAGCTCCTCTCCCACTCCAACTTCGCTCCCACCGCACTTTCGTCTCGATCCCATCCAACTCCCATTCCGATCCACCACTCTCCCACCACTCTCCCACCACTCTCCCACCACTCACATCCCGCACCCACCTAGATCCTTTGCCGTACTCCCATCTCAATCCATCCCCGCTCCATTCCGTTCCTGACGCAAACTCATTCTGCTCCACGTCACACTTGTCCCATTCCTACCCCGCCTGCCTGCCGTACTTCTATTGCTCTGCCACCTTGTTTTCATTCCACTCCCCTCCCATCCTATATTCACTGCATTTCTGCTTTACATGTGCCCTATTCCCGCCCACCCTGCTCCCGTCGCACGTTCGTTCCTAACCCAAGTCCCATTCCTCTCTGGATACTTTTCACCTCATTCCTACTCCACTACCGTCTCGCACTCACACGGTTCAAATCTAGCTTCTGTCTCACTCCTACCTCACTCCCGACGCACTCTCATCTCGCTCCCACTCTACTTTCGTTCCGCTCCTGCTTCACTCCCGCCCTGTACCCACCTCGATCCCTCGTCGCATTTTCCTTTCGCTCCAGCCCTACTTCCACTATATTCACGCCCGCGCACTTAGTCGACACATGGGAAGGTCGCACCTATTATCGCTTACTGCACTTAAATCTCGCTCACAACTCGTTTCCGTTCCGTCCCACTAACGTGAAAATCGTGCGTATTTCATAGAATACTTCGACCCTAATTTAATCACCTTAATTCATCTCTGCCGTTAAAAATTATTATAGAATATTTGTTAAAAATTATTATATAATATTATTATTTAATATTTGTTAATATTACTTGTTAAAAATCGTGGTAGTTTTTTAGAAAATTTCAATCGCCTGCAAACTTCCTTAATTCATCCCTGTTGCAAAAATTGTGTTACAGTTGTAATTTGTGTTTATTTTTTAATCCCAATACTTAATATCAAGGTCCTAACACTTAAATCAAGGATGTTTCATACAAACTTTTAACCCCCTTTTGACCTGCTTAATTCATCACTGGTACTAAAATATAATAGCAGTATTCATTTATTATGGCTAACTCAAATACCAAATTGCATGCCTCTAACATCAAAACCCAGGAACTTTCATACATTTGCTTACCCCCATTTCGACCCCTTAAGTCGGCCCTTTTGCAAAATCCGTTAAAAATTGCAAATTCTTAGCTGACATTTTACCCCATAAAGAACATGCATGCCAAATTCAGCTTCGTAGCTTATGTAGTTTTTGAGATTTCGTGATTAATCAGTGAGTGGTATTTCGCTTTTATATATATATAGATTTTTTGTGGCTTTGATCTACTAATTACTACATACTTAATTTTTAATTATATATTATAATACACAACTCGGCATTAAAATCTGTGAGTGAACAATAAATCACCCCTATTTTCCCACCCTTAAGGTTGGATTCTTTTTTCCAAATTTATATGGGACCTTCGAGGTATAAAATATACCCTATCCAATAAAAAAAGAGTAATCAAAATCGGACTACTCTGTAAAAACTTATGCGTGGTCATACATTACAATCAGTGAGTGAACAATCAATCATCCCCTGTTTTCCTACCCTTACAGCCGGTCCATACGGCGCGTTGCGTCGTTGCAACGCAAATATTATAACGCATAGACGGCCACACAGGCGCTGCGACATCGCAGCTTTACTACGATGCAGTCGTAACGTTAACGCAGCGGCGACGCACAGTTAAGGCGAGCATTTTGTAAAAACATCGCAAAACGAAATTAGCTTGCGTGTGTCTTACCTATCAACGCACAAACAACTGAGCGCTGCCGTTCCGGCGTCGCAATGAGTACACCCCGCCCGCTTCGTTTCGGGGGCTGCTGTTCAGTCGTGTGTGCGTTGCGTCGACGCAGCGCACCGTGTGAACACTGATTATTTGTATGTAAAACGACGCAGCGACAGTGCTACGTTGACGCAACGCGCCGTGTGTAGTTTTTTTTTCCAAATTTATATGGGACCAACTTCGCGATATACCCTTTCCAATAAAAAAAATCAAAATGGGACTGCTCTGAATAAGTATGCGTGGTCATCCATAAAAAAAACGTGTGCGTCTCGGGACGCCCGACAGAAGCGATAACTTACTAGCCAGACAGACTGGTGCCGTAACGAAGCGGTTCACCCTCCCATAAGAAGTTATCACATCAAAAAAAATATATATACCTAGTCTTGCCATAAATATAGTCACGAAGAAAAAAATTATTTTTTATTGCAAATAATATTTATTACTTTTACAGTGTGTTAGTTTAATACATAAATATAAAACAATTTAAAATATAAAAGCTTATTCGAAGTGGTCTCCATTGGCTGCAATACAGTCCTTTAAACGTTGAGGCCAGTTATCAATAGAAGCACGCACTCTTTCCATGGGAAAATTCTTCACTGCCAATCGTATGGATTGTTTTAGGGACTCCAAATTATCATGGCGCTTAGAGCAAGCCATACTCTCTAAAACTGACCATAAATCATAATCCAGCGGATTAAGATCAGGACTAGACGACGGCCAGTCTTCAGCTCTGATGAAGTCCGAAACGTTCACTTCCAACCAAGACTGCGTGGACCGAGCTTTATGACCTGGCGCCGAGTCTTGTTGGAAGGACCATACCTGGTTATTGAACATGGTGTTGTTAAGGGGCTTAACTACCTTCTCAAGAATGGTATTTTGATACACTTGTGCCGATGTTTTGATACCTTTTTCACAAAAATATGGCTCAGTCACTCCTTCATAGCTAACACCCCACCAAACCATCACTGAAGTCGGATAATGCCCACGTTGCACTCTGTCGACTAATTGGGAAGCTTCCTTAGAGCTTTGAGCATAAATACGGTCATTTTGTTTGTTAAAATGTTGCTCAATTGTAAAGATTTTCTCATCCGTAAACAAAATTTTTCTGTGACCTCCCTTTGCGTACCGCTTCAGTAGTTGTTTCGATTTTACCACCCTATTCTTTTTTAAATTATCAGTTAAAAAATGACCAGTGCGTCTCTTATAGGCTGCAAGTCTTAAGTCATCTTTTAAAATACGCGACATGGTTCTGGGTGCTATCTTCACCTCCCGAGATAAAATCTTTTGCTTTCGGACAGGATTTCTTCGAATTCTTTCCCTTACTGCTTTGACCACCTTTTTCGTACGAACACTACGTGGACGGCCAGATCTTTTTCTGTCACAAACAGAGGAGGTCTCATTGTACCTATTAATAGCCCGGTACACAAACATTTGACTAATACCAAGCGTATGGAGAGTTTTAAAAATTGCATTTGGCTCCATACCAACTTTGTGTAATGCAATCACAGCGATTCGGTTCTCTTTATCACCCCACTCCATTTTAATATCGCAAAATATTGTACAATGTATTGGCGCCAAAATTAGAAAACTCAATGAACAATCGTATAAAAATGACAGATTCCAAATTCAAATGTAATATCTTTCTTATTTTTAACTGTAACAGTATTTATGGCCACACTAAGTATATACGCATCGACTTGAGAACCTCCTCTGTGTTTCCGTCGGTTAAAAATCTCAGAGTCATCAGACCGGTGAATTCGAGCTTAGATCTTACAGATACCGTTTAAACTTAAATTTGTCTTAAAGCTAAAAATGTAAGGTGACAATATTCAGCGGCTGTGAGTCGTGTTCGTCCTGTTGTAACGGTGCAGCTGCGTGAGTCGGTAGCCAGGCGGCGTGTGGTGTGCAGTGTAGACGTGATGTGCAGGAGCGCGTGCTGAGTGCGCGCGCGCCGCCGACGGAGGCGCAGGTGGAGGAGGTGCGTCGCGCGCGCTACACTCGCGCGCAGCTCCAGGTGCAGGCGGAGCGCGACCGGCTCGACCGGCAGCGCGTGTGCGCGGACCGAGACCACGACGCCGCGACACAACCACGAGGTGCGACTCACTCACACGTGCTCACCGCGACACCGCACACACACACACACCACCGACACCAAGCGACACTGTCCACTGCATCAATAGATCTGTCACCCGAAGTATACACTCTGCCTTTCATTTCCAATATAATAAAAGTAAACGAGTCAAGACAATACATTATATCTGTAAAACTTCTTTGAAATATTTCTCATTATCTAAATAAACAATGGGGTATGTAAAGTTTTTTTCGGTATTTTTATTTTTATTTTTATTTGATAGATTGGATGATTTAAAAGAACTAATTTCAATATTTAATTATTCTGTTCAGTACTTTTTTTTTTTAAAGATAAAATCGTGATGACGTCACATTTACTACTGAATAAAATATTGTGATAGGCTACATGAACTAAAAAAAAATATGATTTACGTCTAACTTGCCGTTTTTTTTTTTATTTGAAAAATTCGAGCACCACAGACTCCAGGGTCCATGCCTTTTATAAACTAATATTTTTTTTTTAGCTAACTTAACATTTTTTTTAAACTAGAGTACAAGAGGAAGACGTTAATACTTAACTAATAACTGTTAATACTTAAGTAACATGCACATGCATGCGTGTGTACGCCGAGCAGTCCAGCTTCCGCAAGCAGCACCCGTTCACGAGTTGACGCATGTGCCAGCCATCGCTCTCCTCAACCATATTTGAGGGAAGAGGGCGAGACCCGCCACACGAAGACGGGGGTGCAAAGGATTGGATGTTATGGATTGGAAGGGGGGGGGGGGGGAGGGAAGGATTGGATGTTATGGATTGGAGACAGCTTTTCGAATCTGAGAAGATGATCGGATTGTTTAGGTTATGGGCTTTAATAAAGTTGATTGCTTCCAAGAGTGCAAGGGCTTCACCGGTGAAAATGGAGGAGAGAGAGGGGGATTTGAAGCTGAGACAGATTTTCGTAAATGGGATCCATACTGCCGCGTCCACGATACTGTCGTGAGTCAATTTAGAGGCGTCCGTATAGAAAGTGTGCCATCCTTCATACATAGAATTGACACGTTCATTAAATATTGCAGGACTGTCAGGATCATCCTTATTGACGCCAAAATGAGAAAGGATATTCGGGATAAATACAAGCGCTACGTAGGGAGTTATATAGAGAGGATTGGCAGGAAATTGAGCGATAGGGTCCGGTATGCGAGTAATTTTGATAAAACTATAGACTAGGCATGGAATATTTTCACAGTACCTGTCGCCGTATAGGTGAGAGAGATGTCGTAATTTCGGGAGGAGAGGGTGATTTAAATTTTGGAACAGCTTAAACAAAAATCTATCTGAAAGAAATTGTTTTCGTAACATTATTGGAGGCTCTCCGGACTCGACCTGCATTGCATTAATGGGGGAGGATTTCATAGCCCCTTTAATGATACGAATACACTTCTCTTGTATTTTAGAAATTCTTTTATTTCCAGCTTTATTGTTAATATTCAGAAGAAACGTGCCATACTCCATATGGCACAACAGGCAAACACAAACAGGCAAGTCCGTTTACGTGAAAGGTCCCGATATTTATAACCTGCTTCCTGACGACATACGGGAATCAAATTCAAACGCAATATTTAAAATTCGACTGAAAAAGTTCTTGGTCAGCAAAGCCTACTACTCACTAAAAGAATATTTTGGAGCAAAGTATTACTTGCGTAGTAACAAATGACATAATAGCATGTATATGAATCATATGTACTTATATTATTGTTATTATTTTTTATCATTTTGTTATTGTATAGTGTTTTTTGACGTGTGACATATTGTAATGATTCACCAATAAAATCTGTATCTGTATCTGTATGGCTCCTAACTATAGCATTGTATAAAAATTTCTGTGAGTATGGGTGGGAGCTCCACCACACCCCTGAGAGGAACCTTAAAATGTTTATATTCCTCTCACATTTTTGAATAATATGTTCTGTATGTTGGTTCACCATAAACTTCGAGTCCAATATAATACCTAAAAATTTTGTGTGGGTCACTTGAGGGATTATTTCTTGGCCAATATACCTAGTCTTGCCATAAATATTGTCACGAAGAAATTTTTTTTTTTTTTATTGCAAATAATATTTATTACTTTTACAGTGTGTTAGTTTAATACATAAATATAAAACAATTTAAAATATAAAAGCTTATTCGAAGTGGTCTCCATTGGCTGCAATACAGTCCTTTAAACGTTGAGGCCAGTTATCAATAGAAGCACGCACTCTTTCCATGGGAAAATTCTTCACTGCCAATCGTATGGATTGTTTTAGGGACTCCAAATTATCATGGCGTTTAGAGCAAGCCATACTCTCTAAAACTGACCATAAATCATAATCCAGCGGATTAAGATCAGGACTAGACGACGGCCAGTCTTCAGCTCTGATGAAGTCCGAAACGTTCACTTCCAACCAAGACTGCGTGGACCGAGCTTTATGACCTGGCGCCGAGTCTTGTTGGAAGGACCATACTTGGTTATTGAACATGGTGTTGTTAAGGGGCTTAACTACCTTCTCAAGAATGGTATTTTGATACACTTGTGCCGATGTTTTGATACCTTTTTCACAAAAATATGGCTCAGTCACTCCTTCATAGCTAACACCCCACCAAACCATCACTGAAGTCGGATAATGCCCACGTTGCACTCTGTCGACTAATTGGGAAGCTTCCTTAGAGCTTTGAGCATAAATACGGTCATTTTGTTTGTTAAAATGTTGCTCAATTGTAAAGATTTTCTCATCCGTAAACAAAATTTTTCTGTGACCTCCCTTTGCGTACCGCTTCAGTAGTTGTTTCGATTTTACCACCCTATTCTTTTTTAAATTATCAGTTAAAAAATGGCCAGTGCGTCTCTTATAGGCTGCAAGTCCTAAGTCATCTTTTAAAATACGCGACATGGTTCTGGGTGCTATCTTCATCTCCCGAGATAAAATCTTTTGCTTTCGGACAGGATTTTTTCGAATTCTTTCCCTTACTGCTTTGACCACCTTGTTCGTACGAACACTACGTGGACGGCCAGATCTTTTTCTGTCACAAACAGAGGAGGTCTCATTGTACCTATTAATAGCCCGGTACACAAACATTATGCCGTGGGGTACCGGCTTAGAATAGTACCTCCCCCTCTCTTCCCGTGGGTGCCGTAAGAACCGGCTAAGGGAAATACTACCAGAGATGGGCAGCAGCATCCTCTGCGGAAAACGCCATCTACTGCGCTCGCCAACCCGCATGCCAAGCGTGGCGAGTAATGGCAAAACCCCCTTAATGAAGATTAACAAAATAACCAGGCTCCCAGTCCCCGGCAGCTCCGCTATTCCGGGCTACGGTAGCGGTCCCGGTCACGGCGGAGCAAGGGGTGCTAAGAATCTCCGGAAGAGATCCGGCTACCACCCCCTGCATAAACGACGACTGGCCCTGGTAACACACAATATTCGCACGATGAGGACAGACGAGAAGCTAGCTGAGCTGGAAGAAGAAATGAGTAGGTTACATTGCGATATCCTGGGGTTATCAGAAGTCGGACGAGAGGGTGAGGACACGATAACCCTGAAATCCGGTAACCTACTCTACTACCGGGAGGGCGACCAACCGTCCCAAGGTGGTGTCGGGTTTCTCGTCCACAAGTTCCTTGTTAACAGCATTCTTGCCATCGACAGTGTATCGAGCAGGGTTGCGTACCTGAAACTCAGAGTATCCAAGAGATATTCGTTGAAGGTCATCCAGGTATACGCACCGACCTCGGCACACTCGGATGATGAGTTGGAGGTGATGTATGAGGACATTAGTAGGGCCATACACACTTCTGAGACCTATTTTAATGTTGTTATGGGGGACTTCAATGCGAAGTTGGGCAGGAAATGCGAAAGTGAGTTGAGAGTGGGGCAATTTGGATATGGACAACGGAACCCCAGGGGACAGAGGTTGGCCGACTTTCTGGAGAAAGAGGGACTCTTCATGATGAACTCTTTCTTCCAGAAGCCACCTCATAGGAAATGGACCTGGTTGAGTCCCGATGGTTCTACGAGAAATGAGATAGACTTCATCCTGACCACCAAGAAACAAATATTCAATGATGTCTCTGTGATCAACATGGTTAAAACCGGAAGTGATCACCGAATGGTACGAGGCACTTTGAATATTAATGTTAAACTTGAGAGGTCCCGTATGATGAAGTCTACACTCCGACCTACTCGCGCTCATATCCAAGACCCCGAGAGCTTTCAGCTCGAACTATCAAATCGCTTCGAGTGCCTGGAGAGCTGCGCATCAGTGGATGAGATCAATAACAGGTTTATGGAAACTGTCCGTACGGTGGGCGCGAAGTTTTATAAACCCCACCGTACAAATAGACCGCAAAAGCTCTCGAGCCATACCCTCGACCTCATGGCTGAACGACGCTCATTGCAACTGCAGTCTTCCGGTGACGCCGAGTCATATAGGCGGCTCAATAGACTCATATCAAAGTCTATGCGACACGACATCCGTACCTTTAATACTAATCGTATTAAAGAGACGATAGAGCGGAATAAAGGCTCCAAAGTGTTCGCAAAAGACATGTCTATTGGGCAGAGCCAGTTGACGAAGCTGAAGATGGAAGATGGCAGTATAGCGTCGACCAAAGCAGAAGTCTTGAGGGAAATCGAGAGGTTCTATGGACAGTTATACACATCGGTCGCAAAACCTGTTAGCTGTTTGGGCAAAGATCCAAGAGCCAAACTGACTCGACATTATACCGAAGATATCCCGGACATCAGCCTGTATGAGATTAGGATGGCCTTGAAACAGCTCAAGAACAACAAGGCACCGGGCGACGACGGAATTACATCAGAGCTACTGAAAGCGGGTGGAACACCGGTACTGAAAGTCCTTCAGAGGCTCTTCAATTCCGTCGTGCTTGAAGGTACAACGCCAGAAGCATTGAACAGAAGCGTGGTGGCGCTGTTCTTCAAAAAAGGAGACAACACTTTGCTGAAGAACTACAGACCCATCTCGCTTCTGAGCCATGTCTATGTTCTGTACTTCAAAAAAGGAGACAACACTTTGCTGAAGAACTACAGACCCATCTCGCTTCTGAGCCATGTCTATAAGCTGTTTTCAAGGGTCATCACGAATCGTCTTGAACGCAGGTTCGATGACTTCCAGCCTCCCGAACAAGCCGGTTTCCGAAAAGGTTATAGTACCATAGACCACATCCACACGCTGCGGCAAGTGATACAGAAGACCGAAGAGTATAACTTGCCCCTTTGCTTAGCGTTTGTGGACTATGAGAAAGCCTTTGATTCGATCGAGACCTGGGCGGTGCTTGAGGCTCTCCAGCGATGCCGTATTGACTATCGGTATGTCGAAGTGCTGAAGTGTTTGTACAACAACGCCACCATGTCAGTCCGAATACAAGACCAGAACTCAGAGGCAATTCCATTGAAGAGAGGCGTGAGGCAGGGAGACGTTGTCTCTCCGAAACTGTTTACCGCAGGTTTGGAAGATGCCTATAAGCTTCTGGAATGGAAAGGGCTCGGCATCAATATTAACGGCGAGTACATCACTCACCTTCGGTTTGCCGACGATATAGTAGTCATGGCAAAGTCGATGGAAGAGCTCAGTACGATGCTCGAAGACCTCAATAGAGTTTCCCAACGGGTGGGCCTCAAAATGAACATGGACAAAACGAAGGTTATGTCGAACGCCCATGTAGTGCCCACCCCAATATCTGTGGGGAACTTCACTCTTGAAGTTGTTGACGAATACGTCTACCTAGGACAAACGGTCCGATTAGGCAGGTCCAACTTTACGAGGGAGGTCAATCGTCGTATCCAACTCGGCTGGGCAGCGTTCGGGAAACTTAAAAGCGTCTTCTCGTCCAATATTCCCCAGTCCCTCAAGTCGAAAGTTTACAACCAGTGTGTGTTACCAGTGATGACATACGGCACTGAAACGTGGTCCCTAACTATGGGCCTTATAAGGAAGCTCAAGGTCGCGCAACGAGCTATGGAGAGGGCTATGCTCGGAGTCTCTCTACGAGATCGAATCAGAATTAAAGAGATACGTAGACGTACAAAAGTCACCGATATAGCACAGCGGATTAGCAAGTTGAAGTGGCAGTGGGCAGGACACATAGCACGTAGAACTGATGGCCGATGGGGCCGAAAGGTTCTCGAGTGGAGACCACGTACCGGCAAGCGCAGCGTAGGAAGACCAGCCACAAGATGGACAGATGATCTCATACAAGTGGCGGGAAGACGCTGGATGCAAGCCGCTTCCAATCGGCCTTTTTGGAAATCCATGGAGGAGGCCTATGTCCAGCAGTGGACTTTTTATGGCTGAGATGATGATGATGATGACACAAACATTTGACTAATACCAAGCGTATGGAGAGTTTTACACAGCGATTCGGTTCTCTTTATCACCCCACTCCATTTTAATATCGCAAAATATTGTACAATGTATTGGCGCCAAAATTAGAAAACTCAATGAACAATCGTATAAAAATGACAGATTCCAAATTCAAATGTAATATCTTTCTTATTTTTAACTGTAACAGTATTTATGGCCAGACTAAGTAGATAGAAGCAGAAGGAGTAGATCTCTTCTTGGAAAACACTACAACAGAGCTCTTTGCGGCTGACAATGACAACCCATGATTGGATAAAAAGTCCTCGAGATACGAAATGGCGGAGTTTAATCTAACTGATATTTCGTATACTGAGCGAGCAGCCGCATAGAGTGCCAAGTCGTCAGCATATTGGAGGACTTCACAAAATGGCGTAACACATGTGTCCAGATCGCATGTGTAGAAACTGAATGAACTTTACATGTATCGGAAGATTTAATGATAAATGAATATGGGATGCCATCAATACCCGGAGAAGAATCTGTCAAGCTGCCCAGTACCAGACAGAGCTCATTGAGAGTAAAGGGGCAGTCAAACCTGTTATGGGATTGGAGGTGATGGGAGTGCGTCTTCGGGATACGCAGTCGGGGAAGCAATATTAACTGCAAATGCTTCCAACCATGTTGTGGGGTCATTTTTGAAGCTATTATCGGGGTTAGCTGAACATCTGAATCTTTTTATTTGTTTCCAAACAGTGGATGATGGGGATTTTGGAGACAAGGACTCACAAAAATTGAACCAAGGCAATTTTTTCTTTTTCTACAATTATACAAAATTATTTTGTTATGACAGTTGTCATAGAGATATTGTCTATGCTTGATATTCAATGCCAATGCTGTCAGCATCACCTTTTTTTTAGTAACAGTGACGTCATTTTATAGGTAGACTGATGGTCAAATATTTTTTATACTTTCGCAAAAATTTGCGCCATCTCATCATTTTATGAGCCCAAAATAAAAAAATATGGTTTATAGACATACAATCTCGAAATGGTTTTGGAATCAGCATATGTTACATTTTTCTTTACATACCACATTCTGTCTCTCACTTAACTAATATTCCTAATCGGTGATGTTATAAGCTTAAAAATGTTGTGTTGTGAACCCGACCTTAAGAGAAGTTGAAGGTGACTCGTCCAGGACGTGTGTGCATGTAGTAACCGTGCGTCGGCGTCGTCCGTCCGGCAGGGCACGGGGCCGGGGCCGCGGCCGCGGGGGACGAGGACAGCCCGCTGCTGGAGCAGATGAACATCATCCGCGGATACCTGCGGGACGCGCGGGACGGCTGCCGGTTCGAGGAGGTACCCTCGCTGCTTTACAATCACGCACCGACCTCGCTGCGCATACATCCACGCGTCCCTCCTGCCTTACGGTCGTTACGTACGAGTGATCTCACTCGGCACGCTTTTCGCGCGCATCTCGACCCCACGAAATAACGAGCGATAATGTGCCTGCACATTATCGCTCGTTATTTCATACATCAGGTGCAAACTGTTCTCTACCCCTGAATACTAGCTGATTTCGAGGATATTGTTGTTTTTGTACGCTTACTATTTGTACTTGTACGGTTTGTTTGTTTTCATCATCATCATCTCAGCCATAAGAAGTCCAATGCTGGACATAGGCCTCCCCCATGGATTTCCAAAAAGACCGATTGGAAGCGGCTTGCATCCAGCGTCTTCCCGCCACTTGTATGAGGTCATCTGTCCATCTCGTGGCTGGTCTTCCTACGCTGCGCTTGCCGGTACGTGGTCTCCACTCGAGAACCTTTCGGCCCCATCGGCCATCAGTTCTACGTGCTATGTGCCCTGCCCACTGCCACTTCAACTTGCTAATCCGCTGTGCTATATCGGTGACTCCTGTACGTCTACGTATCACTTCATTTCTGATTCGATCTCGTAGAGAGACTCCGAGCATAGCCCTCTCCATAGCTCGTTGCGCGACCTTGAGCTTCCTTATAAGGCCCATAGTTAGGGACCACGTTTCAGTGCCGTATGTCATCACTGGTAACACACACTGGTTGTAAACTTTCGACTTGAAGGACTGGGGTATATTGGACAAGAAGACGCTTTTAAGTTTCCCGAACGCTGCCCAGCCGAGTTGGATACGACGATTGACCTCCCTCGCAAAGTTGGACCTGCCTAATCGGACCGTTTGTCCTAGGTAGACGTATTCGTCAACAACTTCAAGAGTGGAGTTCCCCACAGATATTGGGGTGGGCACTACATGGGCGTTCGACATAACCTTCGTTTTGTCCATGTTCATTTTGAGGCCCACCCGTTGGGAAACTATTGAGGTCTTCGAGCATCGTACTGAGGTCTTCCATCGACTCTGCCATGACTACTATATCGTCGGCAAACCGAAGGTGAGTGATGTACTCGCCGTTAATATTGATGCCGAGCCCTTTCCATTCCAGAAGCTTATAGGCATCTTCCAAACCGGCGGTAAACAGTTTCGGAGAGACAACGTCTCCCTGCCTCACGCCTCTTTTCAATGAAATTGCCTGTGTGTTCTGGTCTTGTACTCGGACTGACATGGTGGCGTTGTTGTACAAACACTTCAGCACTTCGACATACCGATAGTCAATACGGCATCGTTGGAGAGCCTCAAGCACCGCCCAGGTCTCGATCGAATCAAAGGCTTTGTCATAGTCCACAAACGCTAAGCAAAGGGGCAAGTTATACTCTGCGGTCTTCTGTATCACCTGCCGCAGCGTGTGGATGTGGTCTATGGTACTATAGCCTTTTCGGAAACCGGCTTGTTCGGGAGGCTGGAAGTCATCGAACCTGCGTTCAAGACGATTCGTGATGACCCTTCAAAACAGCTTATAGACATGCCTCAGAAGCGAGATAGGTCTGTAGTTCTTCAGCAAAGTGTTGTCTCCTTTTTTGAAGAACAGCGCCACCACGCTTCTGTTCCATGCTTCTGGCGTTGTACCTTCAAGCACGACGGAATGGAAGAGCCTCTGAAGGACTTTCAGTACCGGTGTTCCACCCGCTTTCAGTAGCTCTGATGTAATTTCGTCATCGCCCGGTGCCTAGTTGTTCTTGAGCTGTTTCAAGGCCATCCTAATCTCGTACAGGCTGATGTCCGGGATATCTTCGGTATAATGTCGAGTCAGTTTGGCTCTTGGATCTTTACCCAAACTGCTAACAGGTTTTGCGACCGATGTGTATAACTGTCCATAGAACCTCTTGAGCCGCCTATATGATTCGGCGTCACCGGAAGACTGCAGTTGCAATGAGCGTCGTTCAGCCATGAGGTCGAGGGTATGGCTTGAGAGCTTTTGCGGTCTATTTGTACGGTGGGGTTTATAAAACTTCGCGCCCACCGTACGGACAGTTTCCACAAACCTGTTATTGATCTCATCCACCGATGCGCAGCTTTCCAGGCACTCGAAGCGATTTGATAGTTCGAGCTGAAAGCTCTCGGGGTCTTGGATATGAGCGCGAGTAGGTCGGAGTGTAGACTTCATCATACGGGACCTCTCAAGTTTAACATTAATATTCAAAGTGCCTCGTACTATTCGGTGATCACTTCCGGTTTTAACCATGTTGATCACAGAGACATCATTGAATATTTGTTTCTTGGTGGTCAGGATGAAGTCTATCTAATTTCTCGTAGAACCATCGGGACTCAACCAGGTCCATTTCCTATGAGGTGGCTTCTGGAAGAAAGAGTTCATCATGAAGAGTCCCTCTTTCTCCAGGAAGTCGGCCAACCTCTGTCCCCTGGGGTTCCGTTGTCCATATCCAAATTGCCCTACTCTCAACTCATTTTCGCATTTCCTGCCCAGCTTCGCATTGAAGTCCCCCATAACAACATTAAAATAGGTCTCTGAAGTGTGTATGGCCCTACTAATGTCCTCATACATCACCTCTACCTCATCATCGGAGTGTGCCGAAGTCGGTGCGTATACTTGGATGACCTTCAGCGAATACCTCTTGGATACTCTGAGTATCAGGTACGCAACCCTGCTCGATACACTGTCGATGGCAAGAATGTTGTTAACAAGGGACTTGTGGACGAGAAACCCGACACCACCTTGGGACTGTTGGTCGCCCTCCCGGTAGTAGAGTAGGTTACCGGATTTCAGGGTTATCGTGTCCTCCCCCTCTCGTCGGACTTCTGATAACCCCAGGATATCCCAATGTAACCTACCCATTTCTTCTTCCAGCTCAGCTAGCTTCTCGTCTGTCCTCATCGTGCGAATGTTGTGTGTTACCAGGGCCAGTCGTCGTTTATGCAGGGGGTGGTATCCGGATCTCTTCCGGAGATTCTTAGCACCCCTTGCTCCGCCGTGACCGGGACCGCTACCATAGCCCGGAATAGCGGAGCTGCCGGGGACTGGGGGCCTGGTATTTTTGTCGTCTGTCATAGGGGGTTTTTGTTTGTTTTACTTCCTCCGAAAGGTGGATATGAGAATAGCGGGACTTATTTGGACGGTTGTAACTTTTTTTTACGAAAACGGAAAAATTTTATTTTTCTTTCTGCAGCAAGAGACTATGGATCTATGGACTATGGATCTGCGTATATGGTTTTAATTTCAACACGATACCTTCACGCGTTCCCGAGATACAGGTCTTGACACCCGGACGGACGGACGGAAGTACATACGGACGACGGACGGACAGACGGACAACAAAGTGATCCTATAAGGGTTCCGTTTTTTCCTTTTGAGGTACGGAACCCTAAAAATGCATGAAAATACAAATACTCGATTAGTGCTCTAATTCTGCAGCCGGATCTCGTACTATAGATAGGGCTAGCTAAGCTGGCAACTTTTCTTTATTATATACATAGTTAATGTATTATCTATAATAAATATAATCCGAAATACATTTGTTCGACTCTCACTTGCCCGAATCCGTTTCTGTCTTCTAGAAGCTAATTTCAGATGTTTTAGTTGACTCCGTAAAACGTCTGGGATTAGAGGATTGCGTAAGTTTTGTTTGCCCGAATTATTAGGTTCGTTCGGTTTCAGTTTTATTATATCCATATTACATTGATATATATTCGGTCATAGTTGCATGAATAATTAAATTAAAATATTATAATTCTGTGGCTATAGTCCTGCAAGTCGGATAATAATGTTTAATATTAATATTCTCTCGGTGTATGGAAGTAAGCGCGTCGTACCGGCGACAGTTGTCCCTCGAGCTACTTGTAGACTGGCGGTGACCAGTGACGAGGTCTACTCTGTTCCCAGGTGGCGATACTCGAAGCGAACCTGAAGGAGCTCAAGAAAGAATACCATTTACAGAAGCTCTCGAAGCCGTAGCGGCGCGCACGCACATCATGACGTCACCTCTCTGTACATAATTAGACAAGTCGCTTCTTACCTCGCTGTCTTACTTTTATATATTTCTTTATTTATTTATTTATCTTGTAAAGAATATTCTGTAAAGTTTATTTTATACCAACGTTTGTACCTTATTTTATGGAGAAATATAAGAATAAACAATATGAAATTATTTACGGTTTTACATACATATATGCCGGAGGCTGGAGGGTTGGTGTTAATGAGACACATGCTGGTATCGGTCTAATTTATTGCAACAAATAACTAAGCTTATATACTAAGTACCACGTGCTAGAGGCCTCCTATCTATATCAGTCATACTCTTATTATCTACATATAATCACGCATCACGAACACTAAACTATGTGGCTACACATACATACGGTCACGCCTGTTTTCCCCTGCGGGGTAAGCAGAGCGCCAAAGACCATGAGGCCGCTTAACGCCACATTTGACCTTGGTTAGAAGAGTTAGATGGAAGGGAGAGGGTTAGAGGGGATACGAGGTTAAGATGTAATATTGGCTTTGAGTGACAGGGGTCAACCTATCGCCTACATATGCCAATTGCCCTCATGTCCCTTAACTGATTGTTATAGTATGCCCGGGAAGAGAAGCAGCTGGTACATTCCATGTATTTCTTCTCCCAGTCCAGCTGGAGAACGGTTTTAATTGAACGAAATACGTATCTACCTACATATTTCCTAACTTATATAAAACGAACATGATTTTCGGGCGAAATAACAAAATTATAACAATAGTAACTAAATAATCGGCCAAGTGCGAGTCGGACTCGCACACGAAGGGTTCCGTACTATCATCTATAGTACTACAAAGTTTAGTTCTGTTTATAAAATAACGAGAAATCAACGAAATTCCAAGTAGTAAATTGCAAACTTATAGGTAGATTTTCGATACACATCCGGGCAGCATGAAGACGCTCGCGCGAATACGCGCGGCTATGGCTCGCTCCTCGATGTTACCTCCCCCGCTACCCGCGCGGCCGTTGCTTAGCAACCGCCTCGCGCTCGCGCCACCACCACACCGCGTTTAGATGCACGGATTATTTTCATTTTGAGTGTTTTTATGTATTAGATTAGGTATTTATTTTTATAGTTAATATATTTCTAAATATTTACTTACAAATATTCAAGTTTCTACCTGTTAATTAAGATCGAGTAAAAATTGCTTAAAAATTACGTTTGTTGTATGGGAGCCCCCCTTTAATATTTACTTTATTGTTATTTAATTATTTATTTTGAAAGGTAATATACAAGTAAATATTCTGTGAAAATTTGAAGCGTCTACCTGTTACCGTTTTTAATATTGAGCAAAAAAATACGAAAAAAACACGTTTATTGTATGGGGACCCCCATTAATATTTTTTTTTTTTAATTTTTAGTATTTGTTGTTATAGCGGCAACGGAAATACATCATTTATGAAAATTTCAGCTTTCTAGCTATCACGGTTTATGAGATACAGCCTGGAGACAGACAGACAGACAGACAGCGAAGTCTTAGTAATAGGGTCCCGTTTTTACCCTTTGGGTACGGAACCCTAAAAACGGTTGTCTGTAAGGCCGATCGTGCCTCTCTATCGCTTGTTCCGCGCTCGCTTGCACGCTCGGCGGAACGTGACAATGAGTCATGCTTTTTCATACGTGCAGCCGGCGTTCATCGATTTATAGGACGTTATCACGTCAAAAAATATAAAACCCAGCCTTTTATGGGCGATACTTGTCCCGATCTACGATGGATGGATGGAAAACGTACAGTTCCAAGTAATGTTGTCACTCTCTCTGTTTGTTACCTTTTGATGACCAAACCTGCCCATGCCTATAATATGAAGCACCCGGCGTTGCTTCCGAAATGTCAGATGAGCAAATTATTAATAAGTTATTTTCATGTGAAATATTTACATGTAAAAGAAAGAAAGAAACATTTATTTGGCACACATGGACACTACAGCTACAATGTACGATTATATCCTCGTACGTTACGAGAAAAATTTATCTAAGAATGATGGTTCGTTGGTGCTCGTAGCATCCTTAGAATCTCAGAATACAGAAAAATACAGAAGGCGCGTCCAGCTGCAGTTACAAAATCCGCGCTGTGTCCGAAAACAAAAGAATCGTCCCGCACCCTTCTCACCTCTCACCCGCATAATGTTGCTAGTGTAGACATTATTTACCCGTTGTTGTGGTAAATCGTTGAGATAAAAATATATTAAAATAAAATGCTTACTTTCTTAAACGGATATCATTATTTTTTATAACTGTTATCTTGACTTACTATTCGGATTAATTGATGCACAAGCAAAAAAGTATAATATTCTAAGCTAACGTTATAAGATATAAATACAATATAATTTATTTGACAAGAATATTAGTTCGCACATAATAAATATAAACCCATTGGTTCCGAACTAGTATATTACACTGAATCAATAGCCTCTTCTTTGTGGTGCACAGTATATATCAAATTTGAGTTTTATATCAAATACATTTGTTCGACTCTCACTTGCCCGAATCCGTTTCTGTCTTCTAGAAGCTAATTTCAGATGTTTTAGTTGACTCCGTAAAACGTCTGGGATTAGAGGATTGCGTAAGTTTTGTTTGCCCGAATTATTAGGTTCGTTCGGTTTCAGTTTTATTATATCCATATTACATTGATATATATTCGGTCATAGTTGCATGAATAATTAAATTAAAATATTATAATTCTGTGGCTATAGTCCTGCAAGTCGGATAATAATGTTTAATATTAATATTCTCTCGGTGTATGGAAGTAAGCGCGTCGTACCGGCGACAGTTGTCCCTCGAGCTACTTGTAGACTGGCGGTGACCAGTGACGAGGTCTACTCTGTTCCCAGGTGGCGATACTCGAAGCGAACCTGAAGGAGCTCAAGAAAGAATACCATTTACAGAAGCTCTCGAAGCCGTAGCGGCGCGCACGCACATCATGACGTCACCTCTCTGTACATAATTAGACAAGTCGCTTCTTACCTCGCTGTCTTACTTTTATATATTTCTTTATTTATTTATTTATCTTGTAAAGAATATTCTGTAAAGTTTATTTTATACCAACGTTTGTACCTTATTTTATGGAGAAATATAAGAATAAACAATATGAAATTATTTACGGTTTTACATACATATATGCCGGAGGCTGGAGGGTTGGTGTTAATGAGACACATGCTGGTATCGGTCTAATTTATTGCAACAAATAACTAAGCTTATATACTAAGTACCACGTGCTAGAGGCCTCCTATCTATATCAGTCATACTCTTATTATCTACATATAATCACGCATCACGAACACTAAACTATGTGGCTACACATACATACGGTCACGCCTGTTTTCCCCTGCGGGGTAAGCAGAGCGCCAAAGACCATGAGGCCGCTTAACGCCACATTTGACCTTGGTTAGAAGAGTTAGATGGAAGGGAGAGGGTTAGAGGGGATACGAGGTTAAGATGTAATATTGGCTTTGAGTGACAGGGGTCAACCTATCGCCTACATATGCCAATTGCCCTCATGTCCCTTAACTGATTGTTATAGTATGCCCGGGAAGAGAAGCAGCTGGTACATTCCATGTATTTCTTCTCCCAGTCCAGCTGGAGAACGGTTTTAATTGAACGAAATACGTATCTACCTACATATTTCCTAACTTATATAAAACGAACATGATTTTCGGGCGAAATAACAAAATTATAACAATAGTAACTAAATAATCGGCCAAGTGCGAGTCGGACTCGCACACGAAGGGTTCCGTACTATCATCTATAGTACTACAAAGTTTAGTTCTGTTTATAAAATAACGAGAAATCAACGAAATTCCAAGTAGTAAATTGCAAACTTATAGGTAGATTTTCGATACACATCCGGGCAGCATGAAGACGCTCGCGCGAATACGCGCGGCTATGGCTCGCTCCTCGATGTTACCTCCCCCGCTACCCGCGCGGCCGTTGCTTAGCAACCGCCTCGCGCTCGCGCCACCACCACACCGCGTTTAGATGCACGGATTATTTTCATTTTGAGTGTTTTTATGTATTAGATTAGGTATTTATTTTTATAGTTAATATATTTCTAAATATTTACTTACAAATATTCAAGTTTCTACCTGTTAATTAAGATCGAGTAAAAATTGCTTAAAAATTACGTTTGTTGTATGGGAGCCCCCCTTTAATATTTACTTTATTGTTATTTAATTATTTATTTTGAAAGGTAATATACAAGTAAATATTCTGTGAAAATTTGAAGCGTCTACCTGTTACCGTTTTTAATATTGAGCAAAAAAATACGAAAAAAACACGTTTATTGTATGGGGACCCCCATTAATATTTTTTTTTTTTAATTTTTAGTATTTGTTGTTATAGCGGCAACGGAAATACATCATTTATGAAAATTTCAGCTTTCTAGCTATCACGGTTTATGAGATACAGCCTGGAGACAGACAGACAGACAGACAGCGAAGTCTTAGTAATAGGGTCCCGTTTTTACCCTTTGGGTACGGAACCCTAAAAACGGTTGTCTGTAAGGCCGATCGTGCCTCTCTATCGCTTGTTCCGCGCTCGCTTGCACGCTCGGCGGAACGTGACAATGAGTCATGCTTTTTCATACGTGCAGCCGGCGTTCATCGATTTATAGGACGTTATCACGTCAAAAAATATAAAACCCAGCCTTTTATGGGCGATACTTGTCCCGATCTACGATGGATGGATGGAAAACGTACAGTTCCAAGTAATGTTGTCACTCTCTCTGTTTGTTACCTTTTGATGACCAAACCTGCCCATGCCTATAATATGAAGCACCCGGCGTTGCTTCCGAAATGTCAGATGAGCAAATTATTAATAAGTTATTTTCATGTGAAATATTTACATGTAAAAGAAAGAAAGAAACATTTATTTGGCACACATGGACACTACAGCTACAATGTACGATTATATCCTCGTACGTTACGAGAAAAATTTATCTAAGAATGATGGTTCGTTGGTGCTCGTAGCATCCTTAGAATCTCAGAATACAGAAAAATACAGAAGGCGCGTCCAGCTGCAGTTACAAAATCCGCGCTGTGTCCGAAAACAAAAGAATCGTCCCGCACCCTTCTCACCTCTCACCCGCATAATGTTGCTAGTGTAGACATTATTTACCCGTTGTTGTGGTAAATCGTTGAGATAAAAATATATTAAAATAAAATGCTTACTTTCTTAAACGGATATCATTATTTTTTATAACTGTTATCTTGACTTACTATTCGGATTAATTGATGCACAAGCAAAAAAGTATAATATTCTAAGCTAACGTTATAAGATATAAATACAATATAATTTATTTGACAAGAATATTAGTTCGCACATAATAAATATAAACCCATTGGTTCCGAACTAGTATATTACACTGAATCAATAGCCTCTTCTTTGTGGTGCACAGTATATATCAAATTTGAGTTTTATATCAAGCAAATTACGCTTCGTTTTGACGGTTTCCACAACTCTTCTAACCGCAATTTCGTATTACTTCTGTCCACTCTGTTTTTCTTTTTTCATCAGCAGGGAACCTAAAATTTTAAATGTTAGGCATTATTTAAACCTATAATAATGTATAGCATTAATAAACCTATAATATATCAAACAAGTAGTTCTATTCTAACTCCATATAGGGTTAACTGCAACTACGGGACCCTACCCTGCACGCGACTCGACATGCACTTGGCCAATTAATTTTTAATCGGGTAATAAATATATTTAAATACCTACTCATATAATTTACAAACTAATAAAATCGGTAGCATGTAAAAGTAAGGAAAATTAAAACGTTGATATTGGCAACACCAACAAAATGGACGATTCTTTCTCTACGATAATCAAAGACCGAACAATTTATTAAATAAATACGTAAGATAATGTTGATTGTGCTACTTACACGTGAAATGTTATCCCATCGTGTTTTTTTTTTTCACCCCAGCAGCATTTTTACACGTAGGAACGACACATGACGGCATATTTGAATGAAATTTAACATCAACAAAGATTGCCACTCGTTACGACGTCCATAGAGCAACTGATCGCGCGCGCTTCAAACTACTCTATAAAAGAGTAGTTTTTGTCGCTTCGGTTCTAAGCATGTTCACGGTTTCTGTATTTTTCTATATTCAGAATATAGAACAGAACAGAACAACAACAAACAACAGAACACAAGAACAGAAGAACAGAACAGTATAAGAGAACAGTTATAAAAAATAATGATATCCGTTTAAGAAAGTAAGCATTTTATTTTAATATATTTTTATCTCCACGATTTACCACAACAACGGGTAAATAATGTCTACACTAGCAACATTATGCGGGTGAGAGGTGAGAAGGGTGCGGGACGGTTCTTTTGTTTTCGGACACAGCGGGGATTTTGTAACTGCAGCTGGACGCGCCTTCTGTATTTTTCTGTATTCTGAGGTAGCATCATACGATCCGTCTTATCCATAAGCGTAGCTAGGAGGGGGGGGGGGGGGGCAGGAGGGGAGGGATTTGGGGGTTCAAACCCCCCCAAAATATCCTGGCCATTATCAAAAATCCTTCTTTTCCTTTAAGTTATTAAATATCCTTCGTATTTTTGAGCTATGTCGGCACTGTGACAACATTAACAGCAAATTAGCATATGAATAGCTAGATAAAAAGTTTCTAAAACTTTCCTATTATTTTTAGCCGACTGTGTAAGGAGGGTTATGTTTTTCAAGTGTATGTATGTATATGGGTATGTTTTTATATGATCGCCTACAAGCCTAAACGGCTTGACTGATTTTTATGTGTCGTTAGATTCGTTAAAACTCCAACGAGCTTTTTCGTAATAAATAAGTAATTTCACTAGAATTATTCTAAATAATGCGCATCTATAGCGATTTTGCCCATACTTTCTCATAAAAACGTATGTGTGTAATTTTCCATAAAGTCATATGTCAAATTTAATTAGGAATAATAAATTTGCAATCAATGCATTCAAATGGTTGTATTTATAATTTTTGATAACGTAAGTCGTTCTTATCCTGTCGGGAATTTAATTTTCCTCTTAACATAGATACGTCTTGATTGGTTCATCTGGGCCTGGGCCACAAAAACCTAGGACATGTAACAAGATCAAAGAATCAAATCACTTCCAAGATTTAATTTTAAAAACCTAAATTTTCGCGCATGCCTTATGCATCAGTCGGGCATGCCACCGTTCCGGAGAGTCTCCCCGACATTATTTCCGGTTGTTCACATCTTGCCCACGGCGAGTATTTGAGTATTTGCACAGACACAGGGCCGTAGCCAGAAATTCATTTCGGGGGGGGGGGGGGGGGGGCAGAGTCTGCGGCCATGTTGTCCCATATCTTACGTATAATGTGCGAGCGTAAAAAAATGAGTACACTTTAATATCCCAAATGAATACCAAGTTTGTCATAGCAAAATGTGCTATTATGTTTGGGTAGTAATAAAAAATACTTTTTTCGTTTTAACGAGCACTCAGCGCTTACATGACCTAAATATAAACAAAAATAGTTAATAAGTATGCGCGAGCGAAGCGAGCGCGAAAATTTTAGCAGTGCTTTTATAGTAATATGCTTTGTTTCTCGTATTAGTGAACCCACGGTACTTCTCTGTTAACATAGTAATAAAGCGCGAGCGAAGCGAGCGCGAAAATTTTAGTGGTGTTTTATAGTAATATGCTTAATTTTTCTCGTATTAGTGAATTCATAGTACTTCCATGTCAACATAATAAGAATGCGCGAGCGAAGCGAGCGCGAATTTTTCTAGTGTAATATGCAACATTTTCGTATTTGTGAACTCACAGTACTTCTATGTCAAAATAGTAATAAATGCGCGAGCGCTAAAATTGTAGTGGTGTTTTATAGTAATATGCTTTATTTCTCGTATAAGTGAATCCATGGTACTTTCATGTCAAAATAACATGAATGCACGAGCGAAGCGAGCGCGAATTTTTTTTAGTGGTGTTTTATAGTAATATGCTAAATTTCTTTCCTTTCTTATTATCTTTGTTTGTAAAAAAATTGTAACTTTTAAAATTCGTTATTGTTTGTCTCTTTGTTTTATTTGCAGATCTTGTGTAAACTTTTATTCAGGTGTTTGATCGTGAAAAGTAACGTTGTAAACTTTGTAAAAAGTCTTTACAAAGTTCAACGCTTGCCTATCCGTTTCAATATATACCTCTATTTATCTATTAAAATCATCTCGAAAACTATTTATTCGTATTTTTTTTACTCTATGCGTAATGCTGAATAAATAGTCTTATAAAATCTTATTTAACTACATTAGTTGAATAATTGAATGCATTCTACACTGCAAATATCATATATACGCTGATGATGTTCAGATATATATTTCTTGTAAGCCTAACGAAATTGACTCTGCTATTGATAAGCTCAACGAGGACCTCTCAAGGATTGCAACATGGGCGACGGTTAGCTGTCTGGTGCTGAATCCAACCAAAACAAAGTACCTCATTTTCGGCAGTAAGCATCAGATCGCTAATGCTCGTTCATCTGCGAGTGTCTTCCTTATGGGGGAGACTGTACAGCGAACTGTACACTGTACTGTGTACTGTATGAAGGCCCAAATTTCTTGCCTTCTAAACAGGAGGCAAGAAATTTGGGCCTTCATATGGATTGTGAATTGCGTTTCGGTAAGCATATCGCTAACTGCCTACAAAATTGTTTTTATAAACTTAAAGTACTGTACAGAATAAGGCCGTACCTAGCAGAGGAGTTGCGCATCCAGTTATCTGAACAGTTGGTATTATCGAAACTAAATTATATGGACACTGTGTTTGGTTCGAGATTGTTTGCGAAAACCCAAAAGCTCATTCAGAGGGTCCAGAATGCCTGTGCTCGTTTCTGCTTTAATATTCCATTGAGGTCGCATGTAACCCCATTTTTAAACAAACATAAACTTTTAAAAATGTTGCATCGTCGAAAGCTTCACATGGCTTGCCTTTTATTCGGGGTTATTAAATACAAAGAGCCATCCTATTTGTATGATAAGTTGTCGTGGAGAGCGAACAGAAACTCCCGTGATTGTCGGCAATGTTCGACGCAGCTTGTGACAGAGCGTCACAGTTCCGCCGCATTCAGGGGCAGTTTCAGGTACTCCGCCTCGAAGTGCTGGAATAATATCCCACCTCCTATAAGGAACCTGCAAACCTTGCATAATTTTAGATATAAGTTAAGAGTTTATATTTTATCATCAAATGAACGAGGAGTTTTTAGTTGTTGACACCAGCGCAATATAATTAAATTATTTTTTATATATACCTGTGGCGACATACGTCACCACGCACACACACGAGAGCGCGGGAGGGCGAGTGAGGCGGGCGTACTTATCCCGCGTCGGGATACGCACCCAAAACAGTCAGCAATCTCATGGCACGCGACACACACGCGGAGTGATTCTCTTGCGGTACAAGAGACGCGCGATCGAACGACCGAAGAGTGCCGGTTATCTTACTCGTCTCGGTCTCCTCCCGCACTCTCATATCTTGTGCATCGCATTGATATTTGTGTTCGTGTTCGTGTCTTCTAAATACATAATTAGTTGGGACATGGTGTTTCATTTCTTGGAACCGGCCGCCTAAGGAGGCTGGTTCTCCACCATCCCGCGTGCCACGGCTGGCTCATAAAAGAAGGAACCAGAGACCATTGGGCCCCCGCCGTATCATCATACAGCGGTGGCTCCTCTCTGGCATCACCCATCATTGGTGACCCTTCATTGGTGACCCCGATCTACACGACGCGACGCCGAGTGAGTCAAGACTCCACCTCCGTTGCGCCGTGATACACGCTACATGTTCTAAAAACGCTCAGCGCTCGTGCCTTTACTACGCTCGCGGGACTTGCGGACGCGCAACCCGCCACCGCCACCAGCCACTTAGTACGACGACACCGCATAGCTCGCGGGACTATCCCGCGCTATGTAACTCGTCACTGCTACCACTGGCCGCCCGGCATTAAGCATCGCTCGCCGACCCGCTATCCATCACTCATCGTCAGGGTATCGACGACGGCATCATCATCATTCGCGGCGCTCACGCAGCACGGTTTCATTGATACCGCTGCGCCCTGCCACCGCCGCTACGTTTGCCTCGTCACCATGACGTCATGTAATAACATCGAGAACAAAAGCTGGATTGTGCCCCCACTGGCCCCGTGTTGTCAGGGAGTACTTATGACTTCAATCCGGTGAGCGAACTTTATACCATTCACCTTTGTGTTAGTAATATAAAGAACAAAGACTGTACAAAGGCACTTCTAACTTCGAAGCCATAACATAAACACTTAGTTAGTGAAGCAAGAACATAAACATCGCACTTCTTTTAACTTCGTTAGTGTAACTATTACCACGACCAATTTATAATGTAAACATTTAAGTTACTCTTTAATATAAACAATTGTTATGAAAGGTAGACTTCTTTAGTATATTTCATAAAAGGTAGATTTTTTTTGAAATACTTTTTTTTTACATTATTATATTACGCTGTTTTTCGGCTGAGATATTTCGATTGTGTTTTCTACTGTTAAACTTTACCTGTGTTTTTTATTGTATTTTGTGTTTTTTATTGCCTCATTGTGTTTTTACTGTTTTGTGTATAACTTTAGGAATTGTTTTATAGTAATCGCTAACCGATTACCAACTCGACCCTGAGTGAATTGCGTACTTTCGGTTTCCATTTTTATTAACTTCCGGTACTTCCGATATTTTAATCTAGCGCTATAGTGATCAGCTGATTATACTTATTTCTGGTCTCACTTTCCTGTAGTATCTTTGTTTCCTACGTGACAATGGCAACTGCCGAGGAACAAATTCAACTGCTGCAGGACCAGCTTCAAGTGCTTCTTGACACTAAAAATAGACAGGCAATGGCAGTGACTGTAAAACTGCCTGCCTTCTGGGCTGATAAGCCCACCGTCTGGTTTGGTCAAGTTGAGGCACAATTTGATATAGCTGGTATCAAACAGGACCGGACCAAGTACAGCCACGTCGTGTCTATGCTTGATTCAAGGATAGCCGGCGAAGTGGCTGACATCATTGAACACCCACCGGAAACCGACCGCTATCAGTTTCTGAAATCAGAGCTGATTAAACGCCTTTCTGCTTCCAGTGAAGATAGAATACGGCGGCTTCTCGGGGAAGAGGATATCGGCGATCAAAAGCCATCGCAATTCCTGCGTCGTCTCCGTTCCTTGGCAGGTACCGAGTTTAAAAACGATGACATCATCCGTCAACTTTGGATGCGCCGTTTGCCGGGGAACGTCCAGGCCATTTTAGCCGCACAGGAAGACCTGCCTCTTGAAAAGTCTGCGGAGATTGCCGATAAAATTATCGAAGTAGCAACACCTATGGTCCACACTGTTGCTAACCATACTTCCTGTCAGCCCTCAGACCTGACTCAACTTTCTCTTCGAGTTGAGCAGCTGACAGAAATGGTTGAAGCCTTCAGCGCCGACTCTCGTTCGCGACCACGTTCTCGTTCAGAGAGCAACGGGTCAAGGTCTAATTCCCGTTCGTCGTCGCGTTCCACGCTGTGCTGGTATCACCGCACTTACAGAAACAAGGCTGTAAAATGTATCAGCCCCTGCAGCTGGAAGGACCACAACCAGGGAAATGCAAGCAGCAGTCAGTAGACGCGGCGACTGACTGCTATATTTCCAGCCGCCGCTTATTTGTTACAGATAAGGCGACTGCACGCAGATTCCTCATTGACACTGGCAGCGACCTTTGTTGCTATCCTTATAGGTTAGCCAAAAGTCACGCGCAGTCGTCAACAGGATACCAACTGGCTGCAGCAAATGGCAGTGTTATAAAAACGTACGGCAGTATTTCCCTTCGCCTCAACTTAGGCCTACGTCGCGATTTTCAGTGGAATTTCACTATCGCTGACGTAGAGGCTCCTATAATAGGCTCGGATTTTCTCAGCCACTACAACTTGCTGCCAGACCTGCGCCACAAACGCCTGATTGACGGGAATACGACTTTATCAACTCCTGCTTCAATCGCAAAGGTCAACCAAATGAGTGTCAAGTCAGTTTCTGTCGATGACTCTTCACCTTACACGAGGCTTCTTCTGGACTTCCCAGATTTGACTCGACCTCCAGGTCTTCCACGGCAAGTGAAACACAGCACGGTTCACCACATCGTTACCACCGATGGTCCGCCAGTTTCCTGCCGTCCACGACGTCTTGGTCCGCAGAAGCTAACCGCGGCCAAGAAAGAGTTTGACGACATGGTCAACTGTGGTGCTGCCAGACCTTCTAAAAGCCCTTGGGCCTCTCCACTTCACATGGCAAAGAAAGGAGAACAAGGCTGGCGACCGTGTGGAGATTACCGGGCCCTGAATGCCAGGACCGTTCCAGATCGGTATCCCGTAAGACACATTGCGGATTTTTCACATAACATTGCTGGAAATTCCGTCTTCAGCACCATCGACTTGGTGAAGGCCTACCAACAAATTCCTGTCCAGGAGGCTGATATTTGCAAAACAGCAATCACCACTCCATTTGGACTGTACGAATTCCCTTTCATGACTTTCGGTCTCCGAAACGCAGGACAAACTTTCCAGCGTTTCATGGATGAAGTTGTAAGAGGACTCGACTTCTGCTACCCGTATATTGATGACGTTTTAGTTTTCTCTCACAGCAGGGAGGAACACCTGGAACACCTGGAAATCCTGTTCCAGCGCCTGGCCAATTACGGGGTCGTAGTCAACGCATCTAAGTGCGTTTTTGGCGCCGAAGAGGTAACTTTTCTCGGCTATCGGATCAGCAAAGACGGTACGCGTCCACCTACAGAGAGGATAGAAGCTCTGCAGAACTACCCCTTGCCAAAAACTGTGCAAGGCCTCCGCAGGTTCCTTGGCATGATAAACTTTTATCGCCGTTTCCTCCCTCACGCAGCCGATTTGCAAGCTCCGCTTATTAATATCCTAGCTTCTTCTAAGCTCAAAGGTGCGAAGCCAGTGCCCTGGACACCCGAACTTGAAGCTGCATTCCAGAAATGCAAGGATAGCCTTGCCAGTGCTACTCTCCTTGCCCATCCAGTTAGCGATGCTGCTCTGGGCTTATTCACGGACGCTTCTTCAGTTCACGTGGGATCTTGCCTTCAACAAAAAGTTGACAACCAGTGGCAGCCCTTGGCCTTTTTCAGCAAAAAGCTGACAGACAAACAAGCTCAGTGGCCCGCGTACTATCGCGAACTTCTCGGTGTATACGAAAGCGTTCAACACTTTCGCCACCTACTCGAAGTCCAACATGTCACAATCTATACAGATCACAAGCCACTCATTTACGCTTTCACGCAACGACGCGAAAAGCTTCCTCCTGTTCAGCTCAACCAGCTGTCCTTTATTTCCCAATTCACAACTGATGTTGTTCATGTGAAGGGAGAGGACAATGTGGTTGCTGACGCCATGTCAAGGATTGAAGCAATCTCTTTAGAGGAAAATTTCGCAGCGTTGGCCGACGAACAAGCTACAGATGACGAGCTTCAACACGCCAAAACGCACTCATCGCTCCAACTACAAGACGTTTACATCCCGGGCACAAACACGAAGATAATCTGCGATATGTCGACAGGGAAACCTAGACCATTCGTAACGCCTTCTTTCCGACGTAATTTTTTTAATAAATTACACAACCTCAGCCATCCTGGCGTGCAGGCCTCTGCACGATTGGTGGCTGAACGTTTTGTTTGGCCCTCTATTAACAAGGATTGCCGCAAATGGGCTCGCGAATGCCTATCATGTCAACGCAGCAAGGTGTCGCGTCACACTGTAACACCTTTAGGAAGTTTTACTGCGCCAACCAACCGCTTCCGCCACGTGCACATTGACATTATTGGCCCGTTGCCTCCAAGCAAAGGCTTCCGATATTGTTTAACCGCCGTAGACCGATACACCCGATGGCCTGAGGTTTGGCCCATGGTCGGCATTACGGCAGAGGAAGTGGCCGAAACATTTACAGCCGGTTGGATTGCTCGCTTTGGTGTACCTTCAGTCATAACAACTGACCAAGGCCGACAGTTTGAGTCCTCGCTGTTCCAAGCTCTCTTAAAGCAGTGCTCAATTCAACGCACACGCACTACCAGTTATCACCCATGTGCCAATGGTATGGTGGAGAGGTTACACCGCCAACTAAAGGCAGCACTCATGTGCCACGGAGGTACATGGTGCGCTGCTTTACCTCTGGTACTTCTGGGCATACGTGCAGCTTTAAAAGAGGATCTACGAACATCAGTCGCTGAACTCGTATATGGTGAACCTCTCAGACTGCCCGGAGAATTCATTAATCCAGCAACGAGTAGCCATACGTTAGTAGATGTACACGATTTTACGTCACAACTGAGAAACCACATGACCGATCTCAAACCAGTCACGGGATCTCAGCATACTCAACGTCGGCCATTCGTTTTCAAGGATCTATCCACTTGCACCCATGTGTTTCTCCGGGATGACTCTGTAAGAACGTCTCTAACGCCACCCTATACTGGACCTCACCCAGTTATCAGCAGGGACAATAAAAACATCTGCATTACCGTGGGTAACAGGAACGCACAGGTTAGTTTGGATAGGGTGAAGCCAGCTTATATTGAAGAGGCACCTCTTCCAGCCCCACTTCACCATCCACTTTCATCACCAGCACCTAGCCCACAACCAGTTCCTGCTCCTCCCGCTCCTCCTCAGTACACAACTCGCTCAGGTCGTCGAGTTCACTTTAAGACGCCTGTAGATGTTTAGTGTTAGTTTTATAAGCATTTTGTTATTTTTTTTTTCTGGGGTGTATTTTTCTCCGTGGGTGGGTGGTGTGGCGACATACGTCACCACGCACACACACGAGAGCGCGGGAGGGCGAGTGAGGCGGGCGTACTTATCCCGCGTCGGGATACGCACCCAAAACAGTCAGCAATCTCATGGCACGCGACACACACGCGGAGTGATTCTCTTGCGGTACAAGAGACGCGCGATCGAACGACCGAAGAGTGCCGGTTATCTTACTCGTCTCGGTCTCCTCCCGCACTCTCATATCTTGTGCATCGCATTGATATTTGTGTTCGTGTTCGTGTCTTCTAAATACATAATTAGTTGGGACATGGTGTTTCATTTCTTGGAACCGGCCGCCTAAGGAGGCTGGTTCTCCACCATCCCGCGTGCCACGGCTGGCTCATAAAAGAAGGAACCAGAGACCATTGGGCCCCCGCCGTATCATCATACAGCGGTGGCTCCTCTCTGGCATCACCCATCATTGGTGACCCTTCATACCGAATATTTTATCTATTATTCTGTTGCCATACTTAATTCTAAATTACTTAGAGTGTTGTTACTTGTTACTTTCTATGTTTTTTAAATTAATTTGCCTTTTAGTATATATTATTTGTATTAGTCTTCTTATTAGCCGTGGGTGACGTCACCGTCGGTTCCAGCGGAAGACCAGCGCCGGCTGTTCGCAGCCAGCAGTATGCTGAGCTGGAACCGATTTGTGGCGGATACAGTTTTTCTTACTTATATTGTTATTTTTGTTATATTGTATGTATTTTTGGTGTTGTGTCTTCCACAAATAAATTTATGTCTATGTCTAATTGTCTTGCTATGCTAGTACAAGTATTAAGCTGTAATCAGGAATATGGGTAACACGTGGTCTAACTTATGATAGTTTGCTGAATTAGGGACCTTTTTAGGAACCAACCTTTACACAGTGTCTGTAGTAGACAACTAGTAGATGAACGCTACTCGAGCAGGTTACCCCGCGCGAGCGGAGCTACGGTCGAGAAGCCACGAGCCTCCGCCGTGTGTGAGTCGTGCGATATGCTCTGCAGCACCGGCGCACTTCACTACCCCTCTATGTTAGGTTAGGTTTAACTTATCTATGTGATAAAATAGTTTAGTTTACACACGAAACAAGATATAGCTCGATAAATCGATGCTACTTTTTCTGCAAACCAAGTCGATATTCTCAACCATTTGGTCGCATCTTCAGCACCGACACACAGAGGTATATCGCTAGGTAAGTCTTTCTATCGCATCGTGCAATTGATGCGGATCGACTATATGAATGATAAGTACCTATAGTGTGTGAACGGTGACATTGTGTCAAAGTAGAGATGACGGCTGATAGAGTGAAGTGAGTTGGTCCCACCAAGTGGAATAGAGGCAAGGAGACGATGATGATAGTACATCATCTTTTGTCTTTTTCTTTGTCCATGTTCAACAAAATAAAATTCTGATTATAACACCCCTCATTTTGGGTCGGGGGTTAAAAAGGAAAGGAAGCATCATCTTTACTAGTTGTGCTTCAACCTAGATCCCACCATCGAGCTTACCACCAGTAGAAGCGATCAAGCGCAGGTCTATCTCATATAAAAGAATCTAAATTAAGGTAGATCAGGGCTGATCCTCAGAGCAACAAAGCAATTCATGATTTTAGGTGTGGAAACCTAGACTCGAGGTAAAAATCCTTTGCAAAAATTAGTATTTGGAAGTTTTTACAGCAGATATCAGCGTCTATCTACAAACAGACGAGTTAATTGGGCATCGTTTGCTAACTTGACACCACATTATGCTATGGTCCATTCACATCTGTCCAGTAGATGGAGATAGACAACTGGCGGCGCTCTGGATTTCTGGAATGATACTTCTGCACGTGCGCCCTCTTCTTGGTTTCTGAGAACTAAACAATTCCGAATATTCAGGGCTTATCTATAATTGTTTACTATCCTTGTTGTTTACACCTTGGTAGCGAAATATATTATACTCTTACTAAGATACTCGTAAGTATATTTCTTTTAGACAAAGCACTTATTTGATATATTTCCTATTTCTTGTTTCTGAAATCGCATAGATAATGTTATTTGCAAATACTTACCTGTCTGTCTAGCTAAGCTAATGATGTAGTGCTTTGTTTCACAGGCTATTAACAACTTACATGTTTAAGTTTTTGGTTGGGAATAACTTGGTTGATATTACCGATTTACTATTGTTTATGGACGTCATATATAATAACTCTAAGTCCAGTTCATGGTCAGGCTGAGATGCAAACTTGATATAGCACTATTACATCAGCTGAGCTGCCACACTGGCCTGTACACTGGCACGTAAACTGGATCAAAGTAAAGATCCGTGACGAGCAGCAAGTTTATCCACCTCGGTGCGGGCAGCCGAGTGTGACGCCTGTGTCTCGGGCTCCGGTGCGGTGGCGGCACGCGGCGGAGACGCGCGCGTGCCGTGTTCCCCGGCGCACCTGCACCTGGCACCCTCACCCGCTGCGAGCACCTGCACCTGCTCCGGCGGCAGGCGAGACAGGAAGCGTGAGGCCAGGCTTCGACACGCATCATGAAGAGAGTATTCAACAAGTTCAGAGAGAGTGAGTTGGTTGTCATTTTTAACGCTTTCTCTACAGACAAATTTTGTGTTTCTTTGCATGTGATGGATTTTTTTATGCAAGATAGATCTACGTTAGACCACCAACTCGCCTGATGTTAAGCGACGATGTGGCCGAGGATGGAGCTCGTTGATCTAGATTGAAGATTGTAGTTCTCAGGAAATAGAAATGGCGGTAAAGAATTCCGTTCCTGAGCAGTACGCATCAAGAACGAAAACAGAAAAAAGTACCTACCTATACCTATGTAACAAAGAGATATTAGTTTTGTACGAACGAAGTTTATGTAACGCATCAGTCTACTCGTAGGTAGCTTTAGCTAGCTTCATATTACAAACAGATCCTTTCATTTGAAAAATATTATTCATACCTACGATTTATATGCTAACATTCTTTATTTGTGTGTACACCTTGAGCATGAATACTCAAGGTGTAGGTGGAGGACCATATTTAGCTCCACGTCCACAGACACCAGGGTCCGTGATCTTTGTGAGAATTACAATCTACTTATTACTATGTGGTGTGTGTGTGTAGGTATATACCACGAGCAGACCAGCGGCCCGCAAGCAGCACCCGATCACGAGTATGACGCATGTGCAAGGAGCCTCTGTGAGGCTCCTTGCACCGGCGTCTGTGTTGGCGGGTCGCCCTCTTCCCTAACATATGGTTGAGGAGGGCTCGGGCTGGCACATGCGTCATACTCGTGATCGGGTGCTGCTTGCGGGTCGCTGGTCTGCTCGTGGTATATATATACACACACACAACATAGTAATAAGTTACTTAGATAAATTAAAATAATCTTCCCGTAACATAGATTGTAATTCTTACAAAGATCACTGACCCTGGTGTCTGTGGACGTGGAGCTAAAAAAATTTTTTTAAAAGAAAAACATTATTTGATTCGTACACCCACAATATTTTCGAATTATCTATCTAACGATACTCCATACACTCCACACCATAACAGTAGGTACTTACACACATATATCATTATTTAATATTATTTGATTAACTGAAAAAAAAACTCACGATTTTAATTGGTCAAAAATGATAAATGAATACTCACGGAAGTTTAAGTACAGTTATTATTATTTTAGGTTAAATGTGCACAAAAAAATAATTTCTTATTTCGATATGTACAAGTATGTAAGTTATATTCGAAAAAAGGATGGTACGGCGTGGCCTTGCTGCTCGACTTGGTCGGGGCCACTGCCGTGCCCCGTGCCCCCAGGTTGGAGGACCATATTTATAATACTATACTACATATATTATATAAATACGAGTTAACTTATTGTAGGTAATAAATCATTTGTTACTTCTCTAAGTAGGTACATTTGTTACTTCTCTAAGTAGGTACATTTGTTACTTCTCTAAGTAGGTACATTTGTTACTTCTCTAAGTAGGTACATTTGTTACTTCTCTAAGTAGGTACATTTGTTACTTCTCTAAGTAGGTACATTTGTTACTTCTCTAAGTAGGTACATTTGTTACTTCTCTAAGTAGGTACATTTGTTACTTCTCTAAGTAGGTACATTTGTTACTTCTCTAAGTAGGTACATTTTTTTATTAAGTAAATTTGATGGACTATTACGCTTTAAAGTCTAGTTAGCAGTTTTCAATTTAATTTCATCATAACTACTTCAAGCGACTTCAAAAGTAGTTCGTTTACGTACCTACTTAGGTAGACGTCCAGTATTGATTTTCTTCGTGTTATTTCTCTTTTTTCAGTTTTGAAGTCGTTTTTTTAGGGTTCCGTATCTCAATAGGAAAAAAACGGAACCCTTAGGATCACTTTGTTGTCCGTCTGTCCGTCCGTCGGGTGTTTAAGACCTTTATCTCGGGAACACGTGAAGGTATCGAGTTGAAATTAAAACCATAAACGCAGATCCATAGTATCTTATCCATAGATCTATTGACTGGCCTTGTGGCTCAGTTGGTAGTGTGTTTACGTCTACCTGCTGAACTGAAAGGTCGTGGGTTCAATCCCCACCCAGGGCAAACATTTGTGTGATGAGCATGGATGTTTGTTCTGTGAATGGGTGTTTCTATGTATATATTTACAAAAAAAAAAGTATATATGTATTCTATCAGCCATCTAGTTCCATAGTACAAGCTTTGCTTAGTTTGGGCTAGATGGTTTTGTGTGAAATGTCCACAAATATTTATTTATTTATTTATTATTTATCTTGCTGCAGAAAGAAAAATAAAGTTTCTAAGTTTTCGTAAAAAAAGTTACAGCCAAATATATCGTAAAAAACGCACATTTCGACACTCACAAGGGAATCAAACCTATGGGGTACCTACTTCCCGTTGACCTAGAACAATGAAATTTGGCAAGAAGCATTGTGTTAGAGTAGGACACATATAGGAAAAAATCCGAAAACTGGACATTTTTAATTAAATCACAAAAAAATTGTGTCTTTACGCAAGGAATGAGGGTCCAAATTTTAAAGTTCTTTAACCGTATCATGTTGGGCATCATATGAAAGAGCTTAATTAGTATGAGTTAAAACAGGTTATTTACACACGTAAATGTACATCGTTATTTTGAATATGGAAACGAGAGCCGGGCATGGGCGTATATTATATAGGGGGGGGGGGGGGGGTCCAGGGGGTCCGGCATTGGCCGGGAATGTCCCTATGGCATTAGCCGGGAAAAAAAATCAAGTGCTGTCAGAATGTCGGAATATCGAGGATGGCACTGATGTTACCAAATATTCATAAACATACCTGATGCGCGGTTGACATAACGACATTTTTACTAGAAATGCAGTATGAATCCGAAAAAATTGTCCGTCCTTCGCCCGCGCATACTATAAACGCGCATATCATTTCGAAACTACATATATATTGTACCCGACCGCGTAAGAAGGAGGGTAATGTTTTTCGAGTGTATGTATGTTTCTGACAGCCTACAGCCTGAATGGCTTGACCGATTTTGATCTGCGAGGTGTTATTAGATTCGTCTTTGCTTCCAGAGTGTTACAGGCTTTTTTGTAATAATAATAATACATCTCTTGCAAAAATAAAAATAAACGTTTTTTTCGTAACCTCTAACGAATTATTTCGTAACAAACGTTTGTTTTATTATATTATTCTAAAGAATGCGGATTTATAATCTTTTAAAGCAATTTTACACATACTTTCTCACAAAAAACGTTCTTAATATGCTTCAATATTCTTCGCGCTCGCTTCGCTCGCGCATGCCCACATTTTTGAAGATATGAAATGACTGAACGAACTTATAAAAAATTCGTCCTTCTTAAAACTAGAAAATAACATCGCTAAACATCAGGCGAGTTGGTGGTCAGTCGTAGATCTATCTTAAGTAAAAAAAACACAAATATTCAATAAAAATTTCAATTCTGTTCGAACTTTCGACGAAAGTTTTGGTTCCCAGCTGAAGTGAAGGGTCTGCAGGGGGCGAAGAATGTGTTAAAAACCTGGTTTAGCTTATGCTAGTGAAGCTCTTTCCTATACCTCACATGATACGGTTGATTCACTTTAAAATTTGGACCTTCATTCCTTGCATAAAGACACTATTTTTTGTGATTAAATTAAAAGTGTCCAGTTTTCGGATTTTTTCCTATCTGTGTACTCTAACACAATGCTTATTGCCAAATTTCATTGTTCTAGGTCAGCGGGAAGTACCCCATAAGTTTTGATTGTCTTGTGAGTGTCGAAATGTGCGTTTTTTTACGATATATTCGGCTGTAACTTTTTTTTTTACGAAAACTTAGAAACATAATTTTTGTTTCTGCAGCAAGATACTATGGATTTGCGTATATGGTTTTAATTTCAACTCGATACCTTTACGCGTTCCCGAGATAAAGGTCTTGATACACGGACAGACGGACAGACGGACAACAAAGTGATCCTATAAGGGTTCCGTTTTTTCCTATTGAGGTACGGAACCCTAAAAATGTTAATTATGTCTTTCATTGTTATCTTGTTAATTAGGCGGATCAAAAGGATGTAGGTACGTGTTAGAGCGTTATTTGATAAACATATCAATGACGTAGGCTAGAGGCAGCCGTGTCTCGGAGTGTCTCGGAGTGTTGTGGAGCAGTAGTGCGCCGAGCGCGACTCGCCGGAGCCCGGGCGCAGGCGCAGGTCACGGGGTCACGCCGCAGACGCGCTCCGCCCTCATAATTGCCGCCCCACGCAAATAAATAATTTTTATCCAGTTCGGCGAGATCACGCTTCTTGACCTTAAATGATTCCTCGTAAAGATCTCTTTGTAATAATCGGTGTTCTCGAGCCCTGCGTCACATTCCAGGCGCGGGCGGCGCGGCGGCGAGCCGGTGAGCGGTGCACGGTGCACGATACCATCGCGCATCGCACGGCACTCCTACACTCTTCTTGGCGCTCGCCGATCGCGATACGTTTGCGATTCGATACACCACAAATGTAATCATTAAACTCGCTATAGTTTTGTAATCAGGTCGTCGGGTAACTCTGAAGTTCAGACATTTCTGGTCAAAGGTCAAAACGGCGCCTTATTGTCAGTAGTACCACGGCAGAACTCAAAGTAGAGTTAACACTGCGAAGGCCATTTTATTTCGCGAGGAACTGTTAGTGTCATGTAAGACTGTGAAGACCCACTTTTAACCGACTTCCAAAAAAGAAGCAGGTTCTAAATTCGACTGTACCTATTATGAAGAAAACTCCTTGTCTGAACTTTATGACGCTTTATTATTACTTATAACACTGCACTTATTTCACTGCACTGAGCGGTCTGACGCTAAGACCGCCTTTTTACTCCCGAGTTACGCCGCGACTACCTTTTTCGAAGGGCCGCTCGCGCTCGTCCGCCCGCGATATATCCCCTCCCCGGAATTACAACATCACGCCATCATCCGGGGTAGCGTTCATTCTGTTCGATCACCGTTCTCCAGAGTATATAAATTAAGAAAATAGCAGTGCTGCCACTCCGCAACACTGAAAACACCGCACACCACATACAACAAATATTCAAATCATGACACTCGGCCATCCGCTTTTGTGCAACGTCCCGATGCACAACAACTCTCTAAAAGCAAGTCTGATTAATCATATCGAACCCTTTGGACTCCTTAAAGATTTGCTGCAAAATAAAATAGTTAAACAGTAATTATTATGCTAATTTTATAAAACTACTTATGGCACACTAAACTTTGTAGTATACGTTGTCGTAACTAGTTATTATTGTAGATACAAATAATCATGACACTCGGATTCGTTTTTAAATATGACAATTATTTTATGTTTATTCTAGCTGGTCTGGGAACCGGAGGCTTCCTATTCGTGTGTACACTATGCAGATAAATCATTGTTGTACAAATATGTTGTACGGATCGAGTATATATTCTGGTATTTCCAGAGGTTTGGTATATAATTAAAAAAAGTACATAAAAACTTATTCAATTCGCATTATTAATTTACTGTCGGTTACTCAATAACTTCCTCCTCTGGCTTAGTGATTGCGAACGGCAGCATCATTATATAAATGTCCCAATGTTGAAGTGGCCACTGAAGTAGCATTCAAACCTTGTAGACTTGGACTTGTAGACTTTTTTTTTATGAAAAACTCTATAAATACTCCTTTTTGTTATTCGTCCAAACATTAAAATGACCAACGACAAAGCTTGAATAAAATGAAAGCAAATTTCGTCCAAAAATAATTACACATAAATTCAAATATTTAGATCCAACTCAAACCAGCTCCAGTAATAATATGGTGACACGAGTACGTTAATTTTGTAAGTGCTCTCATAGGAATCAACATTTTAAACTGTATTTCTGTCATTGTCCTGCCATTACCAAATAGCATTTTAAAATTGTGTAACGTATACTCCCCAAATCCGAGTAATACAGAGAATAAGAGAACGGAAATAATTTTCCAAACCCCTTTTTTTTTAGCAAGTCGCTACAACCGCATTAATTTCTGTCAAGCTTGTGGATGATCGGCAAAGCACATGAGCAAAATTTTGTCAGTTTAGAATGTCAGAAGTATTATTATTTTCTAATCACTAAATTTCATTATCATAGGGACAAATTAGTCACGATAAACTACAGGTAGCTAGATCCATTGTCAGTCCTTCACCAACCGTTATTTGACTGGCGTATACCTGTTGCTGTTTACCATTAAATTGATGTACTATCAAGTTGAATCACTTCACATCACAGATGCCCTGAGTTGACATCTGTCGGATTTTAATCTGTTGTTTGCCAAATTCTTCTTCTTAATCGTACACTCTAGTCAGAGTGGTCGTGGTTGCAATGGCGGTGGCTCCTCGCCGTCACCGTCACTCTCCAGGCCAGCTGCTCTTCTCGCGATGCTTCTCCATTTCTGCCGGTCGGTTGCATTGCGAGTACACTCTACTTCGGTGGACTGCGTAGCTTTTCTAATGAGGTCGGTCCAACGTGTTGGTGATCGTCCAGGACTTCGCTTGCCTTCTACACGGCCATGCATATGCTGCGATAGGCTCTCCGTCGAGTGCTCTTTTCTTGAGATCTGCGCAAAGAACTTCAGTATTTGCAATTGCCCAGTCGACGATAATCTATTTCGTATATGAATCTCTTTGAGGATAGAGTTGTTGGTTGTCAAATACGTCATCACTATTTTGATGACACGTTAGCTAGAAAAAATACTGTACACATTACATACTAACAGTACTCAAACCGAGAATGTGGACATATTTATTTTCCCATCCAATATTTATAGTACTGATGTAACAGTAGAGCAGAAATTACTTGACTAGGTTTTAATAAACTTAGCTGTAGGTAAAGACAGAGAATGTTTATACACAGAAGCATACTTAATTCCTTTTAGTGCACACCTGAACTAATACTAAAGCATCAAAAGAGAAGAAGCAGGTAATCACTTCCATAAATAAAATTAGTCTCAATATTTGTCTTATTAATTTCTGTTGTTTTTTTTTTTAAAGGTCTATATAATGTCGACTAGTCATATCATAACTGCTCTTGCACTGAGTACAAGCCAGTGGTGATTTTGATAGTTGCCGTTTTATTTCAACTAAAAATCATATTTCGGAAACGTTACCAGTCCTATCAAATATTGCTTATTTTTAATGAAGATATTTTTTTATTTATCGATTAATTTTCGTATGCTGGATCCAATTCTGTTATACGCTTACCAAAATTATACTAGATTTATCAAAATGTTCATATGCACGAACGATATTTAACGATATTGATCTAGAACCTAGAAATACTTGCACGCTTTGACAGCAAAAATAGAGGACCAAATGTTATTACTATCATAAGACCACATATTTGTATACCTATTTTGCAAGAAATAAATTAATTATGAATATTCAGTTTTTATATTTGACTAATTTTTGAACTCATAAACTGTACTTTTACAATAAAACCGCCACCGGTGCGGCTACTTTGTTTGAAATATGAAACTGATCAATCAGTTCTCTCTGATGACTAATTTTAATTTTATTTGACATTATGTGTATCTTTTATTGCTTCTGCTTTGTCTTATTTTATATATTTTTGGTTTGTGTATTAATCTAATAACAAATAATAATAATTTTTTTTTTTTTTAATTTTCGCATGTGCATGATGCTGTCTACCTGACATTTGTACGCCTAATCGGCACAACATGATTTTAAGCGACTAAATTTAGTGTAACATCTTTTATGCACTTGTTGTATAAAATTCTCGTGTTGTATGCAAATAAATTATCTTTATCTTATCTTTATCTTTATCTTATCTTTATCTTTATCTCTTTGAATTATCTTTAGTTTGTGATAAGAAACTTCGGTCATCGCTTAAATTCAAAGTCAAATTATTTCTTGGGCTTGTAACAAAAGTGTTATATTAGAAAAGCCCTTTTCAAATTAGTATTTTTTGTTACGTTTGTACTCCAAGCTTTTTCTGTTATAAAATACAATTTAACGTAGTTTTTATTAATTTAGATATAATATATTCTATTTATTTATGTCATTTTTATATCCAATAACATAATAAATAATAAAAGGATGTCGTCAAACTTATGTCAATATTCATAATAATGTTCAAAAGGCCAAAATAGAATAATAAAAAATATGCCAATCCACTTATGGAAGAAAGTAGAAAATATGATCCGCTGTTCCATTAGAACGAGAATTCAGCAAGATCTATTTTCATCAACTCATTCAAGGCATAAAATAGGTTTCTCTCAAAGAAACGTTTACTACGTACGTTTACTCTCGACTAATAGTTTTGTAATATTATCGAGTGGTTCATTTAACATACAGATTTGTTTATATATATTTTACGATAATTGTCAACGTTCATCACTGTTTACGTCACTGTCCAGCGGACAATTCAACAAAGTGTAGACACTGCTCTGCAGTTGCAAAAATAACGTGGGTGTTCAAAACATGACATCTAATTACGTTGGCACATACAGATCGCTGATAACTATATATATTTTTATAATAATCCTTAACCGAATAGTATTTTTTGGTAAATGTCTTAGGCTTACTCATTTATCAATTCATGAATCTTATTGATGGAGTAATTTCCATTCTCTCTATAATCTAATAATAATAACCATAATAATTGAGAATCTTATAATTGCAAACAGATTACTCATAAATTTATTCGCTCTAACGCACTATGCGCGTTTTATCAAAAGTAAGTGTAAGTCACTTCTAAGTCGATTCTAATTAGTACGTTTCGGAAATTTCAAGCATAGTGGCATTTGTCAAGACTCCTCCCTCGACTCTTTGAGTTTCTATGCACGTCAAGGTTACTTGCTGCGTGTCCGATCGGTTGATCTCTCATATATGATTTAAATTTTCTCTATGAAACTCGAAACTACATCAAAACTGGAATTATAACGTTATATCTTCATTAAAAGTCAGGTGCTCAGGTTCTGGGAAAGTCCGATCAATGATTCTGCTATTCAACGCTTAACATAATCACATTAAAATGATCATTAATCGACTGGATTAATCAAATCCACTAAAATACAAGATCTGTGTACACTCTTGCACACCATATACATATTATACAAAATTTAGTTAATCAAGTTATTTTGGATTAAATACAGTTTGGAGCTTCTACTTTCCTTTGAATAGGCTTGACCTGCTGCAGTTTAAAACGTTCATGGCTGGAAGCTAAGTGTTCCGTGACCGGTTAAAATTATCATCCTGAAACCAAACCTTCATGGTTACAGCTAAAACATCATTGAATAATTGAACTTAAATCTTACAGCTCACTTACATGGTTGCAACGAGAACATCATCAAATCTTCAAACTTCGACATCGTCAAATCTTCAAACTTCAAACATCATCAAAACTTCAAACTTCAAATATCGTCAAATCTTCAAACTTCAAACATCGTCAAATCTTCAAACTTCAACCTTACAACGCGCCTATATGGCTGCGGTGAAATCATCATAAAATCTTCGAACTTTCCTTACGGCACACCTACATGGCCATACTTCTTTAGAATATTACCCTGCAGCTCATCTACATGGTTGCAGCGATAACATCATCAAATCTACGAACTTCAACTTTACGGCACACATACATGGCACTCTTTGGAACATTTTCCCTGCAGTTCACCTACATGACTGCAGCTAACAAACTCATAAACACTAAAAATCCTTGAATTTCAAACTCGCAGTAACACTAAGTGTAGTTGTTAACACTAAGAAATGCACTTTAATTTTCAGCACTGTCGATACTCTGATATCTTAGCGCGGCTTTAAATTCCGCCTCCATGATTACAAAGCGTCAACGGATAAATATTCGCGACAAGTTACCGGTACACAATGGTACTATTTCTGAGGTTATACATGCCTTTGAAATTCAATTAAGATTTTAAGTCAATCGAACTATGTTATCTCTGTATAATTCAACTTCATAAACAGACTTCTGTATTAAATATTTACGCAGTGATACTCTGGTAAATCCATCAATATTGTAGCTCTACTCATATAAAATTTCGTTTGACACACTTATGTGGTTCAAGATCTTACAATAGTTACGTCACAAAGTAGTTATAGTGTTGCAGGTGGAGATACAATACCAAAATTTCGCTTCATGGTATAGCATACTTACACGACTAAAGACAGTGCTACTAGTTGTAGTAGACTAGTTGTCGTACTAGAATATTTTACTTGCGGTACTTTATTAACCTTACAGAAAAATGAACACAGTACAACTCGCCCTAAATGGCCGTAACTGTAAAGACAGGATTCCACCAGTGTGCGGCTCTGTACCGCACAGAGTGCAGCATAAATGTATTTCTTGGTGAACTCTTACGGGCAGCACCAGCAAACTGTGCGCGCACTCTATTCGACAAACCGTGAACTTTTGTCGCGCACTCCTCGGTCTCGCGTTGTACCCGCGACGACGCACTCGCACACATGTTTACACACTAAACTGAAAGTAAAGCACATTTCCGAGGTATAAATGTTCGTGTACAAATGTACCGTACAGCACGCATACTAAAGTTACGCACAACTGAGGTGGTGGACACAGGCAATCTACTATTGTGATCAAGTTCGCGCACTGCAAAAGGTCTGCACCAAATTTTTATCAACAAGTGTTCTGAATCTGAACACAATTTTAGTGGAGCCCAACCTTAACAGCTAGATAATAAGCTGTTAAGTTTACCATAATATTTTATTTGCATTACTGTTAGCAATATTCTAGAAAAACTACATTTAGAGGCTGTATTGATGTAGCCCAGTTACCGAATTAAAATATTTTACTCGCAGCACTTTACTAGTCTTCTAGAAAAATAACACACTGCTGATCGCTGACACGGCCACAGACCGATATGCCATAGCCATTGTATTATTAAAAACACTACTCTCACCATCACACCAAAAAATATTACCACGCTATGGTTCCTCTGAATGGCTGCAGCATAATCAAATACAAAAAGTAAAAATGGTTCTCAAACAAGAAAAACATATTTTCGTATACTTGTCTCTCGGGATGTTAACGAAATAATTTACTAATGACTTACTTACAACAGACTTCATTTCGTTTAAATTACGATAAAATTATCGGGGAGTAGCCCCAACCACACTATCAAAATTTCATTAGGTTATAATAAAATCGTCGGATTATAATCTTTAATCGCTGTGCTACAGTAAAATAATCTGGGAGTAACCCAGATCACATCTCATTGCAGTATCTTAACAGATTCTGTCTACCCGTATTAAGAATATCCCGTTATAATTATTTTAGCACCCTGTTTCAACTCTTTTAAGAACCATTTTTCCAATTCGATATGCGTGACAAATTTTTAACATCAATATTCAATAATCGGAGGGTAAAATATAATCTCGCAAGTGACTCACGATTTTACCGGGCTCGGCTCGCAGGTTGATTGCCACTTCTGATATATGAAGAAGACTCCTTGTCTGAACTTTATGACGCTTTATTATTACTTATAACACTGCACTTATTTCACTGCACTGAGCGGTCTGACGCTAAGACCGCCTTTTTACTCCCGAGTTACGCCGCGACTACCTTTTTCGAAGGGCCGCTCGCGCTCGTCCGCCCGCGATATATCCCCTCCCCGGAATTACAACATCACGCCATCATCCGGGGTAGCGTTCATTCTGTTCGATCACCGTTCTCCAGAGTATATAAATTAAGAAAATAGCAGTGCTGCCACTCCGCAACACTGAAAACACCGCACACCACATACAACAAATATTCAAATCATGACACTATGTTTGTTCAGCGATTACTCCGTAAATTATGAATTGTTTTTGATGATTCTTTTTTTAGGGTTCCGTACCCAAAGGGTAAAAACGGGACCCTATTACTAAGACTTCGCTGTCTGTCTGTCTGTCTCCAGCCTGTATCTCATAAACCGTGATAGCTAGAAAGCTGAAATTTTCACAAATGATGTATTTCCGTTGCCGAAATACACTATAACAACAAATACTAAAAATTAAAAAAATATATATTACGGGGGTCCCCATACAATAAACGTGTTTTTTCGTATTTTTTTGCTCAATATTAAAAACGGTAACAGGTAGACGCTTCAAATTTTCACAGTATATTTACTTGTATATTACCTTTCAAAATAAATAATTAAATAACAATAAAGTAAATATTAAAGGGGGGCTCCCATACAACAAACGTAATTTTTAAGCAATTTTTACTCGATCTTAATTAACAGGTAGAAACTTGAATATTTGTAAGTAAATATTTAGAAATATATTAACTATAAAAATAAATACCTAATCTAATACATAAAAACTCACAAAATGAAAATAATCCGTGCATCTAAACGCGTGCGAGCGCCGCGCCGCGGTGTGGTGGTGGCGCGAGCGCGAGGCGGTTGCTAAGCAACGGCCGCGCGGGTAGCGGGGGAGGTAACATCACGAGCCATAGCCGCGCGTATTCGCGCGAGCGTCGTCATGCTGCCCGGATGTGTATCGAAAACCTACCTATAAGTTTGCAATTTACTACTTGGAATTTCGTTGATTTCTCGTTATTTTATACGATTTTCTATTATAGATGATAGTACGGAACCCTTCGTGCGCGAGTCCGACTCGCACTTGGCCGATTTTCTTTGGTAAGTAATACCTCAGACATGGTCCCATATACCAACATTTTATCAAAATCGCTTCAGTATTTTAATTTTCATAACAAAATAACTGAAAAAATATCATCAAAGTAAATTAATTTCGTATTTTGGAGTCAGTTTTTTTAGTTTTTAGGGTTCCGTAGTAAACAAGTAACCCTTATAGTTTCGCCATGTCCGTCAGCCTGTCCGTCCGCGATTTTGCTAAAATACAATAAGTACTAGAAAGCTGTAATTTGGTATAGATATGCATATTAATAATGCCGAGAAAGTCGTAGAATAAAAAACCGGACAAAGCGAGTCAGACTCTCCCTCCGAGGGTTCCGTACAACTAGTAAATAAAAGGGGGAAATATTTTTTTTTCCTTCTTATAACGAAACATATACATCGAAAAAATATTTAAAAATCTGTTTTAACTTATGCTAATTAAGCTCTTTCATATGATACCCCACTAAGCAGGGCTCGTATAAGAATCCGGAGCAGAACCCTAACCGGGCACTGCAAGCTTAACAAACACCCTCAACACTATGGGGTTGGATGAACTCAAGGCTTGCAGAATCTGTCACACAAGAGATGAAACACCCATACATATCCTGTGTGAGTGCGAACCGTTGCACCACAGCAGAAGCCGGCACCTTGGAGGCCACATAATCTCACCCGACGAGATTAAAACTTATTATATACGTATTCTTGGCGGTAGGGAGTTGCGAGCGACTAGCATTTATTTTATTTGACATGTTATGCTAAGGCTTTGAATCTTGAGAGCTACGTCTTCCAAGGACAGCAAGCCGCCAACAATATAGGGCAAATCAACCAGCTGGTTCGTTAATCGAATATTTTCGCCGATCGTTAAAAGTTATTTAATATCCTATGTATTTTGAGCCATGTCAGTACTGTGACAACATTAACAGCAAATCAGCATATGAAACCTAAAATTTGATAAAAAGTTTCGAGAAAATTCGCATTCGCTTCGCTCGCGCCTGATTATTTCCTATTATTTTTAGCCGACTGTGTAAGGAGGGTTATGATTTTCAAGTGTATGTATGTATGTATATGGGTATGTTTCTATATGATCGCTTACAAGACAAAACGACTTGACCGATTCTGATGTGCGAGGTGTCGTTAGAACTCCAACGAGCTTTTTCGTAGTAAAAAGTGATTTCACTAGAATTATTCTAAATAATGCGCATTTATAGTCTTTTACAGCGGTACTTTGTCATAAAAACGTATGTTTGTAATTTTCTATAAATTGTTTTTTAACTAGGAATAATAAATTTGCAATCAATGCATTCAAATGGTTGTATTTTTTATAACGTAAAAGTCGTTCTTATCCCTGTCGGATATTTCATTTTTCTCTTAACTTATATACTTGTTTAGTTCATCTAGACTACAAAACCTAAGACACGCTAACAAGATCAACGAATCAAATTATTTCCAACATTTAATTTTAAAAACCTCTAAATTTTCGCACTCACTTCGCTCGCGCATTTTTACTATTTGAACATAGAAATACTCTGGGCTCACTAATATGAGAAATACAGCATATTACTTTAAAAACACAATTAAAATTTGAAAAAAAGTTTCAAAAATTTTCGCGCTCGCTTCGCTCGCGCCTAATTGTTTCTTATTATTTTTACCCAACCGCATAAAAAGGAGCGTTAAGTTTTTTCGAGTGAATTTATGTATGTATGTGGGTATGTTTCTCTATGATCGCCTACAAGCCTAAACTAGAATTATTCTAAATAATGCGCATTTATAGTTTTTACAGCGGTTCTGCGACTCGACAACATATTAAGCGTAACAAAATCGTAAGTTACACTGCAAAAACTGCTTTTCTGTAGTCGGGTATTTAGTTTTTCTTTTAATATATATACTTATTTATTTGTATTAATTATTAAAGTGCCATGAACTTGCTAATACAATCAAATAATTCACAAAAAAATAATCACTAAGCAAAAATTGTTTCCCAACTGCCAAGAAAGTAGCGCGTATCTTGTAGGTATATTTGTATTTTTTTATAGTCGTATGTTTAAATTTAATTAGGAATAATACATTTGCAATCAATAAATTCAAATGGTTATATTTATAATTTTTGATAGCGTAAAAGTCGTTCTTATCCAGTCGGTTATATCATTTTTCTTTTAACACAGATACTTGTATGGTTTATCTGGGCCACAAAAACCTAGGGGACACGCTAACAAGATCAATGAATCAAATTACTTCCAAGATTTAATTTAAATAACCTTTCAAACTTTCGCGTTTAACATTTTTCTAAATTAATATAGAAGTACTGTGGGCTCACTAATACGAGAAATAAAGCATATAACTATAAAAAAAATTACAAAAAAAATTTCGCGCTCGCTTCGCTCGCGCTATTTATTACCTACGTTTTTGTTTACTTGGCCATGCAAACGCTGAGCGCTCGTTCAAATATCTTATTACTAACCAAAAAATTGTTAAAAGCTATGTTTCATGTAGTTTTTTTTTTGGGTAGTGTGTATGACAAAACAGCCGCGGACGATCTGACCAAAAAAATCTGACTTGCGTATCTATCTGACTAGGCCAGAAGCTGGGTACGCCCATGTCTGTGAGTGTCGAAATGTGCGTTTTTAACGAGATATTCGGCTGTCACTTTTTTTTTACGAACACAGAAGTTTGATTTTTCTTTCTGCAGCGTTTGTTAATTATTTATTTTATTCTGTTTTTTAGTATTTGTTGTTATAGCGGCAACAGAAATACATCATCTGTGAAAATTTCAACTGTTTAACTAACACGGTTCATGAGATACAGCCTGGTGACAGACGGACGGACGGACAGACAGCGGAGTCTTAGTAGGTAATAGGGTCCCGTGTCGTCCCAACACGCAGTCGAGTTGCATAGCAGACGCAGACGCAGACGCAGACTCGTCTCTCATTATGCACGTTTGGTACTTTGTGAAAGTATTCATTATCGAACGCTAAATACCGAATCTTTTGATATTATAGATTTTGCGTTTTTTGACGCTATGCGTCGAAACGATTAGGTGTTGTTACACGTAATACAAGCACTAGCTTACATCTCATGTTACACTTAATACAATAAACGTAAAATACATAATACAGAAAAATAAAATAAACGTTAAATCATAGCGTGAGAAATATAAAGTTATTAAATAAATAAAAAAATCTCCTTTTAATCCGTAGACAACAACGTAGACCAGCAACAAGCAACAAGAATAAAGGAATGTGATCATTAGAAGCATTCTTCCCCGTACTTTGTGCTCAGGATCACAGGACGGGCAGGATGCATGCGTGTCTGTAGGTATAGCGCCGTTGCAGAGTTACTAGTCGCCCGCGCCGGTAGACAAGTGCGGTCATGCGCGAGCGCAACAAACCTGCGTTTTCAACTCATATTGTAGTGTATTACTCTACACATAAGGTCTTCAATAAAAAAAAATGAAGGACTTAATTTAACACAATAAAGCGCATGAACTATAATTTACTTTATGTAGATTTTTGTAAGCAAAGTTAAGGAGCCTAGTTTAAGAAACCTGAATCATAAATCCTCATCAATAATGAATGACTCTTCGAATCGGACGCATACCTCCAGAAACCGACTTCATAAAATTCCTAATTTGAATAATTTCTAAATGCAACTTTCGCCGCTCTCCTACAGACGCGAGTAAATAAGAAATTACAAACGTTTAGCTCTTGCGCTGTGACGCATTGCGCTCCGCGCTCTACGAGCGCAGGCACGGTCGAGCGAGGGCATACTGCAGCCGAGTAGGGCGCATCCCGCGTTCCCACGGCCACCAATTATCGGCTGCCAACATTTGCCCTTAATTTCGCTGCCTCCTACCAGTTCCTACCCAGGCTCCCTGCGAGAACACCCATTCCGGTCACGATCGCTTTTGGATCTTCTCAACGGCTTCCGAGAACATGCGAGGTCCACAACTATTACGGAATCTGCCCGTTTTATATTTCAAGCACAACGTTTCACTCGGCTAACATTTACAGGGAAACAATTATCGACAGAACCCCAACCTGTCGATAGATTATGGGGCATACCACAACTATTACGGAATTCAACCGTTTAATTCCGAGAACCTTCCGACTGCTTAAACTGAGGGAGATCGAAGGCTCGTCTGATGTCATCGGAGCATCTCTACGATACATCTATCCCGTCATCTAGCTTTCCGTTCTAGGCATCATCGTACAAGCGAGGATCTAGCCTAGGCTAAGATGATACCGATAGCTTCTCGCAAAATAACGTTTCACACCTGGATAATGCTAGCCATGTCCCTAACGGATAATATAATTATAGGCACGCGATTTGCGGGGCGCGTTTATGATTTTTGTGAGATAATATTTATAATTATGATATTTAATTTGATAGATGCGTAGAGAGGCGTTCCTCAAATATTTCGTGGGCCACAGTAATGAGTTATCGATAATGATCTCAGTAATAATATGTTAAGTGATGGTCAGTTCGGGTTGTATGTGAAATGTGAGTGTGCCGACTGGCCTCCTCCTGGTCTCCACTCTCCGCCGGGAAACTCCACGTGGACGTGCTGTCGTCGGCAACCCGCAACGGTACATCACCAGCCGTACCTTGGAACCGGAACCGCCACACACGAGTATGGCATTCGTTATCGGCCGCCTTTACTGCCGATAACTGATGATATAAACAATAAGAATAAGAAAATATTTATTGCTTGTTATTTGTGTGTTTACAGAGATGTTAATATATTGTAAAAATAAAGGCTCATTTGAAGGAACACCAACTACAAATAATTTATTTATAACGCCCGAGTAGTCAAGTACATAATAAATTATGTTAAAAAGCATGTCAGGTTTGCGCGGCTACAGTGAACAGTAGTACCGACCACCTTCAAGCATAATCAAACCCTGGGCACAATGCGAAACGTACCTCATAACTAATACTGGAATACGTTAACACAAACTAGAGCCCAAAAGTGGAGAGGTTTGAAGGTTTTGAAGAGTTTTCACGTCTCGTTATTTTTTTCACATATTAGATCAGCTCGATGGATCCAAGTTATTAATTATATTGTCATGGGTATTACGTTAATAAATTGATCCACAATCAGAAGTTGATTCAATTCATCTTCCAAGATAACATTGTTAGTCAGTATGAAAGTAGGTAATAAAAGTGTGTTATATAGTGTCCAGACGGCGAGTCTGTATTGTATTAGGTAAAGAATTCCGGGTCCGGAATGCGTATATGAATGGCATTTTTCGGTGGCAACAATACCGGCGTGACGCGTGTGCGCACGATTTCGGCGGTCGTGATGAGTGCGGCGTCCGACCGTGGCTGCGGCAGCTGGCGCGCATTCCCTTCATAGCGACATGCTCGGGAGACCATTGTCTTCCGCTTCCACGCCTCTTTATGCGCGGAGGAATCACACGCACAACAAGAAACAAACACTTGATAACTATCAGGAGATGGATACTTCCTGGCCGCCCATGAATGGACTTTTTGTAGCCGTTTTGCGGCGCAAGCGCAGGCCTAACTGCGGTGCAGGCGGATACAATAATGGGCCGGGAACTATCGGGCTTAATAGCATCGCCCGTATCAACTATTTAATACGAAAATGACTTCCGAGAATATGTAACAACTTGTATTGTAATACTTATACTTACCTAATTATAGTTTCGCGCGCACTCAACAACTGAACACAACGTAACCAACAAAATGTAAGTTTTATAAGAGCGAAAGTAACTTTGTATATCAATTTGTTTGTGGTGGTCGGTGTGGTCACTACTCACTACTGACGGCTTCTATGAAGTTTTGTATATCAATTTGTTTGTGGTGGTCGGTGTGGTCACTACTCACTACTGACGGCTTCTATGAAGTTTTGTATATCAATTTGTTTGTGGTGGTCGGTGTGGTCACTACTCACTACTGACGGCTTCTATGAAGTTTTGTATATCAATTTGTTTGTGGTGGTCGGTGTGGTCACTACTCACTACTGACGGCTTCTATGAAGTTTTTTTTATCAATTTGTTTGTGGTGGTCCGTGTGGTCACTACTCACTACTGACGACTTCTATGAAGTTTTGTATATCAATTTATTTGTGGTGGCTGTGTGGTCACTACTCACTACTGACGGCTTCTATGAAGTTTTTTATATCAATTTGTTTGTGGTGGTCGGTGTGGTCACTACTCACTACTGACGGCTTCTATGAAGTTTTGTATATCAATTTGTTTGTGGTGGTCGGTGTGGTCACTACTCACTACTGACGGCTTCTATGAAGTTTTGTATATCAATTTGTTTGTGGTGGTCGGTGTGGTCACTACTCACTACTGACGGCTTCTATGAAGTTTTGTATATCAATTTGTTTGTGGTGGTCGGTGTGGTCACTACTCACTACTGACGGCTTCTATGAAGTTTTGTATATCAATTTGTTTGTGGTGGTCGGTGTGGTCACTACTCACTACTGACGGCTTCTATGAAGTTTTGTATATCAATTTGTTTGTGGTGGTCGGTGTGGTCACTACTCACTACTGACGGCTTCTATGAAGTTTTGTATATCAATTTGTTTGTGGTGGTCGGTGTGGTCACTACTCACTACTGACGACTTCTATGAAGTTTTGTATATCAATTTGTTTGTGGTGGTCGGTGTGGTCACTACTCACTACTGACGGCTTCTATGAAGTTTTGTATATCAATTTGTTTGTGGTGGTCGGTGTGGTCACTACTCACTACTGACGGCTTCTATGAAGTTTTGTATATCAATTTGTTTGTGGTGGTCGGTGTGGTCACTACTCACTACTGACGGCTTCTATGAAGTTTTGTATATCAATTTGTTTGTGGTGGTCGGTGTGGTCACTACTCACTACTGACGGCTTCTATGAAGTTTTGTATATCAATTTGTTTGTGGTGGTCGGTGTGGTCACTACTCACTACTGACGGCTTCTATGAAGTTTTGCTGACAACATGAAGAAACTTATTTCACCCGTTTATTTAAGTTATCCATTTTTATTACGAACAAAACCATACAATTTAGACCATTTACATTCAAATCAAAATAGGCACCTACCTATCATAAGTTGGTGAAATAACACAGCGTCGGCGTGATTATTCCCCATTCCCGTCGAAACTCTCCGAGAGGTGAGCTGGAGGTACCGACTACCGACGTGTGTTGCGCTTACCACTTGCAATTATGTAGAGGTAATAACAATAACAGACATTAGGTACGCATGTAAGCGCACCGATACATGCGCGCGCGCAGCTCTAACTGCGTGAAATTGGCGGCGCGCCGGTCGACGCGCACCGGGTGCACCACCGTATGATACATATACCATCATCATCGTCAGCCTGTTATGGGACTAAAGGGGTAGAACGCTTGCATATTTCAAAATTTTCATCATCATCATCATCTCAGCCATAAGAAGTCCACTGCTGGACATAGGCCTCCCCCATGGATTTCCAAAAAGAACGATTGGAAGCGGCCTGCATCCAGCGTCTTCCCGCCACTTCAACACTTCTTCATTTTATTAGATATATATTTCATGAATATTTGCGACAAATCGAGGCGTTGATAGAAGATATGCTTGTGCGTATGAATAAAGCTCTAGAAGAAGCTGTGTCCGACTGGGGTGACGAAAATCTCGTCAAATTCAACGCCAACAAGACTCAAGCCTGCCTTTTCTCCGCCAAAAAGAGTGAGTTTCTTTTGTCTCCTACTTTCCGAAACGTATCCATATCATTGGTAGACCGTCTTGAACTGCTGGGACTCACGTTAACCCCAACAATGAACTTTAAGAGCTACCTTGAATCTAAGGCTAGTTTTTAGTAGCTGGCTAGTAAAAAGCTTGGCATCATTAATAAGGTTAGGCGATACTTCTCACCGGGACAACTGCTTCATCTATATCAAGCACAGGTCCGATCGTGTATGGAGTACTGCTGCCACCTTTTTGATGGATCAGCCAAGTGTCAGCTGGAAGCTTTAGAATCAGTGGAGCGGCGAGCTGTGAGGTTAATCGGTGACGATAAAATAGCTGCCAAGAAGCTACTTAGTCTCGAGCACCGCCGTAAAGTAGCATGTCTGTCTATTTTCTACAGGATTCATTTCGGGGAATGTGCGCAAGAGCTTCACGACCTAATTCCACCCTCCCCATTTCACTACAGGACTAGCAGAAAGTCGGCGAATTACCACCCATTTCTCGTTGAAATGCCAAAAATCCGTACTCAGCGATATCGATCCACATTCCTGTTGCGTACTGCACAAGAATGGAATTCGTTGCCGGCCTCTCTGTTTCCTGAGACCTACAATCTTGGAATTTTCAAGGCTAGATCTTCTAGATCGACGAGCTCCATCCTCGGCCACACCGTCGCTTAACATCAGGCAAGTTGGTGGTCAATCGTAGATCTATCTACTATAAAAAAAAAAAAAAAAAAAAAAACTGTACGTATATAATCTTGACAATAATATGGCAAAAGCTTCACAAAATTTTCATTTTGATTCATATACTTTAATACTTAGGCATGCACTTATAATTGATTCCAATGGTTAATTATGGTTAAAAAAAACGAAACAACCAACTAAAACGACGAAAGTAGTGAATCGATTTTCATAAAATGTATTCTGGGAGAAGTATGACTTGTTTACCAAACAAAAAATACTCAACAAAATCAATTCACAACAGGCGGAGAAATCGGTGGTAACACACAAAAAACAAGACAACAAAAAAAAACAACTTTCTTTATGGAAGTCTGTTAAAACAACTTCCCTCAATTTGTTTTTAGATAAACTGAACCCATTCCGTATTCTGATCTCTCACTCAGGCTAGATAATATTGTGTTATCTCCATTACAGGTGTAGTGCGTGTTTACCCTAACGAGGGCGACGCAGCCTTTCCGGTTGTATTCCGGTGAATGTATTTAGAAGTGGTAAAGTCCGCGCGAGCGCGAGCCTCTACTCGCACTTGTTTTTATCACAAACGTAAATAAGAAAGTTATAAAAAGTGTCGCCGAAAACTGCGGAGGTATGTGACGCTCGCGTAGGGAGGAGTAGTCGAGGCAGGTCGTGCACGCGCACGCGCACTCGTGGCCGGGGATATAGTTTATTGTAATTGTATGGAAGGATTGTAAGAGGAGAGATTGTATGTGAAACATGCAACACGCGGAAACAATGACTTGGAAGCCGGAACATGTTTGAATGTCATTGAGAGAGCCGCTTTATGGTTTAGATAACGGGCCAAGAGCGGGTCGAGACTTGCGCCACCTTGAGCTACGATTCTGGAGACCATTCAAGTTTGCGTAGCTATAGTATGTTGGGGCTGTTAATAACTCAAGTTACTAAAGAGACACAATCAAGCGATAGGTACCTACGGCCATTTGTGCTTCATATTGTACTCGAAAATCAATAAAATGATATCTATATAGTATATAGGTACCAAGGATGTTAAACCACATAACCACATAACACTCAAAAATAAACTTTTTTTTTTAGTTTCACATTTTTGTTAGTGCGTACGGATACGAAACACTAGATGTTTGTTCTCTGTATACTGCTAGTGTGACCACATCTTGCCTAATGTTATCGATATCGGCGCGGGAGCACGTCTGACTGAACTAATGTGGTTTTCACACATATTTTTAATAAAAACTATATACGGATCAGTTGAGTTTGTTTTGACCGCCCGCGCCCGCTGCGGTTCAAACTATATACGGATCAGTTGAGTTTGTTTTGACCGCCCGCGCCCGCTGCGGTTCAAACTATATAAGGATCAGTTGAGTTTGTTTTGACCGCCCGCGCCCGCTGCGGTTCAAACTATATACGGATCAGTTGAGTTTGTTTTGACCGCCCGCGCCCGCTGCGGTTCAAACTATATACGGATCAGTTGAGTTTGTTTTGACCGCCCGCGCCCGCTGCGGTTCAAACTATACTCGGATATTTCGACTTCAAACAGACGTGTTTTTATAAAAAGATAACAAAATTCTAAATCTCGTTTCTCTAACAAAATTAACACCACACCTACGATGTGCTTTCACAGATCTTAGGAAATGTTTAGTGTGGGTACTTAGCTAGCATGTCATATCTAAACACAAAACATCTCGCTAATCGCGCAATCAACCTAATAAATGTGTTGAACAGAGAAATAGACAATGGGTCCATTTCATGAAACACAAGCCTACAAGTAAGGCGCAAGATAACGAAATATAAACACAGGTGGGAACAACGCTCCGACACGGTCCTCGTAGGTGTGAGGAGTGGTCAACAGGTCGCAGGCGGCGGCGGCTCCGACAGCACCCACCGTCTCACCAGCTGCCAGCTACCACCGACCTACTAGTCGCTCGCGACTGAAACATTATCGGCACTACTCTTCACTGCAGTGCATGCATCTCCTCCTTGTAGAATTGTTAAAGGACCACTTAACAGCTTCATATAATTTCTACTGAATGTTGATCCCGGCGTCAAAGATGCTTTATGAAAGCCCCTCGTTGTCATCTTATTCGACTTACAGCGAATCTCAACGATCAGGTGAAATCAATTCACACCAACAATGTCATTAACCAACAATGAATGTACGTTAGTAGGTACATACAAATCGTTGTGAACCATTACTTGCAATAGCGTTGATTTTATCGTGACATTGTGACAGATAGGTAATCACAGAGATCAACTAATATAATAAATTGGACAAATATTGTAGGTACTCGGACCTTAGAACTCCGCGACCATGCTAACTTACAATCTACGCATGTACACACTGTAATTAATTATATTTATATTATGTATAGTATGTTCTTTACAGCTACTACAGCTAAGCAGGGCTCGTATCAGAATCCTGATCAGAACGCACTGCAAGCTTAACAAACGACCCCCCCCCCCCATGGCATTGGCCGAAAAAAATAATTAAATGGTGTCAAAATTCCGTAATAGGTATCGCGGATGGCACGCATGTTACAAAATCCTAATGTGTGTGCATAACTAGAGCTTAGCTAAAGAGATGCAGTACGAGTATGACCCATGTTCGTCTTTCGCCCGCGTATACATACTACAAACGCGTATATAAAATGGAAACTATATATTTTTACCCGATTGCGTAAGAAGGAGGGTAATGTTTTTCGAGTGTATGTATGTATACCCGCAGGTATGTATATTTCTATATGACAGCCTGAACGGCTTGACGGATTTTGACGTGCGAGGTTGATGTGTCATTACAGTCGTCTTCGTTTCCAAAGTGTCATAAGTAGGCTATATTTTTTGTAATCATAATACATCTCTTTCAAAAATAATAATAAAACGTTTTTTCGTAATCACTAACGCACTATTTCGTAATAAACAAATGTTTATTTAGAATTATTCTAAAGAATGCGCGTTTATAATCTTTTACAGCAATTTTACGCATACTTTCTCTCAAAAACGTACACTCAACAGCGTATTAAAAGTATCGAAATCGTAAGTTAGACTGCAAAAAACTGCTTTTCTTCTGTCGACATTTTTTTTATTTTTAATATACATACTTTTTAAGAAACCCTAACCTAACTCCATCTCTGTCATATCTATACAAATTGAGAGAGATGGAGATAGTTTCCAGGCCGATTCCGAATCCGACAACAAAGACTTTAGGGCGAATTCTGTGTCCGATAAGTTGTGAACAAGGTCGTAAGCAGGGGGGGGGGGGGCTTAGGGGTTTCAACCTACCCTCCCCCAAAATATCCTGGCAATTATGAAAAATCCTTGCTCTTTTTTAAAGTTTACTTAATTTGCTTCTATATTTTTCGCGCGCCAAAGCGAAGCGATCGCTCGCGCATGCCCATATTTTTTAAGATATAAAACGACTGAATGAACTTATAAAAAGATCTTCGTTCGTAAAACTAGAAAATAACATCGCTAAATATTAGGCGAGTTGAAGATCAGTCGTAGATCTATCTTGCGTAAAAAAAAATCACAAATATTCTATGAAAAATTCAATTCGATCCAAGCCAATTTTACATAAAAAATATTTTTGCGTTAATAATTTCGAAAAGATCGAACAAGACTCTTAAAGTGCCGTGCTTAAATTTGAAATCAATGCATTCAAATGATTATATTAATATTTTTTGATAGCGTAAGTCAGTCTTACTCATCCAGTCGGATATTTCATTTTTTTAAACACTTTTATACTTGTTTGGTTCATCTGGGCCACTTCTAACACGAACAATGAATTAAATTATTTCCAAGATTTAATTTTAAAAACCTCAAAAATTAATACTGCAGGCTCACTAATACGAGAAATAAATCATATTACTATACAAACACTACTAAAATATTCACGCTCGCTTCGTTTTTGTTTTTGTTTACTTGAGTCATGCAAATGCTGAGCGCTCGTTAAAACGGGTGAAGTCATAGGGTACCTCTAGTTTAATATGAATTAATATTGTTCCGACATTACTTTTACACTTTATTTACAGTTATAAGTTTGTCCGTAATTTAATTTTCGTGTATTTAAATGTTTCTAACTTATAATTGACGTTAAAGATTATATAAACGTTGACGAATAAAGAGGCAAATAGTAGTATATTTAAAAAAAAAATGTACCTGTGGACCCCCCCCCCATGAGAAAGCTATAGCTACGCCCATGCTCAACACTATGGGACTGGGTGAACTCAAGGCTTGCAGATTCTGTCACACAGCAGATGAAACACCCATACATATCCTTCCTCCCCCAAGGCCATCACCGACGACTCCATGATCGGTATAGGGCTTGGGGAGGTGCTGTGATCCAAAAGGGATTGTCACAATAGATCTGCGAAGGTCGCAGTAACCGCAGTAGGTTTTAAATAAAAAAAACTTTACTTAGCTTTCAATCCCTAACTGATTTTACCCTCCGGCCGTCATCTCAATTAGTTGAGATGAAAATGTAACTATTTTACATACGCTATAATATATGTACGTACCTACTTATATAGCGTAGATATATGAAATAACATAATGAGCTTATCGAATGAAAATAATATACTTATAGAATGTTCGTGTTTGTTTTGAGCAATGTAGAGATACCGTCTCTAGGAGTAGTGAGAAGGCTTCAAGGTGAGAGATATAATTATGAAGAGGAGGGTTGCCGACAGGTCGCGGTGGCGGCGGTGCGGCGGCCGGCGCGCGCGCACTCTCGGTCGGCCTCCGGCGCCGGCAGCGCGGCACTTCGGAAGCGGCGGCGGCGCTCGCCATCGTTCCCGCGACCGCCGCCTTAATCCTACTCATTATTTATGCCCAATAATCCGCTCAACTGAGTATGGTAAACTCGTTACAGAACCGTTCCGCGAGTGATTTACGATCGATTGTAATTTTTAATCGATTATTTCGTTCGCAGAGATCGCGCTTAAAGAGTCGCCGCCGCCGTACAGCGTTAACGAGGGCGCGGGCTCCGAGCAACATGCGTCCCCACACCGACACCGACACCGACACCGACACCGGGTACGGCGACCATCCGAACCGAACCGAATATTACGAACGATAATCGTGTCTAATATCATTATTATCGATGCGCAGATCGAGGGGCCGGCGTGCGAAGTGCTCGACTTGCTAGCGGACTGCAAGATTACGACGGACCCGCACACGGACTCTGAGTACGCGGAGATAGCAGACATGGGGCTGTGGCCCTCGACGCCGCTCGCTACCAGGCACAACTCTAAGATATCCCTAACGTGGGTGCTCAAAGAGAACACGGACAACAAGCTACCGCTGAAGAAGATACAAAATACAGATATACAGCAGAGGCAGAACGAGGCGGCGCGGCTCCAGCGGCAGCGGGTACAAACAGAACGCTATCAGAGAAAGTGCAACAGGGACGTGCGAGATACAAGTAGGGTAGTGGGTCGCAACGAGCATTACCATCATCTACGGTTTCAAAGTGCGTGTGAGGAGTTTGTGAACGGACAGCCGTACTCTGCCGGGAGCGGTGCGGACGAGTGCGCGAGGAGACACAGCCGTCGACACAAGAGGAAGCAGAAATCTCATCGCGACAAGTTCGGCTACGATATTCGGGATTTGGACAGTTTTTTGTCGGAGGTAAGATTTCTATCATAAAAATTGGCTTCCCCAGAAAAATGGCAATGTTTTTGTGATATTTTGTGTCTTTTTATTGTATCATTCAATTTTGTCAGGTGCACATCTCCTAGGTTTGAGTTATATTTTTAAGCTCGGACCCAAAAAGAAGGATGTTATAAGTTTGCCATGTGTATCTGTGTGTCTGTGCCATTATAGCTCTCAAACGGATGAACCGATTTTGATCTATTTTTTATTGTTTGAAAGAGAATTTTGTCGAATGTTCTTAGCTATGTTTCATTTTTGTTGCCGCTGGTTTTTGAGTTTTCTAAATTTATAGTAATTGTTTTTTTTTATTTATTCAGATTTGAGCGCCAATTGTAGGTACCTATATGTATTTTCTTGTTTGATCCTAACAGTATGCATTTTTTTAATATATCCAGTTTGTTAAATTAATAAATAATTGACTATCAAATTAGATTCCGAGATAATTCGTTACGATAAAAATATTATTATGATACCTAATGAGAAAATTAGAAGAAAAAAAAATTGCAAGTTCGGTCCGGTTATGTAGCGCATTACTTTTTTTTAATTTTTTTTTATTCAACGATAGGCTTGCGCTTGACCGTCAACTCACCTGGTGTTAAGCGACAGTTACGGTCTACGATGGAGCGCGCTTGCCTAGAAGAAACCTTCACCATTCACTCGCGATTTGAAGACACTTAGATTATATCTATTTGGAAAGACCCATTCAGGAAGCGCATTCTACATTTTGGCGGTACGCACCAATGAAAGTGTAGTCAAAGCGTTTCGTACGTGTTTTCGGAATATTAACCATGTAACGATGTCGCTTTGTACTTATATATTTGCAAGTTCGGCCTGGTTATGTAGCCCATTACTTATATATCTGCAAGTTCGGCCCGGTTATGTAGCGCATTACTTATATATTTGCAAGTCCGGTCCGGTTATGTAGCGCATTACTTATAGATATATTTAGCATAACTATGTCAAAAAGTAACATCAAACAAATGTATCGTATCGTATTAAATTTCTCTACGATAGTTTGTATTTTAGGCATTTAGCTATAAAAATAATATCGGTTTTACTTTCTAAAGCGATTACATGTATCTAGTGCCTATTTACAATTTAGATTGGTATTGTGGAGCAAAAGGTGAATTGAAAAATTACGGCAATAAATTCAATTTGCATTTAAACTTTCATCCATCATTCTCCAGCGTAGCTTGCTGCAGCTTTACTTCTTGTATTCTCTCACTCGACGAGAACTTAAAAACTTTAAAGTTTACTAAGTAGTTCGCTAGAGCTAAACAATTGGAAATCAGCTATTGGTACTTAGAAAGAAAATATTTTATTTTTATACACCATACACTACAACAAAAAGAGTGAACACAAGTACAAATACCAAAAGAAAGACTATTGAGCCTAAAAAATATGCAGTTTTCGCTGTAGTATCTGGTGTATCAAAAAAGGTAAGTGCTCAGCGATAATGCTGCCGAGCGATCAGCAGCGCTGACTTTCAGCACTAACCTTCCGACACACACACACACACACACACACACACATGATTCTGAAGTTATTAACAGTATTGCAAATGAACATATAAATACGTATATACATAACAGTTTAGTCGTGATGTTAAAGACAAAAGATTTACTGAGATAACTTCAGGGCAAAATAACACAAAAATAAACAAATAATGAAATACATGTTGTCTATAGGAGAGAAGAAGCTGAGACGCAGCAAGTATTCAGATGGAAAAAAAAATACGTATGTGAACTAAGGCTAAGGTTCAAAACAATAACATTATGGGTGATATAGATAAGAAGTTGGGTGGCATTACCAGAAAAACAAAAGGATTGAGATCAAATTAAATATCTGAAATCAGGAAGTCAAGAAGCATAAATAATAATAATAAAGTATACCCACTATTCGTTTTTCTGCAATTTCAACAAATGCTTCTTACACTTCAAGTACTTTGAGTGTCACGTATAGGTGGTGGAAGAGAATTCCAACATTTGGTTGGTAGCACTAAATCGAAAACTAGCACGAAACGCAGAGCCGTGCCTCGGTGTACGCAATAGTAACTTGCATGTCCTTCTATGTGGATATGGAATACAGTCACGGACCCAAGAAAGCTTAGAGTACAAGTAACATGGCACCTGGTATTTAATAACATCGAATAATAAAGTAGCGAGGTGAAGTGTCCTTCTCTGTTCCATTTTAAGGATATTATGTTCGTTAAAAATGGGGTAACGTGACTGCGCGGGGGCAAATTAAAACAAAAACGAGCGCATGCATTTTGAACTCTTTGGATAAGACGAGAGGTTTTCATGAAAAGACAGGGTCCGTACACTGTGTCCACATAGTTAAATCTAGACAGCACGAGTGAGTCTACTAGTCTTATACGAAGATCAGTACTCATGTAATTCCTAATTTTATACAGAACTTTAAGACGCAAATACGTATATGTCTTGTCTATCTCAAACATACGAATTTAAGTATAACTAGTAGTTCTAGGAACGGACCTCGCGAGAGAGCTTATTTGCAGATCACCTTGGGTCATGTGTACATAATACTTACATTATACCTAATTGTGTTAATGGAGAAAACGTAAAATCAAGAATATTATTCAGCGCTAAAATGCATAAGGCACAGCCACGCAATCTCAAGTTGGTTGTCATATCTCAACAACCACTTGACCAATTCTGTTTATTTTTACGTCAAGTTGTAATAATTGTGTACTTAATCTACCTACCAAATATCATTCAAAACGGTTGGTAATTAGCGCCGCAATAAACTTCCCTCTTTTTGATGGGAACCACCCCTCCTATCAAAAATCGTCGACGATAAAAAAACATAGAACCTATACGCCAAGTTTCATCAAAATTACGCCCTGTACTGTACGCGAGTACGAACATACAAATCAAATGAAAGAAACTCTGGCCAGTTGATGCAGAGACGCTTCGCTCGCTCGGTCAATTATTTAACAGATAATATTAACAGGTATTATTATTAGACGAATTCAGAAGAACAAAAAAATACTACATAGTAGCCGTAGGTACTCTACACTCACTTTAAGACTCCCTTTTTAGGGTTCCGTAGTAAACAAGCAAGGAACCCATCTAGTTTCGCCGTGTCCGTCTGTCTGTCTGTTCGCGGTTTTGCTCAAAAACTATGAGTACTAGAAAGCTGTATTTTGGTATAGATATGTATATTAACAATGCCGAGAAAGCCGTAGAATAAAATTTTGAAAAAAAATATGGTACCCCTACACGTAAATGGGGATGATTTTTAGGGTTCCGTTTAAAAAAAAAAAAAAAAAACCTCAAAAGGACAAAACGGAACCCTTATAGGATCACTTTGTTGTCCGTCTGTCTGTCTGTCCGTCCGTCCGGGTGTCAAGACCTGTATCTCGGGAACGCGTGATGGTATCGTGTTGAAATTAAAACCATATACGCAGATCCATAGTCTCTTGCTGCAGAAAGAAATATCAAATTTATCAGTTTTTGTAAAAAAAAGTTACAGCCGAATATGTCATAAAAAACGCACATTTCGACAGACACTCACAAGGGAATCAAAACCTATAGGGTACTTCCCGTAGACCTAGAACTATGAAATTTGGCAAGAAGCATTGTATTATATATTACAACACATATAGGAAAAATCCGAAAACTGGACATTTTTTATTTAATCACAAAAAATAGTCTTTATTAAGAAATGAAGGTCCAAATTTTAAAGTGAATTAACCATATCATGTGGTATCATATGAAAGAGCTTCATTAGCACAAGCTAAAACAAGTTTTTAATTATTTTTGTGATATGTAATTTGCGATTTATGAAGGAAAATATTAAAAAAATCTATAATTTCCCCCTCTTTATCTACTAGTTTGTACGGAACCCTGGGTGGGCGAGTCTAACTCGCACTTGTCCAGTTTTTTTCTCATCTACTCCATCGATTCGGTTATCCTTAGATAGGTAATTAAAAAAACATTGAGGGTGTGCGAAAACCATTTTTCAATTTAGGGATCCGTATGCAAAATATTAAGCTATAATAATTTAAGAAAAAACGGAATACACTCCAGGAGTGCCGGCAGAAGTGAAAACTAAAAAATAAAATAGCAACAGCGCCATCTAGTACGTTGGTCTGGAACTAACTTTATTGTATGAAGTGTTGTTTTTATTCTTTGGGAAAATGGCGCTTTAATAGTGGTTTTGCTTTCTTGCTCTAACTTGTACGGAGACTAGAAGAACAAACTTGTACATACAATAATGAACTTTAAATGCAGAACGTTAGAATAGGTTTCTGACTATAATCCGTCCGTCTTACATATTTTCGATCAGGACACGTGACACCTGACGTGAGTTTAACGTTTTTTACCCATCCTAAAAAATGGCCAACGCCGCTAAAGAAGTTTTCACTTCAAAAAACAAATCAATTTAGACGAATGAGTATTGAGGTAACAAACATACCAAAATACAACAAAATAGAGAACCACCTCTTTTTCTTGAAATCGGATAAGTACACGAATTTAGGCACGTGGCACAGCAAGAATATTCACATAAATACCATGACAGTGTCCAATAAACATAAATATCTGACCATGTTAGAGATAGTTATTGTGTTGGCTTGTGTCTGCTAAGCCTATATAAATATATATTATGTGGAATCAATATTTGATGAGCCGTAAAGACACCCACCATTTCCAATGATAGATATCTAAACCTATACAAATATAGATATTAAGTCATTATTTAGAATTCTGTATTCTAAATCACAAATGTATATGTGGCTAAATCACAGGTTTTTAAAAGCTTTTATTCAACTTGCCCTGTTAGTATGGGACAAGGAAGGTGGCCATAGGAACTCCTAAACTAAACAAGATAAAACCGTCGAGCTTGGACTCGTTTTAATAGTCTTGACAAGCACTCTTGTGCTACATGACAACCAGGGTCTCAAGATGGCGTCGGAAGGTGGCCATAGGAACTCCTAAACTAAACAAGATAAAACCGTCGAGCTTGGACTCGTTTGAATAGTCTTGACAAGCACTCTTGTGCTACATGACAGCCAGGGTCTCAAGATGGCGTCGGAAGATGGCCATAGGAACTCCTAAACTAAAAAAGATAACACCGTCGAGTTTGGACTCATTTGAATAGTCTTGACAAGCACTTTTTTTAGTCTAGTTTTTTTTTTTTTTTTATCAAGCTTTTATTTAAATGTGAACTAAACCGAAAAAAATAAATTTTGAATGCAATCAACCCACCATTTTATTAAATTATAAATTTTATATTGATATAAATAAAAGCTTGTCGTGAGAACACAAACATATTTTTTTTTCAATGATCAAACTAACTTTAATTCTAAGCAAATGATAAGAACGCGTCTAAGTCTTTTGTTGGAATTAAATATTACTCAGTAGATAAGTACGATGTTGTTTGTGTTCTCGCGACAAGCTTTTATTTATATCAATATAAATTTTATAATTTAATAAAATGGTGGGTTTGATTGCATTACACATTTATTTTCTTCGTTTTAGTGCATTTAAATAAAAGCTTGTTTAAAAAAATATTTGTTTGGCCACTCCCGATAGACGATGTATATAAATTAATAATGTCGATGCAAATAATATGATTTTCGTAGAGTTCAGCAGTTGATTTGAATTCTTAACATTATGGTAATTAAGACTGAAATAATGCTATATAACGTGTATGTTTAGGAGAAAATAAAAGAAATAAATAAATTGACATAAATACAGCTTAATAGATAACACACAAGAAACATTTGTAACGAATAAAATGGTTATACATAGTACATAAGCCAATAGATGTAAGATAATGCCCCTGAAACCCAACCACAAGCCTGCATACCACGTCCCAATCTACGCCATACTCCTAAGTCCAGACCCAAAACCCAACCACAGTTCCCTACCAATTTCTGACGCCCCACCCCTTTGCAAATGCAACATGCAATAAAGATAAGTAAGATTTAAATAATGCTATATAATGTTTATGTATAAGAGAAAGTACCAATAAAGAAACCCAATGTAGATACCTACAAATAAGGAAACCCAAGCTAGATAGTTAATCTAATGTAAGAATGAAAGAAGATGAAAGAAAGAAAGAACTAGTATACAGAAAGATAGCGCGATAAGATGAAAGATAGAAATAGGCAACCCCCGTCAGTATCTAGTCAGGGATAAGTTGTAGGACAGGTCGCGGGCCGGGCGGCGGGCGGCGGGCCTATGCGCCCGGACTCCGGACAGGTTAATATAGACAACTAGCTGTGTCCAGAGATAAGTTGCGACGAAGGTGACGATCTAATGAAACCAATATGTTTCTGTTCACCAGCTCGTCGCTACGAGTATTTGTGTGAAACAGGCACTAGTGTTAGAGATGTCGGTTGCATCTGCTTTATTTATGCCGTAGCCGTAGGTACAAAAGATTAAATGTTTGCGGTTTTAGTGCCTTACCTCGTTATTCGAAGAACAACGTACGAAGAGAAATGGGCGCAAAATTGGGGAGCACAAATTGCAGGTCAATTACTTCCACTTTATTTCTTAACTTCGTGAGCTTAATAACAGGGAAAAATAACTGGATAAGAACGTGTCGAGACACTCATATGGTAGGGTTCCGTAAGCAATATAATTATACTTATAGTTTTAAAAACTGAGAAACCGTCTTCAAAATGCGCAATTTTGTTTTACAAACCAACTACATACTAAACTCATATTTTTTTACTGAATTTAATGAAATTTCTATGACACCAATCTGAAAGTATATCCTTTCAAACAAAAAATAATTTTTGAAATCGGTTAACTTATATCGAGTTTTGCGGTAAAAAACACACAATACAGCCGAACAAATAAAAAATCTGAACCCAGTCATATACTCGGTGAGAGATTTTATAATCAGAGGCCGAAGCAGAGCCAGTGGAAGTTTATATGAATCAACTTATCAACCGAACACGGTTGATAAGTCGACTCATACAGATTACAGGCATTATGGACACAGTCGGGTTAGTGCAGACACTGCAGAGTAAGTTGGTGACGATTTATTGCAGACGCTCAACATGTGTGAATTTACAATGATTTCACGTAGTAGTACTACAGAACCCTGTAAAAGGCCGTATTCAACTTGATTGATTATGAACATCGACCTTCTTTATGTCGCTTTTACCCGACTATCGAAGAAAGCAGGCAATTATTCACATCATGTATCGCTCGTAAAAAGTCGCTCTGTTGTTCGGTTAATAAAGTGGAAATAATAAATGTTTATTTTATTGTGTGTATACGAGTACCTACTTCTATATTACCTCATGGCTTGACCGATTTTGATGTGCGTATGGTTGGCATTAAAATTTTTGTACACGACACCTCACTTTCAGTCTTCTTCAGGTGAAGCAATTCCTTTTATTTATTTTCATAACTACAACCTAAGACTACAACATTATATTTTGTAGCGGTTTCTATACGCAGTTTTACCTAAAATCTATGACAGTGCCATGGATGGACAATAGACAGACAGATGGATGTCACGTATTTATGAGGGTTCCTCATACCGCTACGGAACCCTAACAACGATATATCTCGCGGGTGAAAGGTCACTCGGCAGTGTTAATTGCAGCACATTCCGACCAGTACTGAGATATTTCCTGGGAGGCCATCGATACGTGGGCGAGCGTTAAAAATGCAGGATGGGCTATTTATCATTGAGCTCTGGCCGCGCGCGTCACCGGTGAGACAGGTCGCTACAACTCATTAAAGTATACCTAATTATATCAACCGGAACGGACATCAATAATGTTATAGCTAAATAAGTATAATAGATGTATAACAATATTCCAACGCGTCGAGACACGCATATACCTATTAGGATTCCGAAACCGCTAACTAAGGAAACAGACTAGTGGCGCGGATATAGAGGCGCGTGGTACTTGGCGAGCGACTGGCTCTGGTACGAGGGCTGCTATTTATGTATCCGGAACTGGCAAGTTACAGAACAATATAGAAAATAGTAATTATTACATTTAAAAATGGAACACTTTGGCTGAAGAATACAATTTGCTTCATGTAGCTGTCATTTGTTTTTTTTTTCCTTTGTGGCGTCATATTGAAAATTCCATGGATCTCCATGGATCTGACTCGATTGGACTCGTGAAAATTTTCGTGCTATGATTTTTTACGATATTCGGCGAGGGATAACTCAAAAACAGTGCATCGATCAACTCACATCGACTTGGACGAACCACCATCTAAAAGTACTGTGTATCACTGGTTTAGTGAGTTACATCGTGGCCGGTCTATGCTCACGGACGAATTTAAAGAAGGTCGCCCGAGTGCGGGAACTAATAATGCACGATCCTCATGTTACACACCGCGAGATAGAGGCGTCTCTGGGCATAAGTATGACGAGTATATATCAAATATTATACGAACATTTAGCTGTAAACAAAATTAGTTCGCGTTGGGTTCCGCACAAGTTGCGAACGCTGACTATAATATCTACACAGGTGATGAATCTTGGATATATGCGTATGATCCTGAAACTAAACAACAATCAACGGTTTGGGTATTCTAATGAGCCGAACCCAACAAAAGTAATTCGTTCAAAAAGCACTTTGAAGCAAATGGTTGCTTGTTTTTTTGGTATACATGGACATGTGGCTAGAGTACCACTAGAGCATCTAGTGGTACTTGGTACTGGCCACATGCCCATACTAGAGGATCGTGCAACGGTTAATTCTGAATGGTACACGACCATTTGTTTGCCAGAAGTATTTGAAGAAATAAAAAAACCGGACAAGTGCGTGTCAGATTCGCCCACCGAGGGTTCCGTACAAACTACATAAAAGGGGGAAATCATATATTTTTTTTATATTTTCCTTCATAAGCCGAAAAATATACATCGTAAAAATATTTAACACATTCCTTGCTCACCACTCGGATCCGAATGGGCCGGGGCTATAGTAGCGGCGCCTCCCACTCGGATCCTAGCGAGCGTGCCGTTCATTTTGTAGTAGTCAGTAAACCGCCGGCGTTTGAGGCAGTCAACGTGAAGGGTCTGCAGGGGGCGAAGAATGTGTTAAAAATCTGTTTTAGCTTATGCTAATGAGGCTCTTTCATATGATACCCCACATAATACAGTTAATTCACTTTAAAATTTGGGCCTTCATTCCTTGCATAGAGACACAATTTTTTTGTGATAAAATTAAAAATGTCCAGTTTTCGGAATTTTTCCTATAAGTGTACTCTAACACAATGCTCCTTGCCAAATTCTAGGTCAACGGGAAGTGCCCCATAGGTTTTGATTCCTCTGTGAGTGTCGAAATGTGCGTTTTTTACAACATATTCGGCTGTAACTTTTTTTTACGAAAACTGAGAAATTTTATTTTTCTTTCTGCATCAAGATACTATGGATCTGCGTATATGGTTTTAATTTCAACTCGATACCTTCACACGTTCCCGAGATAAAGGTCTTGACACCCGGACGGACGGACGGACGGACAACAAAGTAATCCTATAAGGGTTCCGTTTTTTCCTATTGAGGTACGGAACCCTAAAAAGAACAACCGACAACGCAGAATCCTTCTTCATCATGACAATGCTAGCTGCCACACATCGGCTGAAATAACTCGGTATTTGGAAGATCAAAAGATCGAATTAACGGGTCATCCGCCGTACAGCCCCGACTTAGCCCCCAACGACTTCTATTTATTCCCAACCGAGAAGAATAAATTACGTGATCAACGTTTTTCGAGCCGTGAAGAGGCCGTTGATGCGTTCAAAATGCACGTTTTGGAGATACCTCAATTCGAAAGAAAAAAGTGCTACGAAAATTGGTTCCAACGTATGCTCTGGATGAATTTCTAAAAGATAAAATATAGGATAGAATTAGAATTTTGACATATATAATTGAACTTGACATCTATAATTGTTACGTTGATTGATATTAATAATAAAGTAGATATAATTATTAAAGTGTCTATAATGAATATTAATCGTTTAAAATATTAGTAAATTTGCACGCCTCAAAGGGGTTAGATGTAGAGATACTTACTAAATATATTATTATTTATTGTACCTATGTCTTAGCAAATAAATAAATTTGAATTTGAATTTGAAAAGTGCATCGATCATCATGGCGAATATTTTGAAAAGCAATAAAACCATAACCAGTAGAGGGGGGGGGGACACTTGACTCTAACAAAAATTATCACTTCAAAGCTTAATATTTCGCAAACGGATCCCTAAATTGAAAAATGGTTTTCGCACACCCCCAATATTTTCCGATTACCTATTCAACGATATCACAAGATTACGTTACGTATAAAAACTTAGCTTGGAGCATGGAGGGGGGGAGTGCGATTGCACTCCTGGCGTGTGGCCAATCCTATAATATACAATTATAGGTACATAGCTCATCATCTACGTAATGAAATGCTTTAACGGTTAAAATACAGACAGAGTAAGTTTAAGATTCCATTGCGGCATTCGTGGCGTAGGGAGGAGGCTACATTAACATTTTAGACGCCCGTTCATACCGGGGCCGCACTGATCCACCACAATACCATACATAGCTTAGCGGAGTATACGTCCGTAGTGGCTCCACGCCTACTACTAGATCCACGTCTTAACGTTAATTCCTGATATTCCAGGCGTCACTGGACCGTCCCGGCAACATCCCCGTGGTGATCGCATACCCTAGCACCCTTTACCAGACGCACGAGGAGTGCGAGCGCCGGGTGACGCTGCCGCTGGGGACCGTCGTCAACGCAGTCTTCAAGAGCCAGCACTGGGTGTACGCACAGACTGCGCACGGCGAGCAGGGCTACGTGTTGTACGCGGCATGTCTGCCGCTCGGGATACTGCCCGCTAGGTGAGTGAGTGACCTCACGCAGAGTAAGTGCTGTACGCAGCCTGCCTGCCGCTCGAGATACTGCCCGCTAGGTGAGTGAGTGACGTCACGCAGAGTAAGTGCTGTACGCAGCCTGCCTGCCGCTCGGGACACTGCCCGCTAGGTGAGTGAGTGACGTCACGCAGAGTAAGTGCTGTACGCAGCCTGCCTGCCGCTCGGGATACTGCCCGCTAGGTGAGTGAGTGACGTCACGCAGAGTAAGTGCTGTACGCAGTCTGCCTGCCGCTCGGGATACTGCCCGCTAGGTGAGTGAGTGACGTCACGTAGAGTAAGTGCTGTACGCTGCCTGCCTGCCGCTCGGGACACTACCCACTAGATGAGTGAGTGACGTCACGCAGAGTAAGTGCTGTACGCAGCCTGCCTGCCGCTCGGGATACTGCCCGCTAGGTGAGGGAGTGACGTCACGCAGAGTAAGTGCTGTACGCAGCCTGCCTGCCGCTCGGGACACTACCCACTAGATGAGTGAGTGACGTCACGCAGAGTAAGTGCTGTACGCAGCCTGCCTGCTGCTCGGGATACTGCCCGCTAGGTGAGTGAGTGACGTCACGCAGAGTAAGTGCTGTACGCAGCCTGCCTGCCACTCGGGACACTGCCCGCTAGGTGAGTGAGTGACGTCACGCAGAGTATGTGCTGTACGCAGCCTGCCTGCCGCTCGAGATACTGCCCGCTAGGTGAGTGAGTGACGTCACGCAGAGTAAGTGCTGTACGCAGTCTGCCTGCCGCTCGGGATATTGCCCGCTAGGTGAGTGAGTGACGTCACGCAGAGTAAGTGCTGTACGCAGCCTGCCTGCCGCTCGGGATACTGCCCGCTAGGTGAGTGAGTGACGTCACGCAGAGTAAGTGCTGTACGCAGTCTGCCTGCCGCTCGGGATATTGCCCGCTAGGTGAGTGAGTGACGTCACGCAGAGTAAGTGCTGTACGCAGCCTGCCTGCCGCTCGGGACACTACTCACTAGATGAGTGAGTGACGTCACGCAGAGTAAGTGCTGTACGCAGCCTGCCTGCCGCTCGGGATACTGCCCGCTAGGTGAGTGAGTGACGTCACGCAGAGTAAGTGCTGTACGCAGCCTGCCTGCCGCTCGGGACCGTGCCCGCTAGGTGAGTGAGTGACGTCACGCAGAGTAAGTGCTGTACGCAGCCTGCCTGCCGCTCGGGATACTGCCCGCTAGGTGAGTGAGTGACGTCACGCAGAGTAAGTGCTGTACGCAGTCTGCCTGCCGCTCGGGATACTGCCTGCTAGGTGAGTGAGTGACGTCACGCAGAGTAAGTGCTGTACGCAGCCTGCCTGCCGCTCGGGACACTGCCCGCTAGGTGAGTGAGTGACGTCACGCAGAGTAAGTGCTGTACGCAGCCTGCCTGCCGCTCGGGATACTGCCCGCTAGGTGAGTGAGTGACGTCACGCAGAGTAAGTGCTGTACGCAGTCTGCCTGCCGCTCGGGATACTGCCCGCTAGGTGAGTGAGTGACGTCACGCAGAGTAAGTGCTGTACGCAGCCTGCCTGCCGCTCGGGACACTACCCACTAGATGAGTGAGTGACGTCACGCAGAGTAAGTGCTGTACCCAGCCTGCCTGCCTCTCGGGATACTGCCCGCTAGGTGAGTGAGTGACGTCACGCAGAGTAAGTGCTGTACGCAGCCTGCCTGCCGCTCGGGACACTACCCGCTAGATGAGTGAGTGACGACACGCAGAGTAAGTGCTGTACGCAGCCTGCCTGCTGCTCGGGATACTGCCCGCTAGGTGAGTGAGTGACGTCACGCAGAGTAAGTGCTGTACGCAGCCTGCCTGCCACTCGGGATACTGCCCGCTAGGTGAGTGAGTGACGTCACGCAGAGTAAGTGCTGTACGCAGCCTGCCTGCCGCTCGGGACACTACCCACTAGATGAGTGAGTGACGTCACGCAGAGTAAGTGCTGTACGCAGCCTGCCTGCCGCTCGGGATACTGCCCGCTAGGTGAGGGAGTGACGTCACGCAGAGTAAGTGCTGTACGCAGCCTGCCTGCCGCTCGGGACACTACCCACTAGATGAGTGAGTGACGTCACGCAGAGTAAGTGCTGTACGCAGCCTGCCTGCCGCTCGAGATACTGCCCGCTAGGTGAGTGAGTGACGTCACGCAGAGTAAGTGCTGTACGCAGTCTGCCTGCCGCTCGGGATATTGCCCGCTAGGTGAGTGAGTGACGTCACGCAGAGTAAGTGCTGTACGCAGCCTGCCTGCCGCTCGGGATACTGCCCGCTAGGTGAGTGAGTGACGTCACGCAGAGTAAGTGCTGTACGCAGTCTGCCTGCCGCTCGGGATATTGCCCGCTAGGTGAGTGAGTGACGTCACGCAGAGTAAGTGCTGTACGCAGCCTGCCTGCCGCTCGGGACACTACTCACTAGATGAGTGAGTGACGTCACGCAGAGTAAGTGCTGTACGCAGCCTGCCTGCCGCTCGGGATACTGCCCGCTAGGTGAGTGAGTGACGTCACGCAGAGTAAGTGCTGTACGCAGCCTGCCTGCCGCTCGGGACCGTGCCCGCTAGGTGAGTGAGTGACGTCACGCAGAGTAAGTGCTGTACGCAGCCTGCCTGCCGCTCGGGATACTGCCCGCTAGGTGAGTGAGTGACGTCACGCAGAGTAAGTGCTGTACCCAGCCTGCCTGCCGCTCGGGATACTGCCCGCTAGGTGAGTGAGTGACGTCACGCAGAGTAAGTGCTGTACGCAGCCTGCCTGCCGCTCGGGACACTACCCGCTAGATGAGTGAGTGACGACACGCAGAGTAAGTGCTGTACGCAGCCTGCCTGCTGCTCGGGATACTGCCCGCTAGGTGAGTGAGTGACGTCACGCAGAGTAAGTGCTGTACGCAGCCTGCCTGCCACTCGGGATACTGCCCGCTAGGTGAGTGAGTGACGTCACGCAGAGTAAGTGCTGTACGCAGCCTGCCTGCCGCTCGGGACACTACCCACTAGATGAGTGAGTGACGTCACGCAGAGTAAGTGCTGTACGCAGCCTGCCTGCCGCTCGGGACACTACCCACTAGGTGAGTGAGTGACGTCACGCAGATGACACGTTTGAGAACCCGCACTGGGTGTACGCACAGTTCTTCTACACAGTCCAACATAGAATCTCAGTTGGAGCATACCTTTAAATGATGAATTAAATAATTTTATCATGTTTTCATGACACATTTTTATTTTTTTATACACTATAGATCTACGATTGACCACCAACTCTCCTGATGTTAAGCGACGGTGTGGCCGAGGATGGAGCTCGTCGGTCTAGAAGATATCTATTCACTCTAGCCTTGAAAATTCCAAGATTGTAGGTCTCAGGAAACAGAGATGGCGGCAACGAATTCCATTCTTGTGCAGTACGCAACAGGAATGTGGATCGATATCATTAATCAAACCTATCTACTAAGTCAGTACGCTTTGATGTAGTGATCAATCAGATTTTGCCGATTTCAGGCCTTCGCCCCATACGAAACAAAAGAATACGCCCTGCTGGGAGTCCAACACGGACATTTACCCGCGTCCCTGTGGCAACTTAACCGACACGGAGAAGGAGCAGTTGCGCGGGCGCGCGCGTTCCGAGCCACGGTGTCATGCCTCCCCCTCCCCCCACCGCCTCCGCCCACGCGCCCGCGCCGCACGCGCCGCACGCGCCGAGCGGCACTTTGACTCCTTGTACCTGAGGACGAGGTCCGTGACCACCCTGCGTGAGCACGAGGACCGCCCGGCGCCGGCACCGGCGGCAGCGCTCCCAGTGAACTCAGTGGAAAGACACATGTTACTAGTGGTGAGTGCAGACTACGCGGGCTGCGAGCGAGACAACACGGTGTCCGTGCACAAGGGAGATGTGGTGGCGCTGGTGCGAGCGAGCGAGACGGACGCGCCCGCGGACTGGTTCCACGTGAGGAAGAGAGACGGCCGCCAGGGGTTCATACCCGCCGCGGTGGCCGGAGACGGATATATTTGATGTTTTGCAGTCAGTATCTTAGTTAATATTAATAAATAATGGTCATATCTACGTAGACGTTAGTGTTTGGATTACTATTCCTGAGGGAATGACGAGCCGTGTAACAAGTAAAGTCTCATTCTAAAGTAAATTCATTTGCAGCCGTTAAATTAGAACCTAGCTAAGCATACTTAGCGGAAAACGAGCCAGTTTCATCATGTCATCTCCTGAAAACAAAGAGGAAGGCTAAGAGATGGTAGTTTTTATTTAATATGTGTGAAAACGAGAAAGCATTATGAATCTGACTCAACATGTTTGCCGCAACTGTACAACGTGTAGGCTAGCTTACCGTTGAGTACAGCTCATTCGTGTGTTTTATATATGTATAAAGAAAGTAACATATACATATACGCAGTATCACACATTTATTTATTTATTTATTTATACAAAAACTATCAGAAACTTACAGTCTAACTAAACCAAAACATTTCTGAAGCACTTTACATAGACTAAATTTAATTTATGAGTAAATACATAGCTCAGACAGCAGTTGTATAAAATGTTGTATAAACACATAGATCCTGCATAAATGTTAGATTGGTGCTCAATATTGTGGACATGGAATGAAATATGTATATAAAAAATATATATAAATATAAAAAAATATACTACAGAAAAACTATTATTTTTTAATGTCACTACTTTTAACATACCGCATAAAGTATTGAATTATATACAGCGTACTAACTGATAGCATTCAATAGAAAACACGTTTCTGACGCGATCAGCAGTGACATACAAAAACAATAATTATTAGGCAGACTATGGCCTAACCCTTCTCACAATGAGAAGATGGCCCGTTCCCAGCAGTGGGACAATTTGTACAAACAGAGCTGATAAAAAAAAATGGTAGATTAGGTAGGATGTCCTATCACATTGGTTTGGACAAGTTTCTATTAAATAATGCACGAGCGAAGCGAGCCGCCATAGACTGACCTGAGGTGTTGCCTGGCTGTAAATATTCGATATTTTTGAAATGTTTTTACAGAGACAGTTTAATATTTTTTACACGCAAGGCTCCGGTCAAGTACCGATCGGGATATGCGGGTTCGAGTCCCGTCGGACGTGAAACACTTGAAGAATATCGAATAAATATATCGTACCATTCAGCCGCCAGCCGCCAGTAAGTCGCCAAATCAAAATTGTATGCATCGGCTCCCAGATAAAAAGTTATTAATAGACAGTTTGTAGCGCATATGTTCGAATTTATTACAAAATAATGTTAATCAGAGACAAGCAGAGTTACCGAAAGTGCAGCACCTGATCCCTGTAGTTGAAGGTGGTGCAGAGGTCTATATCTGGGCTGGAGCCCGCGAGCGCGAGCGCGCGGGGGCTGCGCTGCAACACCGCCGAGTAGAGCGTGGTCGCGGAGACAGGCAGCTCGGCGCGCACCTCGCCGGAGTACGTCAGCTGGTAGAGGTGGTCGGCGGCGCCGCCTCCGAAGATGCACTCCTCGTGGAAGAAGGAGACGTGGATCCCGCGGTCGGGCAGCTGGAACACGGTGGCGGCGTCCAGCGAGCGCCGGTGCCAGAGCGCCAGCCGCGGCCCGCCTCCGCACACCTCCGGACAATGACACGCCTCTCCTCTCAGTATACCGTCACCCTCACTCTACTCTACTCTATATCTATACTGTTACTTGTGACGATATTCATTACAAGAAGCGCCCGTCACGCGTCACGCGTCACGCGTCACGCACCATGCGTCTGTAACTCCTACCGTCAGCGTCAGCACCATATACATATCATTATATGGGAGTAAGATAACTTGTATTATTACGACATTATCCCGAATACTATGAGTTATAATCTAGACGTAATGTCGTCATTTCTCTACAGCAAATTGTATACTTATATTATTAATTTACCAATATTATATTACCATTGCAAGGCAACTCTGCCACGGTTGGTAGGTTCCTATTTATTATATTTTCATTCTAAAATAACTCAATGGACTGATGAAGTGATTACTGCTGTTGAACATTAAAGAAAGATTTTAAATGATACCAATCCGAGCTAGTATTATTAATGTTAAAGTAAATCTGTATGTTTCAATCTATTTGTTACCTTTTTACAATCAAATGCTTAAATCGATTGTTATGAAATTTGGTAGAGAAGTAGGTAAAACCTGAAAACTGACATAGGCTACGTTTTATGATCATCATGAATGGTTCACCATCATCATCATATTGTTCTTATTAATATGCGGCTACAACCAAGGGTACAGCTATTAGTTTATAAATATAGTCTCCATGTAAGAAACAGGCTTACAATCCAATCATCTCCAATGGCAGCGGAGCCAATCCACTTGCCCAGATCAATGCGAGCCACTCTGCTGTTGGCGTGCGGCTCCAACTTGTTGTGGGAGCGGCCGGTCCTGGTGTCCCAGATCAGCACCAGGCCGTCTTCTCCTGCTGACACGACTTGATTGTTTCTGAAGATATTACAAGCTTCATTAAATTATTTCAGCTCCTTCAGTTTACAGGCTAGGTAATACTAATAATAATATAAGCTTTATTTCGGATTACAAAGATTCATAGGATACACACAATTACAGATTATCATAGATTATCTTAAATATAGCCTACTCTCACCATATGGTATTTATCCATTGCCTTAAAATGGAGCACTCATACTTCTCACAAATGACATTCAGAATGCTGTTGTGACTACCCCTTACTCTATGAAGCAAAGATATTATCTGTTTTCGAACAATAGCATGAAATCTGTCTATTCTAGCATCAGCAAGCATGTCTGATGCACTACAGTACCGAGGCAGCCCCATCAACATTCTGAACATGTTATTACAGTAAAGTCTCGATAGCTCAAATGTCAAGGGAAATGCTAAAAAAATCAAGATAATGAGATTTCAACTTAACACGAAAACCTAACATCTGTGTCTCTTAGAAAGTTTAATGAATTCATTGATTGCATGTATGCAAATCATAAACAATAGATTACAGCCCCGAATATTCCTTATGGAATTTATTGCTACGATTTCTGGGAATCCCAAGTAAGAAGTCATATGTTGAAGGGTTGTAAGTCTAAAGGGTCTAAGTACCAATAATTTTTTTTATTTTTTTCCATTTGCATATTATTAGGCTTGGCACATAGATTGTATTTTTGTAATAATAGTTTTTTTTTGCCACTTTGACCCTTTAAAATTACAACCCTTCATTTTATGAACTACGACTTACCGAGTTAGCTTTTTGCAATTCGAGTTTAAAGTATTAAAATGTACTATTTTACCTTGCAGGTAAATAATATTTTGTACGAGTTACTAAGTCTAAATAATTCGAGATACAGCGTAATTAGGCATTCAGCGGAAGGGAATTGCATTTATTTTCGATTTACTAAGGATTACGACTTAACGAGATTCGAGTTATAGTTAGGGCTGTATATTGTATTTGCTGAGCGTTAAGTGACTTCTGTGTATATTTGATCCATAAGTTGCTAGTATACAACACTGAAAGAATGGAGTTTGTATGCTCAAATATGGTAAGTATAGCCAACATTTAGAATTAGCTCCCAAGGAAATTAAGAAGAAAGAATTTAAGATTTAGCCAACATAACAGTTTTAACTTAGTCTGTCATAAGCCGTTATGATAATGTATTTTTTAAAGTAAATAAATAAATATTTGTGGACATTTCACACAACAACGTCTAGCCCAAACTAAGCAAAGCTTGTACTATGGCACTAGATAGCTGATAGAATACATATATACTTTTTTTTTTATATATGTATACATTATGATACATAGAAACACCCAGACACAAAACAAACATCCATACTCATCACACAAATGTTTGCTGGGTGCGGATCGAACCCACAACCTACAAGCTCAGCAGGCAGACATACTACCAACTGAGCCACAAAGCCAGTCTGTAGTCAATATTCAAGTAATTCAAACCACTCACTTGCCATGGACACTGTGTATAAACTCCTCGTGTTTTTGATAGGTTGACAACAGTTTCCCATCTTCCATGTTATAAGCATACATATTGGAGTCTCCGCAGCCAGCATACAACTTTTCTTGGTCTTCCGATAACCAAAGGCTATTTATATCACATTGTTCTATAGATGACTGTGACTGTATTTTAATGACCCAAGACGGTTTACTCAGTTTCGAGGTGAGAATCCCCTTCCAGTCCCAGCCGGTGATAGAATTCACTGAACCGACGATCAAAAATTTGTCAGAACAAGCCAAGCTGCAAACTTGCGAGTTTGCCTCAAAATTGTGGATATATTTGGGTTTGTTGAAATCTGTTGTTAATAATTCCACCACTGGATTCAATATGCGGTCGAGGCTGTAAAATACGTACATTTTGTTTAAGCTTAATCCAAGTACCGGTTGGCACCGTACCCAACCCAGAATCAGAATAAAATTATAGCATAAACTGTGTATACGGATGTTGAAAATTGTTTGTTGTTAAATACAATTTTGGAAACATAATGTAACTTACTCGAAGATAGCAATTTGTCCGTAGATGTTGCCGGCAGCTAAATATTTTCCACAAGGTGAAAATGTCTGACAAAGAACAGTATTGTATAAAATTTTATCCAACATTATTATGTTGTGAGTTTACTTAGTTGTAAGTAAAAGCGTGAACGTGAACGTACGAAATATGCGATTTTCTAATACAATAAATCGAATAGCAAACCAAAACAAAAACATAACCTCACTTTTTGTTAAAAGCTGACTGGTGGGGTTAAAAGTTTTGATCATAGACCAAGGATGAATAGACGGGAAAACCGTGTAACCGGGTAAGAGATAGCGATATTGATACCATTGTATAACATTCCCATAGAAGTCGGAGAAAATAAGTTGGGAGATGGGAGTGTGTTTTATTATACAACTTTAAGATATTTATTTTCTCTTTCTGGAGTTTGGTGGGGGGCCCATCCCTATTCACAAAAACTAATTTACAATGCACTTGTCCGTAGCCATTTTGATTATGGTTCTTTTCTCTTGGAACCGTGTAACAAAAAAGCTTTAACCTCTTTGGATAGAATGCAGTCAAAGTGTCTTCGTATAATAACAGGTTCAATGAAATACTCCCCAATAAACGCCTTACAAGTGGAATGTGCGGAGTGCCCTCTCCATGTGCGTAGACAATACCTGGCAGATAGATTTCTGCACAAGGCCCTGCAACTCTCTGGTCACCCCTTGATTGCTAAGCTGCATGAACTGTCTGAATACATCTCTGCTGGTGGTTATTGAACTTATAAGGATTCCCTTGTCTATTTAATAGCTTTATTACCTATCTACGGCTCCCTTGCCCTGTATTCCAGTGCAGGGTCAACCCTCTATTTAATAGCCCTTATGAGGCTATTATGCATCGACCATGTATAATTCTTAACCTAGGCATAGAAAAATATTCTCCATCTGCATCTGTAGAATTAGATTGTGCGGTGGAAAAGTTCTGGAAGGATTGGGTGGTTATGTACACTGATGCTTCCAAAACCTCCAATCAAAGTTGTGTTGGGCATCTGTATGGATCCCTAAATATAAAATTATCCTCAGGTGCCCATATATATGCTCAGTGTTCACTGGAGAAGCCACCGCTATTTTGGAGGCCTTATTATATGTTGAGTCACATAATATTCCCAAAACAGTTATTTTTATTGACTCCAGAAGCTGTTTAGACTCGATCGCCGCAAACCAGTTACGCAGTAAAACAAAGGCCCCAGTTATTCTGGATAAAACATACACTGTACAGTGTATTAAACATACACTGTACAGGTGCTATTCTAAGGGCTTACAAGTGCACCTGGCGTGGATACCAGGTCATAGTGGGATTCCGGGAAATGATACGGCAGATAGCTGTGCCAAAGAAGCCACACAAAGTGGTTGTTTAACGCCTCATTATACGTCATATTCCCATGACTTATGCTCCCTTGCGCAAGACAGAATGGTCGCCAGTTGGAATGAGTTATGGATTGTATCCAGAACGGTAAAGGGAAAATACTATGCCTCTATCCAAGAAAGCATACCACCTAAACCTTGGTTCTTCAAATACCGTGACGCTAACAAACGAGCTACATCATTCATCTGTCGCTTAAGATTTGGACAAGCCTGCACTAATGTGTTCCTTGCAAAAATCAGGGTGAGGGATAGCTCTCTGTATGAGTGTGGTTTGGACGAGGGAACACCAGACCATATCTTTTTCAATTGTCTAAGAAATTCACCTTCCCTATATGACCTCCTTCCTACTTCTATCCCCCGCTGTACTTTACCTGCCGCTGAGTTGGGGACTGTTTTTTTTTTTATAGAAAGCTTACTACATAAGAAGCCTTCAGTTAAAGTTTTAACGCTAGAATATTAATGGTTTTGAAGAAATAAATTTTTAAATATTTTGATTGTTTGGCAAATCTTCTAAGAATTGTAACTTCAAACTAAAAGCAAAACGTTTCGTTTTACATCCCATTTTATTTTATTTTTTTACTAGCTATCTTTGGACCGCGCAAAATTAACTTCAATCATATCTATATCTTAATAACAATGTAAAACATGATTATTAAGTTCTGTTTTGTCTATATTTGTAAAATATTACTTTATTTAGTATCTAACTAGTTCTTTTAATAAAATTAAATGTGACTGATTTGTGAAACGGAACGCAAAGTAGCGCCATTTTGTGTTTATCTATTTGACATGAGTCAGTCAGTGTTTTTTTTTTTCTTGATGTTGGCATCATGCTTCCACATTGTTCCCCTTGTAAAAAATCTCTGTAAATAATATAGTGGCCCAAAAAGTAGGTTAGGTTATGTTAGAACATTAAAAACTCATCGCGCGAGCCGAGCGAGCGTAGCGAGCGTGCCGCGGCAGCGGCCGGCGAAGCGCTAAACAGTAGATGTGTTTTCGTACTTGATCTAGGTACGCAATAAATAGCACTAAAAAGTCTGTAAATAATGTAGAGGCCCAAAAAGTAGGTTAGGTTATGTTAGAACATTAAAAACACATCGCGCGAGCCGAGCGAGCGCAGCGAGCGTGCCGCGGCAGCGGCCGGCGAAGCGCTAAACAGTAGATGTGTTTTAAAACGAAAACGAATTTTGATTTTTTTCTAGAAAACTAAGGGTTTTCGCACTCCCCCCTTTTGGGGGGGAGGGTCCTACACCCTCCCGTCTTACTCCCTCCTCCTGTCGACCCCTTCCCTTCACCAGGAAAACAAAAAAGTACTTCTGAAAAAAATAATTAAAAAATTCATATCTCGGAGGGGGGGAGGAATCTAGCTCCCCCCCTTCACAGGGGGTATCTACACAAATCATTGATAGAATAATAACACTTCTGCAATAACAATGCCTTCAACTTTTTTCTAAAAAAATTACTATTCTGGTCTCTTATTGACTTAGGAATCTTATTGTAGATTTTAGGACCCATACATACGATGCTATTTTGCATCAGTGCTGTCTTTCCTTCATGTACGCGCCGTTTGTCTTGGTCGCGCCTATTTCTTACAGTAGTATCAGATAGTGTGGAGAATCGCTCCCGGTTTGTTTTTACAAAAAGGGCCGTTTCTAAAATGTATAAACACGGAAGTGTCAGAATTTTATACTTAAAAAAATAGGGCTTACAACTATCTCTTTTTTTGAGTTTAAACATTGAACGAATACAGCGTTTCTGCCTTTTAAAAATAATAATTTTATCTGTTGAATTTCCCCAAAAAATAATCCCGTACCTCAAAATTGATTCAACTAACCCATAGTAGGCTTTAAGTAAAGATTCTATATTTAGAGTACGAGCTAGTTTGGCGATGGCATATGTTTGGCTACTTATTCTTTTCGAAAGGTGCTCTATTTGTAATTTCCAATTCAATTTTCGGTCAATATATAATCCAAGAAATTTTGAGCTTTCTACTTCATTTATAATGTTATTGTCATATGCTACATTAATATTACCTTTGTTTGTTTCTCTTTGTCTAAAATGCATTATATTTGTTTTATTTAGGTTAATTTTTAAGTTTTTGTTGTCAAGCCAAGATATAACTGAGGTCAAAGATTTAACAATATCGTTTTCATAAGAGTCAAGTGTTTTACATGCTACGGTGATAGTGCTATCATCTTCAAATAATGTCATAGGTTGAGATGTAGCATTAGGCAAGTCATTTATGTATGCTATGAATGAAAGTGGTCCCAGGACACTACCTTGTGGAACTCCGTACGCCACTTTGCGTTCATACGATACAGGACCAAACAATTTTCAACCCGCTACAGCGATAAAGACAAAATATGCATAATCTTTCTCTTTCATGATTGCTTTCATGATTCGTTTTCATAAAAAAAAAAAACTTCCAAATAACGTACTAGATGGCATTGTGGTCGCAGAAAAATATCTGTCAAATTTCAAGACGTGTAATCGCTCTATAAAGAATATCCATTTCCAGGGAAATGTCACACTATAATTATCAGTGACTAGATGACCCGGCGTACTTCGTATCACCTATCAATGAGTGGACCCGATATTTTCTCAACATTTAAACCTTCCCTGGACTATGACAAACATTTCAAACTAAAATCAGCCAAATCGGCCCAGCTGTTCTCGAGTTTTAGCAAGACAAATGAACAGCAATTGATTTATATATAGGTAAATAAAATATTAGGTAGGCTAACCTATAACTAATATTTGACACTGGCAAATCGCTAATCGCGGGGTCCAATACAAAAAAGAAGAAGAAGGTGACAGAATTGACGAGTTTTGGCGGGAACGTCTTAGTAACGTGTTGTTGCTTTGTTTTATTTTCCTAAACTTATGTATTTTGAACATTAATGCTATAAAAATGGTGGTATTTTATTCATTAAGTGTTCGATAAAGTGCGTGAGTGTAGGCAAGTGAAATAAAGCAGTAAAACATGTGATTTTACGTTGTCGGCAAAACTGCATAGAAGCTTCTAGTAAAGTCGCCACCAGTTTACTGAAGCAGGACTCGACTTATAAATTGACTGTATACGTGACTAAGATTGTGATTAGAACATTTACAACTTGTTTTATTCAAGAAACTTGAAAAAATCCTAATACTTGACACTGGCAAATGCTTTAATGCGGGTCCAATACAAAAAGAAGAAGAAGACAGAATTGACGTGAATTCAGGCCTTGAATTCACGGCGCGAATTCGTGGCAGAGGCGCACCCTCCACATTCACGTAGGTCACTCATTTGTGCCGTGAAACGGACGTCAAATCTGCTGCTGCGTTAACTATTTACACCTACAAAATAAGCAAAATCGTTCGAAAGCGTTGGAGAAAAAAGAGATGATGGATGACTGAAATATATCGTAACCGATCGATATTAATTTGAAAACTAATCCTTCTCCAGGCGTCTTAATTTTACTTTTATTAGAATGATGTGGATGCTTTGAGTCCCACAGAATACGTTCAGCGTGGTAATATTTCAAAAAGCTAATTTCTAATTCACTATCTCAACTTATATTATCCGATGCGCTGCCATTTAGCTCGCATTACACGTCCATGCGCATCTATAGTCAGGAGCAAACTGGCACGGTGCCGTGAATGTGGAAGTGCGCGCGTGAACGAGGCGCGAACTGCCGCGAACCCTTTGTCACGGGATAAAATACCGACTTCGATCGGGTAACAGGCGTGAACAGCCGCGAACGCCGTGAAAACCCTACACACTTATGTTCACGCCTAGCGCCTGTTCGCGGACGTTCACGGCACAAGTGTAGAGCCGGGGTAATTTATTTCTAATTAATAGACGCCATCTATCGTTCAATTTATGTACTATTTTTTCTTTCTTTCTGAAAACGCCTCATTACATTATGCTATTTCACTAGGGAGTGAAAGAGAAAACAATGTGACGGTCTCTATCCTACTCTGGGAGACTATGCTGGGAGGCGTAGACGGATAACCGTCTACGCTGGGCTCACAGATTTTTAATATTCTTCTTCTTCTTTTTTTTTTTGTAATGGACCACGCGATTAGCGATTTGCCAGTGTCAGGTATTGAGATTTCGTCCAGTTCGAATAAACTAGCGTTTTTTTTTACGTGACAGGATTTATAATTATAATAGTGTTCTAGTCTCAGTAAGTCACATAAACAGTCATTTTCAACTTTGAGTCTTGCCTCAGTAAAGTGATGTCGACTATATTATAAGCTTCTATGGAGTTTTGCCGACAACATCAATTGACAAGTTTCACTTTTCCACACTCACGCACTTGATCGCACTTACAGCTTTCTTCTTCTTCTTTTTAGGATTCCGTAACTCAATAGAAAATACGGAACCCTTATAGGATCACTTTGTTGTCCGTCTGTCCGTCCGTCCGAGTGTCAAGACCTTTATCTCGGGAACGCGTGAATTTATCAGGTTGAAATTAAAACCATATATGCAAATCCATAGTATCTTGCTGCAGAAAGAAAAAGAAAATTTATCAGTTTTCGTAAAAAAAAGTTACAGCCGAATATGTCGTAAAAAATGCACATTTCGACACTCACAGAGGAATCAAAACCTATGGGGTACTTCCCGTTGACCTAGAACTCTGAAATTTGGCAAGAAGCATTGTGTTAGAGTACACATGTAGGAAAAATCCGAAAACTGGTCATTTTTAATTTAATCACAAAAAAATAGTGTCTCTATGCAAGGAATGAGGACCCAAATTTTAAAGTGAATTAACCGTATCATGTGGGGTATCATATGAAAGAGCCTCATTAGCATAAGCTAAAACAGGTTTTTAATACATTCTTCGCCCCCTGCAGACCCTTCACTTCAGCTGGGAACCAAAACTTTTGAGGCGAATTTTGATTAAGTACAGAGTGGCCGTTGACTGCCTCAAACGCCGGTGGTTTACTGACTACTACAAAATGAACGAGACGCTCGCTCGGATCCGAGTGGGAGGCGCCGCTACTATAACCCCACTCCACTCGGATCCAAATGGTGAGCAAGGAATGTGTCAAATATTTTTACGATGTATATTTTTCGGTTTATAAAGGAAAATATAAAAAAAAAATATGATTTACCCCTATTATTTAGTTTATACGGAACCCTCGGTGAGCGAGTCTGACTCGCACTTGTCTGGTTTTTATTTGTATTGGACCCGCATTAAAGCATTTGCCAGTGCCAAGTATTAGGATTTTTTTAAGTTTATTGAATAAAATAAGTTGTAAATATTCTAGTCACAATCTAAGTCACGAATACAGTCAATTTATAAGTAGAGCCCTGCTTCAGTAAAGTGGTGGCGATTTTACTAGAAGCTTCTATGGAGTTTTGCCGACAACGAAAAATCACACGTTTTACTGCTTTATTTCACTTGCCCACACTCACGCACTTTATCGAACACTTAATGAATAAAACACCACCATTTTTATGCCGCGGGGTACCGGCATGCCGTGGGGTACCGGCTAAGAATAGTACCTCTTCCCGTGGGTGCCGTAGGAACCGGCTAAAGGAAATACTACCAGAGATGGGCAGCAGCATCCTCTGCGGAAAACGCTACCCACTGCGCTCGCCAACCCGCATGCCAAGCACGGCGAGTAATGGCAAAACCCCCTTAATGAAGATTAACAAAATAACCAAGCCCCCAGTCCCCGGCAGCTCCGCTATTCCGAGCTACGGTAGCGGTCCCGGTCATGGCGGAGCAAGGGGTGCTAAGAATCTCCGGAAGAGATCCGGCTACCACCCCCTGCATAAACGACGACTGGCCCTGGTAACAAACAATATTCGCACGATGAGGACAGACGAGAAGCTAGCTGAGCTGGAAGAAGAAATGAGTAGGTTACATTGGTATATCCTGGGGTTATCAGAAGTCCGACGAGAGGGTGAGGACACGATAACCCTGAAATCCGGTAACTTACTATACTACCGGGAGGGCGACCAACAGTCCCAAGGTGGTGTCGTGTTTTTCGTCCACAAGTCCCTTGTTAACAACATTCTTGCCATCGACATTGTATCGAGCAGGGTTGCGTACCTGATACTCAGAGTATCCAAGAGATATTCGTTGAAGGTCATCCAGGTATACGCACCGACCTCGGCACACTCGGATGATGAGGTGGAGGTGATGTATGAGGACATTAGTAGGGCCATACACACTTCTGAGACCTATTTTAATGTTATTATGGGGGACTTCAATGCGAAGCTGGGCAGGAAAATCGAAAGTGAGTTGAGAGTGGGGCAATTTGGATATGGACAACGGAACCCCAGGGGACAGAGGTTGGCCGACTTTCTGGAGAAAGAGGGACTCTTCATGATGAACTCTTTCTTCCAGAAGCCACCTCGTAGGGAATGGACCTGGTTGAGTCCCCATGGTTCTACGAGAAATGAGATAGACTTCATCCTGACCATCAAGAAACAAATATTCAATTATATCTCTGTGATCAACATGGTTAAAACCGGAAGTGATCACCGAATGGTACGAGGCACTTTTGAGAGGTCCCGTATGATGAAGTCTACACTCCGACCCACTCGCGCCCATATCCAAAACCCCGAGAGCTTTCAGTTCGAACTATCAAATCGCTTCGAATGCCTGGAGAGCTGCGCATCGGTGGATGAGATCAATAACAGGTTTGTGGAAACTGTCCGTACAGTGGGCACGAAGTTTTATAAGCCCCACCGTACAAATAGACCGTAAAAGCTCTCGAGCCATACCCTCGACCTCATGGCTGAACGACGCTCATTGCAACTGCAGTCTTCCGGTGACGCCGAGTTATATAGGCGGCTCAATAGACTCATATCAAATTCTATGCGACACGACATCCGTACCTTTAATACTAATCGTAATAAAGAGACGATAGAGCGGAATAAAGGCTCCAAAGTGTCCGCAAAAGACATGTCTATTGGGTAGAGCCAGTTGACGAAGCTGAAGATGGAAGATGGCAGTATAGCGTCGACCAAAGCAGAAGTCTTGAGGGAAATTGAGAGATTCTATGGACAGTTATACACATCGGTCGCAAAACCTGTTAGCTGTTTGGGCAAAGATTCAAGAGCCAAACTGACTCGACATTATGCCGAAGATATCCCGGACATCAACCTGTGCGAGATTAGGATGGCCTTGAAACAGCTCAAGAACAAGAAGGCACCGGGCGACGACGGAATTACATCAGAGCTACTGAAAGCGGGTGGAACACCGGTACTGAAAGTCCTTCAGAGGCTCTTCAATTCCGTCGTGCTTGAAGGTACAACGCCAGAAGCATGGAAAAGAAGCGTGGTGGCGCTGTTCTTCAAAAAAGGAGACAACACTTTGCTGAAGAACTACAGACCCATCTCGCTTCTGAGCCATGTTTATAAGCTGTTTTCAAGGGTCATCACGAATCGTCTTGAACGCAGGTTTGATGACTTCCAGCCTCCCGAACAAGCGGGTTTTCGAAAAGGCTATAGTACCATAGACCACATCCATACGCTGCGGCAAGTGATACAGAAGACCGAAGAGTATAACTTGCCCCTTTGCTTAGCGTTTATGGACTATGAGAAAGCCTTTGATTCGATCGAGACCCTGGCGGTGCTTGAGGCTCTCCAGCGATGCCGTATTGACTATCGGTATATCGAAGTGCTGAAGTGTTTGTACAACAACGCCACCATGTCAGTCCCAGTACAAGACCAGAACTCAGAGGCAATTTCATTGAAATGAGGCGTGAGGCAGGGAGACGTTGTCTCTCTGAAACTGTTTACCTCCGGTTCGGAAGATGCTTATAAGCTTCTGGAATGGAAAGGGCTCGGCATTAATATTAACGGCGAGTACATCACTCACCTTCGGTTTGCCGACGATATAGTAGTCATGGCAAAGTCGATGGAAGAGCTCAGTACGATGCTCGAAGACCTCAATAGAGTTTCCCAACGGATGGGCCTCAAAATGAACATGGACAAAACGAAGGTTATGTCGAACGCCCTTGTATTGCCTACCCCAATATCTGTGGGGAACTTCACTCTTGAAGTTGTTGACGAATACGTCTACCTAGGACAGACGGTCCGATTAGGCAGGTCCAACTTTACGAGGGAGGTCAATCATCGTATCCAACTCGGCTGGGCAGCGTTCGGGAAACTTAAAAGCGTCTTCTCGTCCAATATTCCCCAGTCCCTCAAGTCAAAAGTTTACAACCAGTGTGTGTTACCAGTGATGACATACGGCACTGAAACGTGGTCCCTAACTATGGGCCTTATAAGGAAGCTCAAGGTCACGCAACGAGCTATGGAGAGGGCTATGCTCGGAGTCTCTCTACGAGATCGAATCAGAAATGAAGAGATACGTAGACGTACAAAAGTCACCGATATAGCACAGCGGATTAGCAAGTTGAAGTGGCAGTGGGCAGGGCACATAGCACGTAGAACTGATGGCCGATGGGGCCAAAAGGTTCTCGAGTGGAGACCACGTACCGGCTAGCGCAGCGTAGGAAGACCAGCCACGAGATGGACAGTTGACCTCATACAAGTGGCGGGAAGACGCTGGATGCAAGCCGCTTCCAATCGGTCTTTTTGGAAATCCATGGGGGCGGCCTATGTCCAACAGTGGACTTCTTATGGCTGAGATGATGATGATAATGATTTTTATAGCATTAATGTCAAAATAACACAAGTTTAGAAAAATAAAAAGCAACAACACGTTACTAAGACGTTCCCGCCAAAACTTCACTTACGGCATGACTACTTTAAAACCATAGACTATACTTAAACTTTAAAAACTTTTTGGCGGGAACGTCTTAGTAACATGTTGTTGCTTTATTATTCTAGTAGTTACTATTTTATTCAAGAAACTTGAAAAAATCCTAATACATGACACTGGCAAATCGCTAATCGCGGGGTCAAATACAAAAAAGAAGAAGAAGAAACTTTAATGCTCGACATGTCAGAATATTGTGCAGTCTATGGTTATTTATTATTTAACTTTACAAAAAAAAAAAGACCAAGATGGACGTATCTGTATCGTGTTCGTGTATAAAAAATAAAAATTAATTGAATGTGTTGCAGTGTAGCTTACAACGGTATCTTGTTATCTCATTGGATAATTTCTAAATAAAGTAAACCCACTTGTGGTAGTTCTATAGAACGATAGATTTTGCATGGTTATCCAACGATTTTTTGGCCAAATGCATAATATTGAATTTTTTATTTTAGATAAATAACACAGCAAAATGTACAATGGAATTGGATTAACTACGCCCAGAGGATCTGGTACTAATGGGTACGTGCAGAGAAACTGGGCCTCCGTTCGTAAAACTAAAGATTCCGTGAACTACCGTACTGAGGAAGAAATTGCAAAGCTGGATTCGGCATCTAACAAGCAGCCTAATCAAGAGATATTAGATCATGAGAGGAAACGGAAGATTGAAGTCAAGTGCGCTGAACTGGAGGACAGTCTGGAAGAGCAAGGGTGAGTCAATTTTGTTTGAATTTCCTTGAAAAGCCGAATGAGTTACTGAAATCCTTACATTAATGTAACCTCTAACAATTTATTTACCTATAAAAAGTCAATTTCTAGTCTGAATAAAGCTTTCACTTCATAAAGTTCTTAAGTTTAATGTAATCAAAATCAGTCACAAGAAAGTGGATTTAGGATTCCTTATTAAAGTACATAGTTGTATAGTCAGTATCTAGTACAAACAACTAGTCTACTCTAGTCAGTATGCTATTGAAGCGAATTAGTTGCTGGTATAGTTCCCGTCACGTAAAAAGAATGTGACGGGAACTATAGCATTATAGAGCAGTGTTCCGCAAACTTTTTGTGTTCAAGGTACATTTAGGAAAATGAAAATTATTGGAGGTACACCATCAATGAAAAATCAGTTTTTAAGTTACATTATTAAACATTTATTATTAATCAACAAAACCTTAATGTTAGAAAGGCGTCTAATGAGAAACATGAGCCTGTTTACTTGAGCATAGACCGTTTCGGCCGCGTAAGTAACTATTGCTTCGTAACTAGTTACGTACGAAACATAATAATAAGGAATAAGGAAATAACTTCTTACTTAAAACTTCTAAAAAAAAACTACGATACTAGTATCGTACGAAGAAGTTTTTTCCTTATACGCATATTTCCTTAACCACAGTTTCGTAGCAGGAAAAAATACATTTTTAAAAGAACACGGTTCCGGAAGCGGAATTTATATTCCTTGTACGTAACTTTACAAAGAAGTTGCATTACGTTTGTTTAAGCGTAGCGAAAAATTCTTAAGAAAAGTATGGGGTGCGATTTTAGGGTTCCGAGTAAACAATAAACCTTTTTATAGTTTCGCTATGTTTGTCTGTCCGTCTATCTGTCTGTCTGTCCGTTTGTTTGTCCGTCAGTCTATCTATCTGCCCGTGGCTATGCTCAAAGACTATTAGTTAGTACCTACTTTAATGCTGTAATTAGGCATGGATATGCATAAGGCAGTTATTCATTCATATGTGTAGTTATTTTTTTTCCGTCCGTCTGTTTAGCTTTATGTATGAGATAACCTTACTTTTCCGAGGCACACCAACTAATGACTACGGTACACCAGTGTGCCGCGGCACACACTTTGCGGAACACTGTTATAGAGTACCGTAATATGTTTACAGATAATTTCTCTATGCAGTAGCTATGATCAATTTATCATAAATTTGTAGATTTAGATGAAAAGTAGTGATTTCTCAGTCTTAATCAACAACTCAAGAGAAATGTTGTTGGAAAAATCTTCATAAAAGTCGATTATCAAAATCTGATAAGGTTATGGGTCTAAACATTACCTAATATTAATGAAATAATCATATTTAATTAAAATGCTAAATTGCTATTACTTATACCTACTATGGTTTACTATTTTCAAATTTAAAAAACTATTACAGTACGTTCCATTTCGATTGGCAATAAAGTTCGTTGACCCCACGTCAGCCACTAAGAGCAAATTAGCGTTACTTCAAATTTTACCATAATTGATCACAAAAATATTAATTTTCATCGATTTTTATTACAACTCTACATAGTACTAGAACACACTTGACTTATTTATTTGTCATATTTTCATGATCTCTATATATAATGTCATTTATTTTTGTAAAAAGGGTGTTTAACGCACTAAAAGTGTTCTATGTTATACTTTATTTTAATGATTTAGTTTAGATTTAGAACATCTCTTTTTGTAATTATTCTACTTGAAATAAAAAAAAATAAGCATTACAACACCTTTTGTAAAACTTGCCAAACTACTTCTTGAAAATAACACAAAACGCGAGTTAAGTCACTTTTCCATCCAAGTTCAGATTTTGTTACGTCTGACATACAATGACAAACAGAGATGCCTCACCTTCGGTCGCGTGGCAAGCAACTCCGCCATTTTGTTCAGTCGTGTTCGGATAGCACTTGCGTGTGTAAGTTCTCGTTGTTTCGTAAATATTTTTGCTGAATTTTAGTTATTGAATCTGTTATGTTTTGTTACTGTTTTGTTGTTATTTATTTATTGTTATTGAAAAAATGCGTGGAACTGATGCTACAATAGATAGAACTGACAATAGATTCATAATTAATGTCACAAGCATTTCGTCTGATTCAGAGAGCTCCACAGACAGTGAAGAATTAAGTGGTGGCAGTGAATGACAATATCACAGAATTCGTGGCCCTATTTACGACAATATATGTGTACCTACTCTTTTAAATAAATGGCATTAAATAAGTACTTTCGTTGTTTATGTGCCTAACTATTTTTTGGCGCTCTTCTGATGGTAAGCTATAAATAACACCTGCGCTGCGCATGCCTGTTGCACTAGTAGGTACCTACAACGTTGAGTAACAAAGTCCTCTTAAAACTGTAAATTACCTACTAGGTACTGCTTAGCGGCAGAATATTTGATATTCTGTTGGTACCTATGTATGTGAACTCCTGTAAACGAAACATTCTGCTAAGTAAAATAAAATGAATTATAATCACTGTCATAAAAGGTTTGTCATCTCTGCTAGACCACTCAAAGGTCAACGAACATTATTGCCAATCTAAATGGAACAGACCATAGTTAAAATTTTGAATAAATCAATCCGTCAAGACAAGATCCATAATAGTTTCAACCAGACAGTAAAATAATTAACAAAATCGGATAATATTTAGGGGTCAAAAACAGTTTACTCATGTTGTATGAAATGGTGTAATATACTGGTAAAAATTGGTGCAACTACTATGCTCTTAAGGCACTCTAGGTTGAGAATGGTACCATTCATGCTCAGAACCTAATAATGTGTTGTAACATCTTTTGTGCACTTAGTGGTTTTTTTATTCGATCATTAGGGGGCCAAATGGGCTCTGGCAGCCCCGACTGGTCACTGCGACCTTTTCAGATCTATTGTGACATCCCTTAGAAATTACAACACCTCTCCAAGTCCAATGCTGAGCATGTAGTCAGTGATGGCCTTGGGGGAGGAGGTTTTTATCTCATCGGGTGAGATTATGTGACCTCCAAGGTGCCGGCTTCTGCTATGGTGCAGAGGCTCTTAGTGTATATAAACAATTCTCTTGTTGCTATCCAAATGCAAATAAATGATCTTTATCTTTAACCTACAATTTACTGCATCATCAGACTTATGGTGGCATTAATTCTACTCTATTATGCCATGAATTGTTTTCACTAATTCTCGTTTTGTAGTTATTAATTGAATACAGTGTATCAAATCGCTCATTAGAAGGCATGGAATCTATTTAATTACAGAAATAATCATTCAAGTTAAGATAACATGTTGAATGTGAAATTGTTTTTGGAAACTAAGGCCTGCGTAGCATATGCATGATCTTAGTCTATACTTCTAGTCTAGAGTATTCGTTTTGACTATAGCATTGGCAAGGCCGTAGGCCATTACCAAAAATCCTTCCTCTCTTTTAAGTTATTTAATATCCTTTGTATTTTTGAGCCATGTGTGTACTGCGACAACATTTACAGCAAATTAGCATAAGAATACCTAAAATTTGATAAAAGGTTTCGAAAATTTTCGCGCTCCCTTCGCTCGCGCCCAATTATTACCTATTATTTTAGTATGTATATATATGGGTATGTTTCTACTTAGTCTGGCCATAAATACTGTTACAGTTAAAAATAAGAAAGATATTACATTTGAATTTTGAATCTGTCATTTTTATACGATTGTTCATTGAGTTTTCTAATTTTGGCGCCAATACGTTTTACAATATTTTGCGATATTAAAATGGAGTGGGGTGATAAAGAGAACCGAATCGCTGTGATTGCATTACACAAAGTTGGTATGGAGCCAAAATGCAATTTTTAAAAATCTCCATACGCTTGGTATTAGTCAAATGTGTACCGGGCTATTAATAGGTACAATGAGACCTCCTCTGTTTGTGACAGAAAAAGATCTGGCCGTCCACGTAGTGTTCGTACGAAAAAGGTGGTCAAAGCAGTAAGGGAAAGAATTCGAAGAAATCCTGTCCGAAAGCAAAAGATTTTATCTCGGGAGATGAAGATAGCACCCAGAACCATGTCGCGTATTTTAAAAGATGACTTAGGACTTGCAGCCTATAAGAGACGCACTGGTCATTTTTTAACTGATAATTTAAAAAAGAATAGGGTGGTAAAATCGAAACAACTACTGAAGCGGTACGCAAAGGGAGGTCACAGAAAATTTTTGTTTACGGATGAGAAAATCTTTACAATTGAGCAACATTTTAACAAACAAAATGACCGTATTTATGCTCAAAGCTCTAAGGAAGCTTCCCAATTAGTCGACAGAGTGCAACGTGGGCATTATCCGACTTCAGTGATGGTTTGGTGGGGTGTTAGCTATGAAGGAGTGACTGAGCCATATTTTTGTGAAAAAGGTATCAAAACATCGGCACAAGTGTATCAAAATACCATTCTTGAGAAGGTAGTTAAGCCCCTTAACAACACCATGTTCAATAATCAAGTATGGTCCTTCCAACAAGACTCGGCGCCAGGTCATAAAGCTCGGTCCACGCAGTCTTGGTTGGAAGTGAACGTTTCGGACTTCATCAGAGCTGAAGACTGGCCGTCGTCTAGTCCTGATCTTAATCCGCTGGATTATGATTTATGGTCAGTTTTAGAGAGTACGGCTTGCTCTAAACGCCATGATAATTTGGAGTCCCTAAAACAATCCATACGATTGGCAGTGAAGAATTTTCCCATGGAAAGAGTGCGTGCTTCCATGGGCGTACCCAGGGGGGGGGGGGGGGGGGCAGCTTTATAAATTAAATAATACGCATTTATAGTTTTTACAGCGGTTCTGCGACTCGACAACATATTAAGCGTTACAAAATCGTAAGTTACACGTTGGGTTTTTAGTTTTTCTTTTAATAATTATATACACTTGTTTATTTGTATTAATTATCAAAGTGCTGTGAACTAACTAGTACAATCAAATAATTCACAAATTTTAATTTAAATAACCTTTTCAATTTTTGCGTTTAACATTTTTCTAATTTAATATAAAAGTACTGTGGGCTCACTAATACGAGAAATAAAACATATTACTATAAAAACATTATAAAAAATTTCGCGCTCGCTTCGCTCGCGCTATTTATTAGCTATGTTTTATTACTAACCAAAAAATTGTTACACCCCCCCCCCCGCTCCCCCTTCCCCGCTATGTTTCTTGTAGGTGTTTTTGTGTAGTGTGTATGACAAAACAGCCGCGGACGATCTGACCTATAAAATCTGACTAGCCCCCCCCCTAGACCAGAAGCTGGGTACGCCCATGCGTGCTTCTATTGATAACTGGTCTCAACGTTTAAAGGACTGTATTGCAGCCAATGGAGACCACTTCGAATAAGCTTTTATATTTTAAATTGTTTTATATTTATGTATTAAACTAACACACTGTAAAAGTAATAAATATTATTTGCATTAAAAAAATAATTTTTTTCTTCGTGACAATATTTATGGCAAGACTAGGTATATGATCGCCTAGAAGCCTAAACGGCTTGAATTATTTTGATGTGCGAGGTGTTGTTAGATTCATTAGAACTCCAACGAGCTTTTTCGTAATAAATAAGTGGTTTCATTTGAATTATTCTAAATAATGCGAATCTATAGTCTTTTACAGCGGTTTTGCGCATACTTTCTCATAAAAACGTATGTTTGTAATTTTCTATAAAGTCATATTTTTAGGTATTTCATTTTTCTTTTAACACAGATACTTGTATGGTTTATCTGGGCCACAAAAAACTAGGACACGCTAACAAGATCAATGAATCAAATTACTTCCAAGATTTAATTTAAAAAACCTTTAAAATTTTCGCGCGCTCGCTTTTCTCGCTTTTTTTTACTAGTTTAACATAGAAGTACTGTGGGCTCACTAATACGAGAAATAAAGCATATTACTATAAAAACATTACAAAAAAATTCCGTGTTGTCCAACCGGGTGTCAAGACCTGTATCTCGGGAACACGTGAAGATATCGTGTTGAAATTAAAACCATATACGCAGATCCATAGTCTCTTGCTGCAGAAAGAAAAATGAAATATCTCAGTTTTCGTAAACAGTTACACGCGAATATGTCGTAAAAACGCACATTTCGAGACACACAAAGGAATCAAAACCTATGGGGGACTTCCTGTTGACCTAGAACTATGAAATTTGGCAAGAAGCATTGTGTTATAGTACACATATAAGAAAAAGTCTGAAAACTGGCCATTTTTAATTTAATCACAAAAAATAGTGTCGTTATGCAAGGAATGAGGGTCCAAATTTTAAAGTGAAATAACCGTATTATGTGGGGTATCATATGAAAGAGATTCGTTAGCACAAGCTAAAACAGGTTTTTAATTATTTTTACGATGTATATTTTTCGATTAATAAAGGAAAATATAAAAAAAAAACTAAAATTCCCCCTTTTATCCACTAGTTTGTACGGAACCCTCGGTGGGGGAGTCTGACTCGCACTTGTCCGGTACTTTAAAATACATTTTGTAGCCACATGTCGGCCCAGATGCATCACTACCGCGCGTTAGGGTTTATTTAGCATGGCGAACACTAAATACTCTTTTATTGTTAAGCTTTTAACAAACGGAATAATATATATATATAGCCATATTTTACCGAACTCGGTATATTAACGGTACCGTCCATATATATTTATCAGGTTTGCACCTTTGTAAGGCTGAACCTGGATAAGTTTGACCGACTAGGCGCAACCCATACGTATAATACTAGACAGAAAGATAAACTTAAAACACCTGCTCACTCTCTAGCGAAATCTGTTAAGTCTCTGTGTATATATGTGGTACAAGCATATATAACCATTTACCGGAAAGCATCAGAAACGCAGCTTCTTTCAATATATTTAAATATAAACTGAAAATATTCCTGCAAAGCAGGGCATATTATGACATTACAGAATATCTTGCAGATAAATTTATAAGTACCTCTAGTGTACCTTAATATTATATTATTTTTCCATTCTATAAATTAGTTCATTTGACTTGTAAATTGTTATATTTACCAATAAAGTATCTGTATCTGTAATATGACAATATATAGATTTTTGTTTCAAGTATCTTGTCATTTCAAACTCGTACGGAGAATCATAGACAGTGCTGTGTCCAGTACTCACATTAATGGTCATCTCTAAGTTGTGCTCTCTGATGGTCTTCGGTAACGTAGCCGACATACGCCGCGCCGGACGAATCGACTGTTTGCATCAGTTGCACCTGTTTTAAGTTTACATAAATTATGATGTGCAACTATGGAAGCTTAACTTACGTATGGCAGGCCACGCACTTGGCCGACAATTTTTCATCAGTTCGCAGGTGACCCCAGGAGCACAGCTAGTATAAAATAATATATTTCTTATAATAGCAATTCATTAATATTATAATTATTTTTGATTGCACAGTAAACATTTAGTTCTGTACATGACTTCTGTTATTTTAATAGTTTTAAATAAATCCGTGCTAAATGAAATGTGTAGTTTATGGAATAGGTATAATTATTGTATACGATTGTGTAATAAACAGTTACTTATAGCAGTAGTGTTTGATGATTTCTGTTTCTAACCGACTTTTATAAAGGAGGTGGTTTTCAATTCGTCTATATGTTTTTTATAAGTCTGTTCAGCGATTGCTTCACCAATTATGAATTGATTTTGATGATTCTTTTTTTGTTTGATAGGACATACTTTAGAGGTGGTCCCATATAAAATATAATCAAAATCTGTTTTAATACTTTGGTTTTTAGTAGTTTGGTTTGGTTACTCAAAAGGAAAAAACCGGACAAGTGCGAGTCAGACTCGACCACCGAGGGTTCTGTACAAACTAAATAAAAGGAGGAAATTATATATGTATATCTTTTTATATTTTCCTTCATAAACCAAAAAACATACATCGTAAAAATATTTAAAAACCTGTTTTAGCTTGTCATAATGAAGCTCTTTCATAAATGATACCCCACATGATACGGTCAAATAACTTTAAAATTTGGACCTTCATTCCTTGCATAAAGACACTATTTTTTTGTGATTAAATTAAAAATATCCAGTTTTCGGATTTTTTCCTATATGTGTACTCTAACACAATGCTTCTTGCCAAATTTCATAGTTCTAGGTCAACGGGAAGTACCCCATAGGTTTTGATTCCCTTGTGAATATCGAAATTAGAGATTGCAACCCGGTATGTCTCTCAACCCGGCCGGACCCGGTATCATTCGTCGTCAACCCGTCGGCGGGTTAATGTGTTAGCGATGAAACCGTTAAAGTATTTTATGAAAATTTGCTATATAAGAATGGAAAAGGACAATGATTCAAGGTTACGAATTAATATTTATTTCAAACGAGCAAATCAACAATAAATCAGTCTCACTCAAAGTCTCAAAATCTCTGATTTAATACAGAATTGATTACTTTTACTTATGGACGGAATAGTAACATTAGTATTAGTAATTATTATTTTTTTATAAGTTTAAGCAGGTCTTTCTCTTTACTCGTTACAGTGTCCATTTGAAACATAGTATTAGAATAAGAAACTAATAAAGCTTAAACTAAACTTGTCACAACAACTTAGATTAGATAGATAGATAAACTTTGGTAGCTTTGGTATTTGGTAATATTTGGTATACACAAAACAAATTCTTATTGGCGCGTCAGAATGGCAACGTGGCAGCTCGCAGGGGTTGTCATGCGAATTTTCTATGATTTCGCGCTCCCTCCCGCGCCGCGGTTTTCATACCTACCGGGTCCGGTAACCGGACATTTTTAATTTAACCACAAAAAAATAGTGTCTATGCAATGAATGAGGGTCTAAATTTTAAAGTTTGGTAAGTTTAACCGTATCATGTGGTATCATATGAAAGAGCTTCATTAGCATAAGCTAAAACGGGTTTTTAAATATTTTTACGATATATATTTTTCGGTTTATGAAGAAAAATATAAAAAAAAAAGTATAATTTCCCCCTTTTATCTACTAGTTTGTACGGCACCCACGGTGAGCGAGTCTGACTCGCACTTGTCCGGTTTTTTTTAATATTAAAATAACTGGAAATGATTATGTATGTGTAAGTGAACGCGTTACTCAGAACTAATCAAAATTTCTCATATTGCATTGGTTACAAATGTAAAATTTATTTGATTGATCTATAAGTGAAAACAATTTATGGCTGCTTTGTGTCCTAGACTCATTTACCTACTTAGTGTATCAACAGCTGTTTGTTTTTCGAAAAGCATTAAATAAATAAATAAAATATATCATCCAAGGGGCCATCGTCAATATCGACCTTTATGTGCTCCATACACTGTATGTGCTCCATACACCATTGGAAAAATATGTATCTATCTTATGATATATAAGTATTCACTTGAGCACTAAAAATGACAAGGTTGTCTTCAGAAAATAGAGCAGATATATCATCGCTTATCAATAAAAGTGCAATACCACCCTGTATTCACTCATCTTATCGGCAGTTATCAATAGCAGTCCAGTGCCACCCTTCAATAGAGCAGGCTGCAGAGTGTCTCACCCATCTTTTCGTCCTATGAAAAGTAATTATATCAGTGTCTTCGACCACATCTTCGCTTTCCAACAGGCGAGTTGGTGGTCAAACGCGGACTTATTCGTGTTGAAAAAAATAATTGTGAAATAAAGTTTCCAACAAGTTAATATTATAGTTGGGAGTGAGTTACAGTTGATACTGCAGTCCACTCCAAATTCAGATATTCATACATATGTAAAATCCAAATTGATATCACGATAACGCATTGATTTATGAAGTAAAATAACCGACAGACCGAATCGACATAAACCATTCTTAGGCGTACCTTATTCAATACAGTATTTTACAACCTGTTTCGATATGTCGCTCTATCGATCTGCTCTATGAAGCCCCTTGCTTATGTTTCTTCTACTACCCCGTTCGTAGTCTATTGTATTATCGATTTTTGAACCCTAGTGTGGGGCGAGCCACCCCTGCGCCGGAGTCGGTCGATAGCTCCGGTACGTGCACCCTTCCTTCTAACATCATAATATATTCAGTGTCGTCACTTGCTCGGCTCGGTCCAGTTCGCCAGCGCTCGAGCCGAGCTCTTATCGGGAAATTTTATTGTTTTTCACTAAAGTAATTCGTGGTTAAAGCACGACGTATCATGCTGTGGTAGGTAGCACGGCGTTCTGTTTTACGGCCGTCATTCCGTATTTCAGTTTCGCATGTTCGCGTCGGCGCGGACGACGTCTATCTACACAATCGAATCACGATAAATAATGGGCTGTCGTTAATTATAGATGTACTCGTACAGTAGTGGCAGTAACGGATGTAATGAGCGTGTCTCTTGTGTGGCTGCGCAGGTTGCCCCGGGAGGAGATAGCGGCGCGCGTCGCCGCCTTCCGAGCGAAGATCTCCGCAGCGGCGCCGGACAAGGACGTGCCCAGAGACGAGCTCGGGAGAGTTGCGTGAGTAACAGTCTCTCACTCTCACACTTACACTTACCCGACTGACCAACGTACATTATAAACATTAGCGTTACGTTCAACTAATGTGCTGACTCTTGTGTCATGGCTACATTTCGCAATCGGGTATTTTGTTTTGCTTTCAATAATATTACCGGTTGATGAAAGCGACCGCGGTCTACGATGGGGCACGCTTTTCTGGGAGAAACTGACACAGTTGGTTTTGTTCTTGCCGGCCGGTAGAAGAAAGGTCGGGAAGAAATAAGATCCGATGTGTGACATCGAAATGTATCCGATACAAAACTGATATCCCGGCAGGTAGTCAGCGATACTCGCACCTTCAGCGCGCACCGCGAACGAGGGAGGAGACGTGTACCTAGTGTTGTGTGTTCTGTGACATCAAACGAGTTGACGGCGGAACAAACCTGTTGACGCGTTACTTGCTTACTGTTTTCTGATTATACATACTTATGAGATTGAAACCAAAATATAACAAACAAATTGATAGAACATCCTTTAGGCAGTTACATAGTCGAAGCCTTTAGGTAACAGGGTGGTGCTAGAAGTAGGCCGCGAGCGAGGGAGAAACCATGCTCTCCGCATTGTCGGTGCTATCCATAAAAGATTTCCCTCAGGGGGGTAAAAAGGGAGTTGTATTGTAACATCAGTTGCCCTGCGACATATACAACTACAGACTGACTCATTGCAACTAATAGTGAGATTGTCCTCTTTCTTGGGCAGTGGAATAGGAAACAAAAGACTGACTGGATTATGATGAAATCTGGTCCAGGAAATGCTGGGAGTCTGGCGACGGGCATAGGCTACCTTTCACCATCATCTGTTGTCTGCGTCTATTGTCTCGATTTAAATCGAGTTAGTTCAAATTTCCGATTTAGTTCAGAAAGCGGAGTGTTCATACTTAACATTTTATTTGCTCAGTGTTCGTTCGAGGTTCGTTGATGTGTTAACAGCTGCAGCCTTAAACGTTAATTTCTATAATTAATATACCGATATTTTACCGAAACACAAGTACCTAATATCGTCACGTGTGACGCAGCTCAGTTTGCTTCCTTAACATTGAAATTTCGAGCCAGGCGTGTGATGCGCAGACGCAGCTCCTCTAGGTACGTTAATATCAAATTCGATATTGTTTGTACACATTATTTTTCTAAGGTAAGCACTGGAGATATCTCGCTCTTTCTTATTCCTTTTTTACCCGACTACGGTGAAGCAAAAGGGACGGTTATGTTTTTGTTTCTAGATACGTATAATCATCATCATTTTCAGCCTCTATTGCCCACTGGTGAGCATCTCTTGCATCTCTCTTCATATACTCGTCTCATCTCTGTCTTGTGCCAGTATTGTCCAGGTTTGATCCGCTATGATATTGTCAACGTCGCGTCGTTGATCCGACGGCCGATCGACATTTCGTTTAGCAGGTTGTGGCCCACGTTACGTACGTTAGCCGTGGCCACCTGCTGCCACTGTACCCGCCAACAGTTAATACAATCACGCCTCCCTCCATCGGATAGCCAGATACTATCTCTCTACGATGTTGACACATGGCATTCGCTTCTTCTGTTTTCCTTAGTGATTCCTCCAGACTTCTTCACTAACATTTAAATGAATCAGGTCGTGACGAGTTGATCTACGTCGGCATCCTACTGATTCATTTACTCTGGCCTTATCTGTTACGTCAACCTTCTTCACGTCACCCGAGACCCGACCTCTACCGACCTGCCTGACCGAACCATCCGATCATCTGTTTCCCTATCTTTGTCTATTTATTTATTTATTTTATTTTATTCAGGAAACACACTATCAAATATCTAAATAACTTAAAAAATAGGGTCACTCAGAACTATTTACGTGTCTCCGCATATGTGAAACTACAAAAAACCGCTTGTTAGCTTGAGTAATGCATAAATATAAACAAGTTAATTTAAAGTTATCGAAAATGTATATATGTATATATTGCTTTAAAACCAATAAAAAAGGATTTAGATTTCGTAGATTTATGTACTGCAACGTTCTCTCATCACGTTTATCTTCACTTTGTCCATCAAAGTCACTCCAGCTATACCTACATATACACACTTCTCAAACCTCTTATTCCCACGGAATTAATCATACGTTCATGCTTTTTCTTATTCAGTGCCGTATATAAGGTTCAAGTCCAGCGTTGTGAACTGTGAACAGGAACACCGGTCTGTATGTTTGTTCACCGATTACTCAGCCAATTCTTCTATAAAAAAAATATTTTTTTATACATTATAGATCTACGATTGACCACCTACTCGCCTGATGTTAAGCGACGGTGTGGCCGAGGATGGAGCTCGTCGATCTAGAAGATATCTATTCACTCTAGCCTTGAAAATTCCAAGATTGTAGGTCTCAGGAAACAGAGATGGTGGCAAAGAATTGTGCATTGATTTTGATGATTCTTTTTTTATTTGGTAGATCATACTTCAGAAGTGGTCCCATAATTATGTTAGAAACATTGCTTTACTATTTTTTGAATAATCTCTAAAAATATAAATATTTATTTTGATTAAAGTGTGTAAAGTGCTTCAGATTATAGAATCGCAGAGTACCACTCACACGTTTTTCTTTGCAAAAGTGTCAAATGTTAAGGATTATCGTATACTTCTCCTTTTTAGGGTTCCGTACCCAAAGGGTAAAAACGGGACCCTATTACTAAGACTTCGCTGTCTGTCTGTCTGTCTGTCTGTCTGTCTCCAGGCTGTATCTCATAAACCGTGATAGCTAGAAAGCTGAAATTTTCACAAATGATGTATTTCCATTGCCGCTATAACAATAAATACTAAAAATTTAAAATTTAAAATATTAAGGGGGGTCCCCATACAATAAACGTGTTTTTTTCGTATTTTTTTGTTCAATATTAAAAACGGTAACAGGTAGACGCTTCAAATTTTCACAGAATATTTAATTGTATATTACCCTTCAAAATAAATAATTAAATAACAATAAAGTAAATATTAAAGGGGGGCTCCCATACAACAAACGTAATTTTTAAGCAATTTTTACTCGATCTTAATTAACAGGTAGAAACTTGAATATTTGTAAGTAAATATTTAGAAATATACTAACTATAAACATAAATACCTAATCTAATACATAAAAACTCACAAAATGAAAATAATCCGTGCATCTAAACGCGGTGCGAGCGCCGCGCCGCGGTGTGGTGGTGGCGCGAGCGCGAGGCGGTTGCTAAGCAACGGCCGCGCGGGTAGCGGGGGAGGTAACATCACGGAGCGAGCCATAGCCGCGCGTATTCGCGCGAGCGTTGTCATGCTGCGCGGATGTGTATCGAAAACCTACCTATAAGTTTGCAATTTACTACTTTGAATTTCGTTGATTTCACGTTTTTTTATAAACAGAACTAAACTTTGTAGTATTATAGATGATAGTACGGAACCCTTCGTGCGCGAGTCCGACTCGCACTTGGCCGATTATTTTGTATTGGACCCGCATTAAAGCATTTGCCAGTGTCAAGTATTAAGATTTTTCAATTTTCTTGAATAAAACAAGTTGTAAATGTTCTAGTCACGTATACAGTCAATTTATAAGTCGAGTCCTGCTTCAGTAAAGTGGTGGCGACTTTACTAGAAGCTTCTATGGAGTTTTGCTGACAACGTAAAATCACACGTTTTACTGCTTTATTTCACTTGCCCACACTATCGAACACTTAATGAATAAAACGCCACCATTTTTATAGCATTAATGTTCAAAATAACACAAGTTTAGGAAAATAAAACAAAGCAACAACACGTTACTAAGACGTTCCCGCCAAAACCACACCCGTCGTTCCTTTTTACATACTTTCTGAATGTTCGTAAAGGTATGCAGCACCCTTCGAGCATATTATATGCTCGAGGGCAGCGCCTTATTCTCTCGATTCCCTGCCAAAACTATTCCTTCAATATCAAAGTATTTAGGTATTTACTTTCCATCTCTCGTAAACTTGCACCCCAAATATAGAACATTTCACATGTTGTTTCTCTCTCTCTTCTTCAATTAGAACTTTCCAATCTGTCACATATTATAAATATAGGCATAGCGATGAATAGTAAGTATCGTCCGGAAATTAATGGCACCAGCCTATTATGTTGGCAAACAATTAGCCAGTGTGAAATCGATTCAGTTTGCATACGTATCGGATAATACTCGTAAGTGTTTTCTTATCGCTCCAAGTAGAGCCGAGTAGAGCCGGCTTCGTGGTCAGCTTAATACATACGTAATGTTTAACGAGATTCTCATGGCTAACCGATTCAAACATTCAACTAGTCTAAATAATTAATAGGTTTATAGTAAGCTAAGGAAAAATATTTAATAATAGTTACCGCCGTCTGTTGTCCGTCAGTCAGGAATGTCAGTATAATGGAAGGGCAGTCCCTCGCTCGCCGAGGGAGCTCCCTTGCTTTGCCGGCTCTGTACAGTACACTTCAATCACCTGGAGAACATCACTCAGTTGCATTATTTTCGGGTAGCAAAAGCCAGTTTCTGGTTGTAGCAATTAAGAATTTGTCTAATTAGGAGTTTTGGCAAGCGACAACTGTCGTCAATTTTTTACAAAAACTCAACTGAGTTGCTATGATATGTAACTAATTTCTTGAAATTATATGATATGCTGATAAATCGCAATGTTTGTATCGATTTGGATATTAAAAGAACCGGACAAGAATTCGTTAGACTCGCCCACCGAGGGTTCCGTACAAATTAGTAGATAAAAGGGGGAATTTATATATTATGTATTTTTTTAATATTTTCTTTCATAAATCGAAAAATATACATCGAAATAATATTTAAAAACCTGTTTTAGCTTGTGCTAATTAAGCTCTTTCATATGATACCCCACATGATACGGTTAAAGCAAATTAAAATTTGGACCCTCCTTCCTTACATAAAGACCCAAATTTTAATGATAAAATTAAAAATTTCCAATTTTCGGATTTTTATTATACGTGTACTCTAACACAATGCTTCTTGCCAAATTTCATAGTTCTAGGTCAACAGGAAGTACCCCATAGGTTTGATTCCCTTGTGAGTGTCAAAATGTGAGTTTTTTACGACATATTAGGCTGTAACTTTTTTTGCGAAAACTGAGAAATTTGATTTTTCTTTTTTGCAGCAAGAGACTATAGATCTGCGTATATAATAATAATAATAATAACCGCTGTCACCGCTGACACATCGTTTCTTGTTTTTATATTTCTATTTTAATACATTTTGATTACATTTTAGTGTTATTTTTACAATAACAACAAGGTAACAACAAAAGAAAACCTACAAATAAATAAACATCTTGGAATTCACAACCATCATCGAATTTATTGGATTGGAAAATATGGAAGGATACAACGACAGATATTTGACATTTAATTGTCACAAATGTGAAAATATTGTAAACAATTTATCAAAACAAACAATTTCATCATGATAACAAGATCGAAAACAAGAAACAAAGCGGATACTAGAGACGCACGCCCAACACCACCGCCTGCACCACCGTCTCCGAGCTCGTCGTCGGGAGAGGAGTTCCACACACCCCGCGACGACTCAACTTCGAGCGATGGGTGCGAGCCGACGCCACCGCCACCACAAACACCACCGAGACGGGGGCGTCCACCGCTGCCGGCATGCTTGGGGCCACGAGCGGGATCGGTCCCGCTACCTACGGCTCCCGCTGTCGACGGCAGAGTGCGACGTATGCATTGGGATCGAAATATGAACGAAAACTGCATACGCGCGTACTACAGGGCTACAGAAGGAGGAATCAACCTGACAGGGTACCGTGATAGAATGCTACCTTTGTTTCTAACCCTTGTACCGACTGTTACCGTGTCCGCTCAACGACTATCGGATCAAGTGCGGGCTATCCACCGACTCAAGTTGCTGGATCAGACCGTGCTTGATCGGCTCCGCCTGGAAGAGACTTCTGCTCGTCCAATTCCCACGTTGCCACGGAATCCGTCGCCTGTCACGTCGTCGGCCCCGACATTGGCCTTAAGGTCGTCCTCGGTGCCGACACTTGTGACGTCGACTGACCCCGCAGCCGACGAGGGTGATGCCACGAGTAGTTTATCGAATCAGGTGAGTGAGCAACTGAGGAGCACTGTGGAAGATGTGATTTCCCAGTATAGATTCGCACCCGACTCTAGGCCACGTTTACCACGTTTGCCTACCCATAGACAAAATCTAGCATTGATGGGAGCCTTGAATGTATTGCTAGCTCCGTATATACGAACTAGTAGAGATTTAGTTGATACCCACTCGATCTTATACTGCGGTGCCATTGCGGTGTGTCGAGTCGCACGTGTTAAATTTCCGGACATTAGCCGTGCACCGCGACGCATCGGAGATGTACTCGCATGGCAAGTGAGGATCGAGCGGCGTATTAACACATTCAGGACTCTTATTGCGAAGCTGATCTGCTTCAGCTGGGGGAATACTCGACCCCGAGTAATGCGTTTCGTGTCTCAGGCATTTGCCGGGACTGGTATCAGGCCCCAGCACTATCTTGCCAACGTCACGGAACGCATTGACTATCTGAAGCAGAAAGTCTATGCATGGGCGAACCGCATACGACGCTACAGAGAGCGTGTGGATAGGTACTGGCAGAATCGCCTCTTCCAAAGTGACCAAAGAAAGGTGTACCGCGGCTGGGAGGGAACCGAACAACATATGAACGACGGACAGCTACCGGATGCTAACACCATGACTAGTTTCTGGCGAGGTATCTGGTCGGTCCCCGTCGAGCATACGGAAGACGAGTGGATGAGGATTGTCAAACGTGAGTGTGATGATATCGAATCCATGGGGTCTATTAAAATAGACCCCATAGACGTTAGTTGTGCGATCCGTACGACTCAAAACTGGAAAAGTCCTGGGTTGGACGGATTGCACAACTTTTGGATAAAATGGATTCGATGCTCACACGATCGATTGGCTACACAATTTCAAGAAGCCCTCGAGCTCGGTTCTCTTCCTGCCTTCATGACTACCGGGGTCACCTTTCTGCTCCATAAGTCCGGTAGTACCACGGAACCAAAAAACTACAGACCCATCACATGCTTACCAACCATCTATAAGCTCCTTACATCCATTCTGAGAAATAAAATTTATGCGCACTTAGTTGCGAACAACGTTTTGGCCTCTACTCAGAATGGGTGTAAGGTTGGGTCCCGTGGTACTAAAGAGCTACTCCTCATTGATACGGCTATTAGCCAGCAAGTCAAGCGGAATAAAGGGGCCCTCTCTGCTGCTTGGATTGACTATAAGAAGGCCTATGATTCGGTGCCTCACTCATGGCTTGAGAGGATCTTAGAGTTGTGTAAAATTGATGCAACTTTGAGATCCTTCTTAGCCACATGTATGAGGCAATGGACCACAGTCCTTCGTCAACCAGGCAGTAGAGATGGCTCCTTTACACCGCAGGACTTGATAAGGATTGACCGTGGCATTTTCCAGGGTGACAGTTTGAGTTCTTTGTGGTTTTGCCTGGCACTGAACCCTCTCAGTATTCTGCTGAAGGATTCAGGTCTAGGCTATCGGCTTCGTAGGGGGGGGGTGAAGTTATTTCTCACCTGTTGTACATGGATGACCTCAAACTTTTTGCACCGAAACGACAAGACTTAATGACGTTGTTAAAAACAACAGAAGTTTTTAGCAATGCCATTAAGATGGAGTTTGGTGTAGACAAGTGTGCGGTCGTTCAGGTAGAGCGAGGGAAAGTTGTAAATTCTCCGAATTTGCAACTTTCTGAGACAATGACTCTCAGGTCCCTCTCCGAAGCCGACACCTACAAATACCTTGGTATGTCAGAGTCGTTGGGTATTGCGGTAGAGGATATAAAAAAATCGGTGAAGGAGCGTTTCTTTTGCCGTCTGTCAAAAGTTCTTAACAGTCTTTTGTCTGGCGGCAATAAGTCACGCGCCTTCAACGGTTGGGTGATGCCTCTATTGTCATACTCCTTTGGCATACTAAGGTGGACTCAAACTGAGCTGGACGCCCTGGATAGAAGGGTCCGTCAGCAACTGACATTACATCGCATGCTACACCCACGCTCGTCTGTTATGAGACTGTACATTCCGCGGAAGTGGGGGGGTCGTAGCTTTTTAAATGCCAAGAACCTTCACAACCGTGAGGTGTGCAGTCTCAGGGATTATTTCCGCAACAACGAATGTGGGATTCATTGCGATGTAATGGCAGTTGACAAGGGCCTAACGCCTCTCTCCTTGGCAAAAGAGAACTGGCGCAAACCAACGGTGCTCAGCATGGAAGATCGTAGGGACGTATGGAAGGGCAAGGAGCTACACGGGAGGTTCTACCGGGCCTTAACAGGACCCGATGTAGACCTTCTTGCGTCGGTGAACTGGTTACGCTTCGGTGACCTCTTTGGTGAAACTGAAGGGTTTGCTTGTGCGATTGCAGATGAAGTTATCAAGACGAACAACTATCGGAAATATATCATGAAAGACGGTACGGTCGACATTTGTCGGGCGTGCCACCGTCCCGGAGAGTCTCTCCGACATATTATTTCCGGTTGTTCGCATCTTGCTAACGGCGAGTATTTGCACAGGCACAATCAAGTAGCCAGGGTCATCCACCAGCAACTTGCTCTTCAATACGGCCTTGTTGAGTCCGAGGTGCCGTACTATCAGTACGCACCAGCGCCGGTTCTTGAGAATGGCCGTGCTTTGCTCTATTGGGACCGTTCTATTATCACGGATAGGACTATTGTTGCCAATAAGCCTGATATCGTGATCGTAGATCGTTCCCAACGCCGGGCAGTGCTCGTCGATGTCACCATCCCACATGATGAGAATCTCGTGAAGGCTGAGAAGGACAAGCTCAGCAAGTACCTTGACTTGGCTCACGAGATAACCGCCATGTGGGATGTTGATTCGACGATCATTGTTCCGATAGTCGTATCGGTGAACGGTTTAATAGCGAAGAGCCTCGACCAACATCTCAAGAGGCTCTCGCTTGATAGTTGGACAAGGGTCGGATACAAAAGGTGGTCATCCTAGACACGGCGCGCATTGTCAGGAGATTCCTCAGTTTGTAGCCCTAACCGTCGACAGCTTGAGCCCTGCCCCGCTGCCGGCGGCACACTAGTTTTAAGTTTTTTACAATATTTATGTTCTTTTTTATATGTTTATATTTGTATTGTAAAAAAATTAAAATTAAGTACTTAAATAAATAAATGTGATAATAATAATAATAATAATCATTTATTACACACAAATACATATTTACAACACAAACTAGATTAGATCGATAAAGTTCACAATTAGTACAAAATCGAATGCAATGGGTCCCAAACTAGGCTAGGCCTGTATCTTGGGCACCCAAGAGATGGAATTTGGCAACAGATTATTTTTTTGTGTATTGCGCTGACGTGTAACAATACCACTATAATTACTTATTTGTGGAAATGTCGTAGAATAAACATAATGTAAAATACTAGTTAAAAATTATTAAAAACAATACGTGCATGCAAAACATTAAAATGACTAAAATAATATAAAATTAAAAATTGAATTGAGAAAAAAAATAATTGAATTGAATTGTAATATAAAATAAAATAAAATAATAATAACAATGATGAATAAATAGTAGAGGGTATCACAGTAGATAAGAAATTGATATAAATGATAAAATCAATGAAATTAATACACAATCTAAAAACAAATAACAGTACCACCATGTCATGTCATGCTCACTTTGTGTGTATATGTGTGAGAATAAATAAGTAAAGGGATGTTGATGTATGAAGATATGTATGTATAGTGTGAAGGAATGAGTGATGGTTATGAATGGGGTGTGATGAATGAGTATTAATAATGTTCGGGTTTCAAGCTTGTTAAGACGAAGGTGCAAAAATTGCCGATCGCTTAGTCTCACAGTACTTAACAAGTTTTTCAGTTTGTTCACCGGTTAGTGAGAGAAGCCACTTAGATACTTTGTGGCGACACTCGGCGAAAGTATTTTGATGGATGTCGATAAGTTTACAAACCGAGTTATAAGTGAATATGTGTACGTATTTTGGCAAACGAGTTGCGAACGTAGTATTTACTCTGGGACAGAGCACGTCACGTGATCGATTTTGTCTACCCTATTTTTTGTTGCTAGACAAGTGGTGGCATTTGGCAATTGTTCGCAACACAAAGAGCTGTCTAACCGTCAGAACAGCAGCCTCCTCATACAACTTGTTTGTAGGGTATCTACGGGATTTACCCAACATTACCTTTAGGACAGCTCTTTGTGCGCGCTCCACTTCATCCATATGGGATTTGGCAGCGCCACCCCAAACGCCCACACAATACTGTATTATCGACTGACACAAAGTTTTATATACCAGCAACTTCACTTCCTTTTTAGCAGAAGCTCTTATGATTTTCATTATATGTATATAACAGCTTGCGGACTTTCCTGGAAATGAAAGTGGTATGTGCCGAGAAAGATAGGTTTTCGTCCAACATAACAACCAGGTACCGTGTTGCTTTAACCCTTTCAATTGAGCTGCAAGAGCATTTTGTTTCAATCTTGTTTAAGCTAGAGAAAGAAACGCAGTTATTGTGCAGTTTAAGTTTTGTTAAAACAGTATTTGTTGGTTTTGATATGTGGAAGGCAATGAAGTTAGACTTTTTTATGTTTAGAGTGAGTAGGTTTACATCAAGCCATTCAGATAATACTGCCATGCCACGTTCTGCAGCCTCAGTCGCAGTTTCCCAATCCTTCCCATGAAATATAGCAGCAGTGTCGTCGGCGTAGCAAACTAGCTCACAGTCGGGTATCTCAAGATTGAAAATGTCATCCATGTATAACGTAAACAACGTGGGAGCCAGTATGCTACCCTGTGGCACCCCAAAAGGAATAAGCATCTCGCTGCTCATCCAATCTCCCACCCCAACACGCTGCTGTCTGTTTGATAGATAACTATCGAACCAGCTAAGAGTGCTTCCTCTGATGCCAAAGCTTTCCAGCTTTTTCAGTAGGATTGGTGTGGAAACGCAATCAAAAGCTTTAGCAAGATCTATAAACACTCCTATGCATCTTTTCTTCCTATCCAAGTGAATTGCCACGATTCAGAAGCTGAACTGCATCTTCCGTTGACTTGCCCCGTCTAAAACCGAATTGACGATCATTCAGCAGGTTGTATTTCTGAAGAAAGTCTACTAATCTTTTGTTTACTAGCTTTTCTAGGATCTTTGAGACAATGCTGAGGAGAGAAATTGGTCTATAATTATCCGGGCATGTTTTGTCACCGGATTTATGTATCGGAACAACAATTGCCGTCTTCCAGCATTCTGGAAAACGTCCTGAAGACATGCTAAGATTGCAGATATGAGTCAGGGGTTTTACCAAAGCATCTTTAGCATATTTTATAATAAGAGGAGTTATGGCATCCTGACCGGGAGCACTGTGAGTTTTGAAATTCAATATTATGCTGTCAATTTCACGTTCATCTGTCGGAACCAAATAAAGTGAGCTCTGGGTTCGACTTGCAAAAGAATGTTGTTGGTTTAGGATTTCGTGTGAAGTTTGCAGTTTATCCAGTATATTTGAAGCCAAACGCGCTCCTGCAGTTGCAAAATGTTGGTTGCAGCTATTTAAGGCTTCAAGTGGGTTGACCGCATTTGCAAGTAGATCGTGCGAGTCATTTTTTGAACTTGGTATATCACAAATGTTTCTGATAGCTTTCCAAAGCTCTCTAGGGTTACCATCGTGTTCGGCTAATTTAGCATTATCGTGCTCAGTTTTCAGCTTGTGTAACAAATTATTACAGAAATTCTTGTAACGTGAATATGTAGTCTTCAGTGTCTCATTCTGTGGGTTCCTTTTAAGCTGCAAATGAAGATGATCCCGATGCCGCATACACCTTATTAGACCAGGAGTGATCCAGGGTTTGAGGTTGTATTTAGACCGACTAATTTTATGTTTTACAGTATGTTTGTGTAAACAGTCTGTCATAATTTGGTTTAGCGTAAGAACTGCTTCGTTAACGTCATCTTTATCCAAAATTTGTTGCCAATCAGTCTGCTTTAGCTCCCTGGCGATTTCGTGGTAATTAGTTTTTGTGATGATTCTGTTTTTATTTCGGGTATTATTCATTTTTGTGGTCAGTCCCACCAAAATAATGTCGTGATCTGTTACAGAAGACTTACAGATCAAACCCAGACATTCCCCTTTGGTTTTTATAAATGCATGATCCAAACAAGTTATTCCCCGAGTTGGTTCAGTTATCGCAGGTAAAAAGCCATGCCCTGCCATGAGACACTGATAGACTGCATTCTCTCTGCTAGGCGGTTCTGCTAATAAATTAATATTAATGTCGCCGGTAACTACAACGGTAGCCTGTTCTTTAGTAGTGCTTAAAACGTTTTCAAGGGAATCGTTGAATCTTTCTAGCTCCTTAAACGCCGGGGATCTATAAACACCTACTACCTTTAGACAGTTCTCCACATTCACCACGAGACAATTTGCGTCCTTAAAACTCGGCTCCTGAGCAGACGACGACCAACGACTATTTACGTAAATTGCGACCCCACCACATTTATTAACAACATTTTTTGTGTGGAAAACATTGTATCCTGGTAGTAGAGGAACGTGAGAATGTTCCTGAATCCAACATTCCGAAAAAACTAACACGTCCAACTCGACGCCCAACCGATGAATAGTCGATAGCAGTTTAGTTAGATTACGATTCAGGCTTCTTATATTAAAGGACATGATTTTGAAGTTGTAAGGTGCAACTAGGTCCTTGCATATCTCTGGTTTGTCAACGGTACGGCACGTTATTCTAAGTGTGTCTTCTAAATCATCAAATACTTCTGGATTACCCGTTATCAAAAATATTTGTGATGTTCATACTTGAGTCTCTACAGAAAAGATGTGTCGTACCGTTGAGAGTCAGCAATAGGCAGAATACTTTGTCGTATTTATTTGAAGAACTGTTATGACTACAAAATAGGATGGTGACTATCCTATTTTTAGTGGCACATGTTAATATTTGCCGTGTCGTTTTTCGGTGTGCACCTTGAATTGAAGTTAAATTTGTGATGAGTGTATGACGTGTGTGTGTATATACGAATGGGGAAGTGTTGTGTGGATTGTATGTGTGTGAGTGCTGATAAACCCAAGCGATGGTTATAGAAACACAGATGTAACATAAAATAATTTTTATATCAATATGTTTTACCAAGGGGTTGTGCGTGAAAAATGTATAACATACAGATAAAACGTAACCAGCTATATTCAGATTTTTTACAGTTGAAGTGAGCAAAACATAAAGTACAAGTAGAAAAATTAAAAAAGCAATTGTTATTGACACTAATTCTACTATATTGACAAATGGCAAGGAAAAAACTTCTACTACAGTAAATTTGCAAAATTCCGTGTAGGGTTTTATTTTAAGTTTCAGTATGTGCGGTGAACTTGGCAGGGGTTTGAGTATGGTTACTACTATCCTTAGCAGGCAGAATACGGTCCAGATCTGCGAGGTTGTTGAGGAGTATAGCCGACTTCCCTTCATCTTTGCGTATATGGACTCTTCCTTTGTTAATCCAGCAGAACCTGAAACCGGATTCCTTTGCTCTAATTCTGGCGTCACGAAATAACATCCTGTTCGCTTTTGTGAGGTGCTCATTTATGTATATATTACATGCAGGTCCTGGCAGGTTAAGACTAGTTGATGTCAGACCTTGGCGACGAGCTTTAGCAGCTTTTAGCAGTTCCTCTTTCTTCGCTTTCCTCGTTAGCTTGGCGATAATAGGTCTAGGAAAGTGGGTGTCGTTTCCTGTGCTTCTGGGTTTTTTAGTTCCGACGCGGCTAACAGAGTCTATGTCTGTCTCGGAGAGTTGTATACCTACAGAAGTAGCAGCCACCATGACAATGTGCTCGAGATTTTCGCTGGGGGACTCATATACACCTAAGATCTCTAGTTCATTACTCAGAGAATTTTGCGACTCGTAGTTTAGTTGTGTCTTCAGCTGAACTACTTCCTCTCGCAGTGTGGTGATAATTGTGTCTCTCTCCTCCAAAACCTGTATCCTGGCGTCAAAATTATCCAGTCTGGCGTTGCAGTTAGTTAAGCCCTCTGTTATAGACACAAGAAATGATTTTAATTCGGCCATATCTCGGCGAAGTAGACGGAGTTCGGTGGCAACGTCGGGCTGGGTGTCTTCATCCTCATCCCGCGCCGAGATAGGCGAGTACAGGGCTGGCCGCTTTAATGGTCGCGTTCCAGTTATAGCAGTCATGCTTGGGCTCTCAGAGCGTTCGGAGCGGTCGCACAGGACCACGCTAGCCGCAGTGGTTGTTTTAGGCTCGCTGGCGCGACATGCAGGGCACTTCCAATCTGATGCCTTTGTGGGGTCTGAGCTCATAACTTTAGCACATATAGGGTGGTATGTCGCATTACAGTCCCCACATATAATTAAATTCGATGAAGTGATATTTTGTTTGCATTCTGAGCAAACGGATTCTATTTTATTTGGTCGACTTGAATGCACAAACTTATCCATACTCGTGTGACTCAGCGCTTAGTGCAGATAACAGAGGCGTAAGTTGTGTACGGGAGCGAGCAGTGCAGGTAGTGGTGCGGCAGGCTTGTGAGTGTGAGTGAGACGTGTATATGCGGCTCAGCCTGTGTTATGCGCGAGCGTCTATCACCGCGCTGCCTCACAGCTGATTGAAAGTAACTGCCGATTCCGTTTAAAATTTTAGATATTATAAGTCTTTTATCTTTCGGAAATCAAACAATCCAAACAAGTGAATTAGCGTACCTTGTGCGAGTTACTGCGCCCTTTGCACTGATATAACTTTGAATAATAAAACTCCACTTTTTATCACTGAATTTATTTTTCAAAACAGAGCGTAATTATAAGGTATGCGTACACGACAGCGCTTCCCGCTTACTCTGTACAGTTACTCTGTACGCTTACTTTGCCGGCTCTGTACAGTACACTTCAATCACCTGGAGAACATCACTCAGTTGCATTATTTTCGGGTAGCAAAAGCCAGTTTCTGGTTGTAGCAATTAAGAATTTGTCTAATTAGGAGTTTTGGCAAGCGACAACTGTCGTCAATTTTTTACAAAAACTCAACTGAGTTGCTATGATATGTAACTAATTTCTTGAAATTATATGATATGCTGATAAATCGCAATGTTTGTATCGATTTGGATATTAAAAGAACCGGACAAGAATTCGTCAGACTCGCCCACCGAGGGTTCCGTACAAATTAGTAGATAAAAGGGGGAATTTATATATTATGTATTTTTTTAATATTTTCTTTCATAAATCGAAAAATATACATCGCAATAATATTTAAAAACCTGTTTTAGCTTGTGCTAATTAAGCTCTTTCATATGATACCCCACATGATACGGTTAAAGCAAATTAAAATTTGGACCCTCCTTCCTTGCATAAAGACCCAAATTTTAATGATAAAATTAAAAATGTCCAATTTTCGGATTTTTATTATACGTGTACTCTAACACAATGCTTCTTGCCAAATTTCATAGTTCTAGGTCAACGGGAAGTACCCCATAGGTTTGATTCCCTTGTGAGTGTCAAAATGTGAGTTTTTTACGACATATTCGGCTGTAACTTTTTTTGCGAAAACTGAGAAATTTGATTTTTCTTTTTTGCAGCAAGAGACTATAGATCTGCGTATATGGTTTTAATTTCAACTCGATACCTTCACGCGTTCCCGAGATACAGGTCTTGACACCCGGACAGACTGACAGACGGACAACAAAGTGATCCTATAAGGGTTCTGTTTTTTTTTCCTTTTGAGGTACGGAACCCTAAAAAAACTATTAAAGTTTGTAGAAGCGGTTTGATGAAATAATCGCATATGAAAGCCACGTTGTTAATAACCATGTAAGTTTAAGGGCTGCATGTTAACATTCAGGGCCATGCCCAGAACCGTGCAGAATAACCATGTAAGTTAAGCGGTATAGTCTAAACTATTTTGTTGGATATGAGCCCTATTTTCTCGGCGAACACATAGAAAATAACGAGCTAAATCCGCGTAAATGTTTTATTAATGATATTTATCTTCGACCGCGCCTCATTGTACAGAATGTAAATAAAATGTACGAGCTCCATAACTTCTATATCCGTCGCTGTAAACTGAATTACGTGATTTGTTACCGAAGCCTAGTATCACATAATGCGCTACGGGAATCGAACACTTTGACCCGATAGTAGGACAAGTAAGAAACGACGCAATGTATACGTTTCAAAATGTCTCTCCGTTTGCTTCGAGCCGCCAGTGAAGGGAGCCGGGAAAGCGGCAATGTACGCGGCTTCGCGGCAATGCCCGTATCACGGTCGGCCAGCAGGGCTCCGTCGTATCGATCCGGGTGGATGGCGTGCCGTTTCTCCCCCGGCCGGGGAGGTAAGCTTGATTTAATATGCCGCTCGCAGTGCCCACCCTATTCGTTTATATTACGAGCTCTTTTGTGTCATTCAATTGAATTCTTGCAAAAGTGTAAGGAACTAAATCGGGCCTTTTTATACATAACAATGTAACCCTGTTGTTAGTTTTAGTGGATTCAGTATTCATTGACGCAGCAACGAAATGTATATTAGCAGCCGAGATCTGTCACGAGTTCCCGAGCGGATCTCTCCAGCGCGATGCGTGTTATTATGTTAGTAGGGAAGTAGGGCACATATACTACCTAGAATACCCCATTATCAAAAAATAGGTTAGTCATTGAAACCTAAATGAGCTACGCTTTATAACAAAGCGATGTGTCCGCTGAAAGCCCTCCAGGTGGATGGACGGTCCACACCCCACACCCCACACCGTACTCCGCGGCGACGAGCTTCATTATTAGCGCCGTGTTTTGGAAACATCAACATTTAATTACGTACAATCACGGGCAAGCACGCTCCGCTAAATAGAAATTAGAGGAAAAGCCCAGGTGCGGCGCACCTGACTAACGTAATAGGTGGGACTTAGGTATACCTAAACAAATAAATGGAACACTTTTCACACGACTGCCCATGAAGGCTGGTGATATTTTAGAGTATGTAAAATAAAGAAAGAAAACAGAGAAAGATAAAGCAACCAACTGTCACTTCTATCGCAAACTTCTATTCCCAAAAAATGTGACCGCATCTGTCGCTTCCTTCCGTATCGGTGTATTCAGCCACGAGCGGCGAATGTCCACAATCTGACGCTGCATAACATCATCTCTACATATGTGAACAGGCCAATGATGATGATGATGTAAAATAAATGAATATGGCACCGCACGTTATCTTTACCGTTTACAAGGTGGCTGCATTTCGCAGTCGGTATTTTATTTTTCTTGTAATAATATAACTTATTACAGTTCATTTCTTGTTATCTACCATAATATTTTTATAGTGGAATTATAAGGATTTACGTAGGTCGTGTTTTTATTCCATAAAATATGCGGAGAAGTAAATCTCGGCTAATAAATAAATACTCCCACGCGTAGCATACGTATCAATCTCCGTAACATATACATAATATATCGGGGCACGTTCCCCCCGCGCCCGCGCCTCGCTCGGAGAGCGGTTCTCGCCTCTGCACCTCTACCAATAGAGTCGGCGACCGGTGAGCTGTGAGGTTCATCGGTGACGATTAACTAGCTGCCAAGAAGCTAAGCTACTTAGTCTCGAGCATCACCGTAATGTAGCATGTCTGTCTATATTCAATACTTAGGATTCATTTTGTGAGTGTGCGCAAGAGCTTCATGATCTGAGGGTGGATACCTTCCCCATTTCACTACAGAACTAGCAGAAAGTCGACGAATTACCACCCATTTCACATAGAAATGCCAAAAATCCGTGCTCAGCGTTCACTTTCTTGATGCATACTGCACAGGAATGAAATTCTTTGCCGCCATCTCCGTTTGCTATCTTCTATCTTGCTCGACTGTGTGTTTAGACGCGGCGGTGTCCGACATTCGCCGACCTCGAGTCTTGTTCTGCTTCCCAACAAACGATGCAGTAAATCTCTCCAGTGAGACCCAAATAATAATGTTTTGATTGTAGATATGGAGCGTTTTATTTGCTAGTACTTAGGTATGTATAGTAAATCGGATCCGGTAGCTCGCAGAAATAGCTCGGTGTACGGCGATTGCGTTGGAGCACGATATCGTGAGCCGCTTTGTATTTTTATGTTTTTGTACACACACTACGTTAAATCTAAATGAAAAATATGAGTCGCCTTTTAACCGATTTCCAAAACTGTCCGTCTGTCCGTCCGTCCGTCTGTCAAGATCTGCATCTCGGGAACACGTGAAGGTATCGAGTTGAAATTAAAACCTATACTTACGCAGATCCATAGTCTCAGGCTGAAGTGAAAAATCAAACTTTTCAGTTTTCATTAAAAAAAATTACAGCCGAATATGTCGCAAAAAACGCACATTTCGACACTCGCAAGGGAATCAAAACATATAGGGTACTTCCCGTTGATCTATAAGCTATAACTGTGAAATTTGGCAAGAAGCATTGTCAAATAGTACACACAAAGGAAAAATCCGAAAACTGGTCATTTTTAATTTATACAAAAAATAAGGTCTTTATGCAAGGAAGGAGGGTCTACATTTTAAAGTGTTTTAACCGTATCATGTGGGGTATCATATGAGAGCTTAATTAGCACAAGTAAGCTAAAACAGGTTTTTAAATATTTTTCGGTTTATAAAGGAAAATATAAAAAAAAAATGTATAATTTCCCCCTTTTATCTACTAGTTTGTACAGATCCCTCGGTGGGCGAGTCTGACATACACTTGTCCGGTTTTTTCACCGGTGTTTGTTCACCGATTACTCAACCAATTGCGCATTCATTTGGCAGGTTATACATCAGAGGTGGTCCCATATAAATTTTATCAAAATCGATGCAGTACTTTGGTTTTATAACAAAATAACTGGTAAAATATCATCAGAGTGCCTGTAGAAGAGTGGGCAGCAAGTCGCGTACATACATATGTATTGTATTGTATTGTGTATTTCAAAAGCTTTTATTCTACTTGCCCTGTTCGTATGTGTGGGACAAATCTTGCGAGTTAAATTAGAACCACTTCCTGTCGTTAGATTAGGTTGAAATTTGGTTTACTTATGTAACTTCGGTGACAATGCAATAATATGGTACCATGAATCTGGTATCAAGATGGCGTCGGAAGGTGGCTATCGGACTCCTAAACTAAACGAGATAAAACCGTCGAGCTTGGACTCGTTTGAATAGTCTTGACAAGCACTCTTGTGCTACATGACAGCCAGGGTCTCAAGATGGCGTCGGAAGGTGGCCATAGGAACTCCTAAACTAAACAAGATAACACCGTCGAGTTTGGACTCGTTTGAATAGTCTTGACAAGCACTCTTTTTTTAGTCTAGTAAATAATTTTTTTTTCTTTTTTTTTTTTAAAACAATCTTTTATTTAAATGCTCTAAAACGAAGAAAATAAATTTTATATTGATATAAATAAAAGCTTGTCGCGAGATTTCAAACAACATCGTACCTATCTACTGAGTAATATTTAATCCCAACAAAAGACTTAGACGCGTTCTTATCATTTGCTTAGAATTAAAGTTAGTTTGTTCTTTTGAAAAAAAAAATATGTTTTTGTTCTCGCGACAAGCTTTTATTTATATCAATATAAAATTTATATTCTTCGTTTTAGAGCATTTAAATAAAAGCTTGTTTAAAAAAAAAAAAAAAAAGTCGATTTTTCGTTATTTTAAAGTATAATTATGTCGTGTTCGGTTAGAATTGTCGAAACAAAAATGTATAAAATAAAGCGTAATATGAACTGCGCAGGTGAGGGCTATCAACTTTTATTGAAAATATTGAGGCCAGGCGTGTGCGTAAAACGCCTCTCGTCATAATATTTCTTTCTGTTTGATTGTTGAGTCTCGTATACTAACAACGACTGATTGCATTAATAGAGTTTTTGATAAAAAAAAAATACATAACACATATTACACCTAGAAAATGTATTGAATCAGGCGTTACTCTGCGGAAGTTCATATATAAAAACTTAAATGTAACTTATATACTAGTATGTAGTGTGTTTCCGGTTCCAGGTGTTGAAGTAGGCAAGAGTACCAGGTTGAAGAGCTCGAAGCGGAACACACTACATAATATATATAAGTTAGGTTTAAGTTTTGTTACATATATACCTATCTACTTGCACTGTTGTCGTGGTGTTGTCGTTTCACTTAGAGACGTTACATCGTGTATACTAACTAGAAGGCGATGCTCGGCTCGTCGTGCCGCAGCGTCGCAGGATACTTCATGGAAATGTCTCTTTTATCGACACAAAAATATAACATGACAATTTATTTATAAGGTGAAAACATGGCTCTTTCTTTTCACCTAACTGCGTAAGAAGGAGGGTAATGTTTTTCGAGTATATAAATTCAAATTCAAAATTATTTATTGACAATAAGATAGTACAGGCAAATGTAGCGAATATGAATATATGTGGCACTAATAAATATACGATCAACTATCAGGTATAGGGTATTCATTTAACAGATAAAGAAGACTAGATTGTAAGAGGACGACTAGAACTGGGTGACATTACGTAACTAATATAATGAGCCATGTGCTCCAGTACAGGTTGAATAAATGTTGAGCCTCAACTCGCCGAGCTAAGCAAAGCTTGTATTCCAGAGAAATGCGCTCCCCATGTCTGCTGACAATATAGATAACGCTATATAAATGCGCTCCCCATGTCTGCTGACAATATAGATAACGCTATATAAATGCGCTCCCCATGTCTGCTGACAATATAGATAACGCTATATAAATGCGCTCCCCATGTCTGCTGACAATATAGATAACGCTATATAAATGCGCTCCCCATGTCTGCTGACAATATAGATAACGCTATATAAATGCGCTCCCCATGTCTGCTGACAATATAGATAACGCTATATAAATGCGCTCCCCATGTCTGCTGACAATATAGATAACGCTATATAAATGCGCTCCCCATGTCTGCTGACAATATAGATAACGCTATATAAATGCGCTCCCCATGTCTGCTGACAATATAGATAACGCTATATAAATGCGCTCCCCATGTCTGCTGACAATATAGATAACGCTATACAAATGCGCTCCCCATGTCTGCTGACAATATAGATAACGCTATATAAATGCGCTCCCCATGTCTGCTGACAATATAGATAACGCTATATAAATGCGCTCCCCATGTCTGCTGACAATATAGATAACGCTATATAAATGCGCTCCCCATGTCTGCTGACAATATAGATAACGCTATATAAATGCGCTCCCCATGTCTGCTGACAATATAGATAACGCTATATAAATGCGCTCCCCATGTCTGCTGACTCAAAAACCTCCGACAAAAAACGGCTAAACCAATTTTTGATGAATCAAAATTTGATGACACAAAATTAAAATCGGTTCATCCGTTCGGGAGCTACGAAAAAAATAAAAAAATCTAAATAATGCGCATTAATAATCTATTACAGCGATTTTACGCATACTTTCTCACAAAAAAACGTACACTCAACAGCGTATCAAGCGTAACGAAATTATAAGTTAGACTGCAAAAACTGCTTTTCTGCAGTCGGGTGATTTTGTTTTTCTTTTAATACATATACTTGGTTTTCTTTAAAATATTTATATACCTACAACGTACTTCCTTACCTTTAATGAAAAAAAATGTTGTAAAATGGTGTGAATGTTGAGGCGTCACGGCGATTATTATTGATTACATTACGTACATGAGGTGCGGTCGAGTAAAGTGCGCCAACAGGCAAACATAACAATGACGGCGCGCGTTCCTTCTGAATACCTCGGGGAGGCGAGATGTCGCCGTGCCTCCCCCGGCGGCGCGGCGGCGCGGCGGCGGCGGCCGGTTAGCGCGTCGGAGCGAGGTTCCGTTGTTTGCGCAGCGTGCGCGCGGCGTGTTCCGGCAGTAGCGCCGCCGGCCCGCCGCCGGCCGCTCCACGATGTAGCCCCACGCCGCCACTCGGCGACTCTTCCAGCGGTGTGACCGCGCTAGGATTAAGAAACGAGTCTTCCATTAGATATAAGCTAGGTTAAGATGCACCGGGGGCGGGGCGCGCGCCGCGACCACGACACCAGGCTCGTGTTCGAGCGCCTGTGGCGGGGCACCTTCCAAGCCGTGGTGGCGGCTCCGGCCGGCGGGCGCGCCTGCTCGCCGGAGCCGCCGGAGCCGGGGGCGGAGCGCCCGCCCGACCCGCTGGAGCCCGCGCTGCGCACCTTGCTGGCGGGGCTCCGCGGCGCCTGCTGCTGCCGCTGCTCGTGCCCGCCGCGGAACACGCACGACAATTTGCAGGTCTGTCTCCCCGACGAGGAGAGAAAGGCCGTGCGCTCCGTTATAAGGTGTGCATACTTTATCGATTTTATCGGCTCCCCGTCGGCCGCCCGCCGCCACGCGTTCTGTTGTATTGTACGCGTGCTCTCGCAGACTCGCCTTAATCCTATCTGACTCGTATTTAATCATAGTGCACGTACATTTATTTGCGTCATGTGTCGCCGTAAACGAATCGAATGAGATTTATTTGCGCTAAATTGTTTTACCGTTTCCCTGTTTTAGCGCACTTAGTTGCTATTCAGGTAAATATAATATAATTGTTCTCTGAAAGTTCCTCAAGGTAGTGATAACTTAACTTTTCATCAACATCGAATAGAAGTGTCCGAGGTCGCGCCGCAGCGGCAACATCGCTCCTGTACCCACTCCTCAGCCGGACCGTCTCTCTGTTCACTGCCCTAGTTTTATAGAACTTGTGTTCGTATAGATAATTATTATCTTTTATATTTTTTATCAATGGTAATTTCATCAAAAAAACTATTTTCTCTAAAAGCAATTCCATAAGATATCGAGTGTCGTGTAATAGAAGAGTGCGTGTTCCTGTCGGTTAGCGTTCGCGAGACGCACGCGGTCGCGGAGGCGCAGCAGGCGAAGAACGCGCGCCTGCGCTCCGCGTTCGGCATCTCGCCGCAGTTCGTGGAGGGCACGAGCCTGGACGCGGAGCGGCGCGCGCGCGACCACGCCGCGCGCTACCCGCTCGTGCGCACGCCCAGCCACGAGCGGGACCAACACCGGGACGCCGCACACAACTACAAGAAGAAGAAGAAACGCAGGTACCACACACATCAATCAATAAACATAAATAAATCTGAAAGTGTTGCTATTGGCAACTATATCTATAAACTAACAATATCTCAAAATTGTCGTAATTGTATCAGCGAGTGGTAAACGAGTGATAGTTCAAATAGCAGCCTTGAGGCCCAGGCCGACAGGCATCATAGCTCGGCGGTAGTACGTCTGCCTTCTAAGCTGTTGGTCGTGGAATCTATCCCCACCCAGGGCAAACATTTCTGCAGAGTATAGATGTTTGTTCTGTGTCTGGATGTTGATATGTACTCGTATGTACAACAAACAAAAGTATATACCTATGTAGAATACATAACCTACAAACTTAGTTTGAGGTTAGATTTCAATGTATATACCTAGTCTTGCCATAAATATTGTCACGAAGAAAAAAAATATTTTTTATTGCAAATAATATTTATTACTTTTACAGTGTGTTAGTTTAATACATAAATATAAAACATTTTAAATATAAAAGATTATTCGAAGTGGTCTCCATTGGCTGCAATACAGTCCTTTAAACGTTGAGGCCAGTTATCAATAGAAGCACGCACTCTTTCCATGGGAAAATTCTTCACTGCCAATCGTATGGATTGTTTTAGGGACTCCAAATTATCATGGCGTTTAGAGCAAGCCATACTCTCTAAAACTGACCATAAATCATAATCCAGCGGATTAAGATCAGGACTAGACGACGGCCAGTCTTCAGCTCTGATGAAGTCCGAAACGTTCACTTCCAACCAAGACTGCGTGGACCGAGCTTTATGACCTGGCGCCGAGTCTTGTTGGAAGGACCATACTTGATTATTGAACATGGTGTTGTTAAGGGGCTTAACTACCTTCTCAAGAATGGTATTTTGATACACTTGTGCCGATGTTTTGATACCTTTTTCACAAAAATATGGCTCAGTCACTCCTTCATAGCTAACACCCCACCAAACCATCACTGAAGTCGGATAATGCCCACGTTGCACTCTGTCGACTAATTGGGAAGCTTCCTTAGAGCATTGAGCATAAATACGGTCATTTTGTTTGTTAAAATGTTGCTCAATTGTAAAGATTTTCTCATCCGTAAACAAAATTTTTCTGTGACCTCCCTTTGCGTACCGCTTCAGTAGTTGTTTCGATTTTACCACCCTATTCTTTTTTAAATTATCAGTTAAAAAATGACCAGTGCGTCTCTTATAGGCTGCTAGTCCTAAGTCATCTTTTAAAATACGCGACATGGTTCTGGGTGCTATCTTCATCTCCCGGGATAAAATCTTTTGCTTTCGGACAGGATTTCTTCGAATTCTTTCCCTTACTGCTTTGACCACCTTTTTCGTACGAACACTACGTGGACGGCCAGATCTTTTTCTGTCACAAACAGAGGAGATCTCATTGTACCTATTAATAGCCCGGTACACAAACATTTGACTAATACCAAGCGTATGGAGAGTTTTAAAAATTGCATTTGGCTCCATACCAACCTTTGTGTAATGCAATCACAGCGATTCGGTTCTCTTTATCACCCCACTCCATTTTAATATCGCAAAATATTGTACAATGTATTGGCGCCAAAATTAGAAAACTCAATGAACAATCGTATAAAAATGATAGATTCCAAATTCAAATGTAATATCTTTCTTATTTTTAACTGTAACAGTATTTATGGCCAGACTAAGTATATATATTTTAATGTTTATTTTGTTTAGTTGTTTTTAATTTTTAGGTTTGAGCTTGACCGCCAACAACCTGCTGCTAAGTGACGTATTTATTGTGTTCCATATGAACTAATATGAACTGTATGTATATTTCATTCCAGTGATTCGCCGGATGCAAAGAAATTAAAGAAGAAAAAATCAAAAAAGAATAAAAAAGAGAAGTGAGTATTATTTATAATCCTTGAAAGTGTTACTTACATTTTTCTTAACTTTTGGAGTTCCATACACTTTACCCTATATTTTATAGACTGTATTTGACCCCAGACAGGTGACACTGAGATTGTCCAAAAGGCAAGTACATATATATCATTCAATTTAAATTGTAATTCTATTGACTAAAGAATAATATCGAATTAAATATTTCAGCGAAAAAAGGTTGCTGTGCCACCTTATCAATAGGTACGGCGGATATTATTAACTCTTCTCAGTTGTCTTACTACCAAGCTTCCTATCAAATAACTTACTAACCACTCAGCGGGTCCGTTCATTGCGAAGCGCTTCTGCCGCGTGCTGCGTGCTTCGCGATGTCTGGACATCCGCCATTATTTCGTACACAACGACGTGAAAGCATATTTCCAAGTCTACACTACATATCTGCCCGTATGTGCTACCCGTAAACGGTCATATATTTTTCAATAGAAATAAGAGATTGAAATTTTTACAAAATATATCATATTAAGGCAGATTTCTCAAGTAATGATAATAATGTTAGACAACGACCTTCAGCTCCCTCTCCGAAGTCGACACCTCCAAATATCTCAGTAGGTATATCAGAGTCGTTGTCTACACCAAGAAGAGTGAAGGTACTCTTCTTTTGGTTGGTGACACCTCTTCTGATATACTCCTCACTACTGACATACTGAGGAGGAGTCCAACTGGATAGATGGGTCCGTCAATGATCAACGAACGACAAGGTTTTGATGTTGTGGCAGTTTAAAAGGACTTGACGCCTCTCCTTGGTGAACGACAATGGGGTATGTAAAGTTTTTTTTCGGTATTTTTATTTTTATTTGATAGATTGGACCATTTAAAAGAACTAATTTCAATATATTTTTATTCTGTTCAGTACTTATTTTTAAAAAATTTTTGAAGATAAAATCACATTTACTACTGAATAAAATATTGTGATAGGCTACATGAACTAAAAAAATATATATGATTTACGTTTTACGTTTCTAACTTGTCACGTGGACAGTGACATGTATATTTCTACAATTCTATAGAAAAATATTTTGTTATGACAGTTGTCATAGAGATATTGTCTATGCTTATTCATATTCAATGCTAATGCTGTCAGCATCAACTTATTTTTTTATAGTAACTGTGACGTTATTTTAGAGGTCGACTGAAGGTCAAATATTTTTTATAATTTCGCAAAAATTTGCGCCATCTCATCATTTTATGAGCCCAAAATATAAAAATATGGTACATACAATCTTGAAATGGTTTTGGAATCAGAATATGTTACATTTTTCTTTACATACTCTATTGGCGCAAACCAACTATGGTCCACATCGAAGAACGCAGACACTTATGGAAAAGCAAGTAGATGTACGGGCCGTTCTACCGGGCCTGGCCCGGGCCCGGTGAAATCTTTGAGAACTAACGGTTTGCCGGTGTGACTTCGGACGAATAACTATCGGAATGAAGGACAAGTGCGATCGACATCTGTCGGGCATGCCACCGTCCCCAGAAAGTCTCTCCGACATATAAGTTTGCAGCCGTTAGCATCTTACTAACGGCGAGTGTTTCCACAGGCACAACCAATTTACCAGGATCATCCACCAGCAACTTGCTTAACAATACGGTCTTGTCGACTCCGTGCCGTAGTACCAGCGCCAGTTCGCCAGTTCTCAAAGATGGTATTGCTTTACTCTACTGGGACCGTTCTATCATCACGGACAAGACTATTGTCGCCAATAAGCGTAATATCGTAGATCGGCCCCAATTCCGGGCAGTGCTCGTCGACATCACCATCCCACATGATGAAAATTTCGTGAAGGCCGAGAAGACAAGCTCAACGAGTACCTTGACTTGGCTCACGATATAACCGCCGAGTGGGATGTTGACCAGAGCTCATTGTTCCGATAGTCGTTTCTATGGACGGTCTTATTTCTTAGACTCTCAGCATCTTGGTCCTCGGTGAAGAGGCTCTCGTTTGATGGTCGGACAGAAAGCAGTCATCCTAGACACGCCGTCAGGTCCTCCAGTCTGTACCAGCTTACTGGCAGATTGAACGATATATTGTCGTGGCCTGTATCGATAATATAACAAAAAGTTCTAAATAGGCACAGGAAGAATATTCAGTAGAGCTAATATTACCGTATAAGTGTTTTGGGGCTTGTCGTACTTCGTTATCGTAGTTAGCTTGAAGGCGGGTCGCTACTTTGTGTGTGCTAAACTCGGTACTGAAGCTTCGCTCCAACAACTGCACGACTCTCTACGAACAGAGGAAGATAACGCATTGTAATTCAGAAAGATAAAGAGAGAAACATAAAAGTCCTCTCGGAGAGGTGGCGTGCAATGTTAGAGGGGCAGATCTCCATAATGCCAGTTTTGTATAATGTATGTTCACTAAAACATTGTTCGTAGACAAGAATCAAAGAAGAAGAAGAAGCGCTCCAAGTCCTCAGAGACAGACTCCTCCACCGGGTCCGAGGCTCCCCCGGAGACTGAATCCGCGACCGACGACGATGACAACCACTACAAGAAAAAGAAGGTAGATACCACTTCCCATAAATACATACATACATACTGTTGTTGCCCTCCATACAGCCCACCATACAGATACAGTGAACGATGCCAAGGATATGTTCGATTCGACACCTGATATTTTTGATTCTTGGAATAAAAATAAGTAATAAAATAAACTAGTTCTAGAACTCAATGAAAAATATTCGAACTAGTGTTGTGTTGGTTTGTAGTGTGTATTGAACGTAATCTGAGCATCCGTCGAAGGTGTAGGAAGGTTAACTTAGTGTTGTTGGGTACTCGGGGACAACATCGATCAGACCGTATCGACACACAGCGCTTCCGCCGCCCTAGCGGAATACTTTACGTGTACACTCTCACTAGCCCGTGGTTTTCTTCAGTTTGAAGTAGTTACAAGGCAGTGGAGGCTGCAGCACGCCGCTTACTTTATTTTCCTCTCGCTCACTCGCTCGGCGCTCGTACGACGAGTGACCCCCCCCCCCCTCGCTCCCCTCGCCCACTCCGGCGCAGGCCCGCAGCAGCCGTAGGCTCGGCGCCGCCTGTCTTCCCCTTCATAGATACTGTCCCGTGCTTACTGTCTCAGCGTGAACTCCATCCTCGACCATAGTTCCATGGGGCCGGATTTTGAAATTGTTTTTATTTAATGTTGATCGTTCTTCTTACCTCATTATTTTATTTTTTTATTTCTGTAAATACGAAAAATAGCGAGTAAAAAATTATCTGTTTAACTGTGCATCATTTCATAGGATAGCCATCTTTATCTGAAGAAATAACGTATACTGTAAGTATATCACAAAGCAATAACACTCAGTAAACACTATGTTAGGTGAATACCTACTAAGCCGCCGATACTCTGTATGCGACAGTGTGAGTAACGCCGCGGGGGCTCCGACACGTTGCATGGTGTTGTAGCCGCGACACTGGTGCCGCTGTTTATATTGTTTGTGTCGCGTCGCGACGTCACGGGCGCGCGTCGCGCGACCACGCTCCGCGCACTCGACACCACTACAAACGTGTTAAACATTAAGATGGCGGCTGCGGTAACGACTTACAAATTCTTTTTAAACTATTCCTTGTGATCACCTGTTTTTGAATTAAATTTTACGCTAGAAAAAGCGAGCAAGATGATTATAATTTACATAAATCGTTAATTTTTAACAAAGTAATTACTGCAACTGTCATCGATGTTCTTATTTTAGTTGAAGTTAGTAGCAACATTTGCTGAAACATCTAAAACACATTCGTATCAGAGTTGCCAAAAGATTCCAAGTGCAACATGGGCCGTAACCGTAACGTTCTGGAGTAGACACACCCGCACACGAGAACGGAGACGCGAGCGCGGCGCGCACGTGACCGCGCGACACTCCCGCGTTCCCTACTGTTCATTGTTCCCTACTAATCCATAACATTCTCCTGGTTGTGCGATGACTAAGGCTGCACTATATAAATGGTATAGATCGCCACCGCCGTCTGTAACACGAGGTACGTTCCCGAGGTGTTCCTTTATCGTTTGTTGTGTATTGTATTGTATTTATGTTGATATTGTAATGTGTCACAACACTCGCGCCACTCGTCGATATCATCCGATCTGTTTTGGTTTCGTTTCTGAGAATGTTATGGATGTCGAATACGACGTTCCCTTCAGATATTTCTGAAATGATTTAATATTTTCTGTACTCGCTTCCATCGTTAGCTTCGAGTAATCGTTATTTTGATTTCTATGATAAATCTTATGTTGATTTGAGCCTTTATTGATTTGTCTATGATTCATTGTTAGTGTGCATGTGTAAATTATTTAATTTCTATGTTTAAAATTGGAATTCTTCATTATTTGGATCGCCCCTCGGACGGTATATTGAAGAGTTTCAGGTAAATTTTAGTAAAATATGTTTTAGTTGCCATTACCACTATAGTCTTATTGTATTGGCACCGGTGTTACGATTGCTTTCTCTTCAGGAGATAATATTCATGATTTTGTTGTATTTTGAACAGAAAAAGTGGAGCGCGAGACGTCGCGGCACCAGCGAGAGCTCGAGCAGAGACACGTGAGTGACGCGCGCTGCACGCCTCTGTGCCATCACTGACGCGCGATCTCTGCTGTTCCTAACCAGCGGAAATATTCACGTTTCAGGTCGCCGCTCAAACATGCCAGAGAAAGAGAGAGACAGCGAGAACGCTCCGAACAAGCGAAAGGGGATGATGTCGAGCTCAGAAGGAATGACCGTGACCGCGACCGCGACCGCGCAAAGAAATATGACAGACATGAGAAGCGCAACGATCAGCCGAAGAGTCGGCCGAACGAGTCCAGAAGACGCGACCGGAGCCCCTCGGAACACGTGCGAGACTCCTCCCCCGAGTACCGACAGAGGTCTGCCATCACCAAAGTAGATAACAAAAAACGTGAGCCCTCGCGAGAAGACGAGAAGCCGAGAAACGACAAGCGATCCAAACGCCGCGAGTCCTCGCCGGAATCCGACTCGGAACACTCTAGAAGACCAGAGAAACGTAAGAAGAAAGAAACGCGAGAATCGAGCGCTTCGCCTCCACCGGAGAAACGAGGACGGGCCCGGAGCCAGTCTCCCGGCCGCAAGAGCAATCATTACAGAAAGGAAGAGAAGGGGAACAGACACAGGGACGACAGCCCTGAACAAGATAAAAGGGCTCCCGAACGAAGCGAAGCTCCATATAGAAAGAAGAGGCAAGACGACGATAGAAAAGAAAAGGACGCCCGTGAGTTCTATAAGAGAAAAGATAGAGAAGATCGAGAGTCTTCCAGTAGAAGAGAGAGAAACGACCGTGAATCCTCTAATAGAAAAGAAAAAGAAGATCGCGAATCATACAGTCGGAAAGATAGAAATGACCGTGAACCCACAAGAAAGGATAAAGACGACGAAGATTCGGTTTGTAGAAAAGAGAGAGAAGATAAATATGAAAGAAGGAAGGCTAACGATCACGATGAAAGGAGAGAGAAGGAAAATGACGACAGACGTAAAAAGAATAGAAGTCCTTCCCGAGACAAACGAGGCCCTTCCGAAGACGTAAGAGAAGTTCCCGTTGAACAGTCTCCTTCTAAGTCGTGGAAGGAGAAAAAATCACGAAGAGAAGAAAAAAGTTCTAAGAAATCCAGATACGAGAAACTAGATGCGTCATCCGAATCGGAAATCGAAACAATGAAACAAAGAGAAAAGTCTTCTAAACCTTCCAAGTCGGAGAAATCCCGCTACCTCAAGGACAGGAGCGTATCTCCAACACGTAAAGAGCAGAAGCGAAGCCTGTCGCCAGAGTACAGGCGGAAAGAGTCGCCGCAACCGGCGAAAAGTAAATCTGAGAAATATAAATCGGACAGAAGATCCGTAGAGCACAGTCGAGAAGACAGTAGACCGCGGCGGAAGTCACCCACTCCGGAGGAAAGACGGAAAAGATCACAGAGCAGATCGAAATCTCCACCACGCCGGAGTACAAAACGACAGAAACGGAGCGAAACACCAGATAGGAAAAGAACATCACCAGAAAAGCGTTCCCCGTCTCCGAAAGAAAGGGAAAGAAAGCACAAAGAAAAGAATGAGAGGAAAGACTCTCATAAGACTCGATCCAAATCCCGGTCCCGGCGAAGCAGAAGCACCTCCAGTCTGAGTTACTCGCCCGCGCGGCGCAGCCCCGACCGCTACCGCGACATCATAGAGAGTCTGCCGGAGAAGGACAAGCGCAAATATATCAAGTCGCCGTCGGACTTTCTACCCAAGAAGTCGAAAAAGAGCCCCAAGAATTACAAGCCGAAGGTGTCTTGTATGCGAAGCTCGAGCTCCAGCGACAACGAGGACTCGGCCGATGACCTGCTGCGTGTGGACGACCGCGCGAGACAAGAAGAGATCGACATCAGGGAGCTGAACAGGCTCAAGGAGAAACTGGCTCAGATGGCCAAGGCGTCGCTGCGGGAGACCCTCAGGAGCGAGGAGACGAACGGACCGTCCACGTCGCAGGGCGCGCCCGGCGAGACGCAGCTCGACAGCTCTGAGTGTAAGCCTGTCGCGAACGAGAGATCCCCCGGCGCCGTCGAAGCGAACAAACCTCCCGAGAAGACGGAGAGAAGCCCTCGAAAAGAGAGGTCGCCCGAGAAGCGGCGGCGGAGCGAGTCGCGTCGCAGCTGGTCGCGGTCGTCGTCGCGTCGGTCGCGCTCCAAGTCGCGGTCGCGCTCAAAGTCGCGGTCGAGTCGCAAGTCGCGGTCGCGCGGGAAGTCGTCGCGCTCCAGGTCGCGGTCGCGGTCGCGCTCCAGGTCCTCCAGGTCCAGGTCGCGCTCATACTCCACCTCCAGGTGAGCTTTCACTACAATATAATGAATTAATTAATATTAACAGTTCAATATCTCTATGGATTGGCTTCAATATTACTGGCGAGTATTTCACTCTCCTTCGGTTAGCACACGATATAGTGTTCATAACAGAATAGATGGAAGACTTCAACTCGATGCTCGAAGATTCCAATCGAGATCCTCAAGGGGTGGGCCTCGGGGTGATCATGGATTAAACTCGTGCCGAACGGCCGCGTTGTTGATGTAGGACAGTCAAAAGAGAAGTCAAAAATGTATATAAGCTGACAGTAAAATAATTGAAAACATATAAATAATATTTGACGTGAAGAAACAGCATGTTATTGTAAAGATACAGGTATATACAAAACAATGAACATGCCTCCATATATTACAATAAAATATAATATTAGGTCCCCTCTGTCTCTGCGCCGTGAGGTGGCAGATCTAACTTTCCTGCACAATCTTGTAAACACCAAGATTGTACTAGGTAACATTGTTTATAACTGGTAACTATCATTTTTAGCTAGTACCTCTGTTTCCAAACGACTTCGCATAAATAATAGTTGCACACCATCCATAATCCTAAGTATAGAACGATTGTTGATGTAATTCAATTCTTGTCTATGGCGTTCTTAAGTTCTCGCCAATGTCACGTTGTTTGATTTTTAGTTTTATGTAATTCGGAACACGATCCTTGATCTGAAAGTGACATCTGGTTACAGGATGACACTGACAATGACAGTTTATACTTGTAATACTCAAGGATTTTTTCTACAGTAATGATTTAATACCTTAGTGTTACCATTTATTATCCAAATCATTAGGCAGAAATATATTTTAATTTTCTCTTTAAAAGGAGGCACTAAAAATATTATTTATATATATTTAAGCCAACTATGCTTTTAAACGAGTTATATATAATTGTGCGTATAATATATTCGGAATAAAGTACCAATTTTGACCCCACTTTTTACATTAAAAACGCAAAACTTGATGTAAAACTGCATTTTTGGTATTCGGTATGTCGTTTGGTCCAAATGACATACCGAAGTTGTTCAATTTGTAAAAAAAAGTTTTGCCAAAATGTAGTTAAGGGGTCGAAATAACATACCAAAAATGCAGCTTTACATCACACTTAGCGTTTTTAGGTTTTTGTTTTTATTGTAAAATTGGAGTGGCTTATTGTGGCCATCCCAATATCTGAAGGAAACTCCGGAAGTTGTTGAGGTATATTAGCTGACTGTCTCCTGTCAGTCTCGCACGACACTCAGACTGTAGGCCGGTTCAAAGTTATGAATGAGCTCAATTATTAAATCCAACTCGGCCGGGCAGCGTTCGGGTATCACAATATATTTTATTCCAATATACCATAATTCATGAAATGCATTCGAAACTGTAGGACTGGTATGAATATACCAGGATTTAAATAATGGCATTGAAACGGTCACTCACTATATGCTATATATATAGTAATTAGAGATAGTTGTTGTATAAATAGAGAAGTGTGTACCTTCTTCGTTTCTGATACGATCTCGCAGAGAGACCCGAGCATAGCCCTCTCCATAGCTCGTTGCGTGACTAAGCTTTCTCATAAGACCCCATAGTAAGTGAGCACGTTTTAGTGCCATATGTCATCCACTGGTAACACACACTGGTCGTAAACTTTCAGTTTATCGCAGTATCAGAAACGAAGAAAACCTTAGATGTACAAGTCACCGACATAGCACGGCAGATTAGCAGGTTGAAGTGGCAGTGGGCACATAGTACGTAGAACTGATGGCCGATGGGGCCGAAAGGTTCTCGAATGGAGACCACGAACCGGCAAGCGCAGCGTAGCAAGACCAGCCACAAGGTAGAAAGAAGATGTCATACAAGTGGCAGGAAGACGCTGGATGCAGGCCGCGCGCAACCGGTCTTATTGGAAATCCAGGGGAGGCCTATGTCTAGCAGTGGACTTGTTGTGGCTGAGATGATGATGATGAAGGGTACCTTTGCCTAAGAGTGGGTCAGTAGTTGTTATGAATATTTATAGTAGTAGGTATAGTTAGTGTCGTCTGACTGTTATTGTATGCGTGTGTGGTGTCGGCGGCGGCAGGTCTCGCTCGTCGCGCTCCAGCTCGTACAGCAGCCGCAGCTCGTCGCGCTCGTCGCGCTCCTGCTCGCGATCCACGCGCTCCTCCAGGTACACACGCACACACACACTCACACACCGGGGCGGGGCGGGGGGCGGACTCGATGTGTTCACCGATGCGTGATTTGCGAATGGGAGGGAGGGAGACGCACGCACATATCGCATTTCGCTCAACAATTGTTACAGTAAATCATCCGTACAGTTAGCTAGCATGTTTTAAAAGACTAATTGTTCAGGAACATATCGGTTCCGCGGTGCCGTCGAGCGTGTAACTCCGAGGAGTGGCCGCGTACTGTACAGTGTCGTGCGGCGCGGCTCACTGACACTCGATCTGGCCATGTACGTACGGTGGTCGATCACCGCGGGAGAGCTCGTTACAGAGATCGACGGAATGCGCTTAGAACCGAATAGCGTCAGAACTGTCGGAGTTACTCGCTCGAAGGCAGTAAGTACTATACTATAGGTCAACATCCAGATACTGAAGTAAGTTGTTCCATCGAAATATCTCATGTCGTAATATGGCACATTCTGTACGTCGTTGACGTAATGCCGATAATCGAAGTCGCCGTGCGAGCTGACGAGCCTAGTCGTCAGGTCGCACGTCCCCCCGGGGGCCCCGCGGCCCGGGGCGCGCGTCGGGTCGGACTGCGAGCGCGCGCCGTCATGGAACAGCTCACTGCGCTTCCGAACTCTGAATTAACATGAGCAATTCTCTTTCCGCCTCCGAAACGAACAAATAACCGTACAAACATGTGAACACGCAACCGAACACGCAAACGGCACGTGCCGTCTGCACGAACTGCCGCCTGCGGGACCGGACGTGACGCGGCGTGACGCATGCGACGTCCGCGGCGTGCACGCTACAGAACAATGACGGGCGTGTACGCCGATTACCGTAGATCGAGCGGCGGCGGCGACGGCGGCGGCCGGTCGCGCTCCCCGTCCATCCCGCGCCGCGCCGGCTCGCCCTCCTTCCTGGACCGCCGCCGCATCACCAGGTACGGAGCGCCACTCCGCCCGGGACACCTCGGAATGCAGTGCTTTTGTTACACTCCCCTACTAACACCGCACCGTCCCATCATAATACCATCACCATCACGGCCTTCTCGTTGTAGATATCTGTGGCTCTATGAACAGTAAACTTCGCGAGCGCTCCGATAGCTATACGTCGTCTTCGAATAGTAGATTGTATGCGCGCCAGACGATACGCGGAACGGGAGGTCGACCTCCTCACGCGCCACGTGAACATACGAACGGGAAGATCACTCTCTCGTCGGTTTTAAGGGTGATCTTATAGAGATCCGAGAACCGCTCTGCTCGCTCGCTCCAAACAGTTCAATGTTCTGAATGACTGACAAATCTAATCACAGCATAAACCGTTGCTACTAGTGGGTTGAGAGGATATATTCCTTTCTTTAAGAAAAATATCGCGATCGCGGAAAACCATCAAAACGCAGCTCATAAAATAGTGAAGTCTTTCTTCACCACCAGGACCAGGACTAGGTAATAAAACAAAGTTCCGAAATATGGTATTGTATAGAACGGCTTCCGGGAATAGTGGCTCGCATAGTCGCATCTCACCCCGCAGCCGGCTGCGTCATGTATAGTGTAGGACAGCTGGGTTATTATGTATGTCGCCCTTACTGCAGTGCGTCTCGCGCTTGCTCTGTAAAAGCCTTCAATAACGGATTCGCTCGAAATAAGACGGAACGATAACGTGTCTAGTGAAAACATGATTAATTAGTTGGTGTAGTTGTGTAGTTGTCCACGTGGGGTTGGGGTTTAAAGCCACTTCATTATAGTTTGATCATGGTTTGTGTGATGTAACGCAACCCTCGACCCCGAACAACTTATGCGAATTACTACTCGTGTTATTATATACAATAATAGTAGAGAGCAGACCACGAGCTCTTGGGATTCAGTGTTGGCTCGTCTCACTAAACTCACTAAGCATTCGAACGAATCGCTCTCTCCGAGAGAGACAGATGTATTAGTGCGAACTATGATTGCCTGCAATATTATCTTTTTGTATGAAAGTGGCATGCGCACGCGTCGCGGTGGGGGTGTCGCGACAGCTCGTAGTAGCGCGGGGGCAAGCGTCAATTACGTATAGGTTATACGCGTTGCAAGTATTCATAATTATGCTATGTAATGCTTATCATCAGGTCGGCCAATGCCATAAACTATTGAGCAAAAAAGGCAATTTTGTCTGACCAAATATAATATAACAGTAAGTTATCGGGGCCTTGAAAGCTATAATCTTATTTTTATTTTAAATATACATATTAAGATAACATTGATCAAAGAAATCCACATTTTTCTTGTTTTTAAAATAACAGTTTTACAAAGCACTGTAGTTCATAAGATACTGGTGTGTCAGTGTGTCGTGATGCCAGCGGCACTTGCGTCGGTCGTGCTCCGGTCGCGGGGCGCGGGGCGCGGGGGACGCACGAGTGCGGCTGGTCGCGCGTGTGCCGCGTGTTAACTCTGCGTGTCTAGCTTGTACTAGCCTGGTTTTATTTATTATTGTGCTGTAGTATTATTATTTTGCCGTCGTGCCACATTGCGACTGTTGAACTTGCTGGCTGAGTCGTAGTTTTGAATAAACTAAATCTAGAAAAAAAACTTAGTTTTTGTTGTCCAACACACATATTGGCTGATTGTTTTTATTTTGTTAAACGTAGACAGAGATGAATTGATCGATAAAAATAAAAATTTAATAAAAAATACGTAAATGAAATGAAATTTATATATTTAAATTTTATAATTTATATAATTTACAAATTTAATATTTTTCTAATTTATTCGTATTTTAGTGCATATATGTTCTTAACAGACAGAGAGCCAACTTTATATAAAGTAACGTAATTTTCAATGCTCAGACTATTCTATCTATACAAACAACGGTCGAATTGCGAGAAGTAGAATATTTCCAGCAAATATATTTATAAAGCTAAAAAGTGGTCAATTAGTCGCTTTTTACTTTTTCACCATTATTGTAAATTATAGTCCTCGTTGTTTAGATCTACCTATCATAAATAAGTAGACAGTATACAAACGTTCGAGATCCGAGGTGAGTGGAGCGCCCTGCGCCCAGCGTCCCTGGTTGGATGTTGAAAATCATTGTAAATACTTAAATGTAAGAAACACTCCAACAATATTGCATACCTCTAGTATCATCTCTGAATTGAGTGATTCTAATCATAAAATCGCCATGTTGTTTGTATATTTGGTCATCAAACGACTATTTTGTGTTGTTGGTGCGAGTTACCGGCACAGTTGAAGAGTCGCGGTCGCGGTCGCGGTGTGGCGCACGCAGTTTGTGTTTTCTTATTATCTATTTTTGTTTTGTTTTCTCTTTATAGAAAAAAGTCCCGAAAGTATAGCACGAGCTCTGAAGACACGAGTAGCTCCGACTAGTTCCGTTGTTAGCTTCCATTTAGATTAAGTTGTATTTTTATAAATATTATTATGATTTAATATAAGGTCCATTTGCAGTAATTAAACTATGCTAACTTCACTTTTTATTATTATTTCGCCGATATTTTTTTCACATTGAAATGTTAACGGGCTGTGTAGTTTGTGTTGGCGTGTGTGTGCTGGCCTAACATTATACTCGTACTGTTGTTCGTTCCTCTATTCTCGCTAACACGGGTGTGCTACTATTCCATAGTCTGACATATCGATTATATCATTTAATTTTTTCGTTATTTACTATTCAGTTCGATTGTATGTTAATGTATTGTTTTTGTTCCGTAGCGCACCCATTATAGATCTTACATGCGCCTCAAACAGATACAAATACCGGAGAAGATAAATAGAAATGTGGCTAAATTATCGGAATACCAACATTCGCCGCCAGATGTAGATGTGCTATGTATAGAGATGATTTGCAAGTGTTTTTTTCTGTTTCAAGAGTTTTGTTTATCACATTAAAGTGTATTGTAAACATATCGGTTGTTTTTATTTTTCGCTGCATGGTAGGCTTCCAGGCAACTGTATTATATCGAACTCCTGTACACGGACTATGTCGATTGATGCGTTCATTTCTTGACGTTTCTGCCATTTGATAATATTTATGGTGCTGGAAGTGAAGACAATTCTCGATAGCCAAGTCGGCTCGAGTCGGTCAGAAAACCCTGTCCCCATGCAATAAGAACGGTAAAGAAGTCGGCCAGCTCGGACGATGCGGATACGACTCGGCGGCACTTAGATGCACTTAGATGCACTTAGATTCACTTAGTTCGCTCTTACGGCACTGATCATGTTTTGCCGTTTTTCTGATCGATATTGCGTCGAGAAGCGTAGTCACGACCTGCGACCTGCGCGACCTGCGCGACCTGCGCGACCTGCGCGACCTGCGAGCGCAGCGTCCATAGTCCGTGTAGAGTATCTTACACTCCGTTGAATGTCGTAGATTACACAGAAACGGACTTCTTACTCATAAAATATTTCTTTTTATTTCGCTAGTGTGATGTTTGCTCAAGAGGGTAAGTCTTCTTTTATTTGCTTGTGCATAAAAAATACTCAGTCCGAAATATGCTTTTGCAATATTGTGTTGCTGTAACATTTTAATGAATTAATCTATACTAAGTAAAGAAGCAGAGATGTAATTTTTTTTCATAAGTTCGGCACATGTAGTGTCGTGCACGAGGCATTCGCATGCGTGTGTCGTGTTTTCGAGGTATGGTTGTGCTAACGTACTAACCACGCAGCGCCCGCAAGCGGCCGATCCCGTACCGGCGCCCGACACCGTCGACGCCCTCCTCGGCCTCCCGCAGCAGCGGCTCCTCGCAGCGCAGCTGGTCGCGCTCGCCGCGGCACCTCCGAGACTGAACACGCCTCTCTCCGGTGACTCGCACTCTTGGACCGGTCGCGGGTCTGTAGTGTCCTCCTCGGCGCCCACACGCGCCACGCGCGCCGCGGTCGCCGCCCCTGCTTATATATGTATGTAGGTATCGCCTACATAAATTAGTACTCACGAAAGATTTAAATAAATTGTGACTCATTAAATAATAGTAGGAACTCGATCTGCAGAAACAAATTGTACTATTCTAAATATTCATAAACGTTACTCTTCCTTGACCTTTGGCATTATCTAAACTTATTCTGGTATATCTACCGGCTTAAAGCGACTTGGTAAGTGTCTAACAATTAGATATGTATACTACGTAGTTAATGGCTTATCAATCAATTAAAGAGTCAGGATAATTCTTTCCTTGACCTATGATTTTCACATTGGAAGGTTGCCGAAAAAGGATATGGTCAAGTGAGGTTTATATTAGATGCGGCATATAACTTGAGCCCTAAAGACAAAATAGACATTCAGAGTAAGATTTTTAAATCCTATCATTTAAGTCTGAATCAGTTTTTTTTATTGCAACACTGTACTTATAAAAATCAGCACCAAAATGTTATGGTGCTGATTTTTCATGTAAATATATTGTTACCGGCGCTCAGTTTCTATGTTAGGTGGAGTACGTTTATGAATATGGATGTAAATCTAGTCACGAAATTAAGTTCGAGCTGTTTTCTAGTCTGAAGATTGAAACGGGTCGTAGTCAAGTCAATGATTGTGTTGTCAAAACGAGGGAAACAAGATAACAGTTAATGGTACGAATGGGAGAGAGTGGAAGAGAGTGGTGTGTGTGTTTTGGTTGTCAGTTGAATAATGGCGGAGCGTTTAGGTTTACGATTTGTTACGAGTTTAGTAACTAACGCGAGAAACCAGCTTCATTGTAATAATTTGTCAGATTTGTATAACGGTCACTTTCTCCGCCTTTTACATGTACATTATTATTTTATATTAGGACCGAAGGACCGTGGGCATTTTGGGCTTTTAGAAAAACTTTCTAACAATGTTTACACACATATAAGTAGGTATATCAATGATAAGTATCCGTGTGTATTCTCGTGTCTGCTCTCCAAACCAGGAGCAAAAAACATATTTTTTTGAAGCTACTAAATAATAAAGCGATTATATACTTAACTTGCAAAAAGAAAATGTGTTCTAATCGTACTCTTTCTTCTACTTACACACTATTAAAATAGGATATACGTTCCATGTATTTATTAAAAATATATGTGTATATTATTTGACTGCCTTCACGATAATATGAAGAAAAATATAAACAAAAACCTTTAATTTGGAGTGAATGTAGTATGTGGTAGTATCTCATGATAGAGCTCGACCTCCATACAAGTCTGCCCAGGCTTGTATATTGTGCGGCACAATGCCGTCAGCTCTCTGAAGATCTCGTCGCTTGTAACGACTAGTCATACTTCATTTATTAAACTTTATGTAGGTATTCTAATTATATAACTATCTAGTCAACGTGTTTAATCGGTAACTGTCTAGTCAACCTTATATTTTGATATTATCGCGCTTTTACATAAACTTTTTTTTTTTTTTATATATATTTTTCTTGTGGATATATATATTTGTTAGAATTATTATTAGTAATAATTTATTAAGAATGTAGTAGTTACCTACCTAAGTCTAAAATGTGACTTGTAGAAGATTGAAGTCTACATAACTATTTATTTACAATTTTTGTTGGTTTACACGTTTTTTGTTGGTAATATTATTTTTAATTATTAGTTTATTTTAAATGAAACGAAACACTCGTATTGAAATATCTCGTGCAATATAAAATACTCTTAAATTATAATTTCATTAAGTATTTTTTTTTACTTTAAATTATTTTTGGAATTCATAAATATATATTATTTAAGTTAAAATCGGAAGTAGTCGAGAGTATCCTATTGTATTGTAAGTGAAAGTCGGTGAGTAACCGCGACGGTGGAAGGTGGAAGGTGGAAGGTGGAGCCGCGCACTCGATGTAAGCAAGCAATATATTGTGAAGTTGTGAGATATTCATGTAATTAAATAATATTCGTGAATTAAACAATAACAATTTATTATAAAAATATACAAAAATATAGTTAATTGAATAGAATATCACAAATGCACCGCGTGCGCACGACCTGGACCTGTAACGTACATAATATAGTAGGTAGTTGACACCAGTCATCCCTGTACAGAGCGTGTGGCCGACACGCGCCGGAACGACTCTCGGTGATACAATCAGCATTGTAAATCAATAAATTGATAAATGTTTCTAAGACTTTTTATACCTCTAACCTTAATATACCATCCCTCCATACGACCATACGGCAGGAGAAACCTATTCCGACCTCTTAAACATTATCCGATATCGATGAGCCTTTTGTTATCTAATTCAATAAATAGACTAGCTAGTAGTAGCTAGTAGTAGAAGGCTACTATTTCTTGCATTTTTAATGTAAGTAGTTATAAATTAGAAGTATAAAAAGCAAAATACAAAAATCTATCCATTAAGTTAAAATCAGAGACTTAACGGAATCGCATAATGTTTAAGAAATCTGTTTTCTGTTCTATGATAAAATCCGATTTATATACTGGGCCCTGGTTCCGTATGACCATTGGCATCGTTACATGATGTGACGTGACGTGGGTGCGTTGACAATTAACATTACACTAAGTTTAAAACTAAGTCTAATTTTCATTGTAAAATAACCACATGAATGTCATGTAACGCGACCGATGGTCATACGGAATCAGGGCCCTGGCGACCCTCTTAACGGCAAGCGTACTCCATCGTAGACCGCAACATCGCATATAAGTCCAATGAATGAATAGTCCGCATATAGGTCAAACAACAGTCAAACTATTGAATAATAAATATCATTCATAAAAGTGAAACTTTGAAATAAATAAAATGTCTCAAAAAGGAATGTGGACAAGTGTTTAAACGGGTAACATAGATAACGTAAACTTATCAACACTTACGTAACTATAGAGACGTACTGCAACTACGCAAATTTAGTTGTTCTTAACCATTCAGAAAAATGATAACCTCGGAAATTAGATAAACGACCAAAGATTTTAAACCATAGATTCGACTAAAATACTAAAATTATACACAGATTTTCAAATCCATAAAACCGACCTTTTTCTATACGAAATACGATTGAGCACTCGGTCCTCATATATGTGAAATATGTTAAGAAAAAATGCGATACGAGAGCGATGGGGCGACAGCGCGAGCGGTTTGAAAACGTCGACCTATGAGATACCTATCCAAGTGGCAAGCTGGCCACCATGGCTGTTATTTATGTTACAAAAATTGAGCGAGTAGAACATTTGGGCGGTATCGATGTTGAATCTATAGTTTAACAGTCCTGAGTATGGTGCGAACTCCGTATTACAATAGTAGCGAGTTGCATCCACCACCACACAGCGAGCGGGAGAGTTCAGTCGGCCTTCTTCTGGGCGTGCTGGCGGCGCTTGCTGGCGAGGAACATGGCCCACCCGAACCCGACCAGGTTCATGAACAGAACTCGCAGCTGGAAATAATAACCGCTACGTGAATCACACGTTACTGACACAAATATACAATCACGCCGTAATGGTAAATGACAGAAATACTCGTACGTAGCTGTTCCATGAATGTCGAGTCAGTGAAGTTTTTGTACGCAGCAGCTGATATTTCCCAATTTAAAAACTAGTTGTTTATAAGGAGATACATGTAAGTATGTCCAAGGATAACTTGATCGAGGTACACCATACAAGTATCACAAGCAAGTTGTTTCTTGATTACCTAGGTACTTACAACTTTGTAAATAAAAAAATAATACTCGTGGAGTAAAGATAAATCTAACGGCACTTTACAATATCAAAAATATAGTTTTCTAGTAAAATTAAACGAAATCAATTATTATTTTTTAATAAAATAAGAAACAACCGGTTTCCAGTTTTTTTTATAAAAAAAAAAACAAAGCTGTGTAGCTGTATCTAGGTATGTGCCTATCCGTGGCATCGTAGCTCTCAAACGGATGGACCGATTTTGGTCTTTTTTTTTAAAGAGGATTTTATCGAGAGTTGTCTTAGTTATGTTCCATCAAAATCTGTTCAGCCGTTTTTTTTTTGTCGGGGGGTTTTGAGTTTTCTAATATTACACTTGTTTTGATGAAATTTCTATGGGACTAGATTAACAAAGGCTCTTACTGCGAAAGATGGAACGGTTCCCGAAGAAGGAAGCGTGACGCAGCTAGTGGGTAGGTAGGTACTCGTAAGTGATGGTATCGTGTCGTGTCTCACCATAGGCGGCACAAACGCCAAGTTGATGAGTTGGAAGAGCGTGAGCCACTTCCAGTTGGCCTCCAGCACGGTGCCGTAGAGCGCGGCCAGCTGGCGCGCCGCGGCGCCGTGCGGCCGGCCCTCCAGCCGCGCCAGCGTGTACAGAGAGAACGCCTGCATCAGCGGCGCGAAGATCACGCGCTCGAACAGGAGCTTCTTGGCGAGAGGGAACGACACCGCCTCCTCAGGGAACAGGTGCTCCAGCAGCTCGTAGAAGTAGTGCGGGATGGTGCCGCCGAACAACAGACTGACCAAAACAAAAATGGCGATTATGCTTGTTTACGCGACTACCGAGAGAGGGGATGTTTTTTGAGTGTATCATGTATGTAATACTTTGGCACACTCTAGGCTCTCTCTCACACCAGGCTATAGAGCGTGTCAAAGTAGCGTTCGACGGATTTCAATATGAGGTGTCATTATTTTCAACTCTGGTGGGAACGACATATGTAACATAATTTACCAGAGATAACCATACACGTCTGGGTTGTAACTATAGTCTCACTACACCCTGTGTAGGTATAACCATACGCGACCGGGTTGTAACTATAGTCTCACTACACCCTGTGTAGGTATAACCATACGCGGCCGAGTTGTAACTAGTCTCACTACAGCCTGTGTAGGTATAACCATACGCGACCGGGTTGTAACTATAGTCTCACTACACCCTGTGTAGGTATAGGTAACCATACGCGACCGGGTTGTAAGTATAGTCTCACTACACCCTGTGTAGGTATAACCATACGCGACCGGGTTGTAACTATAGTCTCACTAGACCCTGTGTAGGTATAACCATACGCGGCCGGGTTCCGGGTTGTAACTATAGTCTCACTAGAACTGGGAATGCCGTCAGCCCGATCGGTATATTCGGGCGGGGGAGACGTGATCGCGGAGGATTCCATGTCACTCAGGCGCGTAAATATGGCGCGTTAACAGAACACACCAATGAGGTAGGTTGGTATTTTATTCCATGTCACTCGGGCGCGTAAATATGGTGAGTTAACAGAACACACCAATGGGGTAGGTTGATATTTGATTCCATGTCACTCAGGCGCGTAAATTATGGTGCGTTAACAGAACACACCAATGAGGTAGGTTGTTATTTGATTCCATGTCACTCAGGCGCGTAAATATGGCGCGTTAACAGAACACACCAATGAGGTAGGTTGGTATTTTTTTTATACTAAATAGATTACGTTTCACCAATAACTAGCCTGGTGGTAAGCGACGGTGTGACTGAGAATATAGCACGTAGAACTAGAATATATCTATTCACTTTAGTCTTGAAAATCCCAAGATTATAATTATCGGGAAACAGAGAAGGCGGCAGAGTTTCACTCCTTTACAGTATGCATCAAATAAAGGTGGACCTAAATTTTTCTTGTCCTGTACACTTTGTAGTGGAATGGGGCGAAGGTGGAATAAGGTCGTGAAACTAAAATTTTCGAGCAAAGTAAAATAAATTCTTACCCATACGATCCAAAGGCGAGTATCGGGTCGAGCCGTATGGAGTCCCCGGCCACCAGCTGGGAGGCGATACTGCCTGCCGTGCCCACCACGCAGCTGGGGACATTAGGACGGGACTTGCATTACAAATATACACTACACTACGTAGCTACCTCGGCTAGCTGCACCGCATTTAACTTGCGTGCTGCTGGAAATGACGATGACTGATAATGTGGCATTTTGAAAACTTGATGTTTGCAAATAATCAGATAAATAGATGTTGCCTTAAAATGTCGCGAGCTCTCCCATCTAACAAGCAGACAACTATTTTCTACCCTTAACTTATCTGTACATTATCCGATTTCGATGATTCATTTTTTTCTATTTTATTTCATTTAGTGAAGCGGAAAATACTCACGATATTAATCGGTCAAAAGAGAGATCTCTTCCGACCGGTTGCGGGACTATCAGAGTGCCATCCTCGGGGTCTCATGCATTTGGACTTATTTTTCTGATTGTTTTTTTTTTTATGTTAGATCTACGATTGACCACCAACTCGCCTGATGTTAAGCGACGGTGTGGCCGAGGATGGAGCTCGTCGATCTAGAAGGTTTCACTTCACTATAGTCAGTATACTATAGACTATAGTCAATTCACTATAGTCTTGAAAATTACAAAATTTAGTTCTGAGGAAACGGATGGAAATGGCTGCCTTTACGGTTTGCGTTATTCAAATTTTGTTGTAACTCCGAATTTAAAAATTAACAGTAATTTTTTTTTAAAGCCAAGCATAGAGAAGAATTATCGAATCGGCAAATATTCAGGTGTAGATAACAGTTTTTCCTGTTGTGTGAAAAAACGCATAATTATTGTCGGAACTACATGATAGAACACGTTGACGCATTTAGGTAATGTAATTAATATAATATAACACAAAATTATCAATCAACCGAAAAATTATTATCAACCGTATTTTATTAAATTTTGCCACTAAACGGCTGAACCCATTTTGATAGAATCGAACAGGAAAGTTGCATTTAAGATATGAAATTAGGTGAGCATAAGTACTATTTATGTTTTTTATCACAATAAGATACATATATATGTATAAATAGTAGATTACTGAAAAACGTGAGTACATAATTATATACATCCACTCAAAATGTATGTTCAGTAAAGTACAAGTAATTATTGTTTAACTGTTTTAAATTAGGTAGTTCACAAATATTAAATAACAAAACCTTTCCTTCTTCCGCGTGGTCGGACAATAAGTGAAGTACAAGTTATTAACCTATGTGAAGCTAATAACATAAATAGCAACATAAATAAGCATGAAACTAAGTTGCTAACTGAAGATTTTCATTATTAGGCAAAAATGTACTTTGGATAGGTACTAAATAAGACCTTTGAAACTAGTGAGATATAAACCAAATATAGATAAAGCTTACCTTGTGATCGCCTTTGTTTTGATCGGGTGTAGATATAGGTTCTGCAAGTAGGACGCTAGTAAATTCATCACAGGTTTTGATAACGCCATTTTGTCAGGGTAAAGGTTATATTATAATTAACACTACAAAATAAAAATCTACAATCACTACAAAATGCACCGACCACGTATCTCTATAGTAATGTCGAACTAGACTGATAGGGTTTATCAAAACATTGACGAACGACATCATTACAATTTACTATCTTTGCAGTTTGAATGGCGCTAGTGTTGCATTTTATAAAGGTTGAAGTTTGTTCACTGTTTTGCCGCCGGTATTGTTCTGTTTGAGCACGCGCAACCACAGATTATTAAAACTACATTTTATGTCAAAATATTTTCTACAATTTATTAATTCCAAATCTTCTAGTATACGTGATTACGGTTAATTGTTATACTTTGTTAGGCTAGCCTGTAGCATAAATCATAATATATATTATTTTCTATTGAGTAAAAATTACATTATGTTAAATTATTCAACAAAAAATTCTACAAAGACACATCTATGATAAAGTTGGTGTTAGCATTCACTATAAAGTTTATCTAATTGCTTTTGTAAATTATGTGAAGCGATCATGGGCGTATCCATAACGTTAGTTGGGGGTTGTTTTGCTGGAGTGCTCAAAAAGTTCATGTGTTCCTTCATCTCTAAATACACACTCAAAGCTTTCCCACCCATATCTTTGTCAGCACTCACTCTCAGACTGGCAATGTTCGGCAGAGACTTGTAATGCACCTTTTTTCTTACAGAAGATGTAATCTTCTTTGGTATTTTATATGACGGTGATTTCAAACATGATTTATTAACTGACCACGGTTTAATATTTACTTGGCTCTTTAATGGTGTAATGTTTTCAACGATCTCATTATCTTCAGTTGTTTCGATTACAGTTTGGTTTTCACTTCCAGATGCTCTCTTCCTTTTTTCATTTATCAGTTTTCTTACACTCTGTAAAGATTTAAATTCTGATTCTTTGATATTGTTGAGCATCTTTATGCTACTTTCAAGCATAGCTAGATTATTTGCAGTTTGTTTTTCGACTTCTAACAAATCATCCAAGTCTGCACAGATACTTTCAGTCTTTGATACTGTAGCTTTTTTAAGCATATCACATAGTGATACTATGACACTCTCTTCTCGTTTATTGTTCTCTTTGCTTTCTGAATTAGTGTTGAAGCACATGATCGTATTGTCATGATAAGTTGTAGAATTGTCATAACTAGACGTGTCGAAATATTCGTTGACACTTCTGTATTCTTTGTATGGAGTTGATACAGGAGCTGGTTTTTCTGCAACGTCTTCCAGTGTATTCGGTTCTGGTAAAGCTTTAGTTTTATTTTCCATGAGTTCAATATTTTTCTCATTTTGTATGAAGCTGTCATCGCCACTAGACTTCCAAGATTCGTGTGAAAGTGGTGTATCAGGTATTCGAGACATCATAACCCTTTTTCGAAGAGATGATTTCGGAGTTGCAGTGACTTTTGTCACTCTGGGTATGCTAGATATGTTCTCCTTATTTGCTATAGTTAATCTGGACTTTACAGGTTTAACCTGCGTTAGAGGTGTTTCTTCGATGTGGCATATGCCACTGATGCTGAGAATACTGGCCGCTAAAACCAGAACAAGCCATTATTTTCATAACTATGTATAATCAAAAATTTTTGCAAATCTGAAATTTGGCACAGAAATTCCTTAGAACCTGAAGAAGGATATAGGCTATATTTTATCATCATCATCATCATCGTTTTTCATCACTACAGGGGTGAAACTGAGAGGCACAACTATTATTAAATAAAATTTAAAGTCACAAATTGCACAGTTTACACCACAAATTTATTCCATAAATAAGAGTTATTATGGATGCTAGTGGCTTAAAATTTTGAAGGACATTTTTATTGCTAGTAAAAACGCCAGAGAAAGAATACAAAACTAAAAAGTACAGTAAAATATATATATTTACCTTCTGCATGTGGATGTAGTGACTTTTTTGCTCTTGTTTCAGGCCTTACAAATTTTGGTGTAGTTGGATTCAGTGTCTTTCTGACATATGAGGTCTGCAAGTAAACAAGTACTCTCAGTGACATTATTTATTTTCAAGTAACCTGTTCAGAACTGTCATAAGACATTGCATCTCCAAAATCATGATACCCATTTATATTTTGCCTTAAGAGAATAATTGTCATACAAAACGAGAAAGCAGATTTGTAACCTTAAACATTGTCCGATTTGGACGATTCTTTTTTACATGGTTGGATATCTGAAAAGATAGGCTTATACATTTTGCTATGTTCAAATTTTATTTTAACTTCGAAGTCAAAAAGATAAGTTTTTTTATTGTAATTCCAACTAAATATTTTTTCTCATTGGCTTTGAAATGTAGGTATTATAGCTTCACAATTATAGACAAAATATTTATATTTCACTCACAATTTGAAGACATACAGATTAAGTATACTTACGGTCATATTAGACACTGTAGGTTTACACTGCATAAAGTTTAAGACTTTTCTAACAGTGTTGTTTTTTCCCTGACTGTTTCCTATTAAACTGATTGTTTTTTTAACTTTAACTGATGAGTTCCAATTTTTCTTTGTAGATGTAACTTGCTGTACAGTTCTTCTAGGTGATGGAACTTTCAACACTGAAAATATTCCAATTGTTTAACCATCACTTAACACTCACTAGTCAACTCCTTGGGATGGGTAATGTTAGATGTGTGTGTATGTGCTCATTTTCTGAACTATCTCTTAAACTACATATTTGATGTTTTTTGACTTGGGTGTATATGGTAAACATGCATTTTTATACTTAATGCATACAAGAATTCATCTTTGCACATAATATTTAATAGCATTACATTAACTACAAAACATAATGTAAGAGATAAAATCCCAACCAGAGTCATGATCGATTTATTAAACGTGAAATAAATCGTATTAATACCTTTGATATCAGCTTTCATTTCCGCAATTGTCATCGGTTTAAATGTTTTCTCTGCTGTCCGAGTAGTGGCTATTGTAGGACGAGGCTGTTTCGGTCCTGTGGTTACCTGCCTAGCGTCTTTAGTCAATATTCCTGCAAAAAATCCTCAATATCAATTTGTTTGGATACACTTATAAACCAGCCAAATGTGTGAAATGTATTTAGTTATTTGTTTACCGCTTAGTCCAGGAAGTAATTCAGCCATGGTCTTTGGCTTTAGTTGTATCGGCGTATCCATTATTAGCAATTGTTACGTATATTTAGTTAGTAAATAAACTACTATTACTATTATTATTACTATTGATTTAAATTGAATTTTCGAATTCGAAACGAAAACATCTGTTGAAACTAGGAAAAAACGTTTAAAAACATTTTGTTAGCCAACCGTCACCAACCAAAGACAAAACTGTTTTTTTTACATCAATCCAACGCATGACACAAGCCACAACACAACTAACAAGCTCTTTGGACACAATCTACAATTTAACATTGAAGCTGGCAGAATGCCCTCGTGCGATGCCAAGGAACAAAAGAAAAAAAAATTGTTTCACACTTCACAGACGAAATTAGAATATAGAACTAAATAAACTTGAAAAAATCCTAATACTTGACACTGGCAAATGCTTTAATGCGGGTCCAATTCCAATACAAAAAAAAAATAACCACAAATTCTAAAGCAAAGAGTATTGTACTAAACAGGAAAAGAGTGGCAACTCTAGCCCGTTTTTTGAAACGCGAAGAAAGTAGCGCTCCTGTGAAATGATTTCGGAACTAAAGTATACCTACCTATATCTACGTGTACTGATCTATATAACCATACGTATCTATATAATCCTATATTTTTTATTCCTTTAGTATTCTTTTAATAAATAGGAATTACTAAAAGTAAATAAAAGAAATAATGGAGATTATAAATTTATTACAAAGTTAACTATACAAATCAATATGCTACTGCTAATTACTACTAATTAAAATATGTTTTAATTTTGTTTTATATAAAATTATTGGTGTACATGATATTAATATACTACATTAGCTAAAGCCTGTATTTTCGAAAACCTGTCACATATAAGTAAAAAATAATCACATAAAAATGAGATGGATCATTCAGCCAGTCCGCTATATTTATTCTTGCTAACCTATCTTATGATAGGTTATTAAGGCACTGATTTAAAGTAGCAGTTGTAAATAGCAGTTTTGTTAAGTTAAAAATTATAAATGGCACGTTTAGTAACTAGTTCAGCAGTTAAAACTAAGCAGTAAATTAAACAAAAATGAGTAAAAAAAAAATGAAATGGATCAGTGAATATATAATTGAGCAGGAAAATAATTACGTGTGGGCAGTAATAAATCGGAATTTGTCGGTAAGAAATCTCATTCTAAGCAATTCTATAAACAATGAGGAGATAAAAAAAAAAAAAAAAACAGTACTTAAATAGTAATGAAAAATTAAATTACTTTTGCGTTGACTGAAGGAATTAAATAAAACAAATTGTAAAAATGATTATCTATAAATTTGTATAAAAAAAAAACATACATATATACATAGATAACTTTCCATCATTTTTACCGTTCATTGGACTGCTCAATTATTTTTAGAATTGACATTGTATGATAAAATAACCGACTGATTGATTTTTTATTACTGTCCATGTTTTACTGTCGCAATAATTAATCAACCGCCATTAAATTAAATAACTGCTCAATATGTTTTTGAACTGATCATAATAACATCTCGAATATTTAAATAACAGCTCAAAAAATTAGTTCCCGTTATTTAATAGCTACCCTAGCAACAGGTTTACAAAAGTAAATAAATAGTATATAGATTTCTCGATATTTTAACTGCTAGCCCAAAAAGAGGGATATTATAAGTTTAATTGGTGTCTTTGTGAATCTGTCTGAGGCATCATAGCTTTTAAACGGATGGACTGATTATAATCTAGTTTTGATTTTAGTTTTAATAACTATAAGTTTTAAAAAAACTCAAAAGCCCCCGCCAAAAAATATGGTTGAACCGATTTTGATAAAACAGCTAAAATACTCTCAATAAAATCTTTTTCAAACAAAAGAAAAAATAGATCAAAATTGGTTCATCCATTTGAGAGCTAATTCAAACTTATAACATGACTTGGGCTCTCTGCATTGCAGTTGAGAAAAAAAAATGGTTGCGACTTATATTTAGAAATTTTGAATGCAGAATTAGCCTTTTTTTCAGCTTTTGCTAAACGCGAGTCTTCTTTTAAGCGAGCCACTGTCTGCGTCAACTGTCTTATTAGGCGATTTTTTTCTTTTAACCCTTTCATCTTTAACGTTAGGTCGCAATTCACCTGAAAATGAAAAACAATACATTAATTTCGCAAAGGAATAATTAAAATCATTCAATAAGTACAAGAGACTCGCCAAGCAGGAAAAGGTGAAAATTCCCTTTCTATTTATTTATTTAGTAACAGGATTGCGCTTGACTGTTAACGGATGTTTTGAGTGACGTTCCATGATGGTGCAAAATAACTCAGTCTCTCTGTTACCATTTTAGGATCAAAAGGCTGAACCAATTGTTATATATTTAGTCCACAGATAGCTTTGACCTTGGAGTTAACATAGGCTACATTTTATTATGATCATCATTGTTTTACATCACTACAAGGATGAAACCGTGGGGCAAAGAAATCTAAGTTACAATATAATTTATACCTTTAGGTTTATTCCCAGGTACATGGCATGTTTGGTGGCAGGCTTAGCTTGACAGTCCTGAAACATAAAAAATTAAGTTTAGTTACTATAATAGTATCAATTCACAAAATATTAGTTGCTCAAATATTTTGAATTACCAATGTCTACCATACTTAAGAAAAAATAAAGTTTTATGATTACCAAAAGGTTTTTCTAGTTTTACCATTACAAAAACATCACTACACGGGTGAAACCGTGGGGCGAAGCTATTTATGAAATGAAAGTTTCAATAAAGTTTATACCTTTAGGGTTTTCCCAGGTACATGGCATGCTTGGTGGCAGGCTTGGTTTGACAGTCCTGAAAAATCAAAAAAGTACATACTATAATAGTATCAATTCACAAAATATTAGTTGCTCAAATATTTTGAATTACCAATGTCTACCATACTTAAGAAAAAATAAAGTTTTATGATTACCAAAAGGTTTTTCTAGTTTTACCATTACAAAAACATCACTACACGGGTGAAACCGTGGGGCGAAGCTATTTATGAAATGAAAGTTTCAATAAAGTTTATACCTTTAGGGTTTTCCCAGGTACATGGCATGCTTGGTGGCAGGCTTGGTTTGACAGTCCTGAAAAATCAAAAAAAGTACAAATGAAGTTTGGTTACTATAGTACCAATTCACAAAATATTTAGTATGATTTTCACTGGAATTACCAGTGTCTACCATACTTAAGAAGAAAGAGTTTTGTCATTACCAAATTATCATTACAAAATTTGGTTTTTCCAGTTTTACCATTACAAAAACATAAATAACAAGTATATAAAGCTTACATTTATATAATATGAAACAATGGTTCATCAGATTTTAGTACATAACATACCTTGTATTGTTTCATCAAGTAACTGATTTGGTTGGTCAAGTTGAAAACTAGTAGATTCTTGATTAGCACTATTTCTTGATGAGGCTGATCTCATTTATGGCAGTCAATAATTGTGTTCATTGTCAATTGACGTTAATCTTGTTGGCACTCCTGAAAATAAGTAGGAATCATCAGAAATTTTGTGCGATAGGTATAAAAGCTAGGTCCAAGCGCATATGAAGTGTAACGAACAACTTGGTTGCATGTCACTTAAATCCTTTGAACAGCGTAGTACACTCTACACTGAGTTTATGTAGTTAATGTGGCCCTAATAATGTTATTTTATGTGAGAATAATGCAGCTTTGAAATGTATAGCTTGTTCATTAAGTCAATAATATTTCTTTCCTTGACCATTTGTCTAGATTAATATCAATAGAATTAATTTATTTATTTGCATCTAATGTAATGTAAAATAAAAGATGTAATTTATCTTACCTATAAGGAAAAGTGATGGTAGAGTGGAGTCTTGGTTAATCCATGTCCACGAGTCTTAAATTCTGACTTAAAATGGTAATCACACATTCGATACCTTAACACTTTATTGGGGTTTTCGTTGCGTACGTTGTCTGGACTTGCTTTGACCCAAGCATTAACTCTCCTGAAACATAAGTAACTAAGGTAAATATCACAAGTGGGCTGATTAATTTCACTAGTGGAGTATTTTGGGACTGATTGATACTACATGAAGCCGCTATCATGGAGGCTAGCCTATTTGTACAACTATATTCTTTTAGGCCTCCTAATTATTATAAATAAAATGCAGAAACAAACGGTTATATATAAGTTAGTTCTACTGTACAGAAACAAGACAATTTGAAAAGTAGAAACTTACCAAAAGTGTTGCATCCAAAAACACAGTTAACTTTCCGTAAACTCTTATCTAACACCTACCTAAACAACAAAAAACTTAACAGAAATATAACAAAAACAACAGTAACAAGAAAAATGCTTAAAAACAATTAAAACTCGCCAAACTCAATTTCTACTGTGCGCAAACCGTTGAATTTTATTTACCCTATGATGTTGCCATTGTTGTAAAATTAGGTCCCAAATTATATTAAAAAACTATTCTATAACGTAACGGTGTAAGGATTCCTCTATTTCAATAAAATAAAGACAAGATATTTAATCGACTTTTATTTCTATAATATTCTTATAAAAATTTTACACACGCTTGACTAACACACTAGAAGGGACAAGAGGTATTATTTTATATGAAGAATTCAAATAGATTGCATTCTCATAAATATGTATCATCATAATATTTTATCATATCGGTTCCAATAAGATTATAAATGTATATAATAAATATAGAAAAAAAAACAATTTAGTTCGTTTTCTAACAGGGCACTCACGTTTATTAAAGTACTAAATCATCTTACACCATTACAAAGGCAGAAAATTTGTTTGTATTTTTTTCCTAAGATTTGTGTATTCCTTTATTTAACATGCAACACCTCAAAAAAGCTAAAGTTGAAAAACACAGCAATGACATCTAGTAAGAAGGTAGGTAAAATTAGTGCTGCTGCACCGACAATACTTCTGTAAAATTTTCATTGGTGGCGATACTAGTATGTCAATAAGGGCGAAATTCGCTTTAGTTCTAACTTTCACCCCCCTGTTCTAAAGTATTATGTGAAACATAAGTTTCCCTATTTCTGTTATTCTGTTGTTCAATCAACAAATTAATCAATTTGTTCTGCTATTTTATCACTTTTATGGCCTGGTGATAAGAATTAACGGACAGAAACTACACTACAACATCAGTCAGCTTGTGAGCCGTAGGGCTGACTGAATTCCTTATCAATAAAGTTATACCTTCAGTGCAGTGGGGTTGCTGAAATAATGGTTACATACGTAGAACTGAATGGCTTCGATTCATTTCACAAATATACGGAGTCTATAGACTCTAATGGACCCCCTGTGCTCTTCTACTTCAGTGGTTCCAAGACTCCAGACGGCAAGAGCTGGTGCCCGGACTGTGTTGAAGGTTTGTGTTTATCATAGACCAACATTTTTTAAATAATAATCATCTTAACATTTGACACTTTTGCAAAGAAAAACGTGTGAGTGGTACTCTGCGATTCTATAATCTGAAGCACTTTACACACTTTAATCCAATTAAATAGTAATTTTTTTAGAGATTATTCAAAAATATAGTAAAGCAATATTTCTAACATAATTATGGGACCACCTCTGAAGTATGATCTACCAAATAAAAAAAGAATCATCAAAATCAATGCACAATTCTTTGCCACCATCTCTGTTTCCTGATACCTACAATCTTAGAATTTTCAAGGCTAGAGATCTTCTAGATCGACGAGCTCCATCCTCGGTCACACCGTCGCTTAACATCAGGCGAGTTGGTGGTCAGTCAATCGTAGATCTATAATGTATAAAAAAAACAATTGGCTGAGTAATCGGTGAATAAACATACAAAAAAAACATACAGACCGAATTGATAACCTTCTTCTTTTTGGAAGTCGGTTAAAAACAGTCAACTGTATGAGCATCCAATATTTTTCTGGTTCTATAGCTGGGGTGCTTAGCTATAGAACCAGAAAATATTAGAATCAACCCCATAGGAACAATGTTTGTTTTCTTTAGAGGAGAAACAATAGTTTTAGCTTCCTGAAAAGGAGGTGCAATTAGTTTTAAATTAAGCTAATTTACAAAATACAACAAAAAGTTTTTATTTTAAATCTGACTTATGTCTGTCAACTACTATTTATGACAATAAACATGGCTCACAAATCTCATAAGAAAAAAGATAAAAATATGTCTCCTCCTTATCTGAATAACTACCAAGAGTTCAATGAGTTTATCGAGAAGCTGAATGAGAAGAAGGGAGATGTTTATTTCATGTTCACGGGAGCCCGGAAGGAGAATGGTAGGAGTTGGTGTATTTACTGCCAGTTGGGTATTAGCATCTGCTTATTTGCGTTACATCTATGATAAACTATACATATGGCCATATGGTGATTGGGTGGCTATTTTCTTATTAATACTCAGGTACTCCATCACATATCACCATGTTTTGCATGGTGGTCAATCATAAATCTGTCATTGCATAAAACAACATCTATTTACATCCCACAAATATTTTAGGAGAGATTTCATGGATGGCTGTGCTGGGTACCAGAACCACTTATACAAAAAGAGCCGATAATTTAATGTTTTAAAAAAATGGTTTTTACCTTTAGATTTCCAGAATCCTGTTATTAATGAAAGCTTCATTTTTTTCAGCTGAACCGATAGTGAAGGCGTATCTGACTGAAATAGAAAGGAACATAGTTTTTGCATATGTTGATGTTGGAGACATGACATAGTAAGTAATAATAATATTGGTATTAACCACAGATATAGTAGATGGAGCATGCAACTTCATTTATATGAAAACCTTCCGTGCCATGCATTTTTGGTACCGACTGTGGACGTCACATAAACGATTTTGTTATGGAATGTTCCATCCGCGCGAAATCTATTCAACTCAATGCATCCGCGCGCTTGTACGCTAGTAACTACTATCGAATCGAAAGTATATACATATCACCAGAAATTAAATAAATTTTGGTCGTCAACTGCGATTTTTTATCGTACTTGACATGCTAGGTACATACACTTGGGGTATCTATAGAAGTGTATGGTATTAACATAGCATGCTGTACTTTAATGATACATTTAGTTTGTTATTTACTGGTGATTTACAAATCTTAACGGTTAATATCTTTACTTACCAACTGTTTTTGTTATGGAGAGTAGTGGAATGATGGAAGTGGAGTAGAATTTATTATACAACCGGGCCAGGATTAATCTTCACATGAAATTTAGATTGTTATTTACACGAACACGTTGTATATCTACACAATTATTGTTATTTTAATATTTATGTTTGACACACGTATTACACAGTTTTTTCATGAGTGACACCAATGACATGAAGGATGGAAACAGTTGGTAGCCTAGCAACCCACATAGACATTTTTACTAGTGTCTATAATCTCTTTCGTGTAGAGCTATCCAACCTTAACACTTTCCCTCACTAGTTGGAAATGTCTTGCAGCCCCAAATCAGCTCTAATCCTCAGGAGCCTTGGTCTCGGAACTGTCTTTGTCAACAGGTCAGCTAACTGATCATCGGAACTTGTTTTCAGCACATCCATCAGACCTTCTTGTACTGTCTCGCGAACAAAGAAGTGTCTCACACGGATATGCTTGGTCCGCTTATGAAATTCTGGGTTGTGTGCAAGGCGTATAGCCGCTTCGTTATCTACTTTTAATGTAGGTATGCCTTTCAAGCATGTAAGTTGGCTGAAGACTCTTTGAAGCCACAATAGCTCTCGCGCGCCTTCGCTCGCTGCAACAATCTCTGCTTCAGTCGTTGATATCGCAACTGATGGCTGACGTTGACTTAGCCATGATACTGCTCCTCTAGCAAAAATACAAGTGACACCAGTAGTGGATCGTCCAGTTAGCTCATCACCAGCGTGATCTGCGTCGCTGTAGCCATCTAGCACTTCTCTCGTGCAATTCGCGTTGTATTTGATGCCGTAGGATACAGTTCCCTTCAAATATCGGAATATCCTTTTGACTCTTAGCCAATCAGCTTCTGTTGGATTCTCCAACTTCTTTGACACTACCCCAACAGCATACGCTATGTCGGGGCGCGTACCTGTCATAAGGTATGCAAGTGCTCCTACAGCCTCTCGATACGGAAATTTCTTCTCTTCAGGGTCCCCATCTTTAACTTTCCCTGTTTCAGAAGTCTGAATTCTTTCGATAGGTGTCGAGACTGGATTGCATTCTGACATCCGAAAGCGTTCCAGAATCTTCTTTGTGTAAGATTCCTGATTGATGGTAATGGAACCATCCTTGGATTGCGCAATTTCCAGTCCTAGGCAGTAGGATGCTGTTTTGGTCGTGATCTTTAGTGTATCCTCTAATTCTTTCAGGAATTGGTTCACTAGAACTTCATCTATCGTGGCCACGAGCCCATCATCCACGTACAGAGCGATAAGTATCTTTTTGCCTTCCATATTCTTTGTGAATAGACAGCAATCAGCTGTATTCTGTTCGAAACCTTTCTCCAGCAGGATTACCTCAAAGCACGAATTCTAGCACCGAGGTGCTTGCTTCAATCCATACAGGCTTCGTTTTAGGAGACATACTTTTGATGTGCCGTCACTGAATCCATCGGGTTGCTTCATGTAAATCTCTTCCTTGAGCTTGCCATTCAGAAACGCGGTAGACACGTCAAATTGCGTTAGATGCAGCTTTTCTTTGGCGCTGACACTTAATAAGGCTCTTATTGTTGCCATTCGGGAGACCGGGCTAAAGGTCTGATTATAGTCAATCCCTTTCCGTTGCTTGAATCCCTTTACCACAAGCCTAGCCTTGTATTTGTTAATTGTTCCGTCTGGGTTATGCTTTATTCTAAAAACCCACTTGCACGGAAGCGCCTTTCTGTTGGACGGTAGCGCTCGCACAAAGTCCAAACCTTGTTGTCTTTTAAAGCCTTAAGTTCACTTTCCATAGCCTTCTGCCATTCAGAACTGTCTTCCCTCTCGAAAGCTTCTTTGTAAGTTTCAGGAAAGTTCTCTGTACCTATGTAGCATACAAAATCCTCGAACTTTTTGGGACGCGGGATGGTTGATCTGTTTCTTAGATTATATCGAGGTTCCACTTCTCTCAGAGGTTCAACTATTTCTAGAGACTGTTCATCAGCGTCGACAGAATCATCATCACCATCGTCATCAGTGTTCTCCCTAGGTTCGTCATCGTGACTCTCAACCATGGCTCTCTCAACGTGAACGTCTTCGTCGTGGGTCTTGAACTTGGCCTTCTCGGACCTCTGTTCTATCTCCCTCTAGAACATGTTCAAGGTTGTCTTCTATATTTTCAGGCTCTTGCTCGAGAATAGTATGTCTATTATCGCTGGTTTCTGTTTCTCCCTCTGAACTAATAGGGATACTAGTAGAAATCTTAAATTCGACATCAGTGTGGAATATTATGTCCCTAGACCTTAACGTCTTGCTTCCATCCCAGACTCGATAACCATCATCATTCTCATAGCCTATCAGAATTCCCTTAATCGTCTTCTTATTCATCTTCTTGCGATTCTGTTTTGGAACATGTGTATAGCATTCACTCCCGATGATTTTTAGGTGAGTTATCTTGGGTTTCTTCCCATACCACAGCTCATAAGGCACCTTGTCGGCCACTTTAGTGGGACCTGTCCTATTGAGTACATAAGCAGCAGTATTAATTAACTCTGCCCAGAGTACTTGCGGCATCTCTCCTTTCGCATGCATCACCGATCTAGCAGCTTCTACTAGAGTTCGGTATTCTTGTTCGCTACAGCCGTTCTGTTCCGGCGTGTAAGACATTGTCAACCGATGCTGTATACCGTGGTTCTGCAAAATTTTCCGGACGGCTTGGTTATCAAATTCTCCACCGTTGTCACGAAGCATTTGTAGAAGTTTATCCTTTACTTCTGACTTCTCTCTGATGAAGTAAACCATGCGGCAGCTTGAAAAATCATCCTTTAATAAAACAAAGTACTGGTATTTTGATATGCTTTTTTCGAAGGGGCCGCAAACGTCGGTGTGAATCAGCTCTCCAACAGCTGTTGCTCTTTCCCTTGTTCCAAACGGCTTTCTGTGCGACTTCCCATATATGCAGCCCTCACACTTTACTTTGTCCGAACTGAGGCTAATGCCTAACTCACGCTTTACTACGCGAATAACGTGCCTTTTGTCCTGGTGAGCAAAGCGCTCATGGTGCAGCTGTAGCATATTGGAGCCAGTTACAGCATTTATCTCGAAAGCTGTGTTCTTTTCTGGAATGACTGTATTCATGTCCAGTTTATAGAGTCCACTATGTGGAGCTCTCCTGCCAACAACTCTAGTTGTGCCTCCAATGTCTAATTTACACTCTCTAGTCGTTGACGTAAAAATGCTATTTTGCATCCTATCTTACGGTTACGATGTGATCCGAATTAAACTCTCGAAAATCATTGAAGATATTCCTCCTTACTGCAATGTGCGTCGTCGCTCCATTATCGACGTACCAGTTCTTCCGGTCTTGAGTTTGACTCATTGAGCATGCGCTAACCATCACCGAAATCTGTTGCACTTGGTTAGATTTTGAGCCAGATGATGAAGTGCCTGAAGTTGGTTTGGGTGGCCTCCCATCCTTAATCCACTTCTTACACTTGCGAACTCTGTGTCCTTTTCCAGAACAGTAGTTGCAAATCAGCTGCTCGTCCTTCTTTTGCTTGGCTTGTCCAACACCGGGTGTAGTCACTAGTGCCTCCTTCCGAGACTCTCTTGACTGCCCAAATCTCTTTCAAACGTGCAAAGGTGACTCTTTAAACTATCTTAGTCTTTTCAGACTGTTTTAGTATTAGCCAGCTTGACTTAAAGTTGAAATACCTATCGTCGAGCGTGTCTAAGACCTTACATATCAGGAATAACTCAGGTAACTTGGCAGATGCATCTAATTTGGAAATCTCAACTTTTAAATCATTCCACAGATTCTTTAGCTTTGACATATGAGTAGGTATGTCATGTTGCGGACCGACCTTTTTAATAATTTTCTTTTTATTACTCATTGTTTTTCTATATTTGAAATTTAGATTTTATTTTTGTATTTTTGATGTTTTGTAAACGAGTATTGTTTTTGCTTTCGTCGTGAACACTCTTTGCTATGTTTAAGCCCAAAGAACTCTAAGCATAAGCTGTAAGCCCTGTCTTCTGTTTGTCCGTCAAATAGCCTATGTAGCTCTTGCCAAACTTCATGTGCCGTTCTATACCTCATAACTTTCTTAAGTGTATCTTCGGTCAAAGTACCGCTTTCAGTCCTCCTATATTTAGCTATTGGTATGTTATAGGCGCTAATCACAGCATCACTTGCTCCTATAGCGAGGGTTGGTTTCTGGAGTTTCCCTTCAACTGCTTCTAGGGCTCCTTCCGTACCTTCTAGCATTATGGAAATCTTATATTTCCAGGTAGTCCAGTTTTCCTTGCCCCCTAGTTTGCCAATCTCTAATTTCGTAGAAAAATCCATAGCAAACGCTATCCTTTTCTTCAGGTGGCCCGTAACCTCTTAACGGTAAATATCTTTACTTACCAACTGTTTTTGTTATGGAGAGTAGTGGAATGATGGAAGTGGAGTAGAATTATACAACCGGGCCAGGATTAATCTTCACACGAAATTTAGATTGTTATTTACACGAACAGTTTGTATATCTACACAATTATTGTTATTTTAATATTTATGTTTGACACACGTATTACACAGTTTTTTCACGAGTGACACCAATGACATGAAGGATGGAAACAGTTGATAGCCTAGCAACCCACATAGACATTTTTACTAGTGTCTATAATCTCTTTCGTGTAGAGCTATCCAACCTTAGCAACAAATACTAGTATATGTTGGAAAATATGATATATTAAGTAAAATAGAATTCATTTCCTAGTGTAGGGAGTACACTTTATGGTTTTTTTTGAAAATTTTATCAGTAAAGAGAATATTTTTCTGGGGTATACAATAGACAACACAATTAATTATACAGCTTGTTACAATCTCATTTATTACTACAGATCTCCATCAACACTTTTCATTATGTCATCTATCATAATTCAAACTCATATCACTCATACTATTCTAAGTCTGATTTTCAATTAAACAACATTGTATTATATCATATCAAAAGAATATGTTTTATTTTACAGCTCATGTTGATAAATTATGTAAGAATATTGCTAGTGGATTAAAACTTAAGCCGTTAGTAGATAAAACAACTCTTATATCGGTATATTATGCATATATACATTCTGTGATAAGATATGCTGTTACAATTTGGGGAAATGTTTTACATGTTATTAAAATTTAAGATGTCAAAACAAAGCAATTATCATAATTGAAGGTCTGAAAAAAGCATAGTTCTGCACGAAAATATTTCAAAACTAACAAAATAATGACGGTGATATCTCTTTACATATTATTAGTCTAATAGAAATACATGAAGCTGATTTACAAAAGAATAAAGACAAGCATACATACAATTTAAGAAATAAAGAAAAGTTGTACATCCCAAAGACTTAGTAAAAGCAGAAAAACAAGAGCGTCACATAAAAATATTAATGTATCATCATTTGCCCTTATCCCACTAGGTGGGGTCGGCACAGCATGTTTCCTTTCGCTACTTCACTCTATCAGCTGTCATTTCTACATTCACACCCCTTACACACATATCCTCTTTCACATTTTTAATCAAAAATATTAATGTATAATATGCTGCCAAATTGTTTTAGCAAACTTGATTAAAATCGGATAATGATAAATGGTAGAAAACAGTTTGCTTGTTTTTGTGTGGAAGAGCACGCGACGTCTCTCGATGTGAACTGTATGGAAGAGCACGCGACGTCTCTCGATGTGAACTGTATGGAAGAGCACGCGACGTCTCTCGATGTGAACTGTATGGAAGAGCACGCGACGTCTCTCGATGTGAACTGTATGGAAGAGCACGCGACGTCTCGATGTGAACTGTATGGAAGAGCACGCGACGTCTCGATGTGAACTGTATGGAAGAGCACGCGACGTCTCTCGATGTGAACTGTATGGAAGAGCACGTGACGTCTCTCGATGTGAACTGTATGGAAGAGCACGCGACGTTTCTCGATGTGAACTGTATGGAAGAGCACGCGACGTCTCTCGATGTGAACTGTATGGAAGAGCACGCGACGTCTCTCGATGTGAACTGTGTGGAAGAGCACGCGACGTCTCTCGATGTGAACTGTATGGAAGAGCACGCGACGTCTCTCGATGTGAACTGTATGGAAGAGCACGCGACGTTTCTCGATGTGAACTGTATGGAAGAGCACGCGACGTCTCGATGTGAACTGTATGGAAGAGCACGCGACGTCTCTCGATGTGAAATGTATGGAAGAGCACGCGACGTCTCTCGATGTGAACTGTATATCAGCTGGCCTATATCTGTAGTGCAACTGTGAGCCTGCCTGAATCTAATCAAACCATTCCACCTACGTAACCTATAAAAAAATCTATGAAGCTCAGTTCCTATTACACAATATTTTTTTAATTTGTAGTTGGAGAGAAAAGAGCTGCCCCTTCAGAACCGACCCTCGCACCAAGCTCATGGTGATCCCGACCATCATCAAGTGGAGGGGAGTGCAGCGGCTCGAGGGCAGCCAGTGCAACAAGAGGGAACTGCTGCAGATGCTATTTGAAGAAGACGAGGAATAAACGGATGGCCTGCATTGAAATCATATCACACTTTTTACATATTCAACAGCTGGCTTATCATTGGTGTCGATAATCAATAAATATCACCTTGTATTTGAGCTGTTCACCAAGCAACAATGTTCAAACCAAAATACTAATATGTGCATGTAAATGAATACGGATCTAAGTTTATCCTATATTTCTATATACAGATAAGAAAGACTTAGCAGCCATCTTCATGTTTGCAATTTACGTATAAAATATACAAGACTTGCTTCATGCTTGTACACCTGTCAAATGTGCTTGTAGACCTGTTCTTTGTTATCAGCTGCAACATTATTTGTTTTTTTTTTCTTATATATGTATGTAGTATGTAGGTAGTTATGGTAAATGCTCAATGTAAAGTTATTGGTCTGCGGTTCAATCCAATGCCCTAAACATAACCTGTACACGTAACTGGCATAATATGTAAATAAGTAAATATAATCATAAGATGTGCATTTGAATTTTAATTTTTTTTTTTTTTATATACATATATTTATATATATTATTTGTTACAATAGTGTAAGAAAGCATACATAAAATAGTTGTATAATGCGTTGTATGTTACCTTAAATAACCATTCATGGTTTATTCCGAAGGCACCACCGATGAGACTTTATAATATATACATAGTTATAATACACCATTGAGCAACACTATATTTATGAAAACTCACTAAATTAAAAAAAAGCGGCCAAGTCCGTATCATGCCACGTGCGAAGTAGGGTTCCGTAGTTGCACATCATAATTTACGTAAAACTGAATGATTTTTTTCTTACTTCTTTAAGTACATTTTTTAAGTTGATCGACTATTACTCGTTAACTTAAAAAATCGAGATCGAATCAGAAATGAAGAGATACGTAGACGTACAAGTCACTGACATAGCACAGCGGATTAGCAAGTTGAAGTGGCGGAGGACATTAAGGTAGAACTGATGGCTGATGAGGCCGAAAAGTTCTCCGAGTGGAGACCACGCACCGGCAAGCGCAGCGTAGGAAGACCAACCATGAGATGGACAGATGACCTCATACAAGTGACGGGAAGACGCTGGATGCAGGCCACTTTCAACCGCTCTTTTTGGAAATCCAGGGGAGGCCTATGTCCTGCAGTAGACTTTTTGTGGCTGAGATGATGATGATGAAGTACCTTAGTAGTAAGTGAATTACGTTAGTACATATACTCAATTGAAGTAGGTACTCGACTTGAGTTATATGTACTTACTTTAATAATTGAATAACTACTTATCATCACTGATCATATCAAAAGGAAACAAAGACAAAGATGGAAACAATCGTTTATTGATATCCAAAATCATTAACTAATTATATAAAATACTTAAATTGAGTACAAATATACATCTGATAGCTACAATACAATACAATACAATACAAAAGGCGAGCAAATCTATATATTTACAATAGTTAACATTTGTATAAACTAAACGTCGCCGTACTGCGTAAGCTATCGTGCAAGATGTGCAATCACAGCCCGCCGCCACTCCGTCAGGTACACGTGCACCCTCTTATCACAGATATATCATTTAACACACCCACAGTAGTGTCGCTAGTTATGTAGGCACTCGTACCCGCCGCGCGGTGAGAGCGCTTTCACATTACGCGGCTCGGCGCCAGCCGCGCACTTCATCACTACGGCGCAAATCGTGCGACACACTGCTTATGCTAGTACTACATCCCGCTGCTGGATAAACGAGGGGTGTTATAGTTTGACGTGTCTGTATGTCTGTTTGTGACATTGTAGCTCCCAAGCGCATGAATTGATTTTGGATCTTCTCGTTTTATTTTTTGTGTTGCAGCAGCGGCGTGAAACTGCGCGACGACCGCACTGCCAAGTCGCTTAGTGTGAAAGGACTCTTAACATTTTAATGTAAATGCATGAAATAAACAGAAATAAAACCTACACCACTTTGTAGAGATATTTTACTAATTAAAGTATAAAAAAATTTATCCTAAACTGCAGTCAAAACGGTCCGAATAGAATGGACTTATGATGTGTTCATATTAGTTGTTAAAGTTTCGCGTCATAGAAGGTCAAAAAACCCTATGCGACAAAAAAAATAGCGAAGACGCAACGTCATATCTTACAAACTAACAATAGGTACACGATGCAACTAATTATAATGTATATTGTTGGAAATCTGCTCTCGGTATATCAGGTACAGTTACAGTTCATTAGAATATTCGTAAGTACATTTAAGTCTTCTAGGTGTTATAACACAGTTTATTTAGCTGCGGTTATCTAGGTTCTCCACACAGTTCATTAGCATTGTCTAGAATTTCTGCGTAGTTATTTTATCTAGGATTTCTGCACCATTCATTACCACTTTATAGAATTGCTGTGTAGTTATTTTATCTAGGATTTCTGCACCATTCATTACCACTTTATAGAATTGCTGTGTAGTTATTTTATCTAGGATTTCTGCACCATTCATTACCACTTTATAGAATTGAGTGTAGTTATTTTATCTAGGATTTCTGCACCATTCATTACCACTTTATAGAATTGCTGTGTAGTTATTTTATCTAGGATTTCTGCACCATTCATTACCACTTTATAGAATTGCTGTGTAGTTATTTTATCTAGGATTTCTGCACCATTCATTACCACTTTATAGAATTGCTGTGTAGTTATTTTATCTAGGATTTCTGCGCAGTTAATTAGTGCTTTCTGAAATGTCTACACAATTACTTTATCGTAAGGTTTCTGTACAGTTCATTAGTACTTTTTAGAATATCTGTATAATTATGTTATCTATAATTTGTGCACAGACGATCAGTATATTGTAAGTCGTGTTCAGTTCACTATGTTCTCTCAGTCCAGTAGGTGCAGGTCAGAGGTCAGACCCTGACGGCCGGCTTGCTGCAGGCCGCCGCGGGCGCCTGGTTGTCGTCCGGCTCGTCGCTCATGTCGAGGTCGCGCGCGGGGACTGAGATCAGCACGTCGTAGAACACCTTCTTGCTTCGGAGGAATGCGCTCTTGTTGTCGAATATCACTGAATCTGTACACAAACAATATTGTAAAAAATAGGTTTATTAAATTCAAATCCGTAGACCATACTTTCTTAATATTCTATTATTCCTACGAGAGTTTTGATTTTCTTTGAATTAAACCATTATTATTTTCCAAAAGTAAAAAGAGCTAAAATGCGAATTTGACAGGACCAAAGAATTGACCATACATAGATAACTCCATATCTAGCAAAACGGTACCTAGATCTGTTTTAAATATGCTACGGATCTAGATTATTTCAAATAAAATAAACTGGTGTATATTTTGGTAGGTTTTGTTGTGTAATGTAGTGTAGTGCGGGATACTCACAGGTGGCGGGTCCGGTGACGGGGATGACGCCCACGTCGACGGGTCCCTCGGAGACCTTCCTAGGTCCGTGCACCACCTCTACGTTGTGTGATGGTGTGTAATGTAGTGTAGTGCGGGATACTCACAGGTGGCGGGTCCGGTGACGGCCATGATGCCCACGTCGACGGGTCCCTCGGAGACCTTCCTGGGTCCGTGCACCACCTCTATGTTGTGTGATGGTGTGTAGTGCGGGATACTCACAGGTGGCGGGTCCGGTGACGGGCATGACGCCCACGTCGACTGGTCCCTCGGAGACCTTCCTGGGTCCGTGCACCACCTCTACGTTCCCTTCCTCGTCGCGCCGCTTGATCACGAACTTGATGTCGTGGCTGTCCACGCCGAACTCCCACCTACGAACACGAGCGTCCAATGTAGCGCGGTGCTCACTACTGACACTCACGCATGCTGAGAATCACATTTGAAAGGAGAAAGGTACAGAAAAAATAGAAAGGTTTCTATATCTAAAGGAAAACAAACTGCATAACAGCGATATTCGCCGTGCAACCTCACGCATGTATTGATGCCGAGTGCACGTTTTTGCGGTAAAGTGTGTAAGTACAGAGCTGCTGTACTGAAGTCTAAAAAGAAAAAAAATAAAAAAAAATTACTTATTTTCAGAGGAAATTACGAAAAAGCCAATGGCATGGCATTTCAACGAGAAATGGATGGTTTAAAAACTACTAGTTACTCACTTAGTTACTAGTCTGTTTTGAGTCGAGAGATTCGACCATAGATTCAACCGCATTCGGCGGTATTTTTAAAATTAACACGGGTTTGCACTCTTATAGCGATAAAGTTGGCTTACGCTCGTTTTTTATCTTGATATTTCTACAATAGATAAAAACGGGCGTGAGCCAACTTTACACCGGTATAAGAAATAAGATGAGCGTATAATCCCCCAGTGCAAACGTCACTCGCGGGCGAAAACTCGCCTCGCATTGCCAAACTAACTAGGAGTAACATTAGCGCTGTTTCTTTGAAAAAGACCGCTGAATGTGGTTGAAACTATAGTCTGATTTTTTCGACGCAAAACAGATTTCAGTGACAGTAAGTTTTATTTAAAATGTGAAACCCACCTTATTTTCTATACTTACTAATGAAGGTCATAAACTCTGGTCATAAAGTTCGTGCGTACTCCGATAGCTACATGCTATTTTGCGGCGATGTTCGAGACTAAGTAGCTTCTTGACAACTTGTTTCTCAACACCAATTAACCAGACCACCGCCGCCGGTTGACAACAACCGGCACCATGTTGAGCATGTTGCTGGAACCGGCTTGTGGTAAAACTTAGTTTAAAAGTATGAAAAAATTTGTCGAGTCGTTTAGGCGGTAGGTGATCATATAGAAACATACATATACATATCCACATACACGCATAAGGGACGCTCATTTGTAGGGCAGCGATCTACGCCGTCGTGGGTCGTCTGTCCACGTTTCGGTCCTTATAACCGCAAGGTTGGCAGGACCATGGGAGGTGCAGGGAGAGCATTGTCCCTATCTACTATATCCACATACATACACTCGAAAAACATAACTCATCTTACGCAGTCGGTTAAAAAACAATAAGTAGGTAAAAGGTATAGGTTACTTCAAGACGCTGTCGGCGTCGGCGCACAGCAGGTCGACGGTGTGCTTGTCGCCGGTCCTTATCGTGACTCGCTTGAACTCCTTATCGGAATCCGAGGCGAGGTGCTTGGAGTAGTACTGCTTGGGCACCTTGCCGCCTTGCTTCACCTGGACACGGACACGGGCACGACCAACGGTTCACTTTCAATCTGTTTACACCTCGCATTCTATACTCTAGTCAAAATAAAATTTGTGACAACATAAAAGACACCTAAGTAAGTATAGGTATTGTTATTTAAATGAATGTACTGGTGTTTTGAAATACATCATCATCATCATCTCAGCCATAAGAAGTCCACTGTTGGACATAGGCCTCCCCCATGGATTTCCAAAAAGACCGATTGGAAGCGGCTTGCATCCAGCGTCTTCCCGCCACTTGTATGAGGTCGTCTGTCCATCTCGTGGCTGGTCTTCCTACGCTTCGCTTGCCGGTACGTGGTCTCCACTCGAGAACCTTTCGGCCCCATCGGCCATCAGTTCTACGTGCTATGTGCCCTGCCCACTGCCACTTCAACTTGCTAATCCGCTGTGCTATATCGGTGACTTTTGTACGTCTACGTATCTCTTAATTTCTGATTCGATCTCGTAGAGAGACTCCGAGCATAGCCCTCTCCATAGCTCGTTGCGTGACCTTGAGCTTCCTTATAAGGCCCATAGTTAGGGACCACGTTTCAGTGCCGTATGTCATCACTGGTAACACACACTGGTTGTAAACTTTCGACTTGAGGGACTGGGGAATATTGGACGAGAAGACGCTTTTAAGTTTCCCGAACGCTGCCCAGCCGAGTTGGATACGACGATTGACCTTCCTCGTAAAGTTGGACCTGCCTAATCGGACCGTCTGTCCTAGGTAGACGTATTCGTCAACAACTTCAAGAGTGAAACGGGTGGGCACTACATGGGCGTTCGACATAACCTTCGTTTTGTCCATGTTCATTTTGAGGCCCACCCGTTGGGAAACTCTATTGAGGTCTTCGAGCATCGTACTGAGCTCTTCCATCGACTTTGCCATGACTACTATATCGTCGGCAAACCGAAGGTGAGTGATGTACTCGCCGTTAATATTAATGCCGAGCCCTTTCCATTCCAGAAGCTTATAGGCATCTTCCAAACCGGCGGTAAACAGTTTCGGAGAGACAACGTCTCCCTGCCTCACGCCTCAATTTTCAATGAAATTGCCTCTGAGTTCTGGTCTTGTACTCGGACTGACATGGTGGCGTTGTTGTACAAGCACTTCAGCACTTCGACATACCGATAGTCAATACGGCATCGCTGGAGAGCCTCAAGCACCGCCCAGGTCTCGATCGACTCAAAGGCTTTCTCATAGTCCACAAACGGTAAGCAAAGGGGCAAGTTATACTCTTCGGTCTTCTGTATCACTTGCCGCAGCGTGTGGATGTGGTCTATGGTACTATAGCCTTTTCGGAAACCGGCTTGTTCGGGAGGCTGGAAGTCATCAAACCTGCGTTCAAGACGATTCGTGATGACCCTTGAAAACAGCTTATAGACATGGCTCAGAAGCGAGATGGGTCTGTAGTTCTTCAGCAAAGTGTTGTCTCCTTTTTTGAAGAACAGCGCCACCACGCTTCTGTTCCATGCTTCTGGCGTTGTACCTTCAAGCACGACGGAATTGAAGAGCCTCTGAAGGACTTTCAGTACCGGTGTTCCACCCGCTTTCAGTAGCTCTGATGTAATTCCGTCGTCGCCCGGTGCCTTGTTGTTCTTGAGCTGTTTCAAGGCCATCCTAATCTCATACAGGCTGATGTCCGGGATATCTTCGGTATAATGTCGAGTCAGTTTGGCTCTTGGATCTTTGCCCAAACTGCTAACAGGTTTTGCGACCGATGTGTATAACTGTCCATAGAACCTCTTGATTTCCCTCAAGACTTCTGCTTTGGTCGACGCTATACTGCCATCTTCCATCTTCAGCTTCGTCAACTGGCTCTGCCCAATAGACATGTCTTTTGCGAACACTTTGGAGCCTTTATTCCGCTCTATCGTCTCTTTAATACGATTAGTATTAAAGGTACGGATGTCGTATCGCATAGACTTTGATATGAGTCTATTGAGCCGCCTATATGACTCGGCGTCACCGGAAGACTGCAGTTGCAATGAGCGTCGTTCAGCCATGAGGTCGAGGGTATGGCTCGAGCGCTTTTGCGGTCTATTTGTACGGTGGGGTTTATAAAACTTCGCGCCCACCGTACGGACAGTTTCCACAAACCTGTTATTGATCTCATCCACTGATGCGCAGCTCTCCAGGCACTCGAAGCGATTTGATAGTTCGAGCTGAAAGCTCTCGGGGTTTTGGATATGGACGCGAGTGGGTCGGAGTGTAGACTTCATCATACGGGACCTCTCAAGTTTAATATTAATATTCAAAGTGCCTCGTACCATTCGGTGATCACTTCCGGTTTTAACCATGTTGATCACAAAGACATCATTGAATACTTGTTTCTTGGTGGTCAGGATGAAGTCTATCTCATTTCTCGTAGAACCATCGGGACTCAACCAGGTCCATTTCCTATGAGGTGGCTTCTGAAAGAAAGAGTTCATCATGAAGAGTTCCTCTTTCTCCAGAAAGTCGGCCAACCTCTGTCCCCTGGGATTCCGTTGTCCATATCCAAATTGCCCCACTCTCAACTCACTTTCGCATTTCCTGCCCAGCTTCGCATTGAAGTCCCCCATAACAACATTAAAATAGGTCTCAGAAGTGTGTATGGCCCTACTAATGTCCTCATACATCACCTCCACCTCATCATCCGAGTGTGCCGAGGTCGGTGCGTATACCTGGATGACCTTCAACGAATATCTCTTGGAAACTCTGAGTATCAGGTACGCAACCCTGCTCGATACACTGTCGATGGCAAGAATGTTGTTAACAAGGGACTTGTGGACGAGAAACCCGACACCACCTTGGGACTGTTGGTCGCCCTCCCGGTAGTATAGTAGGTTACCGGATTTTTGAAATACATTTGACACAAATTCATAATGATATTATAAAAGCTAATTTTGTAACCTTTACACGCTCAAACGGCTGAACCAATCGTTATGAAAATTAGTACAGATATAGCTTTGGACCTGGAGACGGACATAAGCTACTCATCATCATCATAGTCATTACCATTTTTCATAACTACGCGAGTGACACCGCGGAACGCAGCTAGTCTATAAATCGGAGATTATTGTTGATCTATGATTTTTAGTTATTTTCCTATCATAATTTGAAAGAATCCCCCCAGTTGCAAATACTGCGCTCCGCTCCACACAAACGGATTTATTTTTACTAGACTACTATTCCTACATATAATAATAATAGGTACATATTAAGAGCTATTCTGAGGGTACATAGACAAACAGGTAATCAAAATGTTTAAAATTACTAAATTAAAATAAATGACCAAGTGCGTGTCGTGCCACGCGCAATGTAACTCCGTAATTACATATCATAATTAATGTGACCTTAGAACAGGGTATCTTGTTTGATACTACGAACATGAGTTATATTAATTTTTGACATTTCCAAGTACATTTTTAAGATGATCGACTATACCTCAATAACTTGTAAAGCCTAGTGATAGTTTTCCGTTTAATTTCATCATATATTCTTCAGTATGGTTTTTTTCATAAATAAATATAAATATTTGTGGACATTTCACACAACACCATCTAGCCCAAACTAAGCAAAGTTTGTGCTATGGAACTAGATGGCTGATAGAATACACATATACTTTTTTTTGTTGTATATATATATGTTACTGTAAAAGCCCGAACATTGGTAAATCTTAGGTTTTACCAGTAAATCTTAGGGTTTACCAACACGAGTCGGTAAATGTAAGAATATGTAAAAAAGAAACGATTTTATCGGGCTTTTACCATTAGAATTTAGTACATGCTAGGTTTTACCAGTGACGGTTGGCAAATGTTGGTTTTGGAAATAAAACAATGCATAATAGACCAGTTTAGGCTAGGCCAAACTAGTTGATCCTGGTACAGGTATAAGCAATAATTTCTTCAGAGATTAGGTTATGGTTTTTTTTTTGTATTAAAAAAAAACAACCTAATCTCTGAAGAAATTATTGCTTATACCTAAGACTGCGTTGCACCAAGCTACATCGTTCAATCAAACAAATGTTATTATATATGTTACTGTGAAAGCCGAATACAGTAACATATGCATTGTTTTATTTCCAAAACTAACATTTACCAACCGTCACTGGTAAAACCTAACATGTATTAAATTCTAATGGTAAAAGCCCGATAAAATCGTTTCTTTTTTACATATTCTTACATTTACCGACTCGTGTTGGTAAACCCTAAGATTTACCAATATTCGGGCTTTTACAGTAACATATACATACATATGATACATAGAAATACCCAGACACAGAACAAACATCCACGCTCATCACACAAATGTTTAACCTGGGTGGGGATCGAACCCACGACCTTTCAGTTCAGCAGGTAGACGTAAACATACTACCAACTGAGCCACAAGGCCAGTCTATCTACCCTCTGGGTTAGTCGGGTTTAGTGCGCGCGGCGAGCTCACTGCAACCTTTAGTATTTGCAATTTATTTATTCTATTTAACTTCATAATTCATAATACAGATAGATAGATAAACTCTTTATTGTACACACCATAAAATTTACAATCAAAATAAATTAATTAAAAACTAGTGTAACAACTGGCGGCCTTATCGCTAATAGCGATCTCTTCCAGGCAACCTTAGGATGGAGAGGAACGAAAATAAAGTAAAATGACGGGGCGTACAGTAATAGAGAGGGGAGAAAAAATAATAATATTAATAATAATACATGTATTTAAATGCACCTCTAGTGCTAAAACCAGTTTCACAAACCCGGTACCGGTACGGTTTTTATGTAGTAATAACTACATACAAATAATAATTGTGCAGGTGAATGTAGGCAATCAGATTGATATAATACATCACTGAATGTAGGTAGTGAGTACTCACGATAGCGCTGCACCGCGGGTCTCCGTTCTCGTCGACGAGGGTCCCGCCGTAGTGCGCCGGCAGCTGGTCCGGCTCGACCAGCGACAGGAGCTGCGGCTGCCACTTCCTCGAGTCCGTGCCGAAGATCTTGATCTTGGAGATGGTGTATTCGTGCATGAACTTCTTTACCACAGAGAACGCAAGCGCGAACACTTTGGGGGCTGGAGTAACGACATTGTTATCGAGTTATTGATATCATTAATTTAGAGTTTTCATTTTATGGACAAACGAATCATATTTTTATACGACTGTCCAAGGAGGATATACATCGTAATAAAGTGTAGGTGAGTTAGTAATTGAATAATAAAAATATGATGTAAGTACACGCAGCGTAGGAAGACCAGCCACGAGATGAAGATACGATCTCATACAAGTGCTGAGTGGCGGGAAGACGCTGGATGCAAACCGTTTCCATTACATATTTTTGGAAATCCAGGAGGCCTGAGTCCAGCATTGAACTTTTTGAGACTGAGATGATGATGATGTAACTACAAAATAAATTTTCAGACTTTTTACTTTATTTGTACTAAGTACAGTGAGACCTTGTTTTCCCCAAATTTCGCGTATCCTGAAGGTTTTGATTTAATTGAGTGTAATTATTATAAAATATCGCATTCGAATATTTAAAGCCTCTCATAAATATATAATGTTATAATTAACTGCAGGGCTCCATACAAACGTGTCAAGCAGCAAACAACTGGCAAACACTACGAATCGACAGCGACTGAGAGCGGACAGCGGGATGCTCGTCGACTATTCAGTTCAACAGCAAAAGTTAGTCCGGTATCCGTAATGATGTCTTCTCTGGTATTTAACGGCGGCGGTAAGCTGATGAGTTAGGTATGCTATACGCTACGCATGAACTTTAAGGTGCATTGTGTCGAAATAGCAGACGTTTCGAATGTACCTATCTAACGACCGTGTCGGCTTTGGCGGGATGTGGAGAAAGTCATGTCGCCGCTTCAATTTTTCTTAGTTTTTTCGGATATTAATGTGTGAAATAAGTGTTGTTTAAAATATGGTAAAATGTATATTTAGCTATTTAATTTTTTTTTCAATTAAGTTCATAGAAGTTTCTGAGTACGTCGCCTCCGTTACTGAGGTATGATTATAATTTGATCGTCACAATATTGTAAAAGTAGGAAATGCAGTAAAGGTACCTCATCATTATCATCGTTCTAAAACCCTAGTTACTTGAGGCCTACATAACCGGCGGCTTCCTGTCCTACCACCAAATAAGGTCTACCTTGATGCGCCACCTTAATCAACAAAGAATAGGTACTCGCCCCTCGCTTAAGTAATGTGTAATGTGCTTACCGTTAACAATGAAGCATATCTTGAGTATCTCCGGGTAGTTGGCCTCGTAGAGCTGCAGCAGCGTGAACACCATCTCGGCGGCCGGCTTCCACGCGTACTGGCGGATGTTGAACCCTTCCAGGTCGAACACTACCGTCACCTGGGAACACCTGCCATCTTCATACACGAGTAGGTACATATTGGATACTCTTATTACCTCCTGCTAGTTTAGTGGTAGGACTTCATGCTCAGTTCGCTTGCGGAACTATCGCCAGCCAGTACCCACTAAAACGAGTGTGCAAGCATTGCTATGGAGATTAAAGAGCAATGTTTCTGCGGAATGTATGTATGTATAGGCTTACTTATTCAACTTTGAAAAACTGAAACATCTGACTTCAAAATACGACGTCTACTTTTACTTGGATCTATGGATCCTGGATCTTGGTCTACTTGGATGACAGAACAACACAGAACAGACAGGGACAGGATGGATGATCCTTGTATCCATAATACAGTTTTCACGTGTGATAAATTGAGTGCACATTTTCGAAAGCATGTACAGTGCCGCTAAATAATATTATTTTAGAAGAATCTAAAATATATCAAATAAATAAATCACTGCAGTTGAAGACTTACGTTGCACCAAACTTAAGTAGGTATCAGTTTAGAAAACTTGAAACAAAATAAGAATCGGTCCATCCCCCGGTGTCGGGCTTCATGAGCTGTGTTATCGGGTGCGGTTCTAGAGTGGGTACCTTGAGTGCGGCCGGGCCGCGCGTCTCCGCCTGCTTCCTGGCAAGGGCGAGGTAGCTCTCGAGGTGTTTCAGCACCATGCGGATCACGTCCGTCCTGCTGATGGAGTGCAGCAAGCCCCACACGTCCAGACCCACGAACGGAACCACGATCACTGCACACAATACTTATTTCAGGAACCTCCACGCACCAACTAACACTCACTATGGATATTATTAGTGTTCACGGAACGCTTGAGTTAAGGTCGAGATTAAAGCGCGCAGCTATCTCTCTTGTACGAGTATATCTAAATGTTTCTCTTCGTCTAAATAAACAAATTTAGCTCTCACTTTTCTAATATCTCTATCCAATGATTTTATATGTTTAAAAAGGTATGTGCGAGAGAGATAGCTGCGCGTGTTGAGCGAATCCCTACGTTTCCTCAATGTATGGCCAACGTTTCTTTTCTGTGTAATCGCAAGTGTTTTACTAAAGTCGCCATAATATAGTATCTACTAACTACTACAGATAAAAACAGTTACCTCACCCCATTAAAAAAAAAAAGTATATATGTATTCTATCAGCCATCTAGTTCCATAGTACAAGCTTTGCTTAATTTGGGCTAGATGGTGTTGTGTGAAATGTCCACAAATATTTATTTATTTTTTTAACAATTTACATATTATATAGAAGATCTTTTACAAAATATCAATATATTTCACGTAATATATAGATATATCCAAAAACACATACTGCTTGAGTACCTACCTAGATCTTCCTACCTACCTAGATGAATATCTTAGCGTTGACGAACCGGTTTTTTTAGGGTTCCATACCTCAAAAGGAAAAAAACGGAACCCTAGGATCACTTTGTTGTCCGGGTGTCAAGACCTTTATCTCGGGAACGCGTAAAGGTATCGAGTTGAAATTAAAACCATATACGCAAATCTAGTCTCTTGCTGCAGAAAGGAAAATAAAATTTCTCAGTTTTCGTAAAAAAAAGTTAGAGCCGAATATGTCGTAAAAAACGCACATTTCGACACTCACAAGCGAGTACTTCCCGTTGACCTAGAACTATGAAATTTGGTAAGAAGCATTGTGTTAGAGTACACATATAGGAAAAAATCCGAAAACTGGTCATTTTTCATTTAATCACAAAAAAATAGTGTCTCTAATAGAGACACTATTTTTTATATATCTCTATAGAGACTCTCTATCCAAGGAATGAGGCCCCAAATTTTAAAGTGAATTAACCGTATCATATGAAAGAGCTTCATTAGCCTAAGCTAAAACAGGTTTTTAAATATTTTTACGATGTATATTTTTCGGTTTATGAAGGAACATAAAAAATATATGATTTTCCCCTCTTATTTAGTTTGTACGGAACCCTCGGTGGGCGAGTCTGACTCGCACTTGTCCGGTTTTTATTGAGGAAGTGTGCTACTTCGTAAACTAGGTTAAAAGCTAAATAATGGAACTACGTGACCTTATTAACCCATTCACGGTTAAACCCAAGCATATTAACGATTAAAACAAGTATAAATTTATAAAACTTTAAAAAAAACTCCGACAAAAAAAAAAAACGGCTAAACCGATTTTGATGAAACGTAGCTAAGAACACTCCCGACTAATTTACTTTTTAAACAAAAAAAAGAACAAAATCAAAATCGGATCATCAGTTCGGGTTTCCATGTGATCTGTAATGTTACTACAAATTAACAATTTTAGGCTTCTTTTCTTTTATTTGTGCCGTAAGAGTTTGCTTCTTACCAAATTTCGAGATTCTAATTCTAAAAGATTTCGAGGTTTGGTTTGGTAAGTGCAAACACAAAGTCGACTGAGTACCTGATGATTAACGTATTTAACTGACTTCAAAAAGGGTCGATCGTTAAGAAAAAATGTCTTGAGAGTCGGATGGATAGACAGATGGACAACAAAACGATTCTATATTATTCTGCTATGCAGTTTGGCAGAACTGTGTCATTATAAATTTTCGTAATGTAATTAGGGAATAAATAAATAAAAAATACATAAGTGGTTCCGTTTCCTTTTAGGGTATGGAACCCTAATAAACCTTGATATCCCGGGTGATAAGCTCCGCGACCTTCTCTAACGTAACGAACCCTACATTGTCTACAGCGACACGTTTACCTATGCATGCGAAAATTCGTTACTTTCATACTTGTTACTATTTAGGAATTCTGGCGTAAAACCATACACTAGATTTCTATCTATCTCAGCGATAAGAAATCTACTGCTGGACATAGCCCCCCCCCCCCCCCCCCCCATAGATTCTCAAAAAGATCGGTTGGAAGCAGCCTGCATCAAGCGTCTTCCCGCCACTTGTATGAGGTTGTCTGTCCACCTCGTGGCTGGTCGTCCTACGTTGCTTTTGCCAGTGCGTGGTATCCACTCAAGAGCTTTTCGGCCCCATCGGCTATCGGTTCTACGTGTTTTGAGCAATACGTACGAGTAACAGCCGTTTCCATAACTCTTTACGTTCTTCGAGTTACCTGGCGAGCCCTCCTTGTCGAAGCCCGGGCTGCCGCTGGGGAAGTGCTTCTCCAGCACCTCGGGCGCCTGCCACGCCGGCAGGGTGGTGTCCACACCCCACTTCTCGCGCCACTTCATACACTGCAACACAGGGAACTTCCACTTGGGAATACTTCCTTACATATCACACTGGACTATTCGACTGGGATTGGTACATTATACATAAAACCAGGTAGGTAGGCAGGTAATTATGTATTCTCCATTCATATGCATCTTTATTTATAACAAAATTCACTCTTTTTAACCGACTTCAAAAAAAGGAGGTATTCAATTCGACCTGTATGTTTGTAATATTCTCAGAAATGCACAGTTTTTATTTAAGTTAGTCTATACCAGCTTCTAAGCATGTGGGCCAAATTTCTTAAGTAACTTGATTGTACTTGATTGTAACTTTTTTAATTAATTAATTAAATAAAAAGTGTATGTATGTTTGTCCACGTATTACGCAAAAACTAGAAGTCGTATTGCAAAAATTCTTTCTATATTGAATAAAGTAGCTCTCAACTTAGGAGTGACCGTAAGTTTGATTAAAATCGGTTCAGTCGTTTTCAAGATAAGAACTTTTTTAGTTTTAAAATATGACCGTTTCAACGACGCTATACAAACTACTGGGCGGATTTGAACGAAATTCGGTAGGTTTATCACACATACTATGTAAAAGGATCTGGCATACTTTATAACTAAAAAATTAGGCGTTACAACGTGAAATGCTCATATTTAAAAATTAAATAAAAAAATTGGGTCTTTATGCAAGGAAGGAGGGCCCAAATTTTAAATTGTTTTAACCGTATCATGTGGAGTATCGTATGAAATACATTTATTAGCAAGCTACTTGAAGCTACACAAGCTAAATTAGGTTTTTAAATATTTTTACGATATGAAGGAATATATAAAATAATATATAATTTCCCCCTTTTAATTATCTACTAGTTTGTACGGAATCCTTGATGGGCGAGTCTGACTCGCACTTGTCCGGTTGTTTATTTAATTTTTGTACAATGTGATCTTTCAATAAAGAGTTATCTATCTAGAGTTTTCTATCGGACAGTAAGAAGCACGAAAAAGCGACATCGTTACATGGTTCATATTCCGAAAACACGTACGAAACGCTTTGGCTCCACTTTCATTGTGCGTACCGCCAAAATGTGGAATGCGCTTCTTGAATAGGTCTTTCCGAATAGTTATAATCTAGGTGTTTTCAAATCGTGAGTGAATAGGTTTCTTCTAGGCAAACGCGCTCCATCGTAAACCGTAACTGTCGCTTAACACCAGGTGGGTGGGCTGACGGTCAAGCGCAAGCCTATCGTTGAATAAAAAATAATCTATTATATATCCAAGTAATGTTATCGATTACCTGCTTACTACAATCAACTAATGTCCTAACTCAGAGGAGCTGTAAGTAGCGTAGTATTCAGTTGCTACAACTTCATTATGCAATAAGAGTGCGAAAACCGCTTTTTTGCAGTTGGGTATTTTGTTTTTGTTTTAATATAGATAGTTGTTACGTAGTGTCTCGCGCTGCGTGCGTGTTGTTAACAATAAAATATGTATTGCATCAGGTGTTCGAGGACATCACGTCTCGTGTAGTGTAATATGTTGTAACGGTCAATGTCCAGCCGCAGCACGCCAGCACTGCACTGACTGGAACGATGTAGCTCTCAATCTCTCAGTGCTGCAAGCCTGGACGGCTGGTAGGTTCCAGGCTCGCACTGGGCCGAGGGGGCCCAGGCTGCTATTACAATATTACGGGCCCCGCTTTCGGCCGATACAATCTACATAGAACATTTCAGGTGTATCAGCAAGTCGTACAAGAAAAATACGTTTGAAAACTTGCGACATGCTATACCTTAAATTATTCTTTACTTTGGACAACATTACACGTGCAATACTGCGCGAGTGAAGTGACCGCGAATCACTACATTTTGACAAGGTGTAGTATACTGAGCGTTTTGAGCATAAAGCCATGCGGGAGCGAATAGACGTCGCGGTATTTTTTAGAGAGAAAAACATGATATGCAAAGAAGTTTTCTATCATCATCATTGATAGATTAATGTTATCGATTTATTGATAAATTGTTCCCATAACAATAATTGAGGCGTCGAATATCCTTTTGTTCGAATAGATAGGTAAATGTTTATCTGTCATTGCCTTTATTAACTACAACAAAACAATATACAAACTCAACTAACTAAACTACTGCACAAAAAGCACATCGATTACCCCAGACCGATAAAGGTCTAAAGACAATCCAAATTCCAAATCAAACCCTCTAACAGTTGACAGCGTACACAGCATGCTAGCCGCATGTAATTGTACTGTAGGAAATGTAGGAATATTCCCTACATCCCTACAGTATATTTCCTACATCAGCAGGCGCCCGAACAAAACATTCTTATAATTGGCGCAGTTATTGATACCATGTTCCGTTTATATGTATCATGTGTATATATTACAAAAAAAAATTGGTTGTCTGTAAAGTCGGTTTACGGACGATAGTGTAACGTGACAACGTCATAGCAAAACATTGATGAAATCATGATGATGATGATGTAACGGGACAATGAGCGTAACGTAACGGGACAATGAGTCATACATTTTCGTGCGTGTAGCCGGCGTTCATCGATTTATTACACGTCGTCACGTCAAAAATTGGTTGTCTGTAAGTCGGTTTACGGACGATAGTTTAACGTGAGAACATACGTCCGCGCGCGAGCTCCGAGGAATGATAATTGAAGCGACGCGGAGTTGCGGACGGTCGGGCGCGATGCACACCCGCCCGCTTCCTCAGCCACCGCGCGCGGTTGTAACGGGACAAGGAGCGTAACGACAATGAGTCATACATTTTCGTGCATGCAGCCGTCGTTCATCGATTTATTAGACGTTGTCACGTCTAAAAATTATATAAGTATTCTATCAGGCATCTGGTTCCCGTAGTACGAGTACAAGCTCTGATTAGTTTGTTATTCTTACATTACATTATGTCTTACAATATGAGCAATGCGAGTTTGTAATATCGACAATAAGAGCTAGTTGTAGTGGTTGCGTAGTTGGGTGCCAGTCACCACCGACGCGGTGAACAAACACGGTGATAAGGGTGATGATCACGACGACAGTTCGTATAGAGATAGCTAGACCCTAGAGAAGGACATACGCCATTATCATCATTTGACTTCACCGCGTGGGTGATGATACCTTGAATAGGCAACAGACAGAGCTACCTACTTTCGGTTTTATAGTAAGTATCATTTACTCACATCTCTGAGCATTTTCTCCGCTGCCTCGGGATCCCATTGTCTCGCTGGAATAAAAAAAAGTAAGTTAAAAAATACTTAACCAAGTTCATATGTAAATAATTATGTGAGTAGATTAGTAGAGCTTTGGTTTTGATATTAATTTCAGCTTAATCACACGTTCCGAGAAAAAGTGTTGATTCTTGAGGCATATATGCTTATATGTTTTGAGGCACCCTAACAATGAGCGGTATTAGCTATATGCTTATATGTTTTGAGGCACCCTAACAATGAGCGGTATTAGCTATATGCTTATATGTTTTGAGGCAACCTAACAATGAGCGGTATTAGCTATATGCTTATATGTTTTGAGGCAACCTAACAATGAGCGGTATTAGCTATATGCTTATATGTTTTGAGGCACCCTAACAATGAGCGGTATTAGCTATATGCTTATATGTTTTGAGGCACCCTAACAATGAGCGGTATTAGCTATATGCTTATATGTTTTGAGGCACCCTAACAATGAGCGGTATTAGCTATATGCTTATATGTTTTGAGGCACCCTAACAATGAGCAGTATTAGGTATCCATCGTCACCGTTTATCTCTCCTTAGCCTCGTCAACTACAAATTTATTACAGTTTAAAGAAAAATACTACAAACCGCTAATCTAAGCATCCCCGTCTAAAACCGGGTTCTACTAGTGACTACATTCACAGAAATACTGGTAATCTGGGCGCACGGCAGTGGCCAAGTCGAGCGGCAAGGCCACGCCGTACCATCCTTTTCTCGATTTAATATTTGTGTATGTGTGTGGCGGGTCGCCCTCTTCCCTAAGATATGGCTGAGGAGGGCTCGGGCTGGCGCACGAGTTATACTTATAACCGGGTGCTGCTTACGGGTCGCTGGTGTGCTCGTGTGTATACCACGAGCAAACCAGCGACCATAGACATCATAGTAATAGGTTACTTAAGTAGGTATATTCAAATATTCTTGCCGTAACGATCAATATTTTTTAATCCTGAAAAAGGTCACGGACGGTTATCGCTTACCATCAGGCGAGCCGCATGCCTTTTTGCTCTACCTTTTTATATAAAAAAAAGTAAAATACTTGCAAGTATAGGTAGAAGTAGTAGTATTAAATATGTTCGAACCGTGACATTGTTAGGTAATAGATAGCCACAATTATGTTAAATTCACGGCCGTGCACTAAACCGGTGTTCATAGCTAAACTTTGAAACAAGTTTTATAAATAAATTCCAATGATCACGGTCATTCAATCAATGTCAACATATTTTTTAAACCACCTGCCCAATAATGTTCCTTTTTAGGGTTCCTTACCTCAAAAGAAAAAAACAGAATCCTTATATGATCACTTTGTTGTCCGTCTGTCTGTCCGTGTGTCAAGAAAACTATCTCGGGAATGCGTGAAGGTATCGCGTTGAAATTAAAACCATATAACGCAAATCCATAGTATCTTGCTGCAGGAAGAAAAATCAAATTTCCCAGTTTATATAAAAAAAGTTACAGCCGAATATGTCGTAAAAAATCACATTTCGACACTCACAAGGGAACGTACCGTACCTATGGGGTACTTCCCGTTGACCTAGAACCTAGACCTAGAACTATGAAATTTGGCAAGAAGCATTGTGTTAGAGTACATATATAGGAAAAAAATCCGAAAACTGGTCATCATTGTAGATACCCCACATGATACGGTTAAAGAACTTTAAAATTTGGACCCTCCTTCCATGCCTAAAGACCCAATTTTTTTATAATTAAATTAAAAATGTCCAGTTTTCGTTTTTTTTCTATATGTGTATTATAACACAACGCTTCTTGGTAAATTTCATAGTTCTAGGTCAACGGGAAGTACCTACCCCATATGTTTTGATTCCCTTGTGAGTGTCGAAATGTGCGTTTTTTACGACATATTCGGCTGTAACTTTTTTTTACGAAAACTGAAAAATTACATTTTTCTTTCTGCAGCAAGAGACTATGGATCTGCGTATATGGTTTTAATTTCAACACGATACCTTCACGTGTTTCCGAGATACAGGTCTTCACATCCGGACGGACAGACGGAAGAACGGACGGACGGACAGACGGACAGACGGACAACAAAGTGATCCTTTAAGGGTTCCGTATTTTCCTTTTGAGGTACGGAACCCTAAAAATGCGTAATTTGCTGGCAAAAGATCGCGCGACAATGATTTTTAAAGTACCTCGTTCTCAATCTTGTTCCTGAATACTTTTAAGTGGGACACACCTAATTCGATCAAGCTTAACAAAGGTGAGAAGAGTGGGCGACGAACTAATAAAACGTACAGGATGAATCAACAAGCGGGCAAATATCTATAATTTGTTTGGATGACTAGAATAACAAACAAAATCAGAAAGGGGCAAACGGCAAATTGACGTACCTATATAGTGGCTGTGACATGTGGAAAGACACACGGACATGACGAAATTATATAAATTAAGTACTTAATTATGTTTTATTATTGACCCCTAAAGAGGCGCTTAGGCAAGGAGAATATTTTAAGACACATTAGATATCTATTTGAAGTAGGTATAATGCTAAATTTGATTTTATTTATTTATTTTAAGGTGATCTATATTATCATAATAATACCTAGCTGCAGCAGGTAGGCTAGCTGCTGGTCGAAAGCGGATTTGTTTATTTTTTATGCGATAAAAACATATGAGCCTTACCTATATACTTTACATTATTAAATACAAACCAGTAATGTTAATAAAATAAAAACAAAATACCCGCGAAATGCAAGACACACATACATAGGGTACGTTTTTTTATTGCGAATAGTTTGACGTTTGACCACTAACTCGCCTGTTGGAAAGCGACGATGTGGTCGAAGATGAAGCACGCAGACCCAGAAGATACCTATTCACTCTGACCTTAAAAAGTCCCAAATTGTATCTCTCAGGGAACAGAGAAGACGGCAATTTGTTCCATTCCTTCGCTGTACGGATTAAAAACGTAGAATTAAACCGATTGGTTCGTACTTTAGAAAAGTCCACAATGTACCTATGGGTGGTAGTGGGCCGACTTTCTACTTGTCCTGTAGAAGAAAGGGGATGGTAAAATTAGATCGTGCAGCTCTGATTCACATTCTCCAAAATGAATCCTGTAGAATATTGACAGACTAGCAACCTTGCGGCGGTGCTCCAGGCTAAGCAGTTTCTTTGCTACTACTCGTAGCTTATTGAGTCGAACAGCCCGCCGTTCTACCGATTCAAGAGCCTGGAGCTGGTATTTTGCAGAGCCGTCCCAAAGGTGGCCGCAGTATTCCACACACGAGCGGACTTGTGCTTGATGTAAAGTAAGCATTTGTCCCGGCGTCAAGTACCGCCTAACCTTGTTCAAGACTCCAGGTAGGTTCCATTGTTGAGTGTCGGTGTGAGGGTTAACCCTTGTAGATCCAGTGGACGTACCAAAGGTACAGAACCCCATTTGGAAACGTCTGAAAGATTGATTGTACGCGGTTTAAAATAAAGGAGGTAATATACAAAACTGCGTGCACAGATATATTTACTCGAAAATCATTATCCTCTTTCTTTGGCAGTCGGGTTAGTACCAGTTTTAGTATTTTGTGATACTTTAAAGTACTTTAAGAATGAATGATTCCGTGCTGTACAATAACATTATTTAAACAACATTTCCGTGCAAATAATGTGTATTGTGTTCGTATGCGAGTCAGGTATGCGTAAAGGCACACTGGCGTGTATCGCGGCCGCTGCCGGCGGATCATCGGTCGTAATGCACGACGGACGACAGTATAGAAACTGCTTTGAGTTGGTACGCTAGCCGCTAGTCGGCGTACTCGTACTCGTACAGTGTAGACTCGCCTCTTAACCAGCGCAGCAGGAAGTGGTCGTCGTGCTCCGGCCGCATCACGTCGCGGACGCTCTTCCGGAACTGAAACAACACAACATTACTTATAAAATTATTATTCACATTTATTTATTTAAGTACTTAATTTTAAATTTTTTACAATACAAATATAAACATATAAAAAAGAACATAAATATTGTAAAAAACTTAAAACTAGTGTGCCGCCGGCAGCGGGGCAGGGCTCAAGCTGTCGACGGTTAGGGCTACAAACTGAGGAATCTCCTGACAATGCGCGCCGTGTCTAGGATGACTACCTTTTGTATCCGACCCTTGATCCAACTATCAAGCGAGAGCCTCTTGAGATGTTGGTCGAGGCTCTTCGCTATTAAACCGTTCACCGATACGACTATCGGAACAATGATCGTCGAATCAACATCCCACATGGCGGTTATCTCGTGAGCCAAGTCAAGGTACTTGCTGAGCTTGTCCTTCTCAGCCTTCACGAGATTCTCATCATGTGGGATGGTGACATCGACGAGCACTGCCCGGCGTTGGGAACGATCTACGATCACGATATCAGGCTTATTGGCAACAATAGTCCTATCCGTGATAATAGAACGGTCCCAATAGAGCAAAGCACGGCCATTCTCAAGAACCGGCGCTGGTGCGTACTGATAGTACGGCACCTCGGACTCAACAAGGCCGTATTGAAGAGCAAGTTGCTGGTGGATGACCCTGGCTACTTGATTGTGCCTGTGCAAATACTCGCCGTTAGCAAGATGCGAGCAACCGGAAATAATATGCCGGAATAATATATTAATAATATAAATTATTATTCATTATTATCTCATTTATTTATATACAATCTTAATTCTAAATTTTTTACAATACATATATAAACTTATAAAAAAATAAACATAAATATTGTAAAAAACTTAAAACTAGGGTATTATTATTATTATTATTTTTCAATATGTCGCCGATATTAGTTTCCTTCACATTAACAGTGTTACTCGTGACCTATTCACTGAATAAGGACTTGTCACCTGTCAGACGGGAACTCACGCGCGAGAACGGAACAAAACATTGTTTAACTAACATGCAAAATCAATAGGCATTGAGCGTTTATAAGTTAAAGACGATTAATGTTAATGAGAAATTATATACGTACTATGTAGTATTATAATAGGTATCTAAAGTTTTTGCTGGAAAAGTTTTCAAAACATTTTTATTCATATTGGAATATTTAGAGTTAGAGGATAATTTGATGGCGTGGAGCATTTTTATAATTTGTTTTAACTGAACTCGCGAAGAGCTAAAATAAAAGAATTTGGCCCAGAATTCGTGGCCCTACTTACATAGAGCACTCAGAAGCATAGAGTAATTTGAAATATATGGGCAAAGTATACCTATAGGTAGAAATTCAGTCTTACATATAAACGCATGTTAAAATCTTAATCACTGGATAAGAACTTAGGTATCATTTTCAAGTTTACATTCTTTTCATTAGCTTTGTTACGCGTTAGTCGTTGCTTACAATGTCTTACGTAGGTAGTTATTGTATTATCTTTGCTGAGTTGCTTAGCAACCAAGCTTATTGATAAAACGTCTTAAAGCGTCGGAAGTTTCCAAAACATTTACAAAGAAAATAAACAGAATCAAGCACTTCTTTACACGTTAACATCGCATTAAAAGAGCCCAAAGATCATTCACTAGACACAACATGGAGGGCGACAATATGTCTGCATTCAGTGCCGACGGAGGACAAGACACCGTGGGCCTCCCGCGGATCGTGATGGTGACTGAAGGTTCCGACACGTCGGCCTCATCCGCCTCCTCCACCTCCTCCTCGGAAGACAACTGGGCGGACCTCATCAAGTCCACCGAGATACCCCCCGAGTACTGGCACATTCAAAAACTCGTCAAATATATGAAAGCGGGCAACCAAACCGCGACCATGGTAGCGTTGTCTTGCTTGAAGGATCACGACTTAACTGTAGAGGTCAACCAGAGAGCCATCCAAGAGATCGGCGGCTTGGAGCTTCTCGTCAACTTACTGGAGACGAGAGATCTGTGCTGCATCCTCGGGGGCTTGGCGGTCTTAAAAGATATCACTCCGAACATGGAGATCAGAAAGAAAGTAACCGATTTGGGAGCGATTCCATTACTCGTCGGCCTGCTGTCGGATCCGGCGAGAGACGTCCAAATACTAGCAGCGGAGACGATCGCTAATCTGGGAAAAATTCGCAAAAGCAGAAAATTTTGCAGAAAGTTCGGCGGACTACCGAAATTAATCGATCTGCTCGATGTAAAAGAACGGCAAGTTTTACGCAAACAATCTTGTTGATGTTTAACGACCGTGACACACTACACTTTTACTTACACTGGTTTACTTACACTTACGACTTTAAATTTTTCAGGTATTTAGTGTCTCCTCGCGGAGAGTTGAATGCGGATGAATTACAATATTTGGACATTGCACGGGCCGGGGCTAAGGCTCTGTGGTCGATGTCTGCGTCGGCACGGAACCGTGAAGCGATGAGGAAATACGGCATGATCCCGCTCATCGCGAGGGTGTTGAAAACTATCCACCTCGACGTGGCCGTGCCCGCAGTGGGCCTCTTGCAAATGTGCGCTAACGAGACTTCTTTCCAGCTGGCCATTCAAACTGAAAAGATGGTCCATGATCTAATTACGCACTTGGGAAATGAAGATAAAGATTTAAAGGTCTGTAATTAACAGCAATATCTAGATATTTGTAATAATGTATCTCTAGATACTTATTTACTAAATTATTTGTTACTATTGTTTTCCTTTAGTGATTTTAATGTGAATCCTTCAAGGTCATGTTGTCGAGTCGTATTTTGGGCAAGTAATTATGAAGCTTAAATTACAACAAAAAATAGCCAGACGCAAATACATCTCGTGAATAACAAAAGACATATTATTGTATTCATAATTTTCGTCGAAATAGATTACTGGCCGAAAACGTTTTGATGTTTAACAAATAGAATAAATATACAATGATTGTTCGGCAGACTTATTGCAGCCTGGCTATATACAAATGTGCTAGTGATCCCGTCACGAGGGATATGATACGTCATGCTGGCGGACTAGAGCTCTTGGTGGAGGCCGCTTCGGACGCAACGAACCGGCCCAATAAGCCCCTGCTCGCGTCTGTCACCGGAGCCATATGGAAATGTGCTGATAGCGACGCGAGCGTCAAGAAACTGGACGCGCTCGGGGCGGTCCCTATTCTAGTCAGACTTTTGGACGACGAGAACGACGGGGTGTTGACTAATGTAGCTGGAGCTTTAGCGGAATGCGCTAAATATCCTCCCAATCGAGAAAAAATCAGAAGTGCTCGAGGGATTCCCATGCTGAGTATGTACCGAGTCAATATCTTATCTTCAAGATTTACACGGATCTATTTACCATTCTGAGATCAAACTGAGCTTATGCGTCGTAATTGAAAACATCGGATAATCTAACCGACCTAAGATAATGTGATTTGTTATTTCAGTTCATCATCTGAACAACACGCATAAACCATTGCTAGAGAACGTGCCGCTGGTGTTGATGGAGTGTGCCAAAGATCAGAACTGCATGCATGAGATCGACGAACTCGACGGAGTCAGGCTTGTTTGGTCGCTTTTGAAGAATGATTCCAAGCGGGTTCAGACTAACGCCGCGCTGGCTCTGAGTCCTTGTGTGCAGAACGCAGCCGATTCCGGAGAGATGGTCCGCTCGTTCGTCGGAGCCCTGGAGCTGACTGTGGATCTGCTAGACTCTGACGATCACAATGTTCTCTCCGCTGTGTGCGCCGCGATAGCGACGATAGCACGAGACCACGAGAACTTAGCCGTGATTTCTGATCACGGCGTGGTCGCCAAGCTTTCGAGGCTCGGTAAGAATTATAAATTACGATTTTTTATTAGCTTTTTCTGACTTGTAATTTTAATTATGACATTTGCCGATTGCGCCCCGGGGACAAAAAGTTGTTTGCTTCTTTGGGTTTTTTTTCGTTAAAATTTATTGCCGTTGCGGTGTTAAATAATATATACTCGTATCTCTATCTACCTATAGGCCACATTAACTTTTATAGTCGCAATAATTTAAGTTTTGCTTTAGAGTTTATATAACCGTAGCTTTTATGTTGAACAGATCTACCGAAGAGAGAGAGTTACCGACATAATGTCAATTCTATAATTATTAAGTACTTACTACGTAATCGTATTGCCTGCAACATATTGTGCAGTATGTTCACATCTCCTTTCTAACCAATTGAGGTTGTAATCACGTACTTGCCGCGGCAAATCTACTGGTCATTAAGAGGTTGTCAAAACCACAATAAGAGCATGTCATAGTAAACTCAATCTATATACCTAGGTCTAGTAACAGTAACACATTTAGCGGACTTTAATACGACTCCTGTTTTCAACATTTCCCACTCGGTCTGTATTTTGTTGCAGAGCACGGCACGCTCTGTGGCTCCTTGTGCTACTTGTACTTGACGTACAGGCTCATTAGTAACTGTCCATGTTTCGGCATCATAAGTATGTCATGGTGGGCAGAACACATTCATTATAAAGGGGATTCTTCAAGCATTGTCGAACGCTTGCCGATTTAAGGATATCGTTCAGTTTGTGGAATGCCGACCTATACAAGCTGGAATCTCCTGAAGATCTCTTTCTTGCCAAGGTCTAAGGATAGAATATGTCCAAGGTGAACTATACCATTATGATGATGACGAAGAGTTTAAGCATAGACGCTAGAATCATAATTTTAGTATATTTATACCACAAGCTGGCTGACATCGCGTATAGTTTCGACATACTCTTAGGATGGGAGATTCTTACCTAACAGAAACATGTTTACTCTGGGTTTGAAGATATCGCATGGTTGTACTTTTCGGGAACAAACCTTCGAGTAGTGTCTATACTTTTGCTGAGCGTATAAAAATGTGAAATCGAATCGTTTAATTTGTTTCAGTGAGTACAACGGACGACCACCTCCGCGCCAACTTGGGAGTGGCCATAGCGTACTGCTGCGACTGGGCGCAGAACCGGCAGGAGTTCGGCAGGAGGGGCGCCATCACGCCGCTTGTCAACTACATGACGTCACGCGACATCAACGTGCACCGCGCCACCGCGCTCGCGCTCTACCACCTCTCCTTCTACTCTATTAACTGCGTCACTATGCACGCCGTGAGTACATACCACTACATGACGTCACGTGACACGAGCGTGCACCACGCCACTGCACTCTACCACCTCTCCCAACAGTATTAGTACCTATAGGTCATTTGTATTATTGTTTAAGGTTTATTAATTTAAAAAAAAAACTACGGGTCACTCACGTCTTTTTTAAGCCGAAAAAATCCGACTATAGTTTCAACCGCATTCGGCGGTCTTTTTCAAAGGAGCAGCGCAAACGTCACTCTCGGTCGGTGACGCGCCTCGCACTCAAAACTACCACTAGTACTAAATCGACGAAGAGTTCAGGTTTGTGTTGTCCAGTTCTGGTGCAGACGTCGCGACAATAAAGCTTCATGATGTATAAAAGGTTGTCTGACATGTCGGTCGGTACCTATACTACTACACCACCGAAAACACAACACAAAACACGAAAAGGCATTAGGGCCTGGCTCGTTGTCTACGGAAATAGAAGCGCCGCGTGCAATAAATACATCGGATTCAGGCGTCGCACCGTAGTATTTCACGTCACGGCGGCGCCGCCGTCCGGGCTCTTAGGTACAAATGTCGATCTTATTGCTGAGTGCGGTCTCTTCCAAAAAATCAATAGATGTTGACGATGGCGATCGGGTTCAGGGTCTCGGGCGATTAGGGCCTCAAGGCTGCTAAGTGAACATCACTCGTTCGCCGCTCGCTGATACAATTCAAAGTGCTAGTCTATTTATTAAATAGACTAACATTTTGTCAAAATTATCTTTGAATCGTATCAGCGAGCGGCAAGCGAGTGATGTTCACTTAGCAGCCTTGAGGCCCAGGTCAGAGAAAGACTGTTCACACCTTGTCAGAGGAGGGCTGAATCGGTCAGAAAATCTCGTGTCCATGCAATATGAGCGAAAAGAATATGATTCAGTTCTCTTCTAGTAAACTCGACGCCGACAGGGACGATCGCTTTTATTAGGTACATACTCGTCGACAAAGGGGTTTCTTGTTGGCTCCAAGCCTCCAACAGATTTCCTTTCATGAATTTTAATGATTCACTAACTCACAGTAGATACGGTAGCCGAGGTTGCTAAATATACAACAGAGATTTAAATTACATATAGCAATAGAGATATTTTTCCATCATTTAGGAGTCGGATAAGGGTGGCTGTGGATTATGAATGTGTTTTGTGTATGCCAATTTACTTATTCCTTGAAACAATTTGCCGGCAAACTGTTTGTTCAGGATATTTCCAAAAGCATGTTTCAAGGCAAATCTCCACAAATGGCACACCTTTACTCAGACACTGTATTTCTAAGATAGACAAACAAATACACTCTGACTACAGAACGTATTGGAGTGCGTGTTTAGACTGACACTTCTTTGTGCCTCTACGTGGTGTGGTTAATTTACAAAAACAACACAATAATGAGTTTAAATAGGCATGACTTTTTACATATTATTTACCTATTGCGTCTGTATAGCTGCAAAAGGCAACACTAAAAATACGCAACATGTCTAGAGCCTATAAAAACTGCAATAAAGGTCATGAGACCAGATTGAGACTTTTTTACAAATTATTGTTGCACAATCATTTGCAAAAAATGATTTGAGTAAGCAGCACATAATTAGAATAAAATAAACCACATATTATGTAGATAGCGCAGGTATCTATTAGAATAATCGTAATGGCACACACTCGCTACAATAATAGAACGCTAGTGGTGACGGCGACGCGGGCGACCCGCTGGCGCCCAATAAGGCTCGTCTTATTAGGCTAGCTTTCTCTTGGAATTTCATTTCTTTGCTTGTTGACCTATTTGTCTAGACTACAGCCATACTTTCGGGAATGGCTTGAATGAGTATATCGCGCCGAACAATTTATTATGTCAAAAACTACCTTCCATAATATACACAGACGGACACAAACACAGAGATCGCCTGTTCGAAGATATGGTATCACGACGAACTTTCATTGGTAGCTTAGTTGATTAATATAGGTACCCAGCCTCTAGGTACTAAACGGTGAACTTTATGGAATATTAGAATCTATTATAATTTCCTTTGCTGCCTCCTTCGATAAAGTATCAACGGGATGTAGCGTCAGTCCTCTAAAACGTCCGAGCTCAATGAGATCTAATTAGACCCCTTACACGATTAAAATAATTTCAAAATAATTCGAAGCGGCAAAAATGACGTCTGTAGACTTCTCAATCTAAATTAGGTTTTAGCGCGGTGACATAGTCTTTATATCAAAATCTTTAAGTTCGTTATTGTTAGTATATGAATATCGACCACCCCAGGACACTATACTCGTGATTATGTTTATACTTTACGTCCACGTGATGGAAAGTCATTGGCTGCCTCAAAGAAAATAGTTGAAAGTGGGATATTAATAAATTACACGAGTTATGTTGAAAAGAAAATTGTCACAGTCTAGACAAAATCATGTCAAATGAGTTGGTTTTCCATACTCTCTTAAAGTATAATGAAGTTAAATAACTACAAAAATGCAACCAGTTAAACACAGTTAAATTATTGTGTTTTTTTGTGAAAGTTAACACAGTCTCTGTAGTCTAGTAAAAATAAATCCGTTTGTATGGAGCTGATCACATTAAATGCACTTTGAGAGATTCTTTGAAATTATAATAGGAAAATATCTAAAAAACATAAATTCACAATAATCCCCGATTTATGAACTAGCTGCATTCCGCGGTTTCACCCGCATAGTTATGAAAGACGGTGGTGATGATAAGTAGCGTATGTCCGTCTCCAGGTTCACAGCTATCTCTATACAAAATTTTATAACGATCGGTTCAGCCGTTTGAGCGTGTAAAGGTTACAAAGTTTGATATGATTAGTTTGACTGGCCTTGTGGCTCAGTTGGTAGTGTGTTTACGTCTACCTGCTGAACTGAAAGGTCGTGGGTTCAATCCCCACCCAGGGCAAACATTTGTGTGATGAGCATGGATGTTTGTTCTGTGTCTGGGTGTTTCTATGTACCATATGTATATATTTACAAAAAAAAAGTATAATATGTATTCTATCAGCCAACTAGTTCCATAGTACAAGCTTTGCTTAGTTTGGGCTAGATGGTGTTGTGTGAAATGTCCACAAATATTTATTTATTTATTTATAATATATTTTTGAAATTGTGTCAGATGAATTACAAAACACCAGTACATTCATTTAAATAACAATATTCTTAGTTGTCTTTTATGTTATCACAAAACTTATTTACTGCGCGGAGCACAGACACGCCAAACAAGCATTAGAAACCATACTGTAGCAATGCTGAGTATGGTAGAAGGATAGATAATACTCACAGTAAAATATTTATTGTACTCTAGTACCAGTAATACCTAGGCGATGAGTATGAGTCTGCTCGTCATATTACTATGTTCGTCGTTATATTGATTACGTCCGTCTATGTCCTATTGTACAAATTAAAGCGCAAACATAAAACATAAAAGGGAGAAAAACTAAACAAAAAAATCCAATTCCAATGTAACGGACTAAGTCTCTCGCACATAAAACAGTCACGCGTTGATACCATCATTTTAGCACCCACAGAGTTGATAGCCACCTAGTACTGAAATGATTTTTACTTTAACTAAACATTTTCCACGGTGAAAATTGTGGTATAGGCTGTAAATGAATTCTTGTCTCACGCATTCTTGAATCTATCACTGCACTTAGGATCGTAAGAACCAGTCGCTTCCCTCGCAATAAGACGATCAGCTGGCTCGTTACGATGATGGCAAACGAAGATGGCAACAATGTTATTAACTTTGTATTTAACCCATTCAAACCCTGTATGGCAATGAACTGAGCACTTGCATCCTGTTCAAACTCAAGTCTCAACTACTATGTTTTTAAGATCTAGTTTTGTCCTTATTTGAGCTGGAATTTAGTGTTTTGCTCGGCACTTCAACAAATTTATGATATTCCAGGCGGGAGTAGTCCAGTTCCTGCTGGAGACGATCGGCTCCAAAGACGCCATCCTGCAGGAAGCGTCAGCAGGCTGCCTGTGTAACATAAGGAAGCTGGCTCTCGCCACTGAGAAGGTCAAGCTGAAACAGTGAGCGCATCAGCGATGGCGGCGCGCGTCTATTAATATGAATATTGTTATGAGGTTTGTAATTATAATTAATCGACGTTTTCTGAGAGAAGTTATGTTTTTAATGAAACTGATCTGACATGTGACGAAATGGGTCTGAAATGTGACGCTTTTGAAATAACGCAGTATAGCTATGGCAGAGTTTGCATCTTTCGATATTATAACTCTAAGTGTCAAGTCGCATGTTTTGTAAGAATCTTTGAAAAAATAGACGAATCTGTTACACTGCTCAAAATTTGAATTAGGAAAATCACGGAGAGAGGTATTTGAGTTTCATTACAAAATAGTCATAAGATAAGTATCCCCCAAATTATGAATGATTCTACCTCTGCTTTCATTTGCTGCAACAATGTATTTAGATCTACATTTAGATGAACATTTCCAATGGTGGTAGGTATAGATAAACCGCTTAACTGATTCTGTTCCTGAGGTATGGGAGCGGTACGGGAGGGGTTATATTACGTTAGTCGGGCGTCAGCCGTCAACATTGCTATCATCTACATGTGAACTCTTCCGTGCTGCTCCCATACCTCAGGAACTTTATCTATAGTGGTAGATTTGTAAATGGTCTTATAGTCACCTGTACCTAGATTTATTCATCTACCTTTTGATTTTTTCGTTTAGAAATATTTATTGATATTGAAATAAAATTGTTAATTTGTTATTGTGAGATTTTATTTTCACGGATAATTTTATTGGAAATTAGTAAAATCAAAATTCTTGTTCCATTAAATGGTTTTCTTCTTAACATTTTTTATTGAGACTAATTGCGAATAACAAAATCCAAGGAACAAAAATCGTTTAAAGATGGGAGCAAAAAGGACGGTCCGAATTGTTTGGCATATCTGCCTTATGGCCAGTAATGATGCGGTATACATCATGGCGATACACGATGCAAGGGAGCATACTTACAGAGGAATATGTTTGTTCAGATTTAAAGAGACCTACACACTGAGTTATAGTTTACACTACGTAAACGTACATGAGAGGTCAATGGGCCCACATTGTTTTCGAAGAACACACGACTCCTGTAGAAAATCCCACAGTTCCCACACTTTTCTTGACAATCTATTTGACTGATACCTGATTTCTATTTGTAGCCGTTTACACGCCAGTCCCAGACCTGCCTTTCTTGGTGGTGCCGCCCTGTAGGGCGTGGGCCATTATCTCATTATGAGCAGGGTAAAGCCACTATCCTCCTCCCCAATGTGCGTATTATCAAGCTGCACGTTAACAACTCTCCGACGTGCAGGTTTCCTCGCGATGTTTAAATTATTTTGGATCATAGGTTAACAACGACGCGTCGTTGAGTCAGATACGAACGTGATTATTAAATTATAATTAAATTAAATTAACGCTGCTGCTGTAACACGACCTCATCGATGAAGTGCAGCTAGGTCTGTGTCGAAAAGTCTGTAATAAATGTATTTATTTATATAATCAGTAAGTTAACTTCGTCAATGATCATTACTTGTAAGGTCATATGGTCATCGGCATCTGTCAGCAGAGGCTGTTTTGCTGGAATAACGGATGTAACTAATTTACATACTTATGTGGATACTGTGATGCCCTTTCTTTCGTACCTTATATCTCGTGGTATTTTTTTGTAGTAAATAGATCTACGTTTGACCACCAACTCGCGTGATGGTAAGCGACGGTGTGGCCGAAGATGGAGCAAGTAAATCTATTTGCCTGAGATAGAGAAATACTTTCTTAAGCAATACCTACACAGTTTATGAATACATTCTGGACGACACCCTCCAAATGTGATGTTTCTAGAGCCAGCACTTGATGGACAATACGGGTTATCGTCGTCTATCTGCCGATTCTTCAGCACCAATCGTTATTAGGTATAAGCTTTTATTTAGTTTCAACTGTTTCAATTTGAGTATTGACCCACTTCCAGGTTTGAGATTGTGCTGAAATTCTGCACCTGTGTAAATCTGATCAGATAACAATGCAATATTATTACGCCATAGAGTAGATCTGGTGATGGAATCGGGATGTGAGAACTGGGAGTTCCATTACACATGCCAAAGAGGAACAGATGATGGAGCCGGGAGTTTGCTACTGGAACTACCTGATGGGAAATGTACAAACTTTTTTTTAAACTCATTTACTTATATAGCTATTCCTGCAACGGTTGTTGAATTTCAGCAAGTTTTAAATTATGTTCCCTGCTTATAGTTTGGAACCATGGAATGCTTTTTACAAAAGTTAAGTAGGTAGGTAAGCTTATCATAATTATCAAAGTATAATGTGTTCAAAAATGTTTGTATCACAGATTTGTGATTATATAAAGCATGTACTTGAGTGAAAACAATATGTGCATAACATTGTAATCTGGCCGTATCTACTTTGATATCAATTATTTACGATTATTACAAGGACTTACTAAATCAATAGTAATTTGCTATTTCAGCAACATACACAATTTACCTAATAGCTGGTTGCTGGCCGTATTATTGTGGTAAACAAGTAATTCTGCATACAGGGCTAATTGTAACTGTCTAAACGATTTCTTAATGATAGCGTCTGCAGATGCCTACATTTTGTAAATATTCAATATTTTCAAGTGTTTTTCCACACTTAAGTATCTAACTGTAGACAGATAAAATATTCTGCACCCGACGGGACTGGAACCCGCATATCCCAATCGGTAATTGGTTAAATTTAAAAAGAATTCACACAAGTATATTAATACAGGTACCTATATTGTAAGTAAATAGATACATAGGTAATAGGTATATGCAGCGTAGGAAGACCAGCAACAAGGAGGACAGAATATAATATCATACAAGTGGCAGGAAGACGATGACTGCAGGCCACTTCCAACCGGTCTTTTTGAAAATCTATGAGGGAAGCCTATGTCCAGCAGTGGACTTGTTGTGGCCTAGACGATGATGATGATGAGACAGGTATAACCTTCTATTAAAATGTATTGATATGATGGTACATATCGGAGCCACAACATCACACAATGATGTGAACATACCTACACCTACTACCATTTATCTACTGAAGATATTTCATTAATTTACGTAACTCAATTTAGAGCTATCTTTACAGGACAAATAATTAAATTCTTATTGATTGGAATATATATTAGCTAATGGTATGCCTAAAAACAACGGTTTTAGCAACTGTTGTCTAAAGATGATAGTGGGGGACAATGGGAATAAACGATTTCTTAGGGGGGTTTATTTTAGGGAGAGCAGGGGCGGATCTATGGGCCCAAAATTGGGCCGCAGCACAGAGCCCCTTGGATATAAAGGCCCCCAAGCCCCAATAGAAGACATTGGACAATATTGTAAACTAAAAAAAAACTATCGTAAGGTTGGCAACCCACGTTTGACAAAAAATAAATTAAATGAAACCGGACAATTGCGAGTCAGACTCGCCCACCGAGGGTTCCGTACAAACTAGTAGATAAAAGGGGGAAATCATATATTTTTTATATTTTCCTTCATATTCCGAAAAATATACATCGTAAAAATATTTAAAAACCTGTTTTAGCTTATGCTAATGAAGCTCTTTCATATGATACCCCACATGATACGGTTAAAGAACTTTAGGACCCTCATTCCGTGCATAAAGACACTTTTTTTTGTGATTAAATTAAAAACGTCCAGTTTTCGGATTTTTTCCTATATGAGTACTTTAACACAATGCTTCTTGCCAAATTTCATAGTTCTAGGTCAACGGGAAGTACCCCATAGGTTTTGATTCCCTTGTGAGTGTCGAAATTTGCGTTTTTACGACATATTCGGCTGTACCGTTTTTCTTTCTGCAGCAAGATACTATGGATATACGGAATATACGGTTATGAATATACGGTTTTAATTTCAACTCGATACCTTCACGCGTTCCCGAGATACAGGTTTTGACAGGACGGACGAACAGACAGACAGACGGATAATAAAGTGATCCTATAAGGGTTCCGTTTTTTAGGGTTCCGTACCTCAAAATAAAAAAACGGAACCCTTATAGGATCACTTTGTTGTCCGTCTGTCTGTCCGACTGTCCGTCCGTCCGGGTGTCAAGACCTTTATCTCGGGAACGCGTGAAGGTATCGAGTTGAAATTAAAACCGTATACGCAGATCCATAGTATCTTGCTGCAGAAAGAAAAATAAAATTTCTCAGTTTTCGTAAAAAAAAAGTTACAGCCGAATATGTCGTAAAAAACGCAGATTTCGACACTCACAGAGGAATCAAAACCTATGGGGTACTTCCCGTTGACCTAGAACTCTGAAATTTGGCAAGAAGCATTGTGTTAGAGTACACATATAGGAAGAATTCCTAAAACTGGTCATTTTTAATTTAATCACAAAATATAGGGTCTAAGCAAGGAAAGAGGGTCCAAATTTTTAAGTACTTTAACCGTATCATGTGGGGTATCATATGAAAGAGCTTCATTAGCACAAGCTAAAACGGGTTTTTAAATATTTTTATGATGTATATTTTTCGATTTATGAAGGAAATTATTAAAAAAAAACCTTTTACCTACTAGTTTATACGGAACCCTCGGTGGGCGAGTCTGACTCGCCTTGTCCGGTTTTATTTCTTTTGAGGTACGGAACCCTAAAACACATATTTTCCTACTCCTCAATCAATTTAATAGCTAAAAAAGAAAAACTTTTTAAATATTTCTCGTATCTAAATGAACAATTCGACTGTATTTTTTTTATGTTTGTTACCTCATAACTTTCGACTGGGTGAACCGATTTTGATGATTCTTTTTTTTATTTGAAAGCTGGTGCTTCCCGTGTGGTCCCATTTCAATTTGGTCCAGTTCTGACAATGGCATCCATGAGAAGTCGGTTGCTTCAGTTTTTTTATAAGTACTATAATTATTAATATTCCTAAATCCAATCCTAAATCCAATGATTTTGTATATTTAAAAATGTTGTAATGCGCGAGAGAGACAGCTGACAATTCAGTTATTCAAAACTGTACGAAACATTTCCTGTCTGCTGCTATCATTTTTAGGGTTCCGTACCCAAAGGGTAAAAACGGGACCCTATTACTAAGACTTCGCTGTCTGTCTGTCTGTCTGTCTGTCTCCAGGCTGTATCTCATAAACCGTGATAGCTAGAAAGCTGAAATTTTCACAAATGATGTATTTCCGTTGCCGCTATAACAACAAATACTAAAAATAAAAAAAATAAAAAATATTAAGGGTCCCCATACAATAAACGTGTTTTTTTCGTATTTTTTTGCTCAATATTAAAAACGGTAACAGGTAGACGCTTCAAATTTTCACAGAATATTTACTTGTATATTACCTTTCAAAATAAATAATTAAATAACAATAAAGTAAATATTAAAGGGGGGCTCCCATACAACAAACGTAATTTTTAAGCAATTTTTACTCGATCTTAATTAACAGGTAGAAACTTGAATATTTGTAAGTAAATATTTAGAAATATATTAACTATTAAAATAAATACCTAATCTAATACATAAAAACTCACAAAATGAAAATAATCCGTGCATCTAAACGCGGTGCGAGCGCCGCCCCGCGGTGTGGTGGTGGCGCGAGCGCGAGGCGGTTGCTAAGCAACGGCCGCGCGGGTAGCAGGGGAGGTAACTTCACGGAGCGAGCCATAGCCGCGCGTATTCGCGCGAGCGTCGTCATGCTGCCCGGATGCGTATCGAAAACCTACCTATAAGTTTGCAATTTACTACTTGGAATTTCGTTGATTTCTCGTTATTTTATAAACAGATCTAAACTTTGTAGTAATATTAGATGATAGTACGGAACCCTTCGTGCGCGAGTCCGACTCGCACTTGGCCGATTATTTGATTTAGTAACGAGCGAAGGACGTGTCATGTTTCATCAAATGTGTCAATTGTATGACATAAAAGTGACTGAATCAAAAAAGCTATGGCGGCCGACGGGAAACGCTCCACATATGGTTCGGCTATGGAGCGGTCTTGAATAACAGAATTGGGCCCCTGCACGCGTTGAGCCGTTTAGTTCGGATACACACTGCTCTTGTCACTTTGAGATATTGCAAATTAAATCTCGCTAACCCGGAAACACTGGCAACATTAGCATCCGTCGCCGATCGTTCTATCTACTATTAACTTACATAAGGATGAATGTGAGGAATATTTTGAAAGTCGCAAGAATACATTCCGTAACAGCGCATTATATGGAAATAGTATTCTCAAAATTACTTACAATAATGTTATTTCAGCTGCTTGCATATTTAGATTATGCATATTATGAGCAGACGCTGTAAGCTCTCACTTTAAGCGTTACTATAATTACATATTAGTTCATAAATTATCCATACTTTTTCAATTATCAACCCCTCGTCTGTCTTCAACCGGTTAAGGGTCTAGCTGAGTAATTATTTGTTTCAATCATGTGTTACAGGTGGCGCCACCAACAAGAGCGATGGATTTAGCCAGGGTTTCTCAACCTGAGGTCTATGAGACTTCGGGAGATCCAAGGTTGTCTCTTTTCTATAGGACTAGGTCAATCTTAAATGAGATGAAGGCTATAAAGTACTGCGACTGATGCATGTAAGTAGTTATGGAACTTACGAGTATGCTGTAAGTAAATGTCTCTATTTGTAATTAACCTTTTTATTACTGAATCATGCATATTCTCTATTTCGAAAAAGGCCTGTAACTACAATAAGGTCAACCCTGGTTTAAGAACATACTATTCGAGTAAGTATCTCAGGAGTTCAGCTCCCCTGCTTCCTGGCGTCCGTGACTACATTTTGGTATAGCATTCGGCTCCTCGTCGGATTTTAAACTGTGTATAATATTAAAGTATTTGGTCTGTCACCGAGTCCCAACACGAGCGGGAAGGTCGACCTAGAACTTGGAGCATGTCGGTGAATGGCTAAATTCAGAGCCTCATGGCTTTTATTTGAACATCACTCGTTCACCACTCGCTGATACGATTTAGCGACTATTTTGACAAATTGTTAGTTTATTACTATGTAACACGGTTGTCGTCAAATCGTATTAGAGAGTGGTGAACGAGTGATAGTTCAAATAGCAGCCCTTGAGGACTAGGTGGTACAAGGTCGTCCGTCTTGGAGGTCATTAGCAGATGCATATATGAGTCGATTAAATATTAGTCCAGAAACTATAAGATTTCTGACAACATGAAATTCAAATAACATAATTATAGGTGGCATGCTGTAAAAAATATGAAATTATTTTTTACAGCATGTCGTCTATAATTAGCATATCTCTGTAAATATTAAGTTGTATGTGTACCCGAGTTATTGTGAAATTAGCATTGAATTGATTGCAAATGGCTAAAACATACATTGACATGAGGTACGAGTACAAGTGATTCATTAATTAACACGTAGCCGCTATATTGGATCACTTTCTAAGAGGAAACTTGGGTATAATTTTTTATTTACTGTGGTAGGCTTGCACTTGACCGTCACCTTACTTGAAAATGAATTATATATATGTATTAATTATATACCTTATCCCTAAATATTGTTATCCGATATTGACGACTCTTTTTTAGGGTTCGGATTATTAATTGGGATTTAACGGGAATTATTAACGGATTATTAACGGGAATTATTCATTGTCTGTCTGTCTGTCTGTCTCCAGGCTGTATCCCATAAACCGTGATAGCTAGAAAGCTGAAATTTTCACAAATGATGTATTTCCGTTGCCGCTATAACAACAAATACAAAAAATTTAAAAAAATAAAATATTAAGGGGGGTCCCCATACAATAAACGTGTTTTTTCGTATTTTTTTTTGCTCAATATTAAAAACGGTAACAGGTAGACGCTTCAAATTTTTACAGAATATTTACTTGTATATTACCTTTCAAAATAAATAATTAAATAACAATAAAGTAAATATTAAAGGGGGGCTCCCATACAACAAACGTAATTTTTAAGCAATTTTTACTCGATCTTAATTAACAGGTAGAAACTTGAATATTTGTAAGTCAATATTTAGAAATATATTAACTATAAAAATAAATACCTAATCTAATACATAAAAACTCACAAAATGAAAATAATCCGTGCATCTAAACGCGGTGCGAGCGCCGCGCCGCGGTGTGGTGGTGGCGCGAGTGCGAGGCGGTTGCTAAGCAACGGCCACGCGGGTAGCGGGGGAGGTAACATCACGGAGCGAGTCATAGCCGCGCGTGTTCGCGCGAGCGTCATCATGCTGCCCGGATGTGTATCGAAAACCTACCTATAAGTTTGCAATTTACTACTTGGAATTTCGTTGATTTCTCGTTATTTTATAAACAGAACTAAACTTTGTAGTATTATAGATGATAGTACGGAACGCTTCATGCGCGAGTCCGACTCGCAATTGGCCGATTATTATTTACCAAAAGATGAGTGATTAAATTGATTGATGAATGCGTGAGTTGTAGTCGCCAAATATTATATATGTTAATTTATGCATAAAGTTGGCAAATGTGATGGAAGTTTTAAAAGTTTTCCACCATTTTCTGAACACAAGAATTTGTGACTGAAAAATGCATGTCCAAGATTTCGGATTTAATTATACAAAACTTGTTTAAATCCCATGAGTTTTATTTCCTAACGATAAAACATTGATCTATCTTACCGTTTCAAACAATATTTCTTGGTCTTATTTAATTTTACTACATCAAAATATTGTAAACAAAAAAGTCCACGTATTTTCTTTAATTGTGGGTAACATTGACAATGGAGTTTCAGTTAATTATACACCTAATAATGCATTAATAATGTGAATTATTTCACTTCTATGTCTGAAAGAGATGTTTTAAGCAATATAATGTGGTCGAAGATGGTAAGTATACATAACACGGAATAAGAATTAGCTCTCAAGTAGATGGTTGATAGTCATGGCATCGTTAGGTGTTTAACAATAGCTTTTACACTTAAGACAATAAGTCTCAAGTGGAAAAGCTATCGTAAAACACCTAGGCTGCAAAACTAATACTCAAACACCATAATTCAGTTTCCTAATGATATTTTTCCTACACGTAAGATTATTTCGCAGTTTCTTTTCAAAAGGTGCTTTCCAATATAAAAGTTGAATGCACAACCAACTGCGCTGACATTGCTTCACTTTAGCACTTTCTACATTTCTAGGGCCTCGTTATCAAGTGCTAAAATAAATTTTACTATTTTATTAAATATCTTGAAAACACTTTCTATGTGAATAGAGGAATTGCAAGGGAGGTACCCTTGTAATTCCTCTACTCGTAAAGTAGGGATGATTTTTTCTCGTAAGCCCCTTAGTGTTGGCTGTAATTGGATAGGTAATTAAAAAATATATTATTATAACGCGGGAATATAGGCGCGCTGTGCACGAGGGGGTAGGTTAGGCGTGCGGGGCGGATTAATCGCCACCAAGCAGCGGACGCGCGTCCTTATAAGGTAGCGACGTGGATTATTCGCATGTGGTTGGTAGGTGGATGGCGTGTTCGTTGAACCCGCGCCCGCGCTCCACTACCGCGACGCGACCCGCCGCAGGGTCTGCGCCCCGGCACACAAGAGACTGCCAGCGACCTTCGCTCGAGGCATACATACACGCGTGCGCGCAAATATCTCCGACCTAATCGAGTGTAAAGATCTTCCGCGATCTTCGTCGATTTCGTAAGCTTAGTGTGTGACATTTTTGTGAACCTTTCACCATTATTTGTGTTTTTTTTTGTATTGTTATTCTATTTTCATCAATAAACGCATAATTCAGTGTCACATTATTCAATTTAGTATTCTATATTTGTCTTCGTCTCTTTTGCAAAATATTGGGCTTTAAAATGATAATTTTTATTAGGGTCAAGTGTCTCTCCCCCTCTACCAGCTAAATGGTTCTTCTCGAATAGGTATGCTGAAAAAAATACAGCAATTATTTCCCTAACGAAAGTACTTATAAGGAAAAATATCACAAGTAGGTTTTACAAGTTAACGAGTAATATTCAACGAACTTAGCTTAACTAGAATATTCTTAGTATCAAACAACCTTATTTTAAATCCGCATAATATTGACATAGACATAAATTGTGATATGGAACTACAAAACCCTACATTACGCGTGGCCCGACATGCACTTGACCGATTTTTTAAAATAGTTTTTGGTTAGTATATACCCGAAAACTAGTCACCTAAAAACCAAACAAAAGAGAACTCAAGAAACATAAATAAAACAATAGGTATGCAGTTCATGGAATGGGGTGAATCTTTTTTAAATTTGATATTACTCACTATTAATCTTAGAACTTATAGTTGATAGTGAATTAGTGATGTCATTCAACACTCAAATGATTGTAGAATTTTTTGGCTTTATTAGATCTTTAAGAAATTATTTCATTAGAAAAAAACTATAAACTAATAAACTATTTTATTATTTTTTCCGCTCGCTTGAAGTTCAAAGTTTTTAAACGGCATTTCCCATGAAAATGAACATGATTGAATAAGACAAATTGATTTAGTTTGATAGATTTATATTTTTTACATCAAAAAAGTAAAATAAATCCAACCTAAATTACGTAAATCACCGTTTATGAAGATGTTCCGCTATCGAAATGAACGGGAGTCAATTTTACCCACATTCGCGTTTAACTTTGACAAGCCATTTAAACGTGATTTTCTTAAATATTTTCTATACTATTGGACTTGTTACTTCTTTACTTTAAAATTGACCACCAATTGAAAGAACACGCTTAAATAAGTAAAATACTAATAGACTCATACATTAATACTCTGATAACGTCAAAAATATGAAAAAGTGTATGTAAAGTTACCCACGCTGACAGTATAAAGTCGCTTAGGACACTATATCACTTTTGTTTAGTATGGATCATTATAGCGCTCAATAAAAGTCGCGAGCAGGTTCTGTAGGCGAACGTATGATACATCATAGATCGTTGTAACGACCGAGATAGCTGTTCATTCATTCATTCAATTCAATAATATTTTCTTAGTTTTTTAAAAATTTAATTTTTATCTCCACAGACACCAGGGTCCGTGACCTTTGTCATAATTACAAACTATTGTTTACTACTTATTGTTACGGGAAAATTATTTTGTTAATTATTTTGCCGGCATTCATCGATTTATTAGAGGTTGTCACGTCAAAAAAAAATTGGTTGTCTATAAAGTCGGCTTACGGACGAAGTTTAACGTGACAACGTCATAACAAAACATTGATGAAATGCAAACGTTACAATGAGCGTAACGGGACAATAAGTCATCCTTTTCGTGCGTGCAGCCGGTGTTCATCGATTTATTAGACGTTGTCACGTCAAAAATAAACAAATTCGCACAAAAATCGAGATACAGAACCTGTCTGAAGAAGTCAAAAATTCGCGAAAGATAAATATGAAACACATTACTGTATAAGGCAAAAACACTTTTACGGACTTCAAGGTGCTTTTGGGTACTTTATACTATTCATCCTTCGTGTCGATTGTTGTTTAAGTTTTTTTACCTATTATTTCCAATTAATTATTATTAATTTTCAATTTTAGCGATTTTCAGAGGTTCCTAGTTCTAATAATAATAAATTATTTAGCAAAATAAAATGGGAGGGGCATAGTTTAAGCATAAATATATTTTATAACACAACACGTTAACATCTAGAGTAATTTTCCAGGGATAAAACTTAGGAATTCGTTTGTATGGGAAAAACGCCACTGTCGCTTGCTCTTAAGGACAGATGTTGCAAATTCTTATCTACTTAAATCTTCAGTGAAATACGTACTTACCCACAATATACCCCTGACCTAGTTCGATCCACATGAGACCACATGAGACATACAAAATAACAAAAAAAAGCACTTGTCAATCTGTTATTTGGCAAGTAAATAATATTGCACAAGACTAAGTAGTGATTGAGAGATTACGTCCGAGTGGCAGTTCCTTCACCTTGGGCGGCAAGTTTTGCAACGATGCGCAGGATTACAGTAGTGCAGTGTAAACAATGAATGTATGGCCGCACTAAGCCACGCTAATTAGTTGGCTGCATGTTCCCTCCCAGGTTCATAGCTTCATATAAGATTTGCTCTAAGGCCAACTGCAGGCCTATGACGGAATAACTTACAAAGACAATTCAAATTATACTTACGATTCATTTTGTGACCAAAATATGTTTATAACAAAATAACATTTTTGATACGTGTTTGTTACACTTTTATCTAGTTAGTGCATGATTGTATATTTTCAAAACGTTGAAAATATAAAATTGCTAGAGATAACCCTCGGTGGGCTATTCTAGCTCGCCCTTGTCCGGTTTTTTTAAATATTTCTACAATCTAAATAAATAATTCCGTCTATATCTTTTTTCACCCGTAGTTTTTATTAAATAATAATCGGCCAAGTGCGAGTCGGACTCGCGCACGAAGGGTTCCGTACTATCATCTATAATACTACAAAGTTTAGTTCTGTTTATAAAATAACGAGAAATCAACGAAATTCCAAGTAGTAAATTGCAAACTTATAGGTAGGTTTTCGATACACATCCGGGCAGCATGACGACGCTCGCGCGAATACGCGCGGCTATGGCTCCGGGCTCGCTCCGTGATGTTACCTCCCCCGCTACCCGCGCGTTCGCGCCACCACCACACCCCGGCGCGGCGCTCGCACCGCGTTTAGATGCACGGATTATTTTCATTTTGTGAGTTTTTATGTATTAGATTAGGTATTTATTTTTATAGTTAATATATTTCTAAATATTTACTTACAAATATTCAAGTTTCTACCTGTTAATTAAGATCGAGTAAAAATTGCTTAAAAATTACGTTTGTTGTATGGGAGCCCCCCTTTAATATTTACTTTATAGTTATTTAATTATTTATTTTGAAAGGTAATATACAAGTAAGTATTCTGTGAAAATTTGATGCGTCTACCTGTTACCGTTTTTAATATTGAGCAAAAAAATACGAAAAAAACACGTTTATTGTATGGGGACCCCCCTTAATATTAAATTTTTTTTAATTTTTAGTATTTGTTGTTATAGCGGCAACGGAAATACATCATTTGTGAAAATTTCAGCTTTCTAGCTATCATGGTTTATGAGATACAGCCTGGAGACAGACAGACAGACAGACAGACAGCGAAGTCTTAGTAATAGGGTCCCGTTTTTACCCTTTGGGTACGGAACCCTAAAAATGAGTGAATGTACTAAAATTTTCTAAAATGTCCACTTCAGTGATTTTATTTGCTTAAAAATGTTGTGATGCTGGGAGAGATAGATGTGCGCTCTGAGCATAACCTTAAGGGTGATCACAGAGTTCGTTACAGAGTGCCCTATAGGTACATAGGATGAATCCTATATAGATCCTAGTGTTTGTGGGCGCCGTGCGACGCCACCACATTACAATACTTACAGACGAAGTCTTGGTGCTATTCGATTATATGTATTTGCGTAAATCTCAAACTCTGTCTCATTTTCGCAATACTTTAACTGTCAAAACCTATCCTAACTTATCCGCAGACATTTCCTAGATTTAACGAATGTTCGCTCACTCGTGAGCACATAATACAGGCATTAAGCTGAATTAAATGTTTAAGATTAAAAGTTATATTAACAGATTAGAACGCATCCAATTACACCTTCTACACGGATTAATGGGAACTGCAGCACATTAAGTATTACATAATAGATCTGAGCTGCAGTCACGCCAGGAAAGTTTACGCGGCTGGTTGCGAAATGTTCTGAACATTTCATAATGAACTGACTCAAACAAACGTTAGTTATTACGAAACAGGTGTTTACGTTGTGTTTCGGAAGTGTAACATAGACGTCAGGTGTACGAGTGCTGCGACAGGAGTCGCGCGCACTCCGGCGGAGCTGCGTTTGTATACGTCGCTCGGTGACGCTCCACCATGCACCAGGGCTGGAAGTCTTCTATGAATCAACTTATCAACCGTAATCGGAAGTCGATACTTCCAGCCCTGTACCACAGCTATAAGAAATATTTGAAGCGTCCAGCGGCGCACAATAATTCCGTATACAAAGTTGACGAACATGAGAACTAAACATCTGATTTGATCTGAGAACTTCTATAAAATACACAAGAGATGATATTATATAATAAATAGGCAATATTAAAAAACTACTGAACCGATTTTGATGAAACATAGCTAGGAACACTCTCGATTAAATCTTCTTTCAAACAAAAAATAAACTAATTCAAAATCGGTTTATCCGTTTGAGAGCTACGATACCACAGACAGATAGAGAGATATGCAGATATACACGCCAACCCTTCTTTTTGGGTCGGGGGTGAAAATAGGAAAAATAAACGAAATAAAGTAGATTGTTAGGAAGTTATTAAACCCAAGGAAACTTATTAAATAATTAAAGAAACAAATTGATATTTTGAGTCTACGTTTAAAAATATTTCCATATTGAATACCAGCAGCCTCTCCACGCCCGCACCGTGCTCGGCAGCACCAAGCGGCTGGCGAGTGGCGCCGTCATTGTGTTTACATATTGAATACCAGCAGCCTCTCCACGCCCGCGCCGTGCTCGGCAGCACCAAGCGGCTGGCGAGTGGCGCCGTCATTGTGTTTACATATTGAATACCAGCAGCCTCTCCACGCCCGCGCCGTGCTCGGCAGCACCAAGCGGCTGGCGAGTGGCGCCGTCATTGTGTTTACATATTGAATACCAGCAGCCTCTCCACGCCCGCGCCGTGCTCGGCAGCACCAAGCGGCTGGCGAGTGGCGCCGTCATTGTGTTTACATATTGAATACCAGCAGCCTCTCCACGCCCGCGCCGTGCTCGGCAGCACCAAGCGGCTGGCGAGTGGCGCCGTCATTGTGTTTACATATTGAATACCAGCAGCCTCTCCACGCCCTCGCCGTGCCCGGCAGCATCAAGTGGCTGGCGCCGTCATTGTCTTTTCGGGTTCACGATAGCTTGTTCTATAGCTAAAATATCATTGATAGCTAATCAAATAACCATTCCGCAACACTGTTGCCGTATTATTTACGCCGAGAAAACTGAACGAAAATGGTAATCTAGGCCTGACGAAATAAGTGGCCAAGACCGTGTCGAGACACGCCTATAAAAGTGTTATAGTAGCTAATGCTTTAATTGAAAAGAAAACTACTTGACGAGTATTTTTGTTTAGACTGCTTTACAAAAAGGTCAATGACTTCAGTACTTTATATATTATAATGATTTGAGTGTTTTATATATTTATCGCAAAAAGTTGTAATCACAGTGTTCAAAACAATTGTCATCGAAAGTATTACGGTTAATCATGAATTTTTAGGTCCAATAGTTTAGAAATGCAACGGACATACACACACCCACACACACACACACAACACATTTTTTTCCATGTTTAGCGAGCTATATCTCACACATCACATCTGAGAAAATTCAACTATACCCCACATAATTGGGTGGGTGTTTTCTTTATAATGTATAATGTATGGAGGGCCACACGTATTTTTTTATTTGACTACGGCATTGTGTTGTTTACGTTACGGTTTACAGAACACATCTACACTACATGCTACATTTCGTTTATGTAGGGTTGTTTAAGTAAAATGATTGTGACATACGGACAGACAGACAGACGGACATGGCTAAATTATAAGGCTACATCGTAGTTATTATGGAACCCTAAAAATACAACTACAAAACTAGAGGTATATAATTAGATGCCTTAGTTGTATCTACATATTCATAATATTATAATTAATTCCCTATACATAACCCACTAATATACATATTTTGAATATCATTGTACATTTGTGAAAACAGATGGTCATTTCAAATGGACTTGCTAGGGCTAATTTATTATGTTACTAACATAGCTGTACATACTCCCTCACATGAAATGTTTACTTGGCCGGTTATTCCATAAAAGGTACGAGTAATGTACGGAACCCTATGATCAAAAGAGACTGACTGAGAGTGAAGTCAGTCAAGTAGAGTCAACCAGACTAAGCCGTCAGGCGGTAAGTAGGTACTACGTACGTAGAGAAGAGAGTCATTATGTTATGTAGTTATGTGAGCGAACGGAGCTACCGCTTCCTAGAGGCACTGTGACTCAGGTGCAACCGTGCCGTGCTGCCATTTACCTGCACCCGGTTATTTTCCCATTCACAACAGTTACGTTTTACGTAAGTACGACCGCACAACGAACTTTGTGGTTATCGAGATTTGTTAACATCACTGGCTCGGTTCGCATTCACTCAATTTGTCTCGAATATACTCCTGTTATCTATCTTAACAATATGTCATGAATAATAATCGGAATAATATATTAAACTTGTATGGAGGCTGAGAGTCACGCAGCGAGCTATATGGACGGAGTGGAGAGCACGCCCCGCGCACCCGCGAGCGGAGCGCAGGAACTCCACTCACAGCCACAGGGTAGACTGACGACCTCACTCCTAGAATAACGCTGGATACAGGGCAGCCCACCTCCGACAAGTATCACTGAAATTTATTTGAGGGGTCTATGTCGAGCAGTAGTATTCTTATGGGCGAGATGATGTTACATATAAAGTCCGATTTATACATACCTATTACCTACCGTTTATTCCCAGTAGTACGGTTGCCAGTCCGGTTGACCGTACTACTGAGACTTTTAATTCAGTCTACAGACGATTTAGAAAGTGTGAATCGTACCCGAGTATAATTAAATAATCTGCATGCATTAGTCTAATAATTAATAGTCATCAAATCTAGAACGAAATCGATTAAAATATAAATATTAATAGAGAATATTGCGGTGCAGTCAAATGCAATCGTTCCTTTCTATTTTATCACTATTTCTGGCGTTATTACCCGAGTATAACTAAATAATCTGCATTAGTCCAAGTAATAAATATCCATCAAATCCACAACGAAATCGATTTAGATGTTATGAAAATGAATAGAGATTATTGCGGTGCATTAAGCTGCAGTCAAATGCAATCGTTCCTTTCTATTTTATTACCATTTCCGGCGTTATTACCTACCTATAATATAGAAAGTAACTTCTGGACTGTCACCCAGTCATAGACATTTTATCATCATCATTTTTAGTGTTGACGGTGAAATAAACTTTAGATTTTTGAAACAAACACCTTCCCTACAGATAAACTGGAGATGTTTTTTTTCTCGCTGTTCCTACAGTGTGTGGTGTCAAGGTCACCACCTATCTAAAACCCGAATTGTGAAATACCAAGTATCATTGAATACGTTTTTAGGGTTCCGTATCTCAATAGGAAAAAACGGAACCCTTATAGGATCACTTTGTTGTCCGTCTGTCCGTCTGTCCGTCCGTCCGGGTGTCAAGACCTTTATCTCGGGAACGCGTGAAGGTATCGAGTTGAAATTAAAACCATATACGCAGATCCATAGTATCTTGCTGCAGAAAGAAAAATAAAATTTCTCAGTTTTCAGCTGAGCGCTAAAATGCATCAAGCACATCCACGCGCCCTCACTGTTACAAGCAATCTGAATTGGTTGTCATATCTCGACAACCACTTGTCCAATTCTGTTCATTTTTACCACAAGTTGTAATAATTGTGTACTTTACCTACCTACCAAATATCATCATCAAAATCGGTTGGTATGGTAATTAACGCCGCAATAAACTTCCGCCTTTTTTATGGGAACGACCCCTCTTATCAAAAATCGCCGACGACAAAAAAAAATCCATAGAACCTATACTTACACCAAGTTTCATCAAAATTGGTTCAAAATTACGCCCTGTACGCGAGTACGAACATACAAACAAATCACAAACTCACAAACAAACAAACTGACAAACGAAAGAAAATTTGGCCAGTTGATGCAGAGACGCTTCGCTCGCTCGGTCAATAAGGTTTCTGGATAATATAATAAAACAGAAACCTAACGAAGTAACGAACCTAACCTAATAACTGTTCCGGCAAATGAAACTGTTGGCTGACAAACTTATGGAATCAGAGACTCGTATCAAGTAATACATCTGGAATCAGGCAGTTCTGTGAAACGGATTCTCGCAACGCAAGTAACTTTCAAACAAATGTTTTTCGGATTATAGATAGGCAGGCTGCCGGACAATTTTCAAGGCTCCACAAAACTGACAAAATTTGCTAAAATAAATATTTATTAAAAAAAATATTTAAAAAAAAACTCGACTGTAGAAAAGAGGTTTGTGCAGTCTAACTTATAATTTCGTTACGTTTGTACGCTATTGAGTGTACATTTTTTGGGAGAAAGAAATAAAAGTAGGTAAGCGTAAAGCAAAAGATTATAAATACGCATTTTAAGAATAATTATACTAAAATTACTTGTTTATTACGAAAAAGTTCCTTGGAGATTACGAAAAAACGCATTTTTATTTTTGCAAGGGATGTATTATTTATTTTCGTTACACCTCGCACATCAAAATCGGTCAAGCCGTTTACGTTGTAGGCGGTGAAATAGATACACACGTACAAACATATATACACTCGAAAAACATAACCCTCCTTCTTAAGCAGTCGGGAAAAAGTGACAGTGAATGAACTGTCACGTTTTAACCAGATAAGTAACACAAGTAAAAAGTTATTACAAGTAAAAATTCGTCTAGATTCACACAGTTCATACCAAGCACTTCTGATTTGAACGAGAATATTTTCGCAACATTTTCTGGTATCTCTACAAAACAGTGCATTGCCATACATGGCTCGGAGCCTCGGACTGTTGAAATCTAAAGTTGTTTATGATCCAAAGGGTACTACGAGGCTGATAGCAAGCGACTGATTTGACTCGTCAGTTAAAAGACCCCCAGATCAGTAGATGTTCCACAAAATGTTCCTACTTCCAAATTCTTCTACTTCGGCGAGCCAGAGATGGCCAGAATACTGGTGCGTGCGTATAGATATCTGCTTCAACGTATTGCCATTCAACATGTCAATGCTGGAGCATGCTGGGTACACTATCATCCGGTTGAGATTTTGAACATTTGAATTGTTTTAGACCTTCCTCGGTCTGACTAATCTGATTGTTTCTTTTAGTGTTCTGGTAGTTTAGCTAAATATAATTCATGTAAGTAATTACATTTGTATAATGTTTTGTTGTAATTAGATCGAGTCGAGCTAACGTCAGCATGTTGTTAAAATGATTATTTTTACCTTATATAAATAGGCACAAACAAGTTGAGCAACAGCGTCGCGTTGTGAAACTTGTGCCCAAAGGCATAATGCAAGGGCATGCAGCAGCTGATCGGCCGTTCATGCAAAGGCAAAGGCCCTTTGCGTAACTTTCCTAAAGCCCTATTCATGGGCAGTTGACGCAACGCATCCATGGATTACGTACCTATATTCATTGGAAACAACGTCAGCGCACATCACACTTGACCATGTATTACGAGAAAGAACAGATTTGTACCCCTTAACATTATATGATTTCGGTGAACCCCCTTTTTACCTGACTGCGCAGGAAAGAGGGTTATTTTTTACCCGACTGCGTAAGAAGGAGGGTTATGTATTTCGAGTGTATTTGTATGTATGTATGTTGGTATGTATGTTTCTATATGATCGCCTACAACCTAAACGGCTTAACCGATTTTGATGAGCGAGGTGTCGTTAGATTCGTTTTCACTTCCTGAGTATATTAGTATGATAATCATAATCAATTTATTCATAACAATCGTTACAAGTCACAAATCGGATGTTTTTAGTATATAATATACAACAAGTATAATAATATTATTTTTACATACAGTAAGTATATACTGTACCAATCTAGTATTATAGATCAAAATAAATAAAATAGTTTTGTATCAAGCAATATCAACAATTGTCAAACAAAAAAAAAACATGTTAATACAAAATGTCAATTAGTATAGTGATTCAATGTCAAATCAATGGAATAATAATAATTCTTATGTCAATTCTGTCTGTAGAACGTCAATAAGCCAGCGTCTAAGTCTAATTAGTTTAAAACTGGCCATTGTGGTCGCTGAGGTAATTTATATAGTAAGTATGTAGTATGATTTTTTGTAATAATAATACATTTCTCGCAAAAATAAAAAAATGCGTTTTTTTATAATCTCCAACGAACTTTATCGTAATAAACAAGTGGTTTTACTAGAATTATTTTAAATAACGTGCATTTATAATATTTTACAGCGACTTTACGCAAAATTTCTCACAAAAAACGTACACTCAATAGCATATAGAAATCGTAAGTTAGACCGCAAAAACTGCTTTTCTGCAGTCGGGTATTTTGTTTTTCTTTTAACATAGATACTTGTGTCGAGTGTATATATATTTGTAAGCATGTGTGTGATGTGTTTCTTTATTACCTCCTAAAGCCGAAATGGCTTGACCGATTTAGATGAGCGAGGTGACGCGTCAGACGAGTCCGCTTCGGCCGCGTACGTCTTTACTTCCAGACTGTTATGCCATGGGCGTATATAAGGGGATATAAGGTCCAGGGGGCCCAGGGGGTCCGGGCCCCCCCCCCCATGGCATTGGCCGAAAAAAAATTAAGTGCTATCATAATGCCGGATTATCGCGGATGGCACGGATGTTACAAAATATACATAAACACTTGATGCGCGGTTGTCATAGCGACAGTTTTGCTAGAGATGCAGTGTGACCTTAGTCCATCCTTCGCCCGCGCATACTACAAACGCGCAAACAAATCGAAACTATATATTTTACTCGACTGCATAAGAAGGAGGGTATGTACGAGTATGTTTGTATGATTCTATATGACAGCCTACAGCCTGAACGGCTTGTCCAATTTTGATGTGCGAGGTGTCATTAGATTTGTCTTCACTTCCAGAATGTCACAGGCTATAATTTTTGTAATAATAATAATAATACATCTCTTGCAAAAATTAAAAAAGCTTTTTCGTAACCTCTAACGAATTATTTCGTAATAAACAAGTGTTTTTAGGGTTCCGTACCCAAAGGGTAAAAACGGGACCCTATTACTAAGACTTCGCTGTCTGTCTGTCTGTCTGTCTGTCTCCAGGCTGTATCTCATAAACCGTGATAGCTAGAAAGCTGAAATTTTCACAAATGATGTATTTCCGTTGCCGCTATAACAACAAATACTAAAAATTAAAAAAAAAATAATATTAAGGGGGGTCCCCATACAATAAACGTATTTTTTTGCTCAATATTAAAAACGGTAACAGGTAGACGCTTCAAATTTTCACAGAATATTTACTTGTATATTACCTTTCAAAATAAATAATTAAATAACAATAAAGTAAATATTAAAGGGGGGCTCCCATACAACAAACGTAATTTTTAAGCAATTTTTACTCGATCTTAATTAACAGGTAGAAACTTGAATATTTGTAAGTAAATATTTAGAAATATATTAACTATAAAAATAAATACCTAATCTAATACATAAAAACACTCAAAATGAAAATAATCCGTGCATCTAAACGCGGTGCGAGCGCCGCGCCGCGGTGTGGTGGTGGCGCGAGCGCGAGGCGGTTGCTAAGCAACGGCCGCGCGGGTAGCGGGGGAGGTAACATCGAGGAGCGAGCCATAGCCGCGTGTATTCGCGCGAGCGTCTTCATGCTGCCCGGATGTGTATCGAAAACCTACCTATAAGTTTGCAATTTACTACTTGGAATTTCGTTGATTTCTCGTTATTTTATAAACAGAACTAAACTTTGTAGTACTATAGATGATAGTACGGAACCCTTCTTGCGCGAGTCCGACTCGCACTTGGCCGATTATTTTTTAATTATTCTACATAATGCGCATTTGTAATCGTTTACAGTGATTTTACGCATTTTTATTCTTACAAAAAAAATTTTTTGAAGCATTAATATGCTTCAAAAAGTTTCACGCTCGCTTCGCTCGCGCATGGCCACATTATGAAGATATGAAATGACTGAATAAACTCATAAAAAAAACGTCCTTCGTATAACTAGAAAATAACATCGTTAAACATCAGGCGAGTTGGCAATCAGTCGTAGATATATCTTATGTAAACAAAAACACAAATATTCCACAAAAATTTCAATTCGATCCAAGCCAATTTTATATAAAAAATATTTTTTACGTAAATAAAATCGAACAACTTTTAATATGCTGTGCTAATACAAGCAAATACTTGACCAAAAAATAATCACTAACCAAAAATTATTTTCCTCCTGCAAGGGAGTACCGTAGGTACTACCTACGTAGTAGCGTAGGTATGTTTGTAATTTTCTATAAAGTCTTAAGTTTAAATTTAGAAATAATAAACTGGCAATCAATGCATTCAAATGGTTGTATATATAATTTTTGATAGCGTAAAAGTCACTCTTATTCAGTCGGGTATTCCATTTTTCTTTTAACACATTAATATACTTGTTTGGTTCATCTGGGCCACAAACACCTAGGCTCGCTAACACGATCAATGAATCAAATCACTTCCAAGATTTCATTTTAAAAACCTTAAAAAATTTCGCGCTCGCTTCGCTCGCGGATTATTACTATTTTACCATAGAAGTACTGTGGGCTCACTAATACGAGAAATTAACCATGTTACTATAAAAACACTACAACAATTTTCGCGCTCGCTTCGCTCGCGCATACTTATTACCTATGATTTGTTTACTTGAGTCATGCAAATGTTGAGCGCTCTTTAAATCGAATTAAATTTCACTCGTAATCATATCTAGTATAATATGAATTAATAATGTTCCGACGTTACTTATACACTTTATTTTCGTAGCTTAATTTTCGTGTATTTTAATGTTTTTAAACTAAGATTGACATTTAGAAACCAGTACTCGTCTGCGTATAGCCTGCGCAAATAAAGAGGCAAATAGTAGTAAACTTTTGTACCCGTGGACCCCCCCCCCCCCATGAGAAAGTTATAGCTACGCCCATGCTGTTATGCTATATGTTTTTGTTATATTCACCTAATAATAATACGAATTTCGCAAAAATAAAAATAGCACATTTTCGTAACCTGCAACGTACTTTTTCGTAAAAAATAAGAGATTTTACTAAAATTATTCTAAAGTATTCTAAGTAATCCTTTATAGTGACTTTGAGCTTACTTTCTCACAGAAACGTAGACTCAATAGCCTATCCAGTGTAACGAAACAAAAATGGCTCTTCTGCAGTCGGCTATATTGTTTTTCTTTTAAAATCGATACTAAGTACTTGTTATAATCTTTTCTTAAATTACCATGTTGATCTGTTTGCATGGGTCAAATTTTGGAAAATAAAATGGAGCCACTTCCTGACGTTAGATTGAGCTCTATGGTACCTACACTTGCGTATCTTCGGTGACAAAACAATATAATATGGTAATATGTCGGTGACAATACAATATAGCTGGTCTGATGATGTTTTTTTATATTTGTGAGAGACGTATGATTTTTAACACAAAAAATATAGCCTATGACACTCAGCAAGTGAAAACGAATCTAACGACACTTCTCACATCAAAATCGGTCAAGCCCTTTAGGCTTTAGGCGATCATATAAACAGGCTTTGCCTAGTTTGGGGCCCGATGTCAATGAACAAAGGTACCAAACTGTATTTAAACATTAGTTAAGTAAAATATATTAGTAATAAGGTTATTCAAGTAATAAACAATTTATTTATTAGTTTATTTATTTATATAGAAACATACAGATATACATACATACCCACATACATACATACACTCGAAACACCCCCCCCCCCTACCTCCCCCTCCCTTCACCCCTCTCCTTAAACCTTAAAACACAATTATAATGGAACAGTTGTCGTCGGTGATTTTTTTGAGGTAGGAAATAGGTTTAATCCTGTTTAACCCGCTCCCGCGGGAATCCCGGGATACAAAGTATCTTATGTGTTAATGCAGATTATAAGCTACCTGTGTGCAAAATTTCAGCCAAACCCGTCAAGCCGTTTTACCGTGAAGAAGTAACAAACTGACACAACTTCGCATTTATTTTATAAGTGTGAAGTGTGATGTGATTTATTAGCATTTCCTATTCCAAACTCGAATAAAACATATAAGTTATATATATTCGTAATCACTGTTAAACATTCTTTATTTTGATACCACACTCGATGTATTTCGAAAAAAAAAATTTTTTGGGATTACTTTTTGCCGCCAAAATCCTTTTTTTTTTTTTTTTTTTGATGGACCCAGTGTCACTCTCACGACTAAGACTAATCTATTGACAACACTCACATAAAAATACGACAAGCCGTTTAGGCTTTAGGGCGTGCCAAAGAAATATACATACATACATAATACATATATACATACATACATACACTCGAAAAACATAACCCTCCTTCTTACGCAGTCGGGTAAAAATAAAATATTTGGATATACCTATTATGTTGCATAATAAATGCAAGAGCAAACCTCATCATGACCACAAATTATAAAGTAATATGATCATGACTCAGGACAAAGCCGACAATTTACTAAATGAAGAACACAAGTCAAGAGATAGGTATACACAAAAATACGATTTATTATACTATCTGGGATTCATATTATAATTTAAATCCAGATAGGTAGTTTAAATGAGCACTAAATACAAGCCTCATCAACACGAAAATGATTAGACATGCATTCTGCATAACGGTAAACAAGTACCATTTTCTCTTTAACGACGTAATTTATCAAAATATGTATTTCATCCTACCTTCATCAATGCGAAGCGCTGATCATCATCGATCCCCACAACGGTGTTAGATACTGGAGCCATTTTCACTAACGAAAAATAATTATTCGATAAAAAGAATTATAAACTCGCCACCAGCAGCGTGCGACTGCGGCGAGCGGCAACGCGCGAATGACTCGCATCACATCACATCGCATGTAAATTTAAATTCACTAAGCTATACCTACTAGTGAAGTGACTAGCCTATCGACTTGTTGTAATTTTGCCGAAAGAATATCGATAAAGGCGTCTATCTAACAAAATTCCTTATTTGTATGTATATAAAGTATTTACTTATTTATAATAATATTAGTAGTAATAGAGTAGTAGACAACATAAAATCACACGTTATACTGCTTTATTTCACTTGCCCACACTCACACACTTTATGGAACACTTAATGAATTAAACACCACCATTTTTATAGCATTAATGTTCAAAATAACACAAGTTTAGGAAAATAAAACAAAGCAACAATACGTTACTAAGACGTTCCCGTCAAAACCTTAATGTTCCTATCTAGTACCATAATGGCAAAGAAAAAAACTTGAGATATTTTAGTTCATTCATCATAGTTTGTTGGTAGCCAAAAATATTTGTGATTACATTTGCTGTTACAATGTGGTGAAACTAATAAAAACATATAGCCTATAATAACAGACTTATAATATATTTTATCTTACAATGAATCATGTTTTTGAACAACTCTCTCAAATTCAACTTATAAACTGTTTTAGAACAAAAAAAGTCACACAAAATTTATTAGAAACTAAATATAATACAATAATCCAATGTTAGGCATTGGATTTACTAAACTATAAGATTTAATTTGAAGAAAAATTATTGTTTCATTACATTAATATATTATTTATTCTGTATAAAATATAGTTTTTAGAGCGCACACTCTGTTCTTCAGACTTCACTGACAGCCTTCAATTTATACACACATTACTATAGTGTGGTATTTAATTCATGATAGGGAATATCACTCCCCCTTTCTCTGGTTCCTCATCATGGACTTCCTTGTCAGATCCTTCAGGGTCAGAGTCATCCGAGTCTTCACTGACAAGTTCCCTGTACTTTCTGAGCTTGGTGGTATCTTTAGGAAGCTCACCCATCTTGATTCCAGTTCGAGAGAGCAACTTCTCTGCTGCATGCTGGGCTTCTATCTCTTTTATATGGAAGTTATATTCTTTCTGCAGTTTCAAAGATTCCTCTAATGACAACACTTTAGCAGGCCCATGGATACTTGGTGGTGGAGTGGCAGCTGTTACTTCCCAGTTTAAGTGCTTCTTTCTTATTATCTCCTTTTCTGGGTTCTGTGATCCTGATATTGTTGTTCTATAAGGCTTAAACTCTCCTGTTATTTTTGGTTTTACATTTGTTTCAGTTTTATCTACAATATATTTGATGTGGGGCAGTTCGCCTATTCTTAACAAATCTTCTGGCGTGACAAGAGGTTTTTGCGCTGGTAATACTTTCACTAGTTTTTCTTGTGATGTTGTTTTACTCAATATGTGTAAAACATCTTCGGGTTCACTATCGTCATCAGAGTCTAGGTATACTTGGACTTTCTTCTCGATTTTACCTTCCCATTCCACTTGTTGCACAGTTTGTTTGTTTAAATTCAACTGATCAAAAAGACGGCATGTCTGTTCTTCCACCTCTTTTGATTTTAGTTCTTTCACAATTTTAGCGTGGAATGCCTGTATTTTCGCGCCTTTATCGCTCAGTTTATTTACAAATGGCTTATTGTTCAACAGCTTCAGTTGTCGATCACGTAGTTCAAGAAGCTCAGGAACGGTTTTGGAAGTTATATCAGTAATTTTTCCATCAATTTCAGTTTTCGGAAGAGGTGGCAAAAAACCAGGGATCCTTTTGTTGTTAATTCTTTTCATAGTGTGGTAAACGGTCATAGTCTACGGCTTAGATTAAATATTCCCGTTATATTATAGTACTCTTTGGATTAAAATTTAATTTATTAAACGCAAAGCTGGTAGGTAATACAATTTGATAATGTTGAAAAAATAGGAACATTCTTCTTTTTGTATTGGACCCGCTTTAAAGCATTTGCCAGTGTCAAGTATTAGGATTTTTTCAAGTTTCTTGAATAAAACAAGTTGTAAATGTTCTAGTCACAATCTAAATCACGTATACAGTCATTTTATAAGTCGTGTCCTGCTTCAGTAAAGTGGTGGCGACTTTACTAGAAGCTTCTATGGAGTTTTGCCGACAACGAAAAATCACACGTTTTACTGCTTTATTTCACTTGCCCACACTCACGCACCTTAACGGACACTTAATGAATAAAACACCACCATTTTTATAGCATTAATGTTCAAAAAACACAAGTTTAAGAAAATAAAACAAAGCAACAACACGTTACTTAGACGTTCCCGCCAAAACTCAATAAATAGAGTCTTTGATAGATTTTTTGACTAGTTTTGATTTGAATTTTGAACTTGATGTTTCAAGTTTTTCTGACTTTGACATTAAGACAAAATGAGGAAAAAAAAAAGAACTCATAGTGTACACGCAAATGTGGAAGCATGATGCCAACATCAAAGAAAAAAAAAAAAAAAAACTACATCTTGTATCCGTGGCATGAATCTAGAATACACAATTGTGTGTATTCTAGATTCATGATCCTTGGTCTCTCACGCGTAATAGAACGCGTAGCGGGGTTTTTGGCGGGAACGTCTTAGTAACGCGTTGTTGCTTTGTTTTATTTTCCTATACTTGTGTTATTTTGCACATTAATGCTATAAAAATGGTGGTGTCTTATTCATTAAGTTTTCGATAAAGTGCGTGAGTGTGGGCAAGTGAAATAAAGTAGTAAAACGTGTGATTTTACGTTGTCGGCAAAACTCCATAGAAGCTTCTAGTAAAGTCGCCACCACTTTACTGAAGCAGGACTCGACTTATAAATTGACTGTATACGTGACTTAGATTGTGACTAGAATATTTACAACTTGTTTTATTCAAGAAACTTGAAAAAACCTAATACTTGACACTGGCAAATGCTTTACTAATACAAAGAAGAAGAAGAAGAACGCGTAGCGTTCTCTTAGTAGTCTGTGACTAGAACCCATCTAGAAGGCTAGAACCATAAATAGTTGTCTAATCGTTTGTAGTAATGTAATATCTGTATCATTTTTAACTATTGCCTCAAAAAAAAAACTTTTTAACTAACTGGCCTGTGGTGAATAGGGATGGGTTATACTTGCAAAATCTCATACCAGGGCTTCCAAGTGCGCACACATAAAAATACCAGCGCCAAAAACCTTGGGGCTCAAAACCCTTAAAGTATTTTTTTCGTTAAAGAAAATTGATTTGTATTTTAACTAAGATAAGGTGCACAATTGCGTAACAAGTTTTTCTACTAAAATACTTGCATAGGATATTGTTCATTCTGTACGTTATAATAAGAAGCATAATGGCATTCACGAAATTCAAAACGTTCCAAACGACACCAAACATGACTGAGCGAGCGCGATATATATTGCTTGCCTACTTCGTTCCGTGTATTTGACGATGACACCCGAGTGAAGCGCCAAAAACCAAGGTAAAAACCCTTGTAAGTATTTTTATCGTTAAAGAAAATTGATTTGTATTTGAGTAATAATAAGGTGCAAAATTGCGTAGCGAGTTTCTCAACTAAAATACTTCCATAGGAAATTGTTCATTGTAAATGTTACAATAAGAAGCATAATAGCATTCGCGAAATCCAGTAAAGTAAACACTTTTAAGACTTTTTCTCCTTGCAAGTATTTCGGGGCGGCATCTGGTCGGCATACTTGCAAGCAAATATCTGGTGTAAAAATCTGGTCGCGTAAATACGCACCATCCCTAGTGGTGAACCAGCCGTCAGCACAAGAGAGAAAAAAACAATCAAACTAATTCACAGGTTGCCTGCATGACAAATGGCAAATGTGAAAGCATGATGCCAACCTCAAGAGAAAAAAAAAAAGGTTTCCTGCATCAGTCATAAAAATAATGGATATTTTGTTAGGGTGTTCTTGTTTTACACAAATATGATGGAAGACGTTACGGTAATAGCAGCTTATGTGCAGACTCCGATAACTAGGACTTCTCTCTGTGTGTTGTTCTAAACAAATGAATACATAGGTCGTAGTGTTTCCATTATTATTTTATTTTGTGTATAAATGATTTGTCGGTTTTAGGTGCCACTGCACCTGGAGCCAATGCAGTCGAATGAAGTCTTAGAAAAAAGGCTATGGATCGGTAACCTGGACACCAGGGTTAATGAGTATGTAATTTAGTCTTTATATTTCTATTTTCTATTCAAATTATCATATATTTTGTGTGAAAAATTACTTTCAGTAATTTTTAAAATATGCTATAACTTTGTAACCTTACGAAAGTTGCACCTTATACTGTTTTTTATTACCGGTATCAATTACTGAAAATGGTCCGCGTGTATGGAAACATCGAGAAGTTCGACATGTTGTTCCACCGCAGCGGGCCTAACGCGGGACAGCCGCGGGGCTTCGCATTCGTCACCTACAAGCTGAGGCAGGATGCTGTTAAAGCCATGACTTCATTGAACGGACAACTCTTGGGCTCTAAGAAGATCTGCGTCAAGTTTGCCAAGAACTCTGTAAGATTTATTGTTATAGTAACAATATTGTTTACATTGATGCTGTTAATACTAAATTACATTTACCTGAAAAACCTTGCCTTCCTTCTAGGGAAGTCAGTATAAATATAGCATTGGACAAATGTTAAGTTGTGGGTTTGAAATTTATGTCTTATTTGTGAACATTGTCAAAGAAACTGAAATGATCATAACTCCCTGCATACCTACTGACTTCCATTGCTAACTCTAAAGTAGTTTTTCTATAACTTAAATTTAATTATTATCAGAATTCCTCAAATAATTGCAAATAAAATTTCTTGAAACATACCATACATAAAATACTATTAGTTAATTATATATTTATGTTATGATGTAGGATTATTTTTTATATTTTCATGTCATTTTAGCTTATTGATAATGCACCTCATTGCCTACTTTTACCCAGAAACTGCTTAAATTAGTAAAATTAGATTTCTAGGTTAATATAAGTAACGCAAGGTCTTATTGGTAAACCAATAGACATTTTAATACAAAGAATAGTTTTAGATTGCCGCAAACATTATGATCACTTATAATAGTTACCTGACCTGGCCTGGCTACAAGGACAAGAAAACTGTTACAAATTTGAATTTCCCCTCCACACATGACACCCCTTCTTAAATCCTTTTCAGAACAAGTATGTCTATTAAGAGAAAAATAAAATACCTGACTGTAGAAAAGCAGTTTAACTTACGATTTCTTTATGATAGATACACTATTGACTGTATGTTCTTTGTGAGAAAGTATGCATTAAATCGCTGTAAAAGATTATAAATGAGCATTCTTTAGAATTATACTTAGCGGCAAATAACTTGAACAACGTTTTATCATGCCCTCTCTTTTGTTTTCGTCGAAAATAATAGAGAGGGCATGATAAAACTTTGTTAAACTTGTTTATTACAAAACAGTTTATTGGACATACACACACACACCTTGCACATCAAAATCGATCAAGCCGTTCAGGCTATAAGTAATCATACAGAAACATACATACACTTGAAAAACATAATCATCTAATACATAGTTGGGTAAAAACACTAAATTAAATCAGTTCATTCATTTGGTAGCTTCAATGTCATAGACAATGATGTTTATCTATATGTTAAACTAACACTTCTGTTTATGTCAAGGGTAAAAGTAAAATATTGTGTTTGTCTATAAACACATAACAATTTTACTATCTCTTACAGGAATGCCATGAAAAACCGAAACCGGAGCTAGGCATACCAGTCTTAGCTGGTGCAAAGCCTGAAATGAAACTCAGCAAGAAAACAGCTATTCAATCAATTGAGGCGAAGCTGAAGATGATGGAGAACATAAAGGCAGGGGACAACTTTGTGATCAACAAGTTGGCAGCGAACGAAACTCCAATCATTACTCAGTATCAAACTAAACAACATCAACCTCCAAATAAAACCGTCAGCTCGTTTAGACGGAGACATCCGTATCATAAAAAGAGATGTTAGTGAAATGTTTAGAAAATTATTGTAATTTATTAATTCTATAGTACTTCTAGCGAAACCCTCACTACTATTTATTATGTATTAAGAAAAGTTGTAGTAGTGAAAAGATTACACAAATTATAAAAATAATTTAGCATACAATTTTTGAAAAGCAGTTAATATAACTAAATAAATGCAAATTGTGACTGATAAAATATTAATGTTTCTTGACTGCTTTCAAACAGAACTGCAATGAGCTTAACCCCTCTCAGTACTTTTAACTAAACTGAATATCCCCATGACGACTAGCCACATTATAATCTCATACAGATAGCAGGAAGATGCTATTTGTAGGCTGCATAAATCCAAGGTGTAAATTGTCTTTATCTATGGGATAGCCCTACCAGTGCAGGAGGCAGTATCTTCTTCAATCTCTATAGAAATAACATTTTTTTCTCTTTTTATTTAACAATGGCTGACAAACAAATCCTATACAAATATGTTTTCTGATTTTAAATCCACATAACCCTTCATACAAACTTTTGTTACATACAGTAAAGTTGTCTCCAATATATTGTTCATCTTTCTAACGTTTTTTTTGATGTATGAATGTTTTTATAATATTTCCTGTAGCTTGATAAATTTTTATTTAATGTTTGAGCTCGATTGATAATAATTTGACATGTTAAAATCAATTGATCACTACCACAACTTTTATACTCTGTTCTGTGATTTTCATCTCTGCCAAAGCTTTCATTAATTGTTGTTAATGATGCAAGCCTGGTGATTATCATAAGCAATAATAATATTAGGTATTATTTTCAAACTTTGGTATTGTCTGTTGTAAGCTTTTTTCAGTATGAATTGATCAGTATTTATAAGAACAGTTAGGTTTAGTTTATAAGTTTTAAGACTTGCCATGTGTGTTCACTAACATCATGTTTAATGTTAGACTTTAGTTCATAGCTTTCGGTAAAATTAAAACATATTTATATAGATTTTAAGAGCTGTGAAGTATTTGCAAAAGTCTCCGACATAGCACAGCAGATTAGTAAGTGGTAGTGGGCAGGGCGCATAGCACGTAGAACTGACAGCCGATGGGGCCGAAAAGTTCTCCAATGGAGACCACGAACCGGCAAGCACAGCGAAGGAAGACCAGCCACAAGGTGCACAGAAGATATCATACAAGTGGCAGGAAGATGCAGGCCGCTTCCAACCGGTCTTTTTGCAAATCTATGGGGGAGGCTTATGTCCAGCAGTGGATTGTGGCTGAGATGATGATGATGATGAAGTATTTGTATATACAACTGGAGAAAATGATAATGTTCAGAACTAGTACTTAATTTTTTTTCATTTAAATGTTCACATGTTGTATGGAAAAATCATCACTGCTCTATTGAAAATGTGCTATTCATGAATCTTTTTAAAAGAATACATATAAACTTTTTTGTAGTTTCAAAGGTTTGTAGGCTAACATTGAATTCTATAAATATAAACCCTAGAAAAAAAAATATGAATTTAAAATTTTAGAATTTTAAAATTTAGTGTTGGAGCTAAATCCTGATTCTCATAGAATATAGTGCCTGTGTAAATGATAATGTCTAGGGTGTTACAGATGTTGAAGCTGATGTGTTCTGTGAATTGTGAATAAATGTTCTTAATGATATTATATGTTTTAATAAAACCAAAATACGGATATAAATACACTTTATTTCAGTACAAACTAAAATATTTTATTACTTTAAATAAATTCTTATATAAGTAAGTTTGTATAGATTGAGTGGCCAGGCCTATTGTCAGATTTATTAAGCCGCCGAAAGGCCTCTGACTTGGCTTGACGATTGCTAAATAACCGGGACCTACAATTTAACGTGTCATCCGACCCACGGTAAAGCTCAGAAAGAAATGCCACTCACGGTCACCCATCCGACGACTGACCGGTCCGTCCGTTATATTAAATTCTTATATGACAACTGTGTTTAACAAAAAATTGGCTATCTTGTTCCATTTTACTAAGTATAACCATTATTCTACTAATTGAATTTAACTGTTTTCATTTAGTTATAAAAAAATAATTATTATTATCAGATTTAATAGAAATTTCTCTCTTCGAACGAACTATCTGAAGATCTTCCAAACAAAAAAATAACAAGAATTTAGGCATATATGTATACTATATGTACACATGGGTTATGCTAAGTATTTTTTAGGTATTTATGCTTTTATAATAGTATTTTTGGGATTGATTTCGTTATATTTTCAAAAGTCTAAAGTTTTGTACTACTACTATTTTTTATAGAAAATAAAAGAGACCTTTTATTTTATACCCATGTAAGCGAGGTTTTGTTATTTTATATACAAAATGGGAATAGCTAGTCGAAAGTACCATGTGAATCTTGCGCTCACACAGTGCAATGCAATGAATAATTTTTCAGTTTTCTAGCGGGGAAGCTAGAAAACTGAAAAATTATTCATTGCATTTAAAACGACTTCAAACATAAAACTTTTGGAAATCAGTTTCTTAAAATAGTTAAAAAATTTAAACAAATATTCAAAAAATACTTTACATACCCCATTATAACAGATGATGAAAAATTAAAGATATTTAAGGGGATTGAGGGCTACCGCGTTTGAATTGCCACTAGAGGCGCTCTGGTGTAGTATGAGGTGAAATCACGTGAAATTACTTGCAGAAAGAAAAATAAAATTTCTCGGTTTTCGTAAAAAAAAGATACAGCCGAATATGTCGTAAAAATCGCACAAGGTAATCAAAACCTATGGGGGTACTTCCCGTTGATCTAGGACTATGAGGATCAATTTGGCAAGAAGCATTGTGTTAGAGTACACATATAGGTAAAAATCCGAAAACTGGACATTTTTAATTTAATCACAAAAAAATAGGGTCATGCAAGGAATGAAGGTCCAAATTTAAAAGTGAATTAACCATATGTGGGGTGTCATATGAAAGAGCTTCATTAGCAAAAGCTAAAACAGGTTTTAAATATTTTACAATGCATGTTTTTCGGATTACCCTCGAGCTCAGAAACGGTGGCTCGTAGGAAAAAAAGTATTAATACATTTTTTATAGATAATTTTGTGGTCAAAATTTTTTGTCTGAGGTACTTTTATGACAAAACTTACCGTTTTGCTGAAAATCGCAAAAAACTTTTTTTTTACCTTTGACATTGAATAAAAAAAAATCCATACACGGGAATGGGGAACTTACATTTTTTATATATAATCATGTTTTGAACAATTTTACTGATTTTCAGCTTGTTGGGAATTTATGCAACTTCGAATGTCTAAATTGACCGGACTATGTCGGCCGTTATTTAAATGTTTTAAATCAATGGTGATGAAATATAGTCCTTGTTCTTCACCAGAGTTGGCTGTCTACACCAAATATAATTTTGACTCGTTCAGCTGTTTAGGCGTGACAATATAATACTAGATTAGGATAGTCGGTTATAAATAAAAATCTAAGGACGGTAGACAGTGCGTCTGAACAAGAGAATCATTCGGTTTCGGAGGCGTATAGTTTTAAAGGAAACTGATATCGGAGTTCATTAAAGAGCTATTTCGAGAGAGATCCTCCCACTGCACACCTCTCAAGCAGAAACCACAAGTTCTGAAAGACAGAGCATTACTGGACGAGGACGAGTGTACAGTGATCTAAAGTCGAGTCCATACTGTGCGAGTCGACACGTTTCGTGATGTCAAAATCCAGTTTTATAAAAGTACCGTTTATGCCTTCCACCGCGCGCGATGCGTCTCAGTCCTCACTCAATTTATCAGTTTGCTGAATGGATCCCACTACGAACGTAAATTTAACGTAATTCACCTCTTCGGCAACACTTACGGACTAATATAGCGAGCGAAGTATGCACTATCGACTTAATGTACTCGTAACAAAAATACATGACGAGGAATCCTCTGTAGAGGTGTGAAGTGTTCAGTTTTTAGATCTATTGCAAATTATTGCAAGAGAAAAACATTTAGTGTGTGGTGACGTGCCTCAGTCAAGTGTGTACCGGCCAGCGGCGCGCTAGACGTGAGGTGGCATGGCGTATATCTTTATTTACATGAGCATCCTGATGAATAAATTACAAACATGAATATATATTTAGCAGTCCATCTTAATAAATATATATAATTTCAGTTGAAAAGGTCGGTATGTTCGCTGCTTCTGAACCCGGGCGATATGCAGTTGGAGAGCGAGCCTGCGTGCCGCTGGATGGGGCTCGCTTGCATCAGGAAGTCGTCGTCCTCGGCCTCCAGTTTCTTCTTCATGCCGGAGTATTGGGTTTCGTCGTCGCCGGCTCCGGGCCAGTCTTTGTACTCTATGCATAAGGGCCAGATTGTCTTGCCCGATCTGAAACAAACAAGCAACTGTGTTAAACTGAAGACTATCGTCTATATTGAAAATAGCATCACTGAGAAGATTACACGGTGACGGTCAGGGAACAGCTTCAGAGTAGCGTCACTGAGGAGATTGCACGGGTAACGGCCAGGGAACAGGTGCAGAGCAACATCACTGAGGAGATTGCACGGGTGACAGCCAGGGAACAGGTTCAGAGTAGCGTCACTGAAGAGATGCAAGGGTAACTGCCAGGGAACGGGTTCAGAACAACATCACTGAGGAGATTGCACGGGTGACAGCCAGAGAACAGGTTCAGAGTAGCGTCACTAAAGAGATGCAAGGGTAACTGCCAGGGAACAGGTTCAGAGTAACATCACTGAGGAGATTGCACGGGTGACAGTCAGGGAACAGGTTCAGAGTAGCGTCAGTGAAGAGATGCAAGGGTAACTGCCAGGGAACAGGTTCAGAGTTGCGTCACTGAAGAGATGCAAAGGTAACTGCCAGGGAACAGGTTCAGAGTTGCGTCACTGAAGAGATGCAAGGGTAACTGCCAGGGAACAGGTTCAGAGTTGGGTCACAGGAAGAGAAGCAAGGGTAGAAGAGATGCAAGGGTAACGGCTAGAAAACAGGATCGGAGTAGCATCACTGAGGTGACGAGTTAAGTAGCATGAGGTAGGGGCAGGCACCTGGGCAGCGTGTAGGGGTCATAGGGGAACCACTCCATGTACTGGACGGCGTGGTGCAGCGTGTGCCGCTGGTTGCGCTCGATGACGGCCTCGCAGTAGGCCACCTGGTGCGCGCGCGTCACCGATGAGAAGGCGCGAGTGACAGCGGGAGCACACGACCGCAGCGGGTTCAGGCTGCACGTCACCAGGCGCGGCAGGTTTAGAGACTCCACGAAATTAACACCTGAAATAATAACCAACATCAACCTGTGCCTATTACACCTGCTATTATATAAGAACATTTCACGTTCCCAGAGATCCATCGAATGTTTTTGGCACTTAACTCAAAAAGGCAGGTTTTATAAGTTTAAAAAAAAAACTCTTCGCGGGTATACTGTAAAAATCAATTATGCGACTTGAGGGTAATTGCCTATTGGTGTTTATATCGGCGATGGGCTGACCTCCTGTCACTTCAGGCCGACATTACATCCTACTCTCTTATACACTCTCCCTTCTTTTCTAACCCTTTATTCACGGTCAAATGTGGCGTCAATCGGGTTTGCTGGTCTTGTGATGCTCAGCCTACTCTGTAAGTGAAAACAGGCGTGATATTATGAATGTATGTGAGAGTTACAGTGAAGCGACTTACTCTCCCTGTTCGCGAACAGGTGGTGGTGTTTGAAGGCGACGAGGTAGAAGAGTGCGTGGCACATGGCGTGGAAGGCACCGTGCGCCAGCAGGTTGTCTCCGGCGGCGGTGGACTCCTGCGAGGCGCTCACGTACGCGTGACACCACTCCGCCATGCTGCGTAGGTACTGCACCAGCCGCGTGTTGGGGATGCGCACGCAGCGCGCCAGCAGACCTGCGCACCACATTATATTATATACCTATATCGGCATCGATGATGAATCGAGTCATCGATACAGCGAACTATTGTGATATTGGAAATACGAGCGCCACGTGCAGGCATTCGATAGGCCGGTGACGGAAGCCGAGGGGGTTCGTTGCTGGCATTCCACTTGGGCGATCGATACAGACCTATTGTGCCAATATATTTAAGATAGTGAGTCGGATTTCAGATTCAGCATTGAAACCCTTTTTGAATAGCGAAGTAGTGGCAACCAACATTACCCGCGTTACGTCCACTGTAAATTGTGACCCAAAATAATGAAAGTAACTGACATAAGTCAGCACCGATCATAAATAGACATCGAAGTAATTATGCGATGGATCGGAACGTAATAATGGGACGTAATAGGGCGACTCTATGTTTGCAAAGATCGCGGAAACTAGAGTCCGCGCCACTGAAGCCTGATGGTAAAATTTTGGAACTAAACGTCATTGTTTTAACAGAATACTTAAACAGGGTAGAATGCGATGGAAGTGCCGCGACTATAAATAAGAGTTGAGTGGTGGCGCGGACTAAGGTGCGTTTCGTATCGTGTTGTACAATGTATAGACACAGCCTCTACAGCGATATACAGATGTGTTGTTACCGGCCAAGTGCGCGGCGGCGGTGCGCCTGGCGGCCAGCGCGCCAGGGCCCGCGTCCTGCAGCCCGGCCGCCGCCGTCCACAGGCGGTGCAGCACGCGGTCCGCGCACTGCTGGCTGATGGATATCGTGTACACCAGCAAGAACTGCACGTGTCTGCAATCACATCACACTAATAGTTAGGAGACAATCGGGAATATGTGTACATAAAGTCGAATCGATCTCGAAATGGCGGCGTTGTCCTCTCCGCCGGGTGCAATGCGTCACTGTCCTCACTCTCACTCATCATAACGAATTCTATGATTTTTGAATTGGTTTCCACAATGGGAGCAAGTTTAAAGATGTTTATGGTAAAAACAATTGTCAGGTTTAGCAAGGTAAGGCACTTATAATAACTATGAATGTAGTCTTCAAAAAAACTAAAATCCATCATGATCAAATTGTTAAGGTATTTGTTCCAGTCTATTTTTCAAAATCTATTTTTGTTGGTATGATAAGAATGTAACAACTGATAAAGAAGCGGAACCTTGACATAGACCTGGGAGTTTATTTTGATAAAACTCTTATCTTAATAAATATAGATTAAAAATTGCAAGCAATTAATTTGTCTTGAACGTTTGACAAGGCTTCCTATTCCTACCCTAGTACTACGAGAAAATGCTCATGGCAGGCTATCACCAGTTAATAAAAAGGCATGGCTGATACCAAAACCTTCAAAATCTTTGTCATTTATATATACAAGTATAGGTTTAGAAAACTTAAAAAACCCGGCTGATCCAATTTTGATGAAACATACCTAACACTCGACAAAATCTTCTTTCAAAGAAAAAACTAAAATCAGTGTATCCGTTTGAGAGCTACAATGGCAAAAACAGACACAGATACTCGTATACACGTCAATCTTATAGCATCCGTCTTTTTGAGTTGGGGGTGAAAAATAACCATATAATATATATTCACTTAACCTGTTCCACAGTGTGACAGGATAAGTGTGGATCTTCTTAAACCACCATCGCTTAATATCACGTAAGCTGTGCTGTGCTCTAATAATAGCCTGGCAAATATTTAAAAACATCTCCCTGAAATCAAGTAAATCTTACAATTTGCATGCGTAGTCAATAAATAACTTCTAAATCAACGAGCTCCATCCTCAGCCACACACACCATCTCTTAATAATAGGCAAATTAGGTCATTTCTGGATCTGTGTAAACTCTGCAAGGAGTGGCAGATGTGGATCATATCACTTACCTGATTCCATATGTAGGTAGTATAAGCCTTTCGAAAACAGTGCACATGATATTTAGAATCGGGTCCCGTTCGTCTTCCAACCACATGAGGACCTCCAGCATGCTGTAGTCGAGGGCGTCAGCTATCTCGTCGTTCTCTTCCTCGTCCATCTCGAACTGTGTGTCGTTGGCTTGCTTATTCTTCTGTTGTTCTACTATGTTTACGTCCATTATAATCATTCTGGAATTAAGATAAAACAAGATTAAACTCGTAAAAATCATTCACTTCCCAGAATAGAATGTCATATTACAAAGTTTTGATCTTAGCTTAGCTAGCTAATCTAGTAATAACAGTGTTAATTCAATTCATATCTAAATCCAAAACATTTACATCTAACTTCTATAAAAGTAAAAATAGTTCTGTTTTTTTGTTATTTTATCATAGTTAATCGGCTCAACAAATCATGATGAAATTTGGTCTTTTTTAAATAGGTCTAGTATAAGCTGAAATCCTTAAGATATAGGCTACATTTTATTGTTATTAAAATTGAGATGCGAGGTTTGACTGTATCTTAAAAGTGTTGTCGCAAGACAAAACCATAATCATAGAGATATTTAGCAAACCTATTTCTGTATATATAGATATATAAAAAATCTTATTGAAATGAAACAAATTTTAACAGATTTATCGCATATATATTACTTAATTTTATTAGATATTATCTTACCTATTAATGATGGTCATCATGATCTGTTCCCGCAAGGGGGGAAGGTATCTGCTCATCCAAATGAGGTTATGTATGTATGTCCGGTTCACATAGCTCCCGGACTTGTAATATGGAAATTGATCTACTATTGTTTTCATTAATAGGTCGCCGGTCCTGGAAATATAATAAAAAGGCATTTAAAATTATTTGAGATTGGTAGATATTTTTCTGCCACACAAATTTTTAGCCTCCAGCATTATTAAAACTGAACTGATCATACAAAAATTTCATTTTTGTACAACATCTCACTACAGCAGGAAATTTAATTCCAAACAGTTATTTATTCTCATGGCTAGGGTACTTGCAAACATTGGGATTATGTAACTATTGTAAATGATCCCAATATGACAATATTCATGACAATCTATGATTTATTTCTTTTTAGTGGCTTTTAGTTTCCTAGTTTTCCAATGTTCTAGGCAATTTCTCATATTGAGATGCAAGATTTAAAAATTGGACATATCAGTGCGCTGTTTTTAAGTCACCAACAAACAGCATTTTCTTTTTGATAAAATAATCAATTAAGGATGGGTAGACTAGACAAGTCAACTGCAGCTTCAGCACAATAGATCTGTAAGGGTTACAGTGACTCGCTGGGGCTGATTTAGTACTAGGCCCTATTAGTGCATACTATACTTATTATTAACACTTTTCACTTATTTTATTGTACTTAAGTGCTAATTCTGCTGTAACGACCATAAACATTTGTGACCACAGACTTTTTCATGTGACATAACGAATACATGGTTGAATACTAGCCAGTGTATGTTGATAAAATATATATTGTATTGTATTATTTTCAATGAGCCTTTTCACTGTAAAATCTCTGAAGAGACCAGATTTGGTCACTGTAATCATGCAGTTTGCAGAATGCTCACTGTGTAACATATTACGATGTTTAAAATGTTCCAGTTTAGGCCACATCTCTGCACTTATTACACATAAACAGTGCACATACACATGTATGTATTCAAACAGGCTATACATTAATTAATGTACACCAGAAAAATAGTATGTAATTGATATACCTAAAGAAATATTGATAACCACATCTCAAGCTTGAGGAGATCATGCCTGTTTTAGCACATCCTTGTCTATATATACTCATGACCACATTTATATTGGTCATAACAATACTTACATAATATTTCATAAACTAAGTACTTTTCAGTAACTGCCAGTTTATTAAGATATCTTGAACAGATATGTACTTTAAAGACACAGAATTAGCTGGTAGGTAAATCCTCGTTACCATGCTTTTGTAGAATTGCCATTGTAGGTCTTTTCTGATTCCCAGTTTTAAACCGACAGATCTTGTATCAGCCCAAGAAGTTCTGTCTTTCCAATTTTGATAAATCTGTGTTTAGATTCAGCTGTTGTAGGAAACCGTTCCAAATATTTTGGAATGATTAATGCTACCACCTCATCCTCCTAGAATTGAGAGGAGTGATAAAGGTCTTCATGACCAAATATATTGTCAACAAACTTAAAATTGTTTGTCACTTTTGTTGGTCACATGTGAAATATCTAGCGGATTATATTGCAAAAGGGCCAGTATGTGATTGATATGTGATGCAACAAACATGTTAATTCATACAATGTATAGCACAGTTTTGGGAGCAAATATCAACATTGGTTTAACAGTGCTAATGGTAACTATTAAACAAATAGCACTGGTATAGGACAGCGTTTAATTGTAACATCAAGCAGTATTGGAATCCTGTTCTGTTATTTACTCCATTCTCACTTTGTCAGAGAAGGTGTACCAGCCATCCATTCTTCCTCTTTCTGTTCTTTTGTTATTAAGAAACTGTGGCTAGGCTGGCAGTAAATGTCACACTACATAACATAATATGTAATATACATATCACACTTAACTACATAATATGTATTTATTGCCTCTGAACTAACAGTATCAGCACTCAGCAAGCACAGTGACAGTGGCTTACCTAAGGCATTGGATTGGAACTTGGTTCCAATTCCTTCAGTCATTCTGAGCTGAAATAAATCATCATATTTAAAATATCTCATGAAATAGGAATCATTAAAACTGTTATACCCATTTATGTACCTAAATTATGGGCTATGTGAGATAGTTGATTACTTACATGGGCATTGTGGCTACAATTTGTGCAATTATAGTGTGGACATTAGACCACCTGGTGACTAGTTCTGCATCTGGACTTCCTTCCCAGTGAGTGCCTTCCACTGCAAAAGATGTTTATAATGCATTAGTATGGAAAGTAGACAAACATTTATTTTTCATCATATTTATATTTATGTAGGGTCAATGTGCTAGTTCTCGTCCAGTTAGTGGAGTTGTCAAGTTCGGAAAACAATATAAAATATTTAGAGTATGCAATTTGTATAAGAAATTATTGCAATATACTCGTCATATACTCTATTTTGATAAAATGTATTTATTGTGGTTGTAAGTTTACTGTTTTTTTTAATAATTCATAAAATGCTCAAAATTGCTGTTTTGCTAGTTAAGTCCACAAAATTCAGTTTTTGTCCACCTATTAGCTAGTTTTCGACCACTCACTTGGAAACTTTGGAATTCGATAGAAAAATATATACTTAGGTGCACAATGCACAATACACCCCTAGCGGGACGTCAGTGCAGGACCCATCGCCCCCACCTCGAATAAGAATAAGAATATACTTAGGTACATTTAAAGAAAGTCAGTGATTAACATTTATAATCTTACATTTTAAACATCTGTAATTATTGAAACATCTCTAATACCTTCAATCTTTAACATAATTTTTTTACTGAAACTATAAAATTTAGGAAAATGAGATCGTATTTTACTTAATGTACACTATATTTTTACTTTAATTATGAGTGTATCTATTACAGTAATTAGTTCTTTTATATTATAGTCATATAAAAAAAAATATGATCTTATTTTCCTTAATATCCTTAATATACACTATACCTAGTCTTGCCATAAATATTGTCACAAAGAAAAAAAAATTTTTTTTATTGCAAATAATATTTATTACTTTTACAGTGTGTTAGTTTAATACATAAATATAAAACAATTTAAAATATAAAAGCTTATTCGAAGTGGTCTCCATTGGCTGCAATAGTCCTTTAAACGTTGAGGCCAGTTATCAATAGAAGCACGCACTCTTTCCATGGGAAAATTCTTCACTGCCAATCGTATGGATTGTTTTAGGGACTCCTGACGATCATGGATAGGGATCATGGCGTTTAGAGCAAGCCATACTCTCTAAAACTGACCATAAATCATAATCCAGCGGATTAAGATCAGGACTAGACGACGGCCAGTCTTCAGCTCTGATGAAGTCCGTAACGTTCACTTCCAACCAAGACTGCGTGGACCGAGCTTTATGACCTGGCGCCGAGTCTTGTTGGAAGGACCATTAATACTTGGTTATTGAACATGGTGTTGTTAAGGGGCTTAACTACCTTCTCAAGAATGGTATTTTGATACACTTGTGCCGATGTTTTGATACCTTTTTCACAAAAATATGGCTCAGTCACTCCTTCATAGCTAACACCCCACCAAACCATCACTGAAGTCGGATAATGCCCACGTTGCACTCTGTCGACTAATTGGGAAGCTTCCTTAGAGCTTTGAGCATAAATACGGTCATTTTGTTTGTTAAAATGTACTCAATTGTAAAGATTTTCTCATCCGTAAACAAATTTTTTCTGTTACCTCCCTTTGCGTACCGCTTCAGTAGTTGTTTCGATTTTACCACCCTATTCTTTTTTAAATTATCAGTTAAAAATAACCAGTGCGTCTCTTATAGGCTGCAAGTCCTAAGTCATCTTTTAAAATACGCGACATGGTTCTGGGTGCTATCTTCATCTCCCGAGATAAAATCTTTTGCTTTCGGACAGGATTTCTTCGAATTCTTTCCCTTACTGCTTTGACCACCTTTTTCGTACGAACACTACGTGGACGGCCAGATCTTTTTCTGTCACAAACAGAGGAGGTCTCATTGTACCTATTAATAGCCCGGTACACAAACATTTGACTAATACCAAGCGTATGGAGAGTTTTAAAAATTGCATTTGGCTCCATACCAACTTTGTGTAATGCAATCACAGCGATTCGGTTCTCTTTATCACCCCACTCCATTTTAATATCGCAAAATATTGTACAATGTATTGGCGCCAAAATTAGAAAACTCAATGAACAATCGTATAAAAATGACAGATTCCAAATTCAAATGTAATATCTTTCTTATTTTTAACTTTAACAGTATTTATGGCCAGACTAAGTATTCATAGATTAATACTTTTATAGTATCACTGGGTAACACTGATTCTTCTGTAACATTGACTCTGTCTTTATTTATTACCTTCTGCAAAGCAAAAACAATTTCATATTAGTATATTTCAAATTTTCATGAAATTTCTGCTAAAAACCAAACACCGGTCGTAAACTGACATGTACCCCTAAGCATTTTTAGTTTCCGACCGCATGATTTTCTAATGCGTATTTTATTACGTAATTAAAAAAAAGTGGACGAGAACTGGTAATTAAATAGTATCCGCACATAAGGTTCAAATTTCTAAATTTCATTTACTTGATTTTCACACATTATTAAATAGCGAAAACAACCTTATTGGACGGAGCCAAGCTAGTCTCCGACCACGCGGTCGGAAACTAAATGTTCTAAGAAAATGGTATTTCAGTTCTTGACCACTTAATTTTGTTTCTTTAATAGTGACATTCAAAATAAAAACGATGTTTCCCACATTCTATAGATCATAAACAAGGTCTACAAACAGTAAAAAAACCCAAAATATTAAAAAATCAATAAAATACTTACTGTGAAAGTTGCGGTGTGCCACTATTTGTTTTGTAATATTCACGTATCCACACTGGGTCGATGGTATCGACCCAGTGTTGGTTTTGACCGCCAACTGTTGGTTTTTTTATTGATTTTGAGTTACACATACACATTAGGCTTTGTGTGCTTGTGTGTATATGTTGTTGTCTTCAGTCTTGCAAAGAATTTTTTTTATTTTGTTTTAAGATTGTCAGTATTGCGATTTTTTTACGATTTGTAAGAACGATCCGTCCGATGGACGAGATCTGTCTGTGGTCGGCGAACTGGCACATTGACCCTATATCCATTGTTAATATTAATACACACATTATCTCTACTGATAACTGAATAAAACAGTAGAAATATAATTTCTACTTTCCACACAAAAATATAAATTGTTTTTAGGATTGATTCTTAAAAAAACAAGGTTTTTTAAGTTTAAAGAAGTAATACTTGTAGTAAGACTAGTAAGTACTTTTCTTACTAATTTATTCATATATATAACACACATTTTTTTCTATTAAACCATATCCAGAATCCATAATATAGAAGAATTTTATGATTTGTGCAAAATTCATTTTAGTTAAAGATACACAGATTTGTTTACATGCCATTATGCAATAATGGTACTTAAAAAATATTGTGCAATAAAAGTTATGCATAGTAAGTATTTCACAACAAAACACAATGGTAACTTTTGGTGTAAAAATCCCATAATTATAATTGCTTGAATGAGTTCTTTAAACACAGTTTGAACGTAACATAGTTGTATTTGAATAATCATAAAATAAATGTGAAGTTTTATACAAAACCATGATCACTACAAGATTGATTGATAAATTATAAGTTTATGTTTGACTGCCTACTCACCCAGAGAAGGCAGTCAAACATAAACTTATCGATGAATGAAAAAAATATTACCTTTAAATGCTTTGACTAAGCACACCAGTACAGAAGAGCAGTGGTAGCTGTTTGCAGTCACTAAGTTTATCAGAAATCTGCCATAAAGTTGTACCAGTTCCTCACTCCGACTCATCCAGTCAAGGTCACAAACAGCATCAACAAATGTCTTTACATTTTTACATAACAGCACCACACAGTTGAGGCAGTCCTCAATTACGTTTCTAAAGTTATCATCATTCAGAGAATAGTTTCGTAACACTTTTACAAGTTCAAAATATGGACCATTAATCCCACTCTGCACGTTGTTGACAATCACAGTTTCTACTTGCTTGGGAGAGATTTTTAGCTTGATACGAGCGAGTTGCTGCTGTCTCTCTATAGTCTTCTGCATCAAAGTCACAGCCACATTTTTATGAGCAGTAAGTGCCATTTTTATTTTTTGAGATCTGACGATATTGACTTGAGATACTCGATGACTTCTGGTTGTCGAAGTAATTGGGCCTTTTTGTAGTTGAGAACTTGTCGTAGTATGTTGCAGGTGTCTTCGAGCTCTTGGAAGCTTTGCGGTGTCTGCTCGAAGCTCGTGCTTGGCTTGTTATAACTGAGGCTCGCCTCGGCGGCCTCAGAGCTTCTTTTATCTTTCAAATAAGTCTGCAATCTTTCGAGAACAACTTTATTATCTCCTTCTTTCTTTTCAGGACTATAACCTTCTTTGGACATAGCTTCGAGTAACACTTACACCGTTTCCATGGTCTGAATAAGTCAAACCGAAATCCGAATTAAACAGGCAATACAATGACAAGCCAGGCACTTCTCCTAGTACTATAATACGTGTATAGACCAATGTTAAACAAAGAAAATAAGTATTCTATTATGAACTTTTAAGGAAAACACGTGCACTTCATTCGTGGCGAATATTGGCGATTGCGCGGAACGGAATTCCTTTTGATTTTGACAGATGTGGAGCATTTCTTCTTCTTCTTCTTTTTGTCCCTCACGGGGTTTGGACTCGCACGATTTGTGCAGTTGCCATTTTCAAGTTTCGTTTTAGTTTAAAGTTAGGGAAACGAGACACGCGAAAATTTTATTATTAGGATAAGATAGGATCAGGAGAGTTAGGTAATATAGGAAAAGAAAAAAATACAATATATTTTAGAGAATATAATATAGATGTTTAAAAGGATTTACAGTATAATATGAAGATTATATTTTTACGTTAGAGGTTCGAGATGTTAGATTTAAGATAGTTGTGGAGCATTTGTGGAGCTATGACTTGGATGTGACGTAAATCAGCTGTCAATGCCACACTGTCTTCTTCTTTTTTGTATTGGACCCGCATTAAAGCATTTGACAGTGTCAAGTATTAGGATTTTTTCAAGTTTCTTGAATAAAACAAGTTGTAAACGTTCTAGTCACAATCTAAGTCACGTTTACAGTCAATTTATGAGTCGAGTCCTGCTTCAGTAAAGTAGTGGCGACTTTACTAGAATCTTTCTATGAACTAGAATAGAACTATGAATAGAACTTTCTATGGAGTTTTGCCAACAACGTAAGATCACACGTTTTACTGCTTTATTTCACTTGCCCACACTCACACACTTTATTAAACACCACCATTTTTATAGCATTAATGTTCAAAATAACACAAGTTTATGAAAATATAACAAAGCAACAAACAACACGTTACTAAGACGTTCCCGCCAAAACTGTGGCACACTGTCATTGTCATTCACTGTCATACTGCCAATCATAGGCCGGCTCCACACGTTGGCCCCAATATAGGCCCCAACGCTACTCGTCCAACGTGTGGATCTAGAAAATGGCATTGGTCCCAACGTTGGGGCGAGCGTTGGTAGTTGGCCGGCTCGTGTCGGTTTCATCAAAGGAATCTGCGCCAACGCTCGCGATCTGTCCACACGTTGGCGCTTTGCTCAGTTCTGTTGCAACACGCAGCGAGTTCGTACGTCAAGCGAGAATGGCTTCCTCATCCACAAAATCGCCACCGGCATGGACAAATGAAAAAGTCATAGAATTTATTGAACTTTATCAAGCACATCCAATAATATGGGACGCAACTCGAAAGGATCATAAAAATAAAAATTTATTAGCTGATGCATGGCGCACTATTCAACAGAATATGGGAAAGAATTTATCTAAGAATATTTAAAATGGAGTGTATAACTAGATCTTTACTCACTGATTCCGTGTTTTATGATGTGTCGTCATCCACCATCTTCTTTGACGTGGCTTTTTATTTTTTCTCAGTAACAAATATAAATGTGCACTCAGTACTATAAAAGCGCTCAGAGCAGTTTCGATTTCTGTACCGGACATCTTCACATTGGCCCTGACGGGACACAACTAGTTTATTAGCCAACGTGTGTACGCCTCACCGAATGTGCAGTCCAACGTTGGTACGAGCGTTGGGACCAACGTGTGGAGCCGGCCATAGACAAAAAATCCATCACTATTTTTAAGGCTAGTTATACATGCTTTAAGAATGAACAGGGGCTTAGCTGCTAGCTACCTACGGGGTCCACAGGTGGCGGATAGTGGAACGGCCGGAAGATGTTCTGGCTAGCTGTAGAATATAGTCCCCGTCCAGCAGCGGCAGAATCAGCAGGATGAGAGGTGGGAAGCCTGTGGTAAAGGGCTTACCTATAAAATGCCTTCATTATCCAAAGACGATTTTGTGACATGGCGAGTTAATGCCGCCAGTAAATAGTCATGTCCATTCCCCGGACATGGAAGCTGCATTTCCGGTAGCAGTCACGGGTGGAGATTGTGTAAATTGGTACAGCTGTGACAGCATTTATGTGAAAGCGACGATGGCAACCATCAAAATCGGTTTCACTGCAGCGATGTGGAAAACAAATGGAAAACTACCACATTATATTTCCAAGCAAACAACATTATGGGTAAAACACAGAAAAATATGGCCCTCAGTCCCCGGCAGGTCTTACGTGGCCAGAGGGTGCTAAGAATCCCCAGGAGGCCCATAAGAATTGTAACTGGAACGTACAGAGTATATATGACGATGGAAGATTTATCAACTTACAGAGAGAAGCAAAACGATTGAATTTGTCGATACTTGGACTTAGTGATATTAGGTGGAAAGGAACTGGTGTACATCACGAAAATGACTTTGTGTTGTACTATTCCGGAATAGATAACTCAAAGCATTACCAGTAAAGTATTAGTTGGTGTCATGATGACTAGGGAAGTGAGCAAATCTGTTGAAAAGAGAGTTTTGTACGAAGAAGTCTCTAGAGCCATGAGCCTTATTGAGAAACATGCCTTAAACTTAGTAATGTGAGACTTTAACGCTAAGATTGGCGAAGGCAAATGTGGTAATAGTATTGACCCTTTTGGTTTGGGTAGTAGGAATGATAGAGGTGATAGACTTGCTGAATTCTGCGAGGAAGAGGATTTTGTTATTGTAAATACTATGTTCAAGCTGCCACCTAGACGTCTCTATACCTGGAAGCATCCGAAAGATGGTAAAGGTGAAAATATACTACGGAATCAGATAGACTATATATTGGCAAACCGGCGATTTAGAAACAGTATTTTGTCAGCAAAAACTAATCCCGGAGCAGATATATGCTCTGATCACAATCATGTTGTCGCAGTCATCAAACTGAAACAAAAAAAGGTTCCAAAGAAAACCGTGAGATCAATATTGGACACAACGCAACTTAAAGATCCGCAAAAGAGAGAAGTGGTAAGGGACGCAATTCATATATCCCTAAGGAATCTAAAAGTCTCTAATGAAAGCAATGTGGCCGAACAGTATGGACAAATAAAAAAATCGGTGATGGAAGCAGCACAACCACTCAAAGTGGCTCCAGTCCGTAGAAAGTCGTGGATGACAGATAAGCCCCCGTATTCTGAACCCATTCGGTTTCGGAATCGATTCGATTGAATATCTCCGTCTCTGTCATTCTCTATGGAAATGACAGAGACGGAGATATTCAAATCGAATCGATTCAGAAACCGAATGGGTTCAGAATACGGGGGAAGATCTTGAATCTTTTAGATGAATGAAGAAAGTGGAAAGGTGTTGATAGCGCAAAGTAAAAGAAGTACATGATCTAGTGAAGCTTGAGATGAAACACGCTCGAAGCAAGTGGTGGATAGAATAGTGTGTAGAAATAGAAACAGCTATAATAAAACATGACAGCTTTACCGTTCACAAAAAGGAGGAAATGGCAGGTATTTACCGGAAGCGAGAAACTCCTGTTCTCATCCATAATAATCTACCAGTGCTAGATATAAAGCAGAAACTGTTAGTCTGGACAAATTATATACAGGAATTATTTCATGATTCAAGACCGGAAGAGTTTAAAGTAGATATGGATAATGAATCTGGTCCATCTATACAGAAAAGTGAAGTAATTGTTGCTATCCGAAATGCAAAGACTGGTAAATCTCAAGGGCCTGACGAGGTTATGACGGACTCGTTAACCTCTTTAATGAAGTCTATGCAACCGGTATTATTCCAGAACAGTGGCTTATCTCGACTTTTATTACCATCCCAAAGAAAAGTAGACCTAAAGCTTGTAGTGACTACAGAACAATAAGCTTGATGAGCCATGTCTTAAAGATCTTTCTTAAAATAATACATGGTAGGATTTACCGAAAATGTGAAGAAGATCTTGGAGACACACAGTTTGGCTTCCGTAATGGGTTCGGCACTAGAGACACTCTCTTTTGCACTCGAGAACTAAGCGAAAGGTGCCTAGACATGAACCGTGAGTTGCATATCTGCTTCATTGATTATGAGAAAGACTTTGATAGAGTTCAACACACGAAATTGATTGAGGTTTTAAAATCAAAAGGCTTAGATTCTAAGGACATAAGAATTATCGGGAATTTGTACTGGTACCAAAAAGCTGCGATAAGAGTGGAAACAAAACAACTATTCCAACAAGAATACAAAGAGGGGTGTGGCAAGGCTGTATTTTATCTCCACTTCTTTTTAATATCTACGCAGAAGAGATTTTTTGCAAACTATCAGCTAGTTGTCACACGGGCATTATTGTTAACGGCACTCCTATTAACAATATACGTTTAGCTGATGACACCGCTTTAATTTCAGACAATTTGGCATTACTGCAGGAACTTCTTGATAATGTCAACGAAGCAAGCAAGGATATGGGTTTGAGCATCAATGTCGCAAAAACCAAATACTTCTTGATCTCAAAGAAACCACAACATGGCTCAAAACTCTATGTGGGAACGGTGAAAAATAAGTTCAAGTACCTGGGGAGTTGGAGGAATGAGAGTGGTGATCATTCTCAAGAGATAAAAGTGCGCATTGAAATGGCTCGCTCAACTTTCTTCAAAATGAGTAAAGTTTTGTGTGATAGAGACCTGAACTTAGATCTACGAATTCGTATAGTTCGTTGCTATATTTTTTCTGTACTACTACGTATAGTAGGACAGAATAAATACAGGGTAGTGTAGAAACATGGACTCTCACATAAACTACGACAAAGAGGTTGGAGGCGTTTGAGATGTGAATATACCGCCGTATTTTGAAAATCTCATGGCGTGACCGAGTCACCTACGTTGAGGTATTGGATAGGCTTAAAAAGAAAATGGAGCTGAACACTATTAAGTATAGAAAAATGTCATATTTCGGTCACGTTATGAGGCATGACAAGTACAAATTGCCCCAGCTCATCATTCAAGGCAAGATTTCTGGAAAGAGAAGTGCTGGCAGGAGGCGGCATTCTTGGATAAAAAACCTACGGGACTGGTTCAGTTGCAGCACCACCTCACCTTTTAGAGCAGCAGCCTTGAAAGTGAAAATTGCCCTAATGTTGTCCAACCTCCGATAGGAGTGGACCGTAAAGAAGAAGAAGAATGAACAATTTTTATCATTATCATTCATTGTGTCAATGAGTCGTTGAACCCCATTCTATCAGTATTCTTTATCTGTGGTTTTTTATTTCTCAATGAGTTTTGGGAGGGGTAGAGAATGCGTGTGTATTTCTAAATTCCGGATCTTGGGTTCAATTTATTATGTAGGTATTATCGTTTATCAGTTCGTGCGTAGTGGTATTGTGAAAGTATTTGAAGGATATACCATATGAGTACTGTGTGATATCAGTTGTTCAGTTTCTATCTTTCTATGGGCGTCGATAATCATGCAAAATGGCCAACGATTTGTGGTCATGTACCTGTTGTACCGAAGCACTGACGTGCTGGCTGCGCCTCAAGCTGTCGCCAGAGGAGATCGAGCAGCGGTCACGCAGCAAGGAGATCGACCGGATCCTCGAGAAGGACCGGCAGACTCTGCGGCGGCAGGTCAAATTGCTACTGCTCGGCGCGGGTGAAAGCGGAAAGTCAACATTCTTGAAGCAGATGAGGATAATACATAAAGTTAAGTTCGAGCCAGAACTGGTGCGCGAGTACCAACATGTGATATATCAGAACATCGTGAAGGGTATACAAGTGTTAGTGGACGCCAGGGACAAGCTGGCGATACCGTGGGAGAACCCTCGCAACTTGGATGTGGGACAGCAGGCGCTACACTTCAACAGCGCGGCGCTTGACAGCCGACTGTTCATGCACTACGCGCCGCACATACACTCGCTGTGGCTCGATAGAGCCATCAAGCGAGCCTACGACAGGCGGAGAGAATTTCAGTTGGTGAGTATTTTATAATAACATACAATAGATATATGCGTACAAGAACATGTGTGCAAACTTTAGATGCATATTGACATAACTGGTTTTTATCACATCATTTATTGGATGTAATTTGTAAGCTACTAAGTAATCAGATTTTTAAACAGGCTTTGCCAATTTTCCTTTCATGTAAAAAATATTGGTCCTCTTCATGCTAGTGAAACTGTCAACATGAGACCAGTTGGTTATTGTAACAAGTACCTATCTATGTTAAGAGAAAAACAAAATACCCGACTGCAGAAAAGCAGTTTTTGCAGTCTAACTTACGATTTCATTATGTTTGATATGCTTTTGAGTGTACGTTTTTTTGTGAGAAAGTATGGATAAAATCGCTGGTAAATTTTATAAATGCGCATTCTTTACAATGATTCTAGATAGTAAAACCTCTTGTTTATTACAAAAAAGTTTATTGGAGATTATGAAAAAACGCATTTTTTTATATTTGCGAGGGATGTATTATTATTACAAAAAAATATAGACTATGACACTCTGGAAGTGAAGACGAATCTAACAACACCTCACACATCAAAATCGGTCAAGCTGTTTAGGCTGTAAGCGATCATATAGAAACATACCCTTACATCATAGAAGGACCTAAAAGCAAAATGCCCTTCATATTAAAACGGCACAAGATCTAAATGACCTAGTAGCAAAACGTCCTATTATCAGAATGACACAAGATCAAAATGGCCTGATAGCCACTAGCCACTTTACTTTTTTTTTTTTTTGTTAGCCACTTTTGTACCTTATTTTTATTTGATTTGTCTTGGTGGTGGCTTTGTTTGTGTAACAATGAAATAAATAAATATATAAATAGCAAAACAACCTATTAATGAAATGCCCTCTATGTAACGTAAGAAAAAAAAACTAGGTCATTTAGATCTTGTGTTGTTTTAAAATGTAGGGCATTTTGCTTTTAGGTCCTTCTAAGATGTAAGTAAACATACATACACACATATTATAAACATACATACACTCGAAAAAAAATACCCTTCTTCTTACGTAGTCTGGTAAAAAAGTGTAACAGACTAAAAAAAAAATTTAAAATATTATACATATCTGTAATGTAACATGTTAGTTACAAAGTTACGCTTTGATGTAATGTACATATTAAATTATAATAATGTTATAATGATAGTATTTACATACACAGTCATGTGTCTTCAAACTGTACAATCCTTTGTTGTAAAAACAGACTCAAGGAAAAAAATTACAACAATTGTGTTGTATATTTTAAAGTGTGTATTGGTGGTTGTCGCTTCAAAATTTCCTCCAGTTTAGATGTCAAGGTTGTATGAGTAATTTTCCAGTTGAGATTTGCTAGTATTGGTGACATGCTGTGTACTTGTATAATGTGACATAGTTATTTCTATGTTTGCTAAGTAGTAAATCTTTTCAACTTTTTATTTAGGCCAAACTCCTGTCTTTATATACTCATAGACTTATTTTGTGCAACTTTAGATAAATCAAACGGACATGTTTGTCTAGTAAGTTAACCACTATACTTGCCACCCTGTGGTAACAGATGTTAAGGATACAAACACAACTAGTAGGCACAGTGTGGAATTTCTTACTGCCACTTTGGTGTTAGCTTTTTTTGTGAAAGTCAGTGCCTTCCCCATCAGAAACAGTAACATTTATTCATTTATTTATTGCATCATATATACATTACAAATATCTATATATAAATATCATATACTTTTATATAGTCATGCCTTTTTCCCTTGCGGTGTAGGCAGAGCCAGCTTGGCGCAACTCCATAGAAAATTGTGTATATATGGAGTTTAGTCCGAAATTGACATTTACACTGTTTGACACAGATGTCAACATTGTTTTAATCTTTTGTGGCTGCTGTCTCTAAAGTCCATTCTTCCAACAACAGACGGAAGGATCAAAGTGACAAATCAGAATTGATGATTTGGATTAAGGTTTTTGGCGGGAACGTAAATCTTTTGACGTTCCTATATTAATTTTTAATAATAATTGTCACTTATTCCGAAAAACATATAAATTAATTTAACAGTAATACAAACAACAGTAATTATCATAACGTTATTTTCATAAGATAACTTTTGAAAGATGTACAAGATGTACGATGTGTCTTGTAAAAGATGCACAGTATGTCATCTGAAATCTGGGGAAAAGATGGTTCAAAACGCATTTTCATGGCAAAATTTCCGCTCGACGAAGTAATGAAATTTTACACATAGGCTCAATTTTTAAGAGTCAAATAAAATAAAATTTATTTATTGGCATAAGAACGGTGTAAGTACAGAATACTAACACCATAAACTGATGCTTTAGCTTGGGTTGTTTCCTCACTAGGGAACTCCACAACGGCTTGCACCTAACATTTCGATAACCACAGATGTTTTCATTATGTTCGTTTTTTAGGGTTCCGTACCCAAAGGGTAAAAACGGGACCCTATTACTAAGACTTCGCTGTCTGTCTGTCTGTCTGTCTGTCTGTCTGTCTGTCTCCAGGCTGTATCTCATAAACCGTGATAGCTAGAAAGCTGAAATTTTCACAAATGATGTATTTCCGTTGCCGCTATAACAACAAATACTAAAAATTAAACAAAATAAGATATTAAGGGGGGTCCCCATACAATAAACGTGTTTATTTCGTATTTTTTTGCTCAATATTAAAAACGGTAACAGGTAGACGCTTCAAATTTTCACAGAATATTTACTTGTATATTACCTTTCAAAATAAATAACTAAATAACAATAAAGTAAATATTAAAGGGGGGCTCCCATACAACAAACGTAATTTTTAAGCAATTTTTACTCGATCTCAATTAACAGGTAGAAACTTGAATATTTGGAAGTAAATATTTAGAAATATATTAACTATAAAAATAAATACCTAATCTAATACATAAAAACTCATAAAATGAAAATAATCCGTGCATCTAAACGCGGTGCGAGCGCCGGTTTAGCGGGGTAGCGGGGGAGGTAACATCACGGAGCGAGCCATAACCGCGCGTATTCGCGCGAGCGTCGTCATGCTGCCCGGATGTGTATCGAAAACCTACCTATAAGTTTGCAATTTACAACTTGTAATTTCGTTGATTTTTATAAACAGAACTAAACTTTGTAGTATTATAGATGATAGTACGGAACCCTTCGTGCGCGAGTCCGACTCGCACTTGGCCGATTATAGTTATTTTGGGCACTTTTTAATGTAATATTAAAAAGCTTATGAGTATGTAAAAATGTAGAAGCTGTGAATCTCTTCTTTTTTTGAGTCAAGTGAAAAGTCATAACAATTTAACATAATTAGTAGAATAATTCCTTTTAATACTTTTTTCTAAAATATTTGTATGTTTTATTTCCGTACAGGAATATTGGAAAGTTAAATAAAATGGTAAAGTGTATAATATTTTTTATCCGTCCCACAAACCTCCATAAAATTGTCAATGACAATGAATTGAATTATGAATTTCGACCTAAACTCCATACATTTCGACTCAAATCAAAATTTGAAATATTTTCATACATATTTTTTTATATGGAAGTGCCGCCTCTTAAGTACGTTATATTCTCTTTGGGCAAAGCATCAAAGACCATGAGGCCATTAGACACCGCACTTGACTGTGATTAGAGCGTTAGATGGGAGGAAGAAGGTATTAGAGGGTTAGAAGGTATTGGAGGCCTATAAGGGCATGAGAACAGGAGATTGGGAGCAATAAATATTGGTGGACATTTCACACAACACAAATATTGTCATGGCAGTTTAACCACTCACTTGTTCAGCATCCTGCCTCTGTAAGACAGGTCTTGATTTCATACAAAAATGTCATAGTAGAAAGTACTATCAGTTTCTCTGAATTTTCTAATATTATCAGCAAGTTCTAATTATTATTATTTTTTTGTTTAATTTATCATCATCATCATTTCAGCCATAAGAAGTCCACTGCTGGACATAGGCCTCCTCCATGGATTTCCAAAAAGACCGATTGGAAGCGGCTTGCATCCAGCGTCTTCCCGCCACTTGTATGAGATCATCTGTCCATCTCGTGGCTGGTCTTCCTACGCTGCGCTTGCCGGTACGTGGTCTCCACTCGAGAACCTTTCGGCCCCATCGGCCATCAGTTCTACGTGCTATGTGCCCTGCCCACTGCCACTTCAACTTGCTAATCCGCTGTGCTATATCGGTGACTTTTGTACGTCTACGTATCTCTTCATTTCTGATTCGATCTCGTAGAGAGACTCCGAGCATAGCCCTCTCCATAGCTCGTTGCGTGACCTTGAGTTTCCTTATAAGGCCCATAGTTAGGGACCACGTTTCAGTGCCGTATGTCATCACTGGTAACACACACTGGTTGTAAACTTTCGATTTGAGGGACTGGGGAATATTGGACGAGAAGACGCTTTTAAGTTTCCCGAACGCTGCCCAGCCGAGTTGGATACGACGATTGACCTCCCTCGTAAAGTTGGACCTGCCTAATCGGACCGTTTGTCCTAGGTAGACGTATTCGTCAACAACTTCAAGAGTGAAGTTCCCCGCAGATATTGGGGTGGGCACTACATGGGCGTTCGACATAACCTTCGTTTTGTCCAAGTTCATTTTGAGGCCCACCCGTTGGGAAACTCTATTGAGGTCTTCGAGCATCGTACTGAGCTCTTCCATCGACTTTGCAATGACTACTATATCGTCGGCAAACCGAAGGTGAGTGATGTACTCGCCGTTAATATTGATGCCGAGCCCTTTCCATTCCAGAAGCTTATAGGCATCTTCCAAACCGGCGGTAAACAGTTTCGGAGAGACAACGTCTCCCTGCCTCACGCCTCTCTTCAATGGAATTGCCTCTGAATTCTGATCTTGTACTCGGACTGACATGGTGGCGTTGTTGTACAAACACTTCAGCACTTCGACATACCGATAGTCAATACGGCATCGCTGGAGAGCCTCAAGCACCGCCCAGGTCTCGATCGAATCAAAGGCTTTCTCATAGTCCACAAACGCTAAGCAAAGGGGCAAGTTATACTCTTCGGTCTTCTGTATCACTTGCCGCAGCGTATGGATGTGGTCTATGGTACTATAACCTTTTCGGAAACCGGCTTGTTCGGGAGGCTGGAAGTCATCAAACCTGCGTTCTGAGCGTCGTTCAGCCATGAGGTCGAGGGTATGGCTCGAGAGCTTTTGCGGTCTATTTGTACGGTGGGGTTTATAAAACTTCGCGCCCACCGTACGGACAGTTTCCACAAACCTGTTATTGATCTCATCCACCGATGCGCAGCTCTCCAGGCACTCGAAGCGATTTGATAGTTCAAGCTGAAAGCTCTCGGGGTTTTGGATATGGGCGCGAGTGGGTCGGAGTGTAGACTTCATCATACGGGACCTCTCAAGTTTAACATTAATATTCAATGTGCCTCGTACCATTCGATGATCACTTCCGGTTTTAACCATGTTGATCACAGAGACATCATTGAATATTTGTTTCTTGGTGGTCAGGATGAAGTCTATCTCATTTCTCGTAGAACCATCGGGACTCAACCAGGTCCATTTCCTATGAGGTGGCTTCTGGAAGAAAGAGTTCATCATGAAGAGTCCCTCTTTCTCCAGAAAGTCGGCCAACCTCTGTCCCCTGGGGTTCCGTTGTCCATATCCAAATTGCCCCACTCTCAACTCACTTTCGCATTTCCTGCCCAACTTCGCATTGAAGTCCCCCATAACAACATTAAAATAGGTCTCAGAAGTGTGTATGGCCCTACTAATGTCCTCATACATCACCTCCACCTCATCATCCGAGTGTGCCGAGGTCGGTGCGTATACCTGGATGACCTTCAACGAATATCTCTTGGATACTCTGAGTATCAGGTACGCAACCCTGCTCGATACACTGTCGATGGCAAGAATGCTGTTAACAAGGGACTTGTGGACGAGAAACCCGACACCACCTTGGGACGGTTGGTCGCCCTCCCGGTAGTAGAGTAGGTTACCGGATTCAGGGTTATCGTGTCCTCACCCTCTCGTCGGACTTCTGATAACCCCAGGATATCCCAATGTAACCTACTCATTTCTTCTTCCAGCTCAGCTAGCTTCTCGTCTGTCCTCATCGTGCGAATATTGTGTGTTACCAGGGCCAGTCGTCGTTTATGCAGGGGGTGGTAGCCGGATCTCTTCCGGAGATTCTTAGCACCCCTTGCTCCGCCGTGACCGGGACCGCTACCGTAGCCCGGAATAGCGGAGCTGCCGGGGACTGGGGGCTTGGTTATTTTGTTAATCTTCATTAAGGGGGGGGGGGGTTTGCCATTACTCGCCACGCTTGGCATGCGGGTTGGCGAGCGCAGTAGATGGCGTTTTCCGCAGAGGATGCTGCTGCCCATCTCTGGTAGTATTTCCCTTAGCCGGTTCTTACGGCACCCACGGGAAGAGAGGGGGAGGTACTATTCTAAGCCGGTACCCCACGGTTAATTTATACCTTCATATAAAAATTATCTCCTGACTCATAAATGGCTCGACCTAGCGATGTGTCAGATATCAATAGATTTGTCTTGTATCTCCCGAGTGTCACAAGTTAAGTTTTATGATACCAATGATATTAATAGTTGTATGCAGTAAAAGTGGTAGAAGCGTTTAGTACTAGCCAGTTGGGTTATGAATTTACTGTCTTTATTTAAAACTTAAATATCATTATCTGAATATATGTGACATTAAAACAACAACAACATAATGTAAAAAACAAATATTTAGTAATTATTTCTATATTTATGAGTGTGGTGTTAGAAATACAAATTGTAATAAAGTGTGCAGTACATAAGTAGGTGGCTGAATTTTATCATTGCTTTTAAAAAACCAGTATTTTATAGTGTGTCATCACATACATGTGTTGTGATGCTTCAGTGAACACATTATGTTCAGTTTACTTTAGAATATACCAACAGACTGAGCTTACTTAATATAGCCCATCGTATCAAACAGACATTTGAGAGAAAAGTGGCTATTTGCTTTACATTTTAAGAAGGTGTAATTTAATGGAGTTCTTTGCATAGAGAATGCCTTGCTCGCCTTGCACGGGGTTGTAGTTGTGTACATTGTCAATTTTCACATAATTTGGATGTGTACTAGTGTAGGAATAAGTGATCAACTTGTACGGGATCCATTCTGTCGTCATATTTTAAAAAGTAACAATAATCTCATGGATAGAATCACATTCTACCAGACTGTACAAAACAGTGGATAAGGTTTTCTGCTGTATGTTTCAACATCACCTCCTGGAGCCTACACAGCTTGACTGATTTTGATGTACAAAATATTGTTATGTACATAGGTATTTACCAATTGAGTGTCCCAGGCGATATTTTGCAGTCAGGTAAATAGTCAAAATTATTTTTGACTTCAGACCTAATATAATGAAATCTGAAAAAGGCAAACGTAAAGGCATAGACATTTTTATGATTTCAACAGATGAAAATAAAGAATCATCGAAATTAGTTAATGTTTAGGGGTAAAAAACAGTTTTCTCCTATTTGTATGGAGATCGTGTGATCTCTTTTCAACAGTTCTCTTAATTTTTTTTTCAAATAATTATTACGTTTAAAGACATCATTTTTGCCCATAGAGATATAATAGTAGATAGATAAACTCTTTATTGACACACCATTAAAATTAACAAAAGCAAGTACAAAAAGGAAATAATTTAAAGGGAATAATTGAGTTTATTAAAATAGTTCCATGGACTAGTGAAGTACATAGGTAGTTTGTGGCCTAATAAAGTTCACCGATACCATCAAAATATATTCCCACTTTTACAGCACAGTAGGTTATTACTATTAGCCTGAATTGGGCATACTTATCGTAGTGCCGCGCTTACAGTCTAGACCGTAGACCGATGTAGGCCGTCACTATATCGGCATTTAGGTTTTGAATACACCTTGTAATTGGAATCATCTATTTTACTACATGCTTTCAGACAAAATTATTATTAATTTTTTTTATATCTCTATCAATGATTTTGTATGTTACAAAATGTTGCGATGCGCGAGAGATATAGATGCGCACGTTGAACGCATCCTTAAATTGTTAGTGCAGGAATCGGCAGGAAATTATTCCCCTGCCCTTTTTTGTATCAGACGGCCAAGACGTACGAATATGCGACATCGTTTTATAGTATTCCAAAAACTCAAACGAAACGCTTTATCTCCGTTTTTATTGCGCGAACAGCCAAAATGTGGAATACGCTTCCTGTATTATGGGTCTTACTTTCTGAATAGATATAATCTGGGTGTCTTCAATTGCGAGTGAATTGATTACTTATTTATAGCAAGCGCACATCGTAGACCGTCAGGTGAAGCGAGTTATCGGTCAAGTGCAAGCCTAACTACGAATTAAAACGGGTCGCTGGTATAGTAATAAGTTAGGTAAGTTAAAAAGAAAAATCTTGTCTTCCCGTAACAATTTATTTAACAATAGCTAGTAAAATTGACAAAGGTCAAGGACCCCGGTGTCCATGGAGCTAAAAAAAAATTGTCCTCTAAGATTTTTATACACTACAGATGACTGTACATATTGAATAAATGTTTAATGTTTTTATAGATTCACTCGGGAATCATAAATATTATACAAAAATATTTCGTAAATGTATTGTATTAGTACGTGGTATGTATGTTGCTATCAATGTGCAACACTGGTGACAACAATAAAGAATGTTATCAGTCAATATAAAACCTGAGAACTAAGTTATTCTAAATGATTGAAACAATGGAACCCCTGACTCATCTGTTTGCTGAGCCTTTGTATTTTGGCGCGTTTGTGCAATAAATTAAGTATGATTCAGATATAACAAACCTCAGAGCTCAGCAGTCATTTGAAATACATTGAATTGTGTAGGTATTTGATGCATATATATAGGTGTTTATGTTTATACGAGTATATAATATTAACAGTGAGATCAGCTGTAGGTTGGAAAAACTAAAACTTCACTACACAGACACACTTATGCCGCGATATTATACTTGCAACATTATTTTAATTATTAAGTAATCAAATTAACTAGTAGTTCTACGAACAGTAGACCTCGCGAGAGAGCTTATTTGCAGCTCACCTTGGATTATCTGTACATAATACCTACATAGTTGGCTTAGGAAACCGTATGTAAAATTTTGGCCGATTTCGCAATTTTAAGTGATTTTGCAGACATTATGTTACGGTCAAAAAATTTTTTTTCCAAAACTTTAAGCACCTTGAAAGGTCAATTTAATTTGAATACTCAATTACCTAATACAAAAAATAGGATATGTTTAGATGCCCTTAATTAAAAATAAAACAATGTACTCGTATATTCTTTTAAAAACAAATAATAATTTTATAAATGGAGAAAACGTAAAATCAAGAAAATTATTCGGAGCCCTCACTGTTACACGCAGTCGGAAGTTGGTTGTCATATCTCGAGAACCTCTTGACCAATTTTGTTCATTTTTACCACAAATTGTAATAATTGTGTAGGTACCAAATATCATTAAAATCGGTTGGTAATTAACGCAGCAATAAGCTTCCCCCGTTTTTATAGGAACCACCCCTCTTATTAAAAATCGCCGACGACATTTTTTTTAATAATCCATAGTAAATTACGCCATGTACGCGAGTACGAACATACAAATAAATCACAAACTCACAAACAAACTGACAGACGAAAGAAAATTTGGCCAGTTGATGCAGAGACGCTTCGCTCGCTTCGCTCGCTCGCTCAATAAGATACTGGCTGTGCCCCGTGGTGTCACGCGCGTAGTGATGAAAAACAAGGGTGATGATGATGATAAAATGTATCCTATGTCTGTGTGCAGGTTCTTACCTGCCAACAAGTGGTTCAGCAACTAGCTCCTGACGAGAGCTACTGTCGCTCTTATAATATTAGTTTGGAAGTTAGGATGGACACGTGATCTGTGAAAAGGCGTTGAGTACCACCCTGTATATAAACATCGAGTAGTAAGAGATAAGGGGGAATATGTGAACATAGACCAAAATCAAATGTAGCAGAAAATAGTTTTACGAAATTATTATGATCCATAGGCACACACAGATCATCTGAAATTAAGTGACGTAGTGATCCAGGATATTAAACACACCTAGTCTAAAATAGGAACTAGCTCTGAAAATTGTCTTATTTCTAATATAGAATGATAACTTTCGCTTCTTCCACTTTCATTATTCCGTGTTTACAGTCTTATAGAGAATCCGCGGTGTCTTCTGTCAAGACACAGTAGTCGGAAAAGGTTTTAGTTGGTGAATTCGCGAGTCCCAAGTAAAACCGTTTCATTCAGGCAAACGCGCTCTATCGTAGATCGCAACGATTGTAAAAAAAACACCCGTCTCTAGGATTCGTTGGAATTAAAATCACTATCATCTCACTGTCTCACATGGTACTGTGTTCCGGATTGAAGGGCGATGTTACCAACGAAATTCCTGGACATAATGACATTCAACATCTGACGTCCTAGAGTGGCAAGTGTAGTGCATTGCCACACAGAGTGTTGAACTGTTCAAGTCCACAACTCTGTGTGGCATTGGATTGTTATGGGAAAGCGTGATGCTCAACTGATGTTAAGCATCACGCCTCACCTGATGGTGAGGGTCTTATTCATCTTGTCACTTGTAGAAAAACATCCACCCGAGATCCTCTGGGTTGTACCCCGCACCCCTCACCCCCCAGTGCTGTCGAAGCAGTGACACACGCGCGCACACGAGTGACGTGTATCATCCACAGTCTCCACAGATGAGCTCTTTCAAACACGTCTTGTGTGGATATTAATAAAATAATTGTAATTGCATTCGTTATCTCATTTGATTAGTCAGACGTTGCGTCACGCCCGTCGCCGGGACTAGAGCGGCCATCCTCTCTGCGGGCGCGGGACAAGGAAGGGACAGTATTTAGGTCACTTTCTCACAGTATTCAAACATTTCGTATTCGGTATAAATCTGTTTGCTCTAATACACGTACTTTCATCGATGATTCAACCTCCAAAAATTTCATAGCAAGTAATAGGTAATACTTATTATTTAAGGTAAACTGTCACACATACGGCGGGAAATTCAATTTTCAGTTTCAAAATGCGAATCTGGTGGTGTAACTGTTATGTTTGATATAATGCAGAGTGTATGACTTTCACGAGAAAGTATGTGCCGAGCTATTTTAAAGTTTGTTTACTTAAATGATTTTCAAATCTTTTTTTTAGAATAATTCTTGTGAAATTACTATTTGTACACTATTTTTATGAGATTTTATTATTGATGCAAAAATGTAGTCTACGGCTGAAATAACAGCGAATCTACGAACACCTCTCACATCAAAATCGGTCAAGCCGTTTAAATTGTAGGAGGTAATATAAAAACTTCTATGCATACGTATATGGCTGGTCTCATAGTTCAGTTGTTGGTATTTCTTCCTGTTAAACTGTAGATCGTGGGTTCGATTCCCACCAAGGACAAACATTTGTGTGAAGAGCATGGGTGTTTGTTCTGTGTCTGGGTGTTTCTATTTATCATAAGCAATATATATATATAAAAACTATGGTGATTTGTGAAATGTTCAAAAATATTTTATATTTTTTATTTATTTGTATACATACCTCATTAAATATAATCCTCTTTATTGAGTAGTCGAGTAAAAAATTCAAGTCCGAGAAAATGTAAATCCATGGCTACATCCGCTACGCTTCCATATGCGCCTCCAAGCTACAGTGCGTAATCAACTCCATATAAAAATGAGTTAGGAATCTGAGATTAAAAACCTGTAGCCGGGTGCAGGGAGCGGGGTATAGGGAGCCCGGCGAGCGCCTTGTATGTAGGTGTCCACTGGGCCCGGACAGGTGTCTGTGCGGTCGCGGGCTCCATGCGGGCTGCTATACCCAGGACGTAGTCATCAAGATAGTGAAGGGATCGTAATGCTTGCTTACAGTACAGCAGGCTTACACAACACATGTGGCAGACTGACGCTTCCAAATGATAAGAAACTGTGACCAGTGCCGTCACGTGACATTGCGCTACTTAATGTCAATCCCATACATTTATCTATTCTACTGGCGTTCACGAATGTATAATGCCACTTGTCTATTCCCCCTGGAAATTATTACTTTGCTTTAGCTTGTTATGTTTATCTCAATACATATGTACATAGAACTACAGCAACGTTTACTGCAATAGTACTTTCAGCCACCATACATCATGTACGTTTAGAACTTTTTTGTTTTGTTAATCATCATAATCATCTCGGCCACAAGAAGTCTACAGTTGGACATAGGTCTCTTTCTAGAAAGACGTGATGGAAGTGGCTTGCATCCATAGTCTTTTTTAGGGTTCCGTACCCAAAGGGTAAAAACGGGACCCTATTACTAAGACTTCGCTGTCTGTCTGTCTGTATGTCTGTCTCCAGGCTGTATCTCATAAACCGTGATAGCTAAAAAGCTGAAATTTTCACAAATGATGTATTTCCGTTGCCGCTATAACAACAAATACAAAAAATAAAAAAAAAATATTTATTAAGGGGGGTCCCCATACAATAAACGTGTTTTTTTCGTATTTTTTTGCTCAATATTAAAAACGGTAACAGGTAGACGCTTCAAATTTTCACAGAATATTTACTTGTATATTACCTTTCAAAATAAATAATTAAATAACAATAAAGTAAATATTAAAGGGGGGGATCCCATACAACAAACGTAAATTTTAAGCAATTTTTACTCGATCTTAATTAACGGGTAGAAACTTGAATATTTGTAAGTAAATATTTAGAAATATATTAACTATAAAAATAAAACCTAATCTAATACATAAAAACTCACAAAATGAAAATAATCCGTGCATCTAAACGCGGTGCGAGCGCCGCGCCGCGGTGTGGTGGTGGCGCGAGCGCGAGGCGGGTGCTAAGCAACGGCCGCGCGGGTAGCGGGGGAGGTAACATCACGGAGCGAGCCATAGCCGCGCGTATTCGCGCGAACGTCGTCATGCTGCCCGGATGTGTATCGAAAACCTACCTATAAGTTTGCAATTTACTACTTGGAATTTCGTTGATTTCTCGTTATTTTATAAACAGAACTAAACTTTGTAGTATTATAGATGATAGTACGGAACCCTTCGTGCGCGAGTCCGACTCGCACTTGGCCGATTATTTATTTATTTTGTTACAACAAGTAGTGTTCTTGTATTTATTACGAAGAGATAGTCGTAGCGTGCTGTGCTTACACCGACGACTAGTTCGTTTATCAGCAGTCAGCAGTCAGCAGTGCACCGGCTAACTAGGAATTTTGTAGTGTTGTCGCATTGTGCAAACCTAGCTTGCCAACAATCTGTCGCTACCATTATCTAAAACTGCTGCATAATAATATCAGGACAATAATCTTTACACGTAATATTAGTGAGAGAACAGGAAACTTCACTGATATAGACGAATGTAACAATACCTGGCAAACATCCAAATCATACTCATTTTCAAAATCAATCCCACTATTTAATATTATCATCGGATAAATATATATGTAAAGACGTATACATATATACATATACGCATAAAGTTTACTTACTTTTCCTATTTAAAATAGTAACAAAGTTATTACTATTTAATCTGTCTTATATTTATATATATATATATGACCCTAAATACTTTTCCACCGGAGTTAAGCTAAGCTACGTAGTAAGGACGCGTTCGAAGTTCGAAGTAATTTCCATAGCTGAGTTGTGAAAATCGAACAATCCTATTAGTTCATTTCGGGCGCATCTTTAATTGCGCAGCTTATCTCGGAAAAAACACTATTATTTAATTGTTAGTTATCATCCAAACGTATAGTTCGTAATCCGTTAACTATCGCATATCGGTGTCTGTATGTCAGCAGCACTGAGAGTATGTTATTCTGAGCTGCGCTGCGCTGCAACCTGCGAGTGCAGCGGAGGATGGGCAGCAGTCGCGGTCGCCGCTGCTCTGACACGGCGTACTCATAATATACATACAAACCAGTAGTGGCTTGAATATTCTCGGCCGTTTCTAACGCCGTCATTGTTCTCGACAACTTATCAACAGGATTTAGACAAAAAGGCATTCCAATAACGTATGTATCTGACATGATCCTGTGCCGAGAGTAGCACTTCATTAACAATCATCATCATCATCATCATCTCAGCCATAAAAAGTCCACTGCTGGACATAGGCCTCCCCTATGGATTTCCAAAAAGACCGATTGGAAGCGGCTTGCATCCAGCGTCTTCCTGCCACTTGTATGTCATTAACAATAATAAAATAGAAGTTACGTACATACTCTCTTCAAAATGATGTCTGAATATTGTATTGTCGCTGCGGCAAGTGCAGAGAGTGCATTTCCCATGATCACTTCGCTAACAGGTCTAGCGCAGCCCAGCGAGGCGCAGGTTGCACTTAGGCACCGGAGCCCGCCCTGACAGACGGCGCGCCGCTCGTATCACCGCTAGATAAAGTGCACCTCCGCCGTGGTCGAGCGAGCGGCGAGCCCGGCCAGCGGCGAGCCCGGCCAGCGGCGAGCCCGGCCAGCGGCGAGCCCGGCCAGCGGCGAGCCCGGCCAGCCTAGTCCTGGGTTAGCGCGTAATGACGAGTGGACGTGACTCGCCTGCGTCCGGTGGCCTGCAGTAATACGATATTGTACTAATACAACCTGTTACAATTTACAAACGTCACTACAATGTAGCTCTAGAACGTCCCAAATTAGCAGAATATTGAGTGGAATGGAACCAAAAATATTTTACTAGTTATATTTATTATATTACTTATAATATATGTAATCTAGTATCTTTCTAGTATAGTTGGGATCTTTTAGAGATCAGAAGTGCGGGTCAAAGTCATACTTGCCGGTTATATTATCTTTTCTGCTGGTGGGGAGTGACTAGCTATACTGCATTCACTTAATCCCTGTGGTAACGTTGTTAGAGAAGAACTTGACGCAGCCCTTTTTGTGTCGTCTTCATTCATCTTGGTATAACAAGATGCTGTACCAGCCTTTCTCCTTCCAACGCAAACAAAAAACACACAACCTTGGTATTTATTAAGCTCGTCGTCCATTGGAACGCGTCAGGGCCAGAGCACCCGATGACATCGCGTGGCGTCCCAGCGCGTGGGTCACCCAGCACTCCTAGCAGGGCCCGCAGGTCACCTGTGCACCATGCGACAAAGTTTTATCTAGTTTGGTTTTGTTCAGGAGGCGCCACCGAGTGGCCGCATAAACAGTCGATGGCGCTCGGATCTCTTCCTGGACTAACCTAGAATAACCTTTGTGGCACGACTTAATTTCTTCTATTTAACCGATTTCACTACCCTTACCGATGGCCTTACCCTTCTCATAATGAGAAGATGGCCCGCGCCCAGCAGTGGGACAGCTTGTACAAAAAGGGCTGATAAAAAAATAAGATTTCAAAAAGGAGGAGGTTCTAAATTTAATTCGACTATAGGTTTAAGTAAGGAATAAGATCCGATGCACATGCATCAAAATGTATTCGATAAAATTCGATAATCGACTAAATAAGTTAGCATTCGATTATTAAATATACAGCACTAAAACAACACTCAAGTAATTCAAAATAAATTACATCCAAGGCAGATATCCCGTTACAAAAGTTAATTCTAGTGCTGAATACCTACCGAGTTAAACCTGTGTTTACCAAAACCAGCTCTGTCTGTATATACAGCTCGCGCGCACAAAACAGGAAAGACTGACACCACAAGTTAACTCATGATTTTTCTAAACACCTGCCGTCGTGTTTCTCAATGTATGACTCACATCAACAATATTACTTGGAAACGTGTATTATCTGCCGCTATATCTATTTCATCTATTTAGATAAGTATTCAAAACCGATATTGGTATAATTGTGACGATAGTCCCAAGCCACCAAGAAGCCGACTCGAGATAAGTGTTGTTTTGTTTTGTTGCGTCAAAGGTGTGGAAAACCTTTGCAGCCGTTTAAAGGGTCTAATTACCATTGTACTCGGCAACAGCCGTCGCACCGAGAACACTAGGGTCTGTGTAAACTTGCCCCCGTTCCGGTAATGATACTCCGCTATCCATTCATCGTTTCGGCGCATGCGCATGCCGCACAAATGATAACGCGCACTCCGATCGCTATTTTATTATCTCCAATAGTTGGTCGGCCTGTTTAACTTTTGTATTTCCTGCAATGCATTAACTCGTTCCTCTCAGATATAATCATAATAAACACCGGCCGGACCGCCGGAATAATTCTGGGAACGAGAAAAACGATCGAGTCAATTCCGTAACCACGTATATAACCGTAACCGTCGAGCTTGTCATATTGTGTCGTCGAGTTATAGGTAGCGAGATATGCCTCAGTCTCGATTGCCGTGCATTTTATTACGCCATTACAATCTCGTTTCTAACTTTTACCTGGTGATTTACCACTCAGAGATGCAAGTCTCGACTCCACTGACGAATCTTATCGACCGAATTCGGTTGATCATTGGTATGGTTGATCAATAATATAAATTAAGTCATAGTTGGACAGTATTTAATCTATAGTTAACAATATCTACTCTTGCAGTAACGTTAATTATTGTTGTTAACTTTTTTGCCGATAATTTATATTGAACTACGTAACTTCAAAATGTCTCAACATAAGATAAGATAATAATTTGTGTAACTAAGACATAATTACATAATTATTATTGTTAAAAAACCTACTGTCGAATTGAGAACCTCTTTCTTTTTGAAGCCGGTAAAAAAACTGAATAACTTGAAAAAATGTCATCCAACGAATCAGCTTAAACTATAATTATTTGAAGTCGGTTGAAATACTAATAAGAGGTTCACACCTCAGTACAAAAGTTAGGTAGTAACAGAGCAACTTAGGCAAGGCTACTTTGGGCGCCAAGATATGGTATAGTAGCAAAAGAAAATTTTGCATTTGGAGTTGACGTGTAATAATGGACTATTACATCATTTATAGTTACGATTTTTACTGTTATCAAGTGTTTAGGATACATAATTATCTTTAGTATTGGTATCGATTTATGACAACTTCTGCCCTTACCGTAACGTGAATTGTTGTTTAGCTTTCCGTTATTTAAAGAAAATTAATTTCGTAAGTAGTCTCAAAAAGTCTCATGTATAATGTAGATGCAATGGTCATTACAATAGTTAATTCGATAATTTCAGTTCATATCGTCAATAAAGTGATGTAGAGACTTCGGCCCCTGGTTGCATTCTAAATGTCCCGGGGCTGCGGCCGGTGCGTGCCGGCTGCGCCCTTGGTGGATACCGAACGTATCGAGCAGGTAACACACGAAACGGCCATTTTGCATGTCCGCGTACAAGTTTCCACGTTCGCGTAATTTAGGAAATGAAACCGCACGCCGCGGTCGTGTTAACTCTTTAGTGATGCTTATTGCTTACCTCACCGATGACGGTTCACATTCGGACCACATACCGAGCGAATGTCAATAAAGTCAATATACTAGCGACCTGCTCGCGTATAAACTAACGCCGTCTAGTATTGTTGTCTACTTCTCTGTTTAAGTTTTACACTGAAAATATTTTGACTGAGCTCGTCAGCAGTGCTCGTAGGGCTCCCTAGTTTTGAACTGATCTGGCCCAGTAGATGATTATTATGGGAGAGTAATTGAGAGTACTACTCTGTCTCTGTCTGTCACGAAATATTTGTAACTAATATTGATTATCTCAGAGTTTTACAAATTATCGTTGTAATAACGTTGTTATAATATCGTTGTTGTTGTTTGGGCTAGATGGTGTTGTTTGAAATGCCCACAAATATTTATTTATTTAATTAAAAACGAAAACCGCAAATATGATTTTTAGTTATAATAGCTTTAATAGTTGGATTAACTCAGGGTTAGACCTCTCAAAATACACTACAGCTGTGTCACCTGCCATACAATAAAGATTGCTTTAACACAGCTATGGTGCATTTAGCACTGGTTTTTTTTGATGGAGGAAAAATCTACGAATATTATTTGGGGTGCATTTAATATCCTTATGTGGCCATTCTGTGGCTTTACAGTATCTTCATAAGAAAACACCAGTCTTTAACTCTTCTGGTGATGCTGTCGTTCTATTTGTGTAATTTCCGCATTCGTATACGTGACAATAGATTCTTTGAACATAAAGTTCCGCGAAGCAACGCGCCAACATCTGTTCCATCGGATTCACAAGTCGGCAGAGTTATAGTACTGACGCTCGCCTAGATAAACTAGCTACTAACATTATCCTAGTATTTATAATTTTAAATTTACTTCAGTGATGTAGTGTTGAATCGGTGTAGTAGTAGCGGAAGTTACCTAGATCTAGACCAGATGTTTGACGTCTAACGATTTCAAGTTTTAAAATGTAAATTGGTTAGCAGAAGAGTTGGTAGACTGCTAGATCACGAGATGAATACTTCGTAATTAATGGTATGGACGAACTGTTTTGTTAGATTCGTCTTTCTCTTTCCCCCCTGAATGTAATAATCTTTATTTAACGATTTGTTTCTCCTTTTAATGTTCGTATTTGTTTGTACAGAGTACACTTTAATATCCGCATCTTTCAAAGTAAAATTTCTTTACTCAAAGTATTTCATAGAACTTTTTGCACCTTGGCATACGTAATACGTCTAGTGTCTGTATCTCCCCTAAGCCCCTAATAAGCTTTCTCGAACCCTTATCAAACGCCCTATTATTTCTGAATCGTCGAAGTATGGCCTTATTCGGACTGCCTCTAATTTCGTTTGTCTGGTTTACTTTAGCTGTATTTTTGTTGTTTCACTTATTTTTGACCATAAGTTGTTTTTTGTCGAAAATCCGCTGTTTTAGTGACTCTAAAATGTAGTTGCGCTCGCAAACACTTGAAAGCATCTTAACACCATGTTAGGTTAGGTTAGGGTTCTTTCACGGGGTTCTCCTTCATCTTTTTTTATTATTTTTAAATTTCGAGTTCGCAGCATTCGAACTGGAATTCCAAGCTGTCAATTACTGAACTATTAGCATGTTGAAGTGGCAATGGGCTGGCCATGTCTGTAGAACAACAGACAACTATTGGGGTAGACTGTTTCTGGAGTGGAGAACGAGTATCGGCAAAGTAGAGTAGGGCGTCCTGCAGCCAGCTGGAAGCGACGTTCTGGGAAGGCACCTGGATGCGTAAAACAGAAGAGATCTTTTAATGTCCAGCAGTGAACAAACATTAAATAGATCGATACATTTTATATGTATACATGATAAGATTGCACTGGCCCGCGAACTCACCTGGTGTTGCGGTCTACGAGACTGAGGATGATGAATCATTTTTTTATTTTTTGTAGTAAACAGATTTACGTCCGACCACCAACTCGCCTGATGGTAAGCGATGATGTGGCCGAGGATGGAACACCTAAATCCACCTTTGAAAATTCTAAGATTATATTTCTCAGAGAACAGAGAAGGCGGCGGGGAGTCTACTTGCGTGCAGTATGCATCAAGAATATGGACCTGAACCGTTCTGAATGGCATGATGTTATTGTAGTCGTATTGAAGTGAGTGCGTATGTGATTCCAGAGCGACTCTGTCAGCTATTTCTTCGAGGAGCTGGAGCGGATCGCGCGTCCGGACTACGTGCCGTCGCACCAGGACATCCTGCACTGCCGGAGGGCCACCAAGGGCATCTCGGAGTGTACCATCGACATCAACAACGTGCCGTTCGTGTTCGTGGACGTCGGCGGGCAGCGCACGCAGCGACAGAAATGGACGCAGTGCTTCGACTCCGTCACCTCGATACTGTTCCTCGTCTCCTCCTCGGAGTTCGACCAGGTGTTGTCGGAGGACAGGTTAGTTAACCATCATTACATCGACAACATTCTCTTAACATGAGTGTTTGTTCTGTGTCTGGCTGTTTATATGTATCATATGTATGTATGTACATATGTATTTACAAAAAAAGTATATACATATGTGTTGTGGGCATGACCGGCGACCGAGTAAACGAACTGCGTATTTTGAAGTCGGTTATTTCAGTTTTTTTTAAAACCATAATTATTGTTTGTTATTACCGAGTAGTAGAGTGAATCGGTTCTTTGTAGGTTTCATCGTAGATCGCAACGTCGGTCGTTTAACATCAGGCGAGTTGGCTATGTTGTATATTGTCTATTATAGTATAATTAAATAATATAAAATAGGCTATACAGGGAGTGTAATTTTCTTTAGGTGTATGTATCTTTCTATGTAAGCTATGTTCTAAACGATTTTAGAGCGTAATTGTTGCAGAATTTTCTGGCATCAATTGTTTTCTACCCTTAAGAGTCGGTAGTTCAACCATCGTCCGTCTCGCTCGCGCACACAAAGGTATATAACCTCAATAGGAAAAAACGGAACCCTTACAGGATCACTTTGTTGTCCGTCTGTCCGTCTGTCTGTCCGTCCGTCCGGGTGTCAAGACCTTTATATCTCGGGAACGCGTGAAGGTATCGGGTTGAAATTAAAACCATATACGCAGATCCTTAGTATCTTGCTGCAGAAAGAAAAATAAAGTTTCTAAGTTTTCATTAAAAAAAGTTATAGCCGAATATATCGTAAAAAACGCACATTTCGACATTCACTAGGGAATCAAAACCTATGGGGTACTTCCCGTTGACCTAGAACAATGAAATTTGACAATAAGCATTGTGTTGGAGTACACATACAGGAAGAAATCCGAAAACTGGTAATTTTTAATTTAATCACAAAAAAATAGTGTCTTTATGCAAGGATTGAAGGTCCAAATTTTAAAGTGAATTAACCGTATCATGTGGGGTATCATATGAAAGAGCTTCAGTAGCATAAGCTAAAACAGGTTTTTAAATATTTTTACGATGTATATTTTTCGGTTTATGAAGGAAAATATACGAGCGAGTCTGACTCGCACTTGTTCGGTTTTTTTGAAGATATATCTTCAAAAATGTGGGTATGCGTGAGCGAGACGGACGATGTACGTACTCCTAAATACGATGCGATTTCGATGGTTCGTTTTTATTTGGTTGGTTGGAATTATAAATAATATAGGTATGCCTCAACGGACCGCTTTATTCAAATTTCGCTATAACTGAAGTTAAAAATTAAAATAAAATAAAATAAAAAGCAACCGTAGAGGTCGAATAATCGAAATCTAATAATATTTAAGTGAAGAAAACAGTTCTTCTTGTATGAAAAATATTGCGTGGTGCGGGATATGAACCCAGGAGCGGACATGCGGCTCGCAATTCGGACGGTCACCCAACTAGTGTTCCGTAACTTATTATGTGTAACCAACTATTAGCTAAATAAAATAAGTAACCGTTGCATAATTATTATCGTATATTGCACAGCGGAACTCCTGTCGCTTGCATGTCGCTAATGCAACGGTGCAGAGTTGCACGCGTATACGACACAATAGTTGGCGCGGGTGACGCTAGCCCGATTATCAATTAGTTTACGCGCACAGTGAACAGTCGACAGTGAAGCTTACTGCGGCACTTGCCAATATTGCGACCAAATATTTCATAATCATCGCCAACAATGTTGTATACCTAGTATAGTATTTAAATAATGATTTATACTCGTATGTTGTTCAATAAATGAATAATGTATGAAAACTAAATCATGAAATGAATATGTTCATGTTATAACAAATATGTAAGTATTGGATTTAAGGCGTCGGGATATGTCGTGCACTTGTAGTTTATCTTTAGTTGTTCTTGGGTATGCAATTACTTTATTAATGCAATGACAACTGACTGTGGTTAAATATTTTTATGAGCTCAAACTCTACTATTTCAGTACAATTTCATTGTAACCTAGAAGAGGGTCAAAAACTTGCAAGATTTAATTACAAACAGACAGACTCTAAGACAGCTGAAACTAAATAAAAGCATGTAAAAATATGTTAGGCGCAATCGAGACAGTTACAGCACCTACCTCAGCGCCTTAATATGATCTCAATTAACCAATTTCCGCGAAAGACGGAACCTGTAACAATGATCGATCCGTAGCCATTCTCTCGACAGTCAAGTAATATTATACACCCAACTAATAGATCGGATAATGGCGACGAGTGGCGACGAGAGGCGACGAGAGGCGACGAGAGGCGACGAGAGGCGACGGTGCGCGGTGCTGTAGGAAGTGAGTGCAGGTTGCGCAATGAGCTCCGCGCGTGCAATCTAACGTCATACGAATAAGAAAGTGCGCGGCCGCCTATACGTCCCGGATATTTGCACTAACTGGGCCGGTACTCCGCTCGCCTCGCGGCCTCTACATCACTGGTTTTCGCAATTAGAACCATTAAAGCTTTTTTAGAGTAATTAAAACGTACTCGCAGTCATATAATCGTACAAATCCTATAATGGAAGGTTACAAAACGTGCCGTGCGCCAGCCAGCCTGTGAGATAGCAAGGATTCGGTTTAATTATTTTTATATAAGATAGATCTACGATTGACCACCAACTCGCCTGATGTTAAGCGACGGTGTGGCCGAGGATGGAGCTCGTTGATTTAGAAGATATCTATTCACTCTAGCCTTAAAAATGACAAGATTGTAGTTCTCAGGAAACAGAGATGGCGGCAAAGAATTCCCTTGATTTCGTAAAGTCTCGATATTCTGTCAAATTACAAAACTTTTTATAGGACTCGGTCCCGACTCTCGAGTGATTTAAAGATACTTCCGTACACCTCAAACCAATTAGAAATTTCATGACATCACATTTCATACAAGCAGTGGTTATGATTGGAAGAAACTGGATTTGACCGAATCTTTTATAGTCTAGAAAAATAGGACTTGTGACAACATAAGGGACAACTAAGTATATTGTTATTTAAATGAATGTACTGGAGTTTTGAAATATATTTGACACAATTTCATAGTGATATTATAAATGCTAATGTTGTTACCTTTACACGATCAAACGGCTGAACCGATCGTTATGAAAATTAGTAGAGATAGCTTTGGACCTGGAGACGGACATAAGCTACGTATCATCATCATAATCATGACCGTTTTTCATAACTACGCGAGGGAAACCACGGTACGCAGCTAGTCTATAAATCGGGGATTATTGTTGATCTATAATTTTTAGTTATTTTTCCTATCATAATTTCAAAGAATCTCCCCAGTTGCCAATACTGTGATGTGCTTCATACAAACAGATTTATTTTTACTAGACTATTAGGCGCCACGCCTCAAACGGATTTCCGTGCCTTCAGCTCAAACGTGGCAACATTTGAAAACAATGTTTCTTTGTTATATGTACTACCGAATACTATTGTAAAAAATGTCTTCTATTCTATTGAAGATCGTGGCGCTCGAAAGGTAAAAGTCAGCCGTCAATTAAAGGGTGAACAATTTTAATGAAATCTTATACTTCAGCAAAATTAAATATAGATGTCGATGTAGATAAGGCCGATGGGGCGAAAAGTTCTCGAATGGAGACCACAAACTGGCAAGCGCAGCGTAGGAAGACCAGCCACAAGGTGGACAGAAGATACCATACAAGTGGGAGGAAGACGCTGGATGCAGGCCGCTTCCAACCGGTCTTTTTGGAAATCCATAAGGGGAGGCCTATGTCCAGCAGTGGACTTGTTGTGGCTGAGATGATGATGATGAAATATAGATCTATGTACCGTAAAGAAACAAACTAATAAAACGTTGCGTATGAAAGGTTGGCACGTGCGGTGCGAGTCGGCAGCGCGGGCGGCCCCGCACCGCGGTGGGAAGGGCTGCAGTCGTAAACCCGCGCCTGGATAAATACGGTTTATTGCTACGAGTATATTTTATTGCAAATCGACAGTTGGATGTGGCCTGCCATCAATGTTTCTAAATATTATATTTCGTTTTCTTTTGCATATTTTGGACATATGACACAATTTTATATAGTTCGACCGTTTATTTATTTATATTATTAATTCTATTTTACCCGAAACAACCGATTCCAAAACACGCAATTTCGTTTACTGGGATAGCATATTTTTCCTGTTATTTGGTTTTAATAAAATTTAGTAAATACCAAACTACTCAACCGATTTTACTGACACTTTCATGCGACCAATCTCGAACTATATTCTTTCAAATATTCCTTCGTACTTCTTTCTTCGAGAAGAGAAAATGAACAAGGAGTTTATTTTCAAAATATATATTTTTTTTATTTTTTTTATAGAAGATAGATCTACGATTGACCACCAACTCGCCTGATGTTAAGCGACGGTGTGGCCGAGGATGAAGCTCGTCGATCTAGAAGATATCTATTCACTCTAGCCTTGAAAATTCCGAGATTGTAGGTCTCAGGAAACAGAGATGGCGGCAACGAATTCCATTCTTGTGCAGTACGCAACAGGAATGTGGATCGATATCGCTGAGTACGGATTTTTGGCATTTCAACGAGAAATGGGTGGTAATTCGCCGACTTTCTGCTAGTCCTGTAGTGAAATGGGGAGGGTGGAATTAGGTCGTGAAGCCCTTGTGCACATTCTCCGAAATGAATCCTGTAGAAAATAGACAGACATGCTACTTTACGGCGGTGCTCGAGACTAAGTAGCTACTTGGCAGCTAGTTTATCGTCACCGATTAACCTCACAGCTCGCCGGTCCACTGATTCTAAAGCTTCCAGCTGATACTTGGCTGATCCATCAAAAAGGTGGCAGCAGTACTCCATACACGATCGGACCTGTGCTTGATATAGATGAAGCAGAACATAACATAAGCATATCATAATTTAAGACCGATATTCAACGTTCCATCGCGATTCCGGAATAATTTCTCTAAACAAATACCTGTAGTTTACAGTTTGTTAATAAACACAAACTTTGCCCATTTATTTACGATGCTTCGCGGAATGTCCGCCCGGATAATCAGGCCATTAATCCCCGCATCTAAACTTACGCAGTTATGAATGGTCCTAATTCGAGCTAGAGCCCTTTGTTTATATCGAGAAACTTTCATCTACTACGAGTACATTTTACACTTATTGAGTTACGCTTTGGGAAAGTTGCACGAGGTGGACTTAATTTCGGATTTTTTTATAACTTATTATTTATATATTTTATATATATTTTTATATATTTTATAAAAGCTAAAAGTTTCTCTGTGTATATCTCTAACACAGGTAAGAACGACCAGCGACTATAGTCTGGATTGTGGTTACTTTGGCAGGTAACAGGTAGTAAAGGTGTATACAATAGTACCTTACTTTCCTTAAAGTATAAAGCTCAATTTATTTATATGTTCTTCAGTATAACTATAAAAATTGCGTTATTGAACGGTAGAATAGGTTTCTGACTGTCCTTCTTACGATCTGACGATCTGACGCGAGTTTAACATATTTACCCATCTCAACGCCGCTTAAGAAGTTTTCAGTTGAATAATTTTTGCGTCATTATCATTTTGCCAGTTTTGTGGTGTTGAAAGTGTTAATCATTAATTAACAGGGTCCTACGAATATTATGGCAACCCTACCGTAGTATAAAGATTGTGTTATTACTATTTCAATTATAAATGGTTGTTTATATTGAACGATTCCCGACCGTATAAAGACTACATATATAACATATATATCGTCTTTTGTTTAAATATGGTGTCCATTATTCCAAGGGAATGTTAAATAACAGTAAATATTAAGCGATTGTTTATTTTATCGGGTTAGATTAAACAGACGCCTGATAAGCATTACCATAATCAGAACTCGCCGCTTTTCCTTGAAATATTTCACCGTTTACGATACCAAGAAAATCGTAAGTGAGGCGAGGTATTTATCCACTGGAATTACTGACCGTAACAAGGTAACAGAGTTCTTCGAAGTTTTCAACACGAAAACATGTTATTTGTACTTAGATATTGGAGTATTTCAATAATGAGTTTTAACGGCTATATCGCAACGAGGGTCTACAAAACATTGTTTTCGTTATAGTCCAGATACCTATATCGTAAGTGGTTATTTACGGTACGGGAGTTGTATGCGCAAATCTTTTTGCATCTGAATGCAGGCGAGAGACGCGCAAGCTCGTGATTGGTGGATCGCAACGCACACGAATGCAGAACTCTCGTGATTGGTGGATCGCAACGCACACGATAGCAGAACTCACGCTAGAAAGAGTAACTGTCTTTTCTATTGTGGCATTGCAGGCGTTTCTGTTCTTATTTCATTATTTTATTCGACTAGCAAAACAAGCGAAACGTCGGTTTCCATATTTTGTCACAGTAGTTTTCTTTCCAAACACTACACACGGTGTTGGCAGAAACGCGCGAGGGAGCGGTGCGGGGCGAGCGATTCTCTGTCATATTCTGCGTTCGCCATACATGTACTCCTTAAAATAAATAATCTGTGTATTGTGCACACAGTTATGCTTACTTCCGGAGACCGGATCTCAAAAACATTTGTGGGTAATCTACTTGGGCTACAATCTTCATAAAATATTAAGGCTACGGATATTAAAACATACAACCTAATATTCCTTGTAACTTCGTAAGGATTTTCTTTAACGCGGAAGGGAAAAGCAAAGCGATCGTAGTCCCAGCCGTTGATGTATTTTTTTTAGTGACTATGGGAACCCAAATTTTATGAGCGTATTATGGTCAGTCCGTAATAATAGAAAAAAAAATGTATGCACTAATTTTGGACCTACGCAATAGGAGAATTTGCCAAAAGGTTTTGCTAACTATTATCTATTGATTGTGTACTTCAATCATTTATTTTTTTTGGTCGTGGATAAGAACTTGTGACGGCATAAGGGCCCTTATATTATAGGGATCCTTCACATTAGGTCGCAAGCAAAGCGACAGCCGCGCTGCCGTTCGCAATGACAATCATGAGTCACGCGGTTGTCGCCCTGTTTGCGACTGTGAAGGGAGCCTAAGTCTCTTTGAATAAGTCTATTTGAAGCTAATTTTGCCGTTCTATTATGGCACAAGATAAAGCCTCGCTTAAAAAAAGTCGAGTTAAAACGACTTTATTTGCCGCAATCTCTGTTTCCTGGGAACTACAATCTTGGAATTTTCAAGGTTAGAGAGAAATGTTCTAGATCAACGAGCTCCATCCTCGGTCACGCCGTCGCTTAACATCAGGCGAGTTGGTGGTCAATCGTAGATCTATCTTGCGTTAAAAAAAACTTCCATTACGTGACCGCTGCATAAACAGCAGTTTGTTGTTAATAAATAATTTATCTCATTCCAGAAAAACGAATCGGCTCGAAGAGGCCCTCAATATCTTCGACACAATCGTGAACAACGTCAACTTCAAAGGTATCTCCATAATACTGTTCTTGAACAAGTCGGACTTGCTCGCGAAGAAAGTGGCGAGCCCGGAGACGGACATACGCTGGTACTACCCGCAGTTCGCGGGGGATCCCCACAACCTGCGGGAGGTGCAAGTGTTCCTTCTGAACATGTTCGCGAACGTGCGCAGGGAGCCCAAGACCACCCTCTACCACCACTTCACTACCGCCATCGACACTAAGAACATTGAAGTAGTGTTTAACTCCGTCAAGGACACTATTTTGAACCGTAACTTGGAATCCCTGATGCTGCAGTGACACGGGAGACGGGCCTGGGAGGCGGGACTCGAAAATGTGATAAAATTTTGGCAATATTTGTATGTGTTGCGCAGAATGTTTCCATTTATGTTAGTTAGTGGATGACAAAAGACAAGGGACGGTAGCCGGGCTTCGGGGGCCTGCATGTAGTGATACGGGGCGGAATCACATAGTAACCGAGCGGTGGGGAAACTGCTGAAAACTTGCAAATTACACTTTTATTACTAACATTAAAAATTATCATAAAATTAAGTTCATTGTGATCATAACTGTGGGTAATTTTGAATCAGCGTATAACTTTAAACGGCCTCTAGAAAGGTATTAGCTGAAATGAAGTCTGTATAATTAGTCATATTATTTCATCACTAATACAATCTTGTTATATTATGACTAGTTTTCAGAGATGATCGCAGTTTAGCAGCCGTTCAAATTTGTTATCGTCATTTAAAGTTGCCCGTGTTGTCTGTTGTTGTATGAAACTTGACTTACGATATTAACTAAAACATTGATAAATAGTTCCCACTGCTCGTGCGCTATGTAAATTTATTTATTTACCAAATGATGTAGCTATTATTTGGTGAAGTATAGCACATGTACCTTTTCTAATATCAGTATACATATTTATAACTAAATGCACGTTGAATATTTGACCACTTTTGTACAGAATTATATATGCGAGTAAATCATTATTTTACCATTTAGGCTTACTAGTGATTTTACTCAATGTTAGATGAGCCGAAACTATACTATTATGCAATCGGTTAGGTTATTTATTGAAATCAATGTTACAGTCAACTTGGGTAACTTTGAATTTATAGTAGGTAACATTTTTTATGTTTGAACAAAATAGCGTTTTAGCGTCTAAAGTTCCACAAAAATTCAAAGTTACCCAAGTAGCCAAGTGTTGTTGGTTTGTATCGAATATGATTGGTAGTTGATATTGCAGTGCCAAGATGAGACTAGATGAGATGTTAAGGGATTCTGTCGAGTTCCAGTTGTGGTCCAAGTAATGTTGAATGTACACAGATGTAATAAAACTTTACAGTATAAGGCGGAGGGTACACTAGGGCAGGATGATGGAGGTGTCTTGTGTTTGCAAGTTACCTAAGGCCAGGGCACGCTCTATCGCGTCTGCTAGAATAGGTATACTAAACTTAAAAGGAACTTTATACTTCTTATAAAAAGTTGTCGTATGTGCGGCCGTCTATAAGTTTGGAATCACGTGTTTATTTTGCACAATATTAATATGGAAACGAATCAATTTTGAAATATAATTCCGGGTTACTCACGTCTATTTTGTGTCAAAATACTTATTTTAAACAAATTATTGTAGACATTGAATGTCGAACTGTGAGCTAGACGCGATTCGACTAGAATGCGAATTTCGCCTCTAACTTAGTGATGCGATTTCAAGTAAGCCTTTTAAGGCTAAGTGTGTCACTCCGCCTGTCACTGCTCACTTTAGATAAGTAAAGTTTGGCACAATTCCATTTCCCAGTATTTTGAGGGAAATGTCTATAAATCTCTTGCACAATGTTATTATTCGAACGCCTGAAGTGTGTGCTGACGGAGAACTAACAATATCGAGGGCGCTGCTGTTCTTATTTCATTATTTTGTTCAATCGAGACGTTAGTTCCCATTGTTTGCCACTCAGCCTGTAGGCGTGTCTATGAGAGTATTTACGTGTTGCCATGTTCACATTTTTAGTGATTTTCGGCGTCAACTGTGAACAGAATCTTGAATGAATCAATAGTTACTGTGTGGTTGTATCCGTCATGTAGTCCCGGTGTACCCCCCGCCTAATCGTTGGTTTAAGATGTTGAATCGTTATCAATTATCGTAGGTGACATAATATGCTCTTATAGGGTGCCACGAACATAACACATGTACCTTCTTAAAGGGTGCCACGAACGTAACACATGTACCTTCTATTGGGAAGGGTTTTTATACTGAATCCCCGGCGGGAGTAAAAATGTACATAGAATTGATAGCTGTGATCAAATTTGTATAAAAATATTTGGCTGTAAACAGCAACGAAATTAACCATTTTTATACCGATCTGTCGGTGCGCTTTGTCGACGTGTGAAAAAAATGGAACGTGATTTTCAGTACTGAACCCTGTTTTTAAAGTTAGAACGCGCAAACTTGCGTGGACAAAGTGTACCTTTAACTGAGGATTCTGGTCTGATTTAGAGCTGTGCGTACATTTGTCGTGTATCAAAATGACGTGGGATTTCCCTAGAATGAAAAAGTTGCCATAAAAAAAAAAAATGTTGGATACTTGGTATTAGAGAGAGCTTCTTTATAAAAATGCAATTGCGCTCGTCTTATCGAAGTAGGAAATGCTGCTCCCCAGAGATTGGTGCTCTCTGTGATGTCTTGCATCACATTAACCTACTGCTAAAACCCGCTATCTTCGGATATGCAGGTGACAGCAACGTCGTAGAAAAAAAAATACGTTTTACAATCATATCCAAAACGTTATGCAATATTTTTTCTTAAGATCTATCGTATTATGCTTTTAATAGCGCTATTCTAATGTTTTGTTTTGGGGAGATATCCAGCCATATTATAATTATTAGCAGGTTTAAATCCGGTGAGCAGCCTCAGTGGAGCGCACCGCTCAGCGGGTCTCCGGAGGCAATACTCCTGGGATACTTGTACCTCTCCTTTCTCTCTGCAACGAGTCATGTTCCAGTGCGTCGGTTGCCTTCTCGAGTTCATGTAGCTGAGCTCTACACGTGTCTGCTAATAAGAGTCCGTTACAACTTGCTTTAACTTTCCAAGAAGTTTGTAACGGCTCACGTTGGTCTCGAACGTTACTCTGACGTCACCCTTCAACTTTTGTTCCTGTATTGCGTAAGGCTCGGCTGGCTGCCAAAAAGCTGGGAAACCGAGTTGTCCACATTCAGAAGCACACATTCGTCGTGCATGGATTATTGTCCTAACCTTTGGGTTGAACACCGGGGTCCAGGCGATAGAATATGAAGAACGTTGGTAAGATTGTAGTTTTCGGACGCAATTACAAATGATGGAACGTTGCCACAAAGCGGAGTTGCTTGCTTAGGTATAGTTATTTGGTCGAGTATACTATCGAGAGTCTTATTTACGAATAACACGTAGTGCTGCGTCTACGAAGCTAGAGAAAAATCTTCAAGTTTTATTGCACCTCCATTACGATAATGGTCTTGTTTCTCTCTCGCTCGTTCATTACTCTGGAAACCTCTCTCTCTGTCTTGTGAAGGGACGTGCGATTTTCAAGAGTTAGATCTATAATAAGAGCCGTTTAGCCGTCACATGAACATTAAAAGTACGATTCCAGTTCTGAAAATTCAACTGTCACAATATACGCATGACGTCCACTGTTTGTTTATTCAAGATTGGAGATTGTCTGCCTTATCGACGACCCCTTCTGTTACCTAACAGAGGTCGGTGGTCCTTATCGACGACCTCTTCTGTTACCTAACAGAGGTCAGTGGTCCTTATCCTATATGACCTTTGGTAACTAGCCGGAATGGCGCACGATAACTCCGTCACATTGTCCATCAAATTTTATGACCATTTGTAGTTACTTTTCCAATGTCAGAAAAGAGGGTTTTGGGTACATGTATTACGAAACATTCGTATCAAGTAGGAGGTACTATACACTAGTATTTTCTGCAGGTGAATCTATCGCTTTTGTCGTCGTACCAACTAAACGGCAAGCGTAGCGGAGGAAGTCCAGTCACAGTGTGGACATACGACTTCATAGAGACAGGAAGACTGAATGCTAGCCACTTCCATTAGGTCTTTTTGGAAATCCATGGGAGAGCCCTGTGTCCAGCAGTGGACTTCGTGTGGCTGAGATGATGATCAGGATGTGCCAACAGAAAAACTGCTCATAGAAATTAACTTGTAACGGATTTATTGCGTTATATTCTACATTTATTGATAAACCTGATCTGAAAATGTTTACGTTGTTCCCGTTTAGGTATTATTGGGTATACGACGATGTACGCACGGCACTATTTTGGCTCTTTTTCGTCACAAATATCTTGGCTCAATATTGAATGTTGTAGGATACTCTCCTGCTATTTTTCACTGGGAGTAGTTGGGAAATAGCACCATACAGACAGATATAATAGCACCATACAGACAGATATAATAGGTAAATTTATGCAATAATTATATTTTTTTCACCAGCTACGTCACGTGCAAAGAAATGTTTAGAGATTTTATTATTGTGTAATTTATTAATACTGGTTTTTGTTCGTATTGAACTGAAAAAAGAGACTTCAAAGATGGTGGATTTAATTAAATTGTATTTTTATCTTCGTCAACTATTTATTCTACTTAAATAATTCTTTTTTTTATCAGAAAGGAACTATGTTAGGGGTGATACCATAAAAAAATTAACACCAATTATCTAATTGGTTTACTAATTTCTATGTTGTTCGGATTTCGACTTTGAATTTAACTTTTCAATTATACACTGGGAATTTCAATACTTATTGTCAAAATGTACATAATATATCTAGCATAGAGAACGGTATCTCGATTTATTGTAGACTTACGTACGACGTACTACATACTTTTGCTTTATTTGTGTAAGGTGCTAACTCCCAACTAGCTATCTCTTTCTAAGATGTATTCCGTCCCTTGGCACAAGTAGAAGCAAACGTGTAATCTCAGACTTCTGTCTTTTATAAGTACAATGTTATATTTTTATTTTTACAAGGTAGAGTAGCGGTGAAGCTAGTTGTATTGCTTGTGTAAATTGTTAACTTGTCGAGGCATTCTTTGTACATTATTTCTATTGTGATTTATACAGTGTGTGTAAATAAATTATATTTTTAAATATAAACGCGGTTTAAATTATACAGGGTTAATGGTTAACTCTTAAGAGCTTGTTTCTCGCAAAATACTTTCTCATTTGCATTTTTTCTTAATTTTTGTAAATGTAATTTTCAGAATTTAATATTTCAAATAGGTTGTAGAAATTTTCATTTTAGCGAAGGTTATAATTTATTTTGTGTCCTTTATTTGAATATAATGTCAAAATAAAAAAAAAAATCATTCTCGATTAAATACTGAAGATAAAGGCTTATTATTTGTATGTAAATTTATATCTTAAAAATAGGCAGCCATCTTGGTCGTTGAGCAGGCTCTTAAGTAGTGAAATGTGCCAATAACCGTGTATAGTAAATAAAATGATAATTCACGTTTCGAGCCGCGCTCGCCTGTTACCTGCCACCGTCAAACCAAATGTATATTTACATAATGTTGTCGTAAGGCGACTGTAACTCATTCAAATGAAACAACATATTAACATATTGATGATTCAATTTCAACGGATATATTAGTTTCATTTCAATGTGTTTTTAACATTTTCTAACAATTCTGCTAGGACAAGTTTTTTTCACATTTATTTATTTACACAAACAATTCTGACAATTCAGAAAGATTACAACTTAAATAAACACACACCGGCTGGTTTGGTTGGCACCGATCACTGATTCCAACGTGCGTGAAAGAGAGATAAATATATTTATCTCTTTTCCTCTTTGTAGTGATGCCAAACAAATCAACATGTACAGACGATTTTTTGAGAAAATAAATTGAAAATTTTGATGAAATGATTTACAAAACGTGGTTTAAAATAATGTTCTAGTCTCAGACTAGAGAAACGATAGACGGAGATCAAAGAACTCTAAAGTTAAGCCAAGTTTTCATAAGATACGAAATTATATTTAACTCAAACTGTAGAGCAGTTAAAACATTTTTAGTTTTAAAACACTTTTTGCCTGAGAACAATTAGATATTAAATATATATTTTTTAATTTAATCGTTCTCTACTTTGAGTTTTATTATGTTTTAGTAAAAGTTGGCTTTACTGTTGAGTTTTATGCGTTTCGTCTGGATTTTATCTAGTCTAAGGTTCTAGTTATAATCCCATTCATAATATATGGGACACGATCTGATTTGTTTCTTATACGAATCACGCATAATCAGCGTACATAATAAGTACTCATCTAGTTTAAGTGTCATGAAATCTATTCGATTGTGGATCTTATTAGTTCTATGTTATAGTTTTTTTTACAATATATTAATTAAGATGTATTTATTTATGTACATGTGTTGAGGCTATATTTTGTACATACCTCGTAATTCTATTTAGTATGTATTATAAGTTATTCGGTTTGTTGGATGCGTTAGTGCGGACCTCCTCGGTTGGTTTCTTTATTTTCGTGATAAATTTTGCATTTAGTAGTGCCATTGTGACGCGTAGTGTCCGTGCAGCATGAGCCCTCGCGCCGTTAGATTACATTGTGACGCGTAGTGTCCGTGCAGCGTGAGCCCTCGCGCCGTTAGATTACATTGTGACGCGTAGTGTCCGTGCAGCATGAGCCCTCGCGCCGTTAGATTACATTGTGACGCGTAGTGTCCGTGCAGCGTGAGCCCTCGCGCCGTTAGATTACATTGTGACGGGTAGTGTCCGTGCAGCGTGAGCCCTCGCGCCGTTAGATTACATTGTGACGCGTAGTGTCCGTGCAGCGTGAGCCCTCGCGCCGTTAGATTACATTGTGACGGGTAGTGTCCGTGCAGCGTGAGCCCTCGCGCCGTTAGATTACATTGTGACGCGTAGTGTCCGTGCAGCGTGAGCCCTCGCGCCGTTAGATTACATTGTGACGCGTAGTGTCCGTGCAGCGTGAGCCCTCGCGCCGTTAGATTACATTCAATATCATATCATTCATTACCGACGAAGCTATACAGTTCCAATTAAAATCATCGGAATATTCCGCGTTATTGGATTTTTGTGAATATTCCGCGTTATTGGAGTCCGTAGTTGGACCATCGTCCGTCTCGTTCACGCATACCCACATTTTTGAAGATATAGAATGATTGAATGAACTTATAAAATAAATCGTAAGTTATAAAACTAGAGAACAACATCACATATTCGACAAAAAAATACTTTGATCCAAGTTAATTGTCATACACAAAAAATATTTTTAGAAAAAAAAACCGGACATGTGCGAGTCAGACTCGCCCACCCAGGGTTCCGTACAAACTAAATAAAAGGGGGAAATCATATATTTTTTTATATTTTCCTTCATAAACCGAAAAATATACATCGTAAAAATATTTAAAAACCTGTTTTAGCTTATGCTAATGAAGCTATTTCATATGATACCCCACATGATACGGTTAATTCACTTTACATTTTGGACCCTCATTCCTTGCATGGAGACACTATTTTTTTGTGATTAAATAAAAAATTTCCAGTTTTCGGATTTTTTCCTATATGAGTACTCTAACACAATGCTTATTGTCAAATTTCATTGTTCTAGGTCAACGGGAAGTACCCCATAGGTTTGATTCCCTTGTGAGTGTCGAAATGTGCGTTTTTTACGACATATTCGGCTGTATTTTTTTTTTACGAAAACTGAGAAATTTTATTTTTCTTTCTGCAGGAAGAGACTATAGATCTGCGTATATACTTTTAATTTCAACTCGATACCTTCACGCGTTCCCAAGATAAAGGTCTTGACACCCGGACAGACGGACAGACAGACAGACAGACGGACAGATGGACAACAAAGTGATCCTATAAGGGTTCCGTTTTTTCCTTTTGAGGTACGGAACCCTAAAAATGGTTTTTATGTATGAAAATTAACCTTGATCAAATTGAAATTTTTGTGGAATATTTGTGATGTTGTTTTCTAATTCTACAAACGATGGGTTCTTTCTTTCTTTCATAAATTAAACTTTCCTTAATTCTTCATCTGTAAACAAAATAAACAGCATGGAGAAAAATAAATACAATTTTTGTATAAAATTGCTCGCTTGCATGCATTGAATGAAATAACGAGACTATTTTACGTGAAGGCAGACAAAGACTGATTTGTTTGCGTGTTACTACACGCGCGTGTCAGAGACGACAATATTGTGCGAATGAGAACACGAGCCAAGCCGCCATTTTGAATCAGTTTCTTTAGAGGCACGGATTATAATGTTGTCTACCCAATGACTTGCTCAAAGATATTACTTTTGTAATAAGTTTACAAAAATACATTATTTGAGATGATTTGAGTTAAAATTCAAATAAAAAAACTTTAAAAGCAAAAATTGCTCTGTTTCTAAAGTTTGTATGTATGCAAATAAATCTTGCTCATGTTTAATATGTTTATATTTTTCATACAATATGATCATAACGTGGCATACGTATGTAGATAGTTGTTATATCGACATAAATATTGCTAATATTTAAATATATGTTATGTACCTACAGTAATATTTATTCATATAAGCCATGCATATCTAGTAGCTTTTGATACTTTTTATGTATCTGGTATTATTATTTTAACCTATTTTTATTCGTATCCCCTGTGTCTATTACTATGGCGAGCGATTGTAACGTCCAAATATTGTTGATATATTTCTGTACCGATTTTAATCTTCGAGCATATTGAAGTAGAGACGTCAATTCGCAAACTTGTTATCCACTGTATTCAGAAGGTAGTAGTTGCACACATATAAAAGCACACATAACCAAACCCTATTCTTATGAAAGTATACAGTATACAGCTATAATGTAGCAGCGTGCATATTATAAACTATACTCAGTTGTTTCAATTCACGAGACCGAGCGATTCTGTTCACGCTTCTTTGCTTCAATAATGTGTTAAATCCACAGACATAGAGGTCTGATAAATTATTTTTTTTATTATTTGATAATTAAAACCGCCGTATTCAATTTAATTTTTCCAAAAAGTGGTATTTTTTACACGTATAATAGCGAAGTTGCATGTGAAAGAGACAACATTTCTGTTCGCAATAACACGATATCTCTTTCTGCGGGGAACTGTGTAGATAACACATTATCGAAGCATAGGCAACATGTGGTATTCGTGTGGATAGCACATTGTCTGTGTGCGAGAAGGACGGAACGAGAGTTGAGCAGACGAAACATATGCTCGAAGACGTGTCCTTATTATATAAGGAACATACTATAGCTACATCACATTCACTTGCACAACTATTCTTCACTAATGTCCGCTTATCGCCCATACATCTCTATAATAAAGTAGGTAGTTATCGCGCCTCAAAGCGCTAGTCTGTCTGTGTCGTACTGTAGATGGTTGTAGCTGTCAAACAGAGCACGTACTGCTCGCGCCGCCGCGCCGCCGCCGCGCCGCCGCCGCGCCGCCGCCGCACCGCCGCCGCACCGCCGTGCCGGTGCTATGTCGTGACAGCTATACCATCTGTAGTACAACATAATTCGACGCAACAGCGCGCGGCGTCAGGTTAATGCTTTGACGCGCGCTAAGTTTGTGTTCTATTTGGTAAAGCCTTAACTTGTCCGAGATCTACGTTTTTGTGTTTAATATTATCGGTATCGTCTATGGACTCGGAGATATATATATACATATTAAGTAGTTGGAATAGTGCACGAATGCTTGCTCTAGGCGGGGGTTGCGACCACTAATCGATATAAATATCGAATGTTTAGACAGCGACTGAGCAGAATTATGATAAAATCAAACTTATAATCATGTTAGAGTCTATTGGAAGCGTCGGTTTCTATCTAGCATTGACAACGATCTGTCCCTGTGTACCGGCAGACTCATTTTAGAGCCAGTTCCAGGTAATTTACGATGGAAATATTGTCGCTTATTATTACAATTATATTAATTTATATAGAAATAAGATATTGGATCATGTTGGCCTATATGGGATAACGCACATAGCTCCCGAGCTACCTGATACTGACTGAGTTTTTGTACGACGCTCGCATTTTGAAACAGAAAAGGAATTATGTAACGTTCTTTTATGCTACGGATTGGTATGTCTAATGATATTAACGCAGCGGTGCGCATGAGTGTATTGCTGGTCGCAGCGCGCTCGACGCCGAAGCGTCGCGGCGCGAAGGCACGGTCCTCGCGACAGTTCGTGTGTTTTGAACCTTTCGAGAGTTATTTGCTGGGACATGTCCGTCCGAAGTGTATAAAGATTCAATGCCAAGGTGGCAATGAAAATTAAATACGAGAAAAAGAATCTATAAAAATAAATCGGTTTGTCGGTGATTTTATTTAAGTGATATTTATTTCTCGAAATTAACTAAATTCCAGACCTTGTAAAATAAATTTGTATATAAAATAAAATTGTAATAAAACTAAATTTGTACCCAAATAAAATTAAACACCTTTTAACGGATTCATCGCGTGTATTTTACATAGTTTCAATAAATACCAATCGCAGAAACCTAATAATTCGTCACCGCTCCGTTCTGTAACTCACGTGGTGCTCCTGTGCTCGGATATACTTCAAAGGACCTTTGTACTTTTACATAAACTTTTGCTAAGGAACAATCTTGAAAAGGGGAAAAATTCAGCTTTCTCATATAAAAAAAAGCTTATTGGCTCTCGACAAAATGTATTTTACAGCTTATTTTTTTTTGTAATTTCAGATTAGATCTCTCGGCAAAAGTTCATATTGATGGGTGCAATGACCTTTTGAAGTATGTCCATTGTTGCACCTTGTAGGTAGGTATAATTAAATTGGCAAGTACGGGTTTGTGCAGCCGTCGTCTCAAAAACTCATTTCAGTATAGATTAGTATGCAGTTTGTATGTTGTATTGTTACGGATATCATGCGTTATGACATGTATACTATACACTCTACACGATGTACCTACCTATTAGAGTGTGGACAATATATTTTGGAACGAGTATATATTTTATAAACAACAATAACATAATATATTGTACAGTGTAATAAATTATCATGCATGTGTGCTGCTTGTTATTTGGAACCCTTCACCCTTGGCGAGGAATTGTGGCGGACTGTTTCACGTCCAATATCGATCATATTTTGGTCAAATGATAAGTAGCTAAATATGTAATTCGAAGATGTTGCGAAAATATGCAGAAGAGGCAAGTGCTTACATTTCACTAATTCACTTACGAATGCGGTTGTCTATAAAGTCGGTTTACGGATGATAATTTTACGTGATAACGATGCGTCACAAGCCGAATGCTTAGGCCGATCGTGCCTCTCTATCGCTTGTTCCGCGCTCTCGCTTGCACGCTCGGCTCAGGCAGAACGTGACAATAAGTCATACTTTTTCGTGCGTGCAGCCGGCGTTCATCGATTTATAAGAGGTTATCTTATCACGTCAAAAACTGAAAAACCAACTTTAAAATGCGCAATTTTGTTTCAAAACTACTGACTGATTTTGATAAAATTTCTATGGGGCGAATCTGAAAGTAGGTATATCGTTTCAAACAATTATTTGATGTAATAACGTCTTATAAACCGATGAACGTTGGCTGCACGCACGAAAAAGTTTCACGTTCCGCCTGAGCCGAGCGTGCAAGCGAGAGCGCGGAACAAGCGATAGAGAGACCACGATCGGCCTAAGCGTTCGGCTAGTGACGCATCGTTATCACGTAAAATTATCGTCCGTAAACCGACTTTACTGACAACATTTTTTTTAAATCAATTTATAAATGAGTTTAATTTTCGACTACATCGATCGTTTTCCAACAGCCTAGATGGATGGTTCGCGTGAACAAAATAGATATGTAACTGCTACACCATACTGTAGGTACCTTTAGATACCTACCCGAGTTTGTTAGTATGTCCTATGTCTTCTGAATTGTTCCCACTATGGAACCAAATTTAAAAACATACAGCTATTTAGGTACGTCAACAAGTATAAGTTTACAAAATTAAAAAACCCCCGACAAAAACGGCTGAACCTATTTTGATTAAACAGCTAAGAACACTCCCGACTAATTCACCTTTCAAACAAAAAAAAAAACAAAATCAGAATCTACCATGCCACAGACAAACACACACAGACACGTCAAACTTATAACACCCCGTCGTTTTTGCGCCTGGAGTTAAAAAAGGTGTATGTATGTCCCGATCATTGGACCAGTCCCTGAACCAAAGTAAACAATAATTGAACTTTTGCGCAGGAGGGAATCACAAACGGCGGAATGAGATCAGAGCTCCCATGAATGAGACCGCCATAATCCGAACTGCGGCAATAAGTAAACATGACTTTAAATTACGTCAAATTTCCCTCGAGCTTAAAAACGTAATTGGGTCATTAGCTCATTAGAATTGTGAGAATTGCTGGACATTAATAACGAGGGTCGCAGCTGCTTCGTATTCATCTCGGAGGGAGATTAACTCTTAGATAATCTTTTTTACATCTTGTTAGTTGATGAAAAAGAAATGTTTTCAGTTCCTTGCGCGTAGAGGTCACTCGCGAGTCGACTTTCACTCTGGTCGTATTATTTACAAATAGATTGAAACAGCAGTATCTACCTATTGCGTATCTCCATCTTTCTCGAAAAAATATATCTATTTCGATTTTCTGGATAAGTTATATGTATATACGAAAATATATATTTAAAGCTGGTTCCTGGCGTTCCATCGCAATGCTGTTATAGTTGTATTTATAGTCGGCGGGTTCCATTCCCATGGATTCCGAGCGTTGATAGTTATTATCTGTCAATAAATACGCCACTTTTACGCGTATTTTATGCGATATCGAATATAATACAATAAAAACAGGGATGTTATGTTTTGGGGTTACTTACGACCCGGTTTATACCTTCCGGGTAAACTCTTGTTTATGTCTATTATGGCCACAATCTCATAGCTTGGCGTCACCCTATAATATCTTTCATACAAGCAAATATTGGAAACTAGCCGTGATCCGCGGGTTTTTACAGTTTTTTCGTCTTTCCTACATTTTAAACAAATTATCATGTCTAAATAAATGTTTTTACAAGAACTATTAGTATGACAAACAATGTTTGTTAGTAAAATACATGTCAAAACAGTAGGCTTGATAATTAAGCTGTCAATAATTGTATTTAAAATATAGCAAACATTATGTCAAAAAATATTACCCCTATTGGCATGAAGCCCCTCGCGTGTGGAACCTTGGGGAAAGGTACCATTATGCTGACGGCGTTTCCTAGCTGGATTATCCACCCATTTCTCCTTAAAATGCCAAAAATCCGTACTCAGCTATATCGATCCACATTCCTGTTGCGTACTGCACAAGAATGGAATTCTTTGCCGCCATCTCTGTTTCCTGAGACCTAAAATCTTGGAATTTTTAAGGCTAGACTGAATAGATATCTTCTAGATCGACGAGCTCCATCCTCGGCCACACCGTCGCTTAACATCAGGCGAGTTGGTAGTCAATCGTAGATCTATCGTGTTTAAAAAAAAGTTGCGAATCTGTCCATGCACGTCTGGTCATTTGCGTATTTGGTTAAATGCGTTTATTAGCTTCTTGCGTTTTTGGTCATATGCGTCGATCCCGTTTATATTTGTTTTCACACCCTGAGTGACATAGGCTATATTTATTTGTAACATTAATAAAACCTTCGTAACCTTCTAATCCTCCTATAATCTTTTTCGTAAAAAATAGTGATTTACTAGAGTTATTCTAAATAATGCGTATTTATAACCTTTTACAGCGACTGCGCATGATTTCTCCCAAAAAAACGTACACTCAACAGCGTGTCAAGCGTAACGAAATTGTAAGCTAGACTACAAAAGTAGCTCTATTGCAGTCGGGTATTTTGTTTTTCTTTTAATATAGATACTTGTTTTATTATTTTGTTCAGTTAACACCAAAGTCATATTTATTTTGGTAAACTTACCTAATCATTAATCACAGTGTTCTCACTATGCATGGAGCAATTTTTTTTCTTCCAAAATTAATTTAGATGTTTACGTAAATACCTACTCAAATTACTTAGTAAGTAACACCCTCAACTATTAGAATAGAAATGATTTTGCAAAATTGCGTTGGTGTTTTAACCACCAGGGAAAAATGCAAGAACATTCAGAGAGATATATTAAATATAACTATAGTATTTAGCAAAAGCAACGACGTGTATAATAGTTAACATTGCTAGGTGTTCGGTTTCAGTGCCAGAATCACAAGTTAGGTTTAGTTATCGTCGGTACGCATGACTTAACAGTAGGTACACGGTGCTTTCCAGAACTAAATATAGTCTACTAACGTATCTCGCATGCTGAGTAGTGAAAGTCAGTAGGTACAGTGCAATGGAGGCCTCCATTGCACTGTACTGACTTTCACATGTCGATATACTTTCAAGCTAATGATTTTATATTTTTTTATCAGATGCTGTACCAACAAATCTACCCTATATCAAAATAAAATACTCGATTGCATAAGAGCACTTTTTGTAGTATGTATATTATCCCTTCAGGTAGGTAGGTACCTATTAATATCCAAGTTACGCAAGTCAGCAATATAATTATAGTTTACAAATTACCTTAGAATCCTTAGATAATTACTAATTAATTGATGTTGAGTACCTAATCGCAAGAAAGAATGCGCGCTGAACCGTTGTATAATTTATTTAAATGAGCGTTTATATTCGACGATGGGCTTGTGCTTGACCGTCAACTCACGTGTTAAGCGACAGTTACGGTCTACGATGGGGGGCGGGAAAGACCCAGTGAGGAAGAGTATACCTGTGTGTGACCACGGACACTGCAAAGTATTCGAAACGTCAAGTCTTAAAATTACATAAAATATACGAGATATCCGATAAAAGTTGTCGAATTTAATGATATTCTCAACAATAGGCTAGTTGCCTAAATTTTAAAACTTGGTTAATTATATACTTTAATAACTATTTTATCCCAAAAAAACCTATATTTTAAAGAATAAGTAATATTTAGGTACCTACATTACGTATTTTGTATTAAAAAAAATTATTTAGATTTCCTTTGAAAACGATGAATATAGTGTCATGGCGTCTTGAATGACGTCACAGTTTGCGAAATCCATGCGAAATCAAACTGTTTACATTTGTGTCAAGTGTCAAAACAATACGGAGTGACCATAGTAACCTGCTCTGTTGTAGAAAAACGGCAACAACAAATTGCGGCCCGTGACGTAGCACTTTCTGATTGGTGTTCGCTATCATGTGACTTATTGCCTATTTTTTTCGAATTCATTTTCTAAAAATATTAATAATCTTTAACTTTTATGTGAAATAGACTGTTATTTTCTTATCTACGTCTCTTCATTTATAATTAGAAACTATTAACCAAGCAATTTGTTATTAGTGGAAACAAGCCTATTAAGATATGTCGACAGACAGTATTTCTACTTTATTAGAACTGAGGAGTTGGAAGTCAAAATTACCATAAGTTATCTACATTGCCATCTATGTAGGTAGGTACCTACTTGCTCCGTATACCGAGTATCAATGGAATCGTTTGAGTATAACTTATCTGAAGATCGATTACAAGAGTTAAAACAAAGATAGTAACAACCAAATATAGGCACGGAATTAAGCTACAACAAGCGTTTAAAATACCTTAGCTTTTATTAAAACAAAACAAAACAGTCGCGGCATAAAAATACATACCTAGGTAAAAAGATATAAATTTATAAAATTATGTATGACACGCAAATATATCCCTTGGTGTTTTACGCATATTTAAGCTCAATTATAAACAACAAATTAAAATTCTTTAAAAGGGAAAAGGCTCCGGTAAGTACGCCGTAACTTTTTACAACATATCTTTATTTACCCAACCTCTTTGTTTAGCCTAGAAAAAATATCTGAAATCTAGAAGAAGGAGGCTTTGCGTCCGTTTTGTTAGCCTTGTTTTACTCTCGAGTTAATTGTTTTTAGCAAATCTTTGCGCTTAGTTCGTGCAGTGCAAAGTGGCGGCATTTGCATAAAAATACCTAAAGCTCGGCAGCTTTCGAGAGGCCAGTAACGAGGTATTTTCAGCCAGTTGCTTCTGAATACGGAATTCGGAGGAAATACGAATGTAGAATCTGTAAGACTTCTTTGGGCAGAATTTTAATTTTCTCCGAATGTGATTACAGAAGGAGCAGACGGTAGATTTTAAGAATAACGCGTAAAAATACTCTACACTCGGAGTAAATGTTTAAGATTGGAACCGGATTCGATTTTCTGCATACCTATATGTGTTTAATTTATTTTGTGATATTGAAAACGCAAATAAAAGTATTCTTGGTCTTGTTTGGGATCCACCCTTGAATCAATCGGTATACCGATTGATTCAAGGTAGGCGGTACTTGAATACTTTTTATGGTTATGTTAAATATTATCTATTTTATAATCTTTCTAATGACGATGTCGTGAGGCAGGATTTGATAATAATAGCAATTAAAAGCAACGTTTTTATTTTTCAAATAATACATTTTTGCGGAAAAACGTCCGTCGTTAAATCCGTCCAACTGGAAACCTGATAGCGGGCTGACATTAACAACTCGACATCACATTTTTTAGTGAACTCTAAGCACTAGGTTTTATTTTAATGTATTGTGTCTATGTTCTATTAGCAGCCAGATTTTCTATTATATATATTTGTATACATATATGATTTTCTATAGCAGCCGGCGTCCTAGGCAAAAATTAGTCGAGTCATTACCACTTCGGCCTGCTAATATGCTATGTTATGTTGGCGACTCTGGTTCTCTAATTATATATAAATATTTTAATTGCTCTTATATTTTGTAAGATGTTTCATTCTAAAACTGCACGCCCCCATCCCCTCCCCCTCTCGTCCATGTCTACAAAACGTTCTATGTATATCATTTTGTCTTTCGGAACTCTTGTAGTGGGGTGTGCATTTTTAAACTGAAAGATCTTTACCTAAAATACCAATTGAAAGCTATAGGTAGGTTTGTTGGCACATTTGTTGATATCAAAGGCGCTCATATATACATCGATCACAATTAGCCAACCTGTTATAGGCTTGCAGGAACCTGGCTAGTTAGTGCTAGCCTAATAGCCCAATTGAGTGCAATCTTCGCAAGTATTTGGCTATTTGCCGCCATTTCAGTGGTTGTTGCAGCGCTCGGACCGCGCGCCAGCCAATCACGGCTGACACATTGATCGGTGGAACTTGCGGGTAGATTACGACTTGCAATAGCTCCATCCATATTAATTATATATCTATGAGTGACCTGTGACACGTACTTCCTTCGTGTTGCTTAACCCGTTGGATCGCAATTAGGAGCGAGTCTTCCTTGTGAAGTGGAGGAGAAACAATTTTTCAATAGCCCAATTTTGTCAGAATTTTACATAAACTTGATCACTTATCGTTTCTCCCAAATATAATTAAAGTCAATGGATAAATGATGCTACAACAAACTTCTTCCCTTTTTAGGGAATCGGTCTTCATCAAAACTGATTACTATTTAAAATAAAACCGGACAAGTGCGAGTCAGACTCGCCCACCGAGGGTTCCGTACAAACTAAATAAAAGGGAGAAATCATATTTTTTTTTTATATTTTCCTTCATAAACCGAGAAATATACTACGTAAAAAAAAACCTGTTTTAGCTTATCCTAATGAAGCTCTTTTATATGATACCCCACATGATACGGTTAATTCACTTTAAAATTTGGGCCCTCATTCCTTGGATAGAGAGAGACACTATTTTTTTGTGATTAAATGAAAAATGTCCAGTTTTCGGATTTTTCCTATATGTGTACTCTAACACAATGCTTCTTACCAAATTTCATAGTTCTAGGTCAACGGGAAGTACTCGCTTGTGAGTGTCGAAATGTGCGTTTTTTACGACATATTCGGCTCTAACTTTTTTTTACGAAAACTGAGAAATTTTATTTTCCTTTCTGCAGCAAGAGACTAGATTTGCGTATATGGTTTTAATTTCAACTCGATACCTTTACGCGTTCCCGAGATAAAGGTCTTGACACCCGGACAGACGGACAGACAGACAAACGGACAGGCGGACAACAAAGTGATCCTATAAGGGTTCCGTTTTTTTATTTTGAGGTACGGAACCCTAAAAACATACTTAAATGAACTGGAACACTAAGGTTTATTATAAAAGTAGTTGTAAAATATGACTTGTAGAATATATTAAGTAATAAAAATATAATTAAAAATTCAGTTAAATAACTAACTAGCTGTTCCTGTTGCAAAGGTACCCATAACACTTACTGCGTTACCCCGTTGAATGGCGATTGCCAGTCTGCACCAGAAACAAGCCGGAGCGGGAGTCCCTGTCCTGTCCTTCACTCACAACATAACTCGTAGAATAGAATAAACATACACAAACACATGATAGCAAAATCATTTCAGAAACGGAGAAAACGGAAAGCTCTCTTTGTTATCTATATATCCTCTAATACCTACCATCTTAAGAGCAGTTTAGCCAACATAACCAACACGAAGTGCACGCATTCCCCACAATGTATTATGGAGAATATCTTCAGCAAGCACAATCGTGATCGCAACGTTCTCCATAACGTCTGACTGGACCGCGCCGTTACAAGTGATCGGAGGCAGGCGACTGATGAGAGTACATCCCCGACGTAATTAGTCGAGCACGCGCATCTGTGACTGTCATGTGTGATCTACCGTCCTCCTGTCCTGTCATACCTACTACCCATGTCATCGATGACAGATATTGGATAAACTCAATTTGGAGGCCGCAGCGAGCTTGATTAGGTAGTTATTGAGTGATATTGGTTTACCTGCCCACTTTGTATTGCGTAACTAACTTTGACGCCCTGGGGACGGGAAGGGGGACAGGGGGAGAGAATCGAACACGGATTTACCGATTGGACACTTAATTCTATCTGAGTGATTAGTTAATAGTTAATGGACCGTTTGCCTCTTGATAACGTTATTACAATGTCTGGTTAATTCATTCGATTAATGTGAATTAGGGAGTTGGTTGATGGTTCTATCATTTAGCCAACTGTTCAAAAGAGAACACATTATTCAAATCAAGATTAGCGAGAGTCAACTTAGCGAACTTAATGACTATTTTTATTTTTTGCTCATTATTAATGCATGCCGACTTCACCTGATTTTTTATTGTCAATGTATAGATGTACGAAGTGTAAGTGAAATTTATAAATAAATAAATAAACCAATAACTGATTTTGTTTGAACATGTGTACGTGTGTGTTCTGTATGGGAATGTTTGTTTTCTCGTCTACAAGTCGTATTTTTCAGTCAGTCTTGAATAAAGCTTGGCATTCAGGTTCTATGAATTATTTGATTAGTTTTAGTCGCGGGCAATATTTGACTAAGAAACGATAAGTAAGTACTATTGAATTACCAGACAGTTTCGAAGAGGGAGACAAGGTACCTACCCATATAATTTAAAGCCCTTATTTATCACATTTTTGAGAAACAACATATACTTACCTAACGTTTTTGAAATTAGTAATTAATAGACCCTGTTGTTTTTTTAAAGAGCGAAGTCGGATCCCACCCGGACCTTATGAAGATGAGATCACCGCGTCCAGGGCAGGGTGGAGGTTCGATGGAGGCAAGATAGAATCTTATTTATAATCATTATTTATCCTTATCATAGTTGGTATAATTCGTATGTATGTATTAGAATATCTATATACATATATATATGAATATATATATATATATATATATTTATTTATTTATACATTCATAAAATATGTAAGTAGCATATTTAAGTAGGTATATTTATATTTATATATTAAAATATTTATTTATTTTATATAGGTACACTACCAACCCTAGCATTTTACTTTTAACCCAGTCCATCCTAAGGTTGCCTGGAAGAAATCGCTTTAGGCGATAAGGCCGCCCATTGTACTGCCAAACATTGTTTCTTTTTATTGTTAATGTATTGTTTCTGTTGGTGTGCAATAAAGATATATATTATTATTATTATTATAGAGCGATATGAGGTAGAGTACTTTGCAAAGTAGGTAGGTACTCTATATTATAGCGCTTTGTAAATGATCAGCAGTCATCAGTAACAATGCACCTTACAATATAATGTCATAGCAGCCTAATAGCCCAATAATTAAATAGGTACAGTTTGATAAGATATAAGTCTGTGTATACCTACTACTGATATAAATTACTTAAACATAATATTACTATTAAGACAGATTTATGTGAGTCTAGTTGTATATGAGTGAACGACGACTATACAACGTATCACTACGATAACGTTTAGTTCTTACTAAACGTTACTCGTAGTAGAGCTACCCAGGAATATTGAAGAAAATCAGATGTTTCAGAGGCTGTTTCCAAATGTACCTAATAGGGCGAATTCTGTGGCTGGTTCATACATTTTGCCAAAGGTTATTGAACTTGTTGCACAGCAGATTTCTTGCGATTTCAAGATTCGTTTGATTCCACAACTGTTACTGTTCACAATTCTAAATACAATGATTACTTATTTATCTTTAATTGTGACACCCTTTAAAAGCGTTTCTAACATTAATAAATGTGTTGTGAACAATGAATAATTACCTCTCTTACAGGTCCGTAATTCGTTTAATTGAACAGTGACAGAATCAGGTGGAATGATGGATCACCTCACATGAATACTTACACGAGCGAACGCGGAATTTTGATTGAAAATTCCATTAAAATAAAGCGCGGATTGGCGCAATGCGCTCTCACGAGGCGCGAGGTTACCGTGTGCGGCAGTGAACGAGCTTCAGCGATCTCCGAGCAACGAGCTGGAGTTTTTTTTAATAGATGACGGAAACACGCAGAAGGTTCGAGTTCGAAATGCCACACTGGTGGTATTCCCGATGCTCCAAGCCAAGCTTCACCCATTTTATCCAACTGCAGCAGGTAATAATTATAGTTTGAATAAAACTGAAAATTTTACTTCAAAATACTCAATATACGCACATAAGCGACTTGCTAATCTTGCTATTCACTTTCTACAGGCACTTGGATGATATTTTACCAGTTTTGTTATAAAAATCAAAGTACTTCTTCGGTTTTGATAACATTTATATAGGACTACCTCTGAAGTATGATCTACCAAATACAAAAGGAGTCATCAAAATCAATGCACAATTGAGTAATCTGGGACATTTCTTAACTTTATATTAATTGTACAGGGTAAGGAAGTATTTGTTAGCAGTGAACTTCAGTCACTGTCTTGAGTTGCCAGTTTTCATAATTACCACGTTGTATGTTTGTGTACTGTCGTCATAACGCTGAGGATCGGGATACCTAACGAGCCCTACTCCGGGGCCGGAGTCTCGACTCCAACCTCGGCCGCCGCCCTAACGACCCCGAATAAACTTAACTCGCTTCTAATTGAAGAGACTCGCGAAACTCCCGCCATATTTCCGAATATTAAGGAAAAACTTTGCCCTCTGAAAGCTGTTTTGACGAAAAATTTAATTTTGTGAGGACGTTTAGACATCGTGCAGACTTCCGTAGTCCTATGATTATACTGCTTCCTCTCAGTTATGGTGCAACTATATGTATATTTTTTATTTTTTTTATTTTTTGGAAACTCACAGCCAAAATTCTATATAGTACTTAGATATAGATAAACTCTTTATTGACACACCTTAAAATTAATAAAAAAAACTACAAAAGGAAATAAATTAACACTAGTGTGTTGTTACACTAGTGTTAATTTATTTATAGCTAAAAGCGATATCTAAGGGCGGTTAAGCTAAGGGCGGCCTTATCGTTAAAAGCGATATCTTCCAGGCAACCATGGAAAGATCTGAAAGACAGTGAAGTTAATTTAATATATATATATTTTTATCAGCCCTGTTTGTACAAACTGTCCCAATGTTGGGCGCGGGCCATCTTCTCATTATGAGAAGGGAAGAATAATGTATATAGTAATTACTATTAAAGTCTTTTGTGGAGCAACTCGAGCTTATATAAATAAGATACGATTTGTGTATTTAGTCTATTTCCGCTCCTATATATCGGTAAGCTACCAGTGGAATTTGAACCTGCATTGAATATAGAATCAAGTGGCTGCCGATCATGAAATGTGTAAAGGTAAAGCTCTTTTTTAATTTATTCACAGCCGTGGATAAGGTACTCTTAGGTATAGTATTGCCAGAAGTTCGAACTGTATCGCCCCTATATTTAACCCGGAATCTTCCCAAAATCCAGGTTTTGTAAAATGTTGATCATTGATGAATAGCTGCAGAAGCAATTAATAAGGCAGTTAAATCGAGTTTTCCAGCAAGAATGATTTACAGATCCAATCAAAGTGTCGACCGCGCGCAAGCAGCGCTGCAGCGCTGCAGCGGTTGCGCGTGTTCTACATTTTGCCATTTTTCAAACGATTTGTGGTGATAAAATTTTAATTGGATATGATTAGTAACGAATTAAAATATCAATGACTCCTTTTGACCGAGCGAGCGAAGCGTCTCTGCATGAACTTGTAATGGGAAAGCCTCTCGCCGCAGACACTACACGTTGCTACGTCACATATGAGTGGTATCAGCGAGTTTATGTCTGTAGGAGTGTTAGAAGATTTGGCCTAAAATCATTCTTCAAATTTTCCTCCCGACAAATCTCTATGTACATATTCAAACAGTTGTAATTGATAATCTCGACAGTGAACACAACAGTCTAGTTTGCGTACGTCGTTTAATTCAAAACAGGGATTTGAGGCGCATGATAACAGCGTTTCGCTCCCATGTCTTGTCTAGCGGGCTATTGGATTTGAGGCGCATGATAACAGCGTTTCGCTCCCATGTCTTGTCTAGCGGGTTATTGGATTTGAGGCGCATGATAACAGCGTTTCGCTCCCATGTCTTGTCTAGCGGGCTATTGGATTGTGCTTATGAGTCATCTAATCATCGTTAACTAATTAACAATAAAATACAAGTTATATTATATTATACTAATGCCATGAAAGCTATGACCGACTCTGACTCTAACCCCCTAGGCGGACGTAATAGTCCTAATTGATAGCACGCTACGCGCTAATCGCGTCTACGTGTGGTCTTTGAGATCCATTTAATTTAATTTTATGAATACATGTGTGAAAGTCCCCGAAGGGTCTTTGGGTCCTGCAGGTTTTATGTATATGCAAGTCACTGGCCAGCGATGCGTACTATGGGTCATCTCAAGAGCACCACATGTTAAAGCTCATGCGTGACCACCGAAGAGGGGAGAACGTGCTGATGCTTCGTGAAGCCCCATAGTCAGCGGGCATACACCGACAGGTTCCTCGTAATTCCGTCATTAGCGTTGTTATATAACACATATGTGTGATTGTATTACCAAGCCGGTTGGCCATATAATACGCAGGTATTATTGTAGCCTTACTTCGCGGATGAGTGGTATAAGAATTTACTTGAGGAAATGGCAGGATACAAATACTGTTGTGATCACATCGAGTTTAGATAGGTGGAGCCTAGCTGGCCTACGCTAAGCCCTACAGCTCTCACCACTAACGAACACTAGCTCACATAGCATGTAGCGTAGAGATCAATCAACATCAGGCTTTGTCCTTACTCTTTCGACTTTATCATCAGAAATAGGTCACGAGTTTTAAATTAGGTCATAACTGCAAAATGTATACCTAAGTTCGTATAGACGAGCCTGTCTGGTTATAGTGTTATAAATCTAAGTATCTAATGTATTGTCAGTATGTGGCTAGCTAGGGTTTCAGATAAGATATACAACTCTAATTGTACTCTAAACATGTATCTCCTAAGATGGAGGCACTGCCCTCGCTAGAGCGCGAGTTATTGCCTAGGTAAGTATTGAACCTTAGGCCTGAATGAATCCCACAGTAGAATATGCGTGGTTTCCCCCTTTCGACCTGCACTTGTGCAAGTGTGACAGTTGAGTAATTTAGAATATATTATATAATAGACTAGGGTGAATGAGGAATTAAACAAGCGTTTACCTTAACCTTAAATCGGTTTATTGCCCAGAAGGTTAAATTAAGTTTACTGAACGAAACTGTTTGATTATTTACATGTGTAATGGTCATTTAGGCAACTTGGAACGTAGGTACCTACTAGGCGACTCCAGGTGTATGACACATGACAGACGAACTTCTTTGTTCCTACGGCATCTCAGTGAGAGAAAAAATAGAAGTTTAAAAATAGAAATTTAAAAATAGAACAAAAAATTGTCACCGCCGATATAGTTTAACAATAAAATATTTAATCATACATCTGTTTTAGCCGGTAATAGGTAAGCAGGGATGGCATATTCTTATAAATATGTATTATATCTAATAATCACATATGTGTATGTACAACAAGTCTTAATATAATATGACATTTTTAGTAAGCACTAAAAAAAAACCTTTATAAATGATGTCAGTACAAATCCTTAGGAACTTTATTCGGCAAATATAATAGGTAAGTATCAAAGATATTCATATTCATATTCATATTCATATATTTATTGGTAAAATATTTTACACGTCAATTAGCAATACAAAAAAATAAAATACATAATTACAACCATGGTAATAGCACGCTACAAATAATAATATTATATTAATTAATTAGATATAAAACATCAATGTCAACACAAATGATAATAAAATAAAATAATTAAAACAGTATTAATTCTCGATGTCAGCTTTAAACAATTCGTGAAAGTCATAAAAGGACTGCTCGATAAGCCATTTCTTTAGTCTTATTTTAAATAATTGGAAAGTACCAGCTTCAGTGACGTCATCTGGTAACTGATTGTACACAGTTGGAGCCATGACATGCGTGAGTTTAGTGGACTTCTCGAGAGAACGCGTGATCGCCAACAGTTTATGCCTGCTGCGGGTGGGGTACCGATGTTTAGAGCCGCGCTCCGGGTAGCTCTCCAGGTTTATCCTGGCGTGCACTGCCACTTGATAAATCAATATGGCAGGCAGCGTCAAGACTCCGAGTTTCTTAAAATATGGGCGAGCCGGGGTATCCCACGGTACTTGCGCCACGCACCGCACTGCACGTTTCTGCATGCGGAATGCTCGCTCCCAGTCAGCAGCTCGAGCCCAAATTTCTGCACCATACTGCAGCTGCGAGTGTACCGTAGCAAAGTAGCACGCACGTGCTACTCCACTCGGCACAACTCTCGCCACCCGACTTAGCGCGAAACAGGCGCCTCCGAGCCTGCTGCACAACTTGTCTATGTGATGGTCCCACTTTAAGCCTCGGTCTATTTCGAAGCCCAGGAAGGTTGTAGTTTCCTGTTCTTCAATCCTCACTCCATTCACGAGCACTGTCAACGGTCTCAGAGACTTCCCTGACAGGCTGAACTGAATAAAGTGAGTCTTGGTGAGGTTGAGTGCGAGGCCATTTCTGTGGAACCACCCTGACAGCTGAGAGGCTGCGTCATTCAGCTTCACCTCTAGCGCATCCACTGTTGGCGCTGTAACTACAGCTGCCACGTCGTCTGCGTACATAAGTACTTCAGCGGCGGTCACGGCTTCAGGCAAGTCGTTCAGGAGTAGAGAAAATAAGATATTTGACACTGACGATCCCTGAGCCACACCCATCTCAGATATCATGGGATCAGATTTAACAGATCCACTACAACCGACCACCACCTGTGATCTCTCTGTCATTAGACCTGTCAAAAGAGAGTGAGCAGCGCCTACCACGCCGTAATACTCCAATTTAACAGCCAATACGTCGCGGTCGGCAACATCAAACGCTTTCGACAGGTCGCAACAGAGTATCGCCACCTGCAGCTTGGGCCTGGAATCACGGGCTTCCATGACACGGCGCACCACCTCCCGGGTCAGGGCTGTAGTCGAGCGCCCTTCACGGTATGCGTACTGTCGGTCAGACAGTGCACACGTGTCTGTCAAAAACTCAACGAGACGTGAGCTGAGACCGTTCTCGAATATTTTTGCGACTGCTGGTATAATCGATACAGGCCTATAGCTGTCTATATTCTCCCGCTTTCCCTTTCCTTTGTACAGGGGAGACACTTTGCTGATCTTAAGTGGACTCGGAAAAATACCCTCTCTCAAACAACTGTTAAAAAGATCCGCTAATACCGGTGCCAGTGACAGTATACCTGTCCTAACTAATTTCATTGAAATGTCATAAATGTCTTTGGATATTTTTGGTGGTATCCGCGTCATGACAATCTGAAATACCTCATCTGCGCTGAATCTCCGCAGCCTCAGGGAGCGATCAGGCGGCGCGCGAGCAGCGGCCATTAGGCAGCATGTCTGCGCGACGTCAGCTCTCGGGGCTGCACACGCTGCTGAAGCTGTGATGAATCTTTGGTTCATCTCGTCAAGAGCAGTCTTTTTACTCTCAAATTTAGTACCGTCAGATTTTCTCAGCGTGTCTGTGACATCTAAGTGAGGAGAGTTATGTTTTCCTCTCTCTTTATCAACAACGCTCCAGATAGCCTTAGAGGCGTTGATATTAGATACACTTCACATAGGTACAAACTTTAATGTACAATATAATATATGTATGTACTGGCATTGTATTGCAAGGAGATACCTACTTGCAATACAATGCCAGTACCTTTATGTCGGCAAGTTTGCCGTTTGCCTGATAACACAGTGTTTGTTATTTTATTAGGCCGAGAACAATTGAAACCAAACATAATTAAGGTAGAGAATTAAAACATGTAGTGATTCATAGTTCTGACATAATTTACAACCAGCATTGATTACAGTATTCGTGTACATTACCAGACCTCTGGAACCTGTAAGCCCCGTCCACAGATTACTGAACTTACACTTAGGTAATGTACCTAAGTACGTATTAAAATTAAAATAAGTAAGTATTAAAATTATACTTCTAAATGTTCTATTCCCAAATCATGAAGCCAACCCTCCTGTTCGTAGCGTCGCTAACCCTTGGCTGCCCCGGCGTCGACGTCGCCACGTTATCCTATCGCATTCCCAACCATTCGAGCTTGCTTCTTGCAAAAGAGTGCAAAAACATAATTTATTTTTCCAAAAAAATTCCCTAAATTTCCATTCTCACGAGAGACACGCTGCATTTGTCATCTCCAATTCTCAACACAGCAATATGGCGGTGGGTGGCTACTGGCTAAATTTATTTTTATGGACGCTTTGCCCCGCTGATATTATTATCATGAATGAAAGCATTATTATTTTTTAACCATCGTCTTACAGCTTATGTAGCTACGAAATGATAAATATGTGCCAAGCGAGTGACGATATGGAAGGGTTCCGTAGTCAAATATATTCAAATAAAATACAAAATATGGGATGAAAAATTTAAACTTTCTACGCCTTTACGCCCCGTTTTTCTCTTACAAAAAAATTTTAAAATGCGATTAATTGATTACATTTATTTATCAGAGACTATACATTTAACAAGACTGTAGCGGGTCAAAATCTGTGCATTAAATATTTTGAATAATATTTACTGGAGTGCTTATTAATATTGATACAGAAGCCACAATAATAATAATCTTTGTTTATCTGTTTGTCTATGCGGTGTGCTCGATGGCCAACTTAATTTTTTTCACTCTTGATGGGTTATATCTCGCACATACCAGACCTTAGAAGAAAGTTAAACCTGTTATTTACAAAGACTTATTATATTGAACGCTACGACACACGATGTGGCGGGGTTGAAGAAAATATTTTGTCAATTATGATCATCCAAATCTTTCTTTTGATACCAAAAACGACGTATGTATTTGTTTTGTTTATTGAAGTAAGCAAATCGGCCATACGAAAAAATCGGTTATGTGATATATTTCATAGAAACACGTACCTACATGGTATATATAATGGTGTAGAATCAATAGTCCTAAAAAGCTGTAAAATACAAACTAACAGAGGGATAGCCAGACGGACAAGAGAGATTCATTAGGGTTCCTCAAACTACTACGAAACCCTAAAACAGGCCCCATAGCAAGTAGTAATTTAACATCAGTACAATTTATAGTTGTTCTCAAACTCCACTCTTTATTTGATTCCTATTCGTTCGAGATGTCAAGACAAGTGCCAAACGAGTGATAGTAGTAAGTACTCCACTCGAATAGGTGTCAAGTTTTGAATAAGGGAGGGAGGGAGGGAGGGGGCGAGCATGCGATGACTCTCGTTTTACAACGACGCGACGCTCGCTCGTGAGCGTGACCAACTTACCAAATTTCACCTTTACCAATCTCTTAAAGTTACGTGAACTTTGATATATTTTTATTTTAATGCTGGTGTTGTTAAAAGGTCCTGTAATGCAAAGGAATGTCGCGACGCAATGGATGCTGTCGTTAGCGAAGTTTCCGCAGTTGCATGTTACAATACAGAGCGGTTTCCACTCCAAGCAGCTGCTGTCATGTCGCTTGACAATATAGTTACGTCAACGCGGCCCTGTGCAACTGTTTTACAAGAACAAGATAATAAATAAGAAGCGGACTAGCTCTCACTCATTGCTGAAGTTTCGGAGTTGCGCGATCTGATTTCTGGTTTCGAGAATCATTTCTTATAAATGAGGGTAACAAAAGTTGGCATGATGTTTTATTATTGGTACTATATAGTTTATACCACTGCTTAAGAATTTGTAATGTTTTTGAGTATAATTTTTTTTTTTACTTTATCTGTCATGATATAAGTAATAAAATACTTTCACAATATCTTGTTTATGATTGAGAACATATTATTGTGTATTCTAATGAATTCTGAATTAAGTACCTATATACTTATCTCTTTTTATTTAATAATCCCTTTTTAATTTATTCCAGTGTCTGAAATATTTGAGTTGAATATATAGGTATAGTTTCTTCAAAATATTATCAAGACCGGACGGCAAATAGTCCGCGCAGTACCTATATGATACCTACCTACTTCCCCCATTTTACTACAGTAATTACTTATCATTTAAAATTTCTTAGAAGGACCTTACTTAGAACTGAGTACCTACATAAAATTTCTTGTAATTTAATCAATATCGAATGGATAATGGCGCCACACAAACCTTCCTGCTTTGGAATTGTCTCATGCAAAAATCACCAACGAATAAAAATACAAATAAATGATAGATAATCGCAAGTTTGATCAAGATTCGTTGGAAAATGCTAAATGACTTGCAAACATACACACAGACGAAAGTAAGACCTGGTCAGTCTGAAATGGAGAGCTTTGCTCGCTCGGTCAATAAGCTGACTTCACAGTCCTGATTCATTTTGCACGTTCCATTTAAATAATTTCCAAACTAGAATCTAATAAAATTTCCTTCAGTTCGGTAAACAATTTGTTAACATCAGTGGTTAGTTTGAGCCACAGAATACCTACCAATAGGCATTACAAGTTTGTTTCACGAGGCACCTGGTGTTTGTTACCTCGTAAAACCACGGACAGTTTATTTGAAATCCTCAAGCTCTTACTTAAAGTGAGACTCACTTTAGAATTCTTAGACAAGGTGTTTGTTTTCGCTGTCTGGGTCGGCGGCGGCGGCGGCGGCGGCGGTCGGTCTCTATATTGAATCTTAATCCAGAGTTATCCGAGACTGTAATCCGAGAAATAATCCATTTATACGCGATATAATATAAATAATAAATAAATCATTTATTCAAAACTTAAGATATCCAAATACAAAAAGATGGTCTTTATTACAAAGTTAAACTTATTAAGCTAGCCTAAACTAGGCAATCCTGTGTTTTAGGCAAGAAGACCATAATAATAATTAAGTTATCTAAGAATCATTAAAATACAATAATAATAGCCTACTTAACTAAAATATTACATATGTACCTAAATTGAACAAAACTTAAAAGAAAAAAAAAAACGTTTTACATAAACCAAAACAACAAATCTGTCAAGTAGCAAAAACACTAAACGTAGTAAATAAATTAATTATATGACACTATACCTAATAATTACTAGTACTAGATACTTATTTTAACCCATATAATAATTTCTCCGTATCGTCGTCTGTCATATTTTGAAGGACTTGTTTCGTTAGTTTTTTACATATATTAAAATTAGCTGAATAAATGTTGACTAATGTATTTAATCTATTGTACAGAAGCGGACAAAGGAACACATAGAATTTTGTAGTGAAGGCTTGGTATGCAGGCTTGGTGGTGAAGGTATATATTGTGGCTGGTGTTCCTACGATGCATTTGCCGGTGCGTGGTCTTCACTCGACATCTTTTCCTCATCGGCCTCATCAGCCATCAGTTATGTGCCCTGTCCACTGCCACTTCAAACTTGTTAATCTGCTGTGCTATGTCAGAGACTTATAGGTCTACGGATCCACTTATTTTTGATTCGATCTCGCACAGAGATCCCAAAATAGCCTTTTCCAAAGCTCGTTGCATGACTTTGAACTTCCTTATAAGACCCATAGTGAGTAACTACATTTTACTTGAAGGTGTAAAACTCCCTGTCATCTACCTGTGTTCATAATTTTCAAAAATTAAGTTTTTATTTAAACTCTCTACAAAATATTCTTTTTATATTATTCTTCTAAATTATTATTCATGTTATACCCATATCGTGAGAGTGCACGAAATATAATTAGTTCGCCATATTGGATTTAGAATATGGTCACTAACATTGTCATCCAAATTAAACGTGTATCACCACCATCTCAATCGGTGGAATCAACTTTAAATGCAGTTAAGTATACGATTTGACCCGAACATACTCTATACAAACATTGCAAGTTAACAAAACAATTATAAAATCAAACTTCTGAATATTTTTTTCCAAAGAGGTTGCACAAATAAAGGCTGCATCCACCTTTCTCTACAGATGTGCGCCATTACCATGATCATCTCATCTCTCACTTTTACATCTCGCTTCCTGCAGCTTTAAGCCACGTCTACACAGGCGATTAAAACCAGCGAGCGTTCATAGAATGAAATTATGGCCACTCCACAAGAGAGGTGGCAATAAACTTAAAAGCTTCCCTACACGGAAAATCTTCAAGACATCGTCGGCGAGGTAAGGACTTGTAAAATTCATGAGTACCTAGTAAAAAAGTTGCCTCCACATTAGCGACTTGTCGACATTGCCCTTGGAAATTGTCTTGAATTTTCGACGTTGTAGGCACGGTTTTAAGTAACGAAATTTTTGTAATAAGATGGTTTTATACTCCAACATATTATTACCCGTCCGCCGCTCTCGCAGTGTACCGAGGCCTGGGCTCGTCGTCGTCGCTCCTCGCGGAGTAAGTTTTAAACTAGATCGTTAAAAACACGTTATTTTTTGTGGCTTATGTTAGCTGCGACATATTTAGGTAGGCTTTTTATCCGATTTTACAAGGACGAGGGTAATCTTTTTCCTATGTTAAATAAGTATGTATCATCTATATGTTACTTTGTGCAGTGTAGAGGGTCATTAGATACGTCCATAGAGTGACGAAAGTTATATTTATTGAGTAGCCCCGTGGTTAGAACCATCGCGCGCGTGCTGGGGAGTCAGGATGATGACGTCCCGCCGCCCGCGTGCTGGGGAGTCAGGATGATGACGTCCCGCCGCCTGCGTGCTGGGGAGTCAGGATGATGACGTCCCGCCGCCCGCGTGCTGGGGAGTCAGGATGATGACGTCCCGCCGCCCGCGTGCTGGGGAGTCAGGATGATGACATGAAAGGTACGTATTGACAAGTGTACAAATAACTAAAACAGGCTACCGAAACAATATTCAGATACCTAGATATGAGTAATAATTATATAGTTCCCAACTAGTACAATAAAGCACAAACAACAAGTTGTTTTGTTGTCATACCCAGGCTCTACTCGTGTCGTAGGACGACGCAAGTTTAATCAATCGCTCCCAATAAATCATCGCGAGAGAAATAACTAATGTTAATTAGAGTTGTTAAGAAATACACAAGTCGGTATTTATGTGTAAAGTTATCGTTAATTGTTAGTTTGGTTACACAGCAATTAATGCGAGTTACATGGCGCAAATAGTTGCTCGTTGCTCTCTCAATTTAAATTCTTCGGAACCGTCTCTAAAGTTACTCACAGGGGTCTAAAGTGGATAACTTTTTAGAACCAACAATATATTATAGTCAAAATGAAAACTAAATACCCGACTACAAAATGTAGCCTATGACAGAAAATAACGACGTATGACACCTACGTTAATTCCGAAAAGAATGAATAATTTCAAAACCACGAAGCCCCACTGTGTCTTTGATAAGAATGTGAAAATGATACTTGTAGGTCATATAGTGCAAGGTGGTGGAACAGGATTCTGAAAACGTTAGCAGAAGATATAAGTGTATGAAAATGACTCCACCGACAAGACCCAAGTTCTATCGTCACTAATATTTCGCGCATTTTTAACCGACTTCCAAAAAGGAGGAGGTTCTCAATTCAATTGTATGTTTGTTTTGTGTGACGATCACTTCGCTAATTATGAATTGTGTTTTGGTGATTATTTTTTGTTTGGTACTTCAGACTTTTGGTACTTCATACTTCAGAGTTTCATTGCCATAATGTCAATGAACACTGGTAACATACTCTGGCTTGGACTTAAATATTTGAGTGGTCAGTTGGCAGTAAAGTAAATAGAAATATCCCGTGTGTCACCGAGGATTAGTAGTGTAGGTGCCTGGAATTGCATCACGGAGAGTGTTTAATAAAGAGGGGTATAATACGACGGTGGCGCCGCCACCCGCGCCGGTCACCATCCGCCGTTCGCCGTCCACGTCCGATGCAGCGCACCAACTATTTAATTAAACTATGATGGAACGGCCGGACTGCATGTCGGGGGCAATACTATTTTGGGAGACTTTAAAACTTTACCGCATTTTTTTTAATTTCCGATGAACACTGATTGGGAATTTTTGATTATTTCTGGTTAAATTATAGTTTTACTACATTAGGTTACTACATTACATTTTAAATAAACACCGATTAAATTGTTATTATCGCTAGTAACCAGAGTTTTATACTCGCCCTCATTGATGATAAAACAGGATTCCACATTTAGGCACAGGCACAAATAGCACATGTATCTACTTAGTTTCGCTTTGTGTGAAAACGTAAATTTATGTAAAACAGATTAACCCACATGCCCCCCCCCCCTTCCCCACAGATTATATGCAATTGTGCAGCCTCTGCGACTGATCCGCGCCCGCGGAGGCCACACATCCTAAAACAAAACTAATAAAACCGGCCAAGTGCGAGTCTGTTTGTTGTATGCGAGCCTCCTTAAATATTTATTTTATTCTGTTTTTAGTATTTCTTGTTATAGTGGCAACAGAAATACATCATCTGTGAAAATTTCAACTCTCTAACTATCACGGTCCAAGAGATACAGCCTGGTGAGAGACGGAAGGACGGACTGACGGACGGACAGACAGCGAAGTCTCAGTAATAGGGGTCCCGTTTTTACCCTTTGGGTACGGAACCCTAAAAAACCTAAAACTCATGTCTATTTCATTGGGTAACAAATGTAACCTAAATAAATACCGACCGGCAACTAAAAACTAAACCGAATGAGAGCGAGTCGAAACAAATGGAGTGTCCGTTCCATCAGCATTCATCACCCCCGGCCCGGCCTGCGCCCGACCCTGCGTTTCTAAATGAGGGCGGGAATCCGGGCGTGATGTCCTAGGGCAGGACGTAATTGAAATCCTGACGTATTGATATTACATGTCCGAGAGCTATTAGCAGGGCGAGATGTCCCATTCAGCTTGTTTACTATCGCTGTGTGCGTGTACGATACATGCTGCTAGGACATGTTCACCGCTCATCATGCTCCGCTCTCACTGTTCACTTGCTGACTGCTGCTTATTTTTATTTTTTTGATAGATAGATAGATAGATAAACTCTTTATTGTACACTATTAAACAAAAAAATTAAACAGAGAAACTTACAAAACTAAAAATGAAAATTTTGAAAATTTCATTAAAAGATTATAGTATTTTTTAGATTTAATATGAATAATTTTGTTGGATTCATTAGTAAAAAATATTATTAAATAATTAATCAGTTAGTTGATACTTAAAAACCTAACATTGTTGAGGAAAAAATATCCGGTTGGAAAATTTTGAATGTGATGGTCAGTAAACACGAATCTATAGATACTGAAGAAGTGGAATCCAGTCAGGCTGCTTCGGGTATCAGGCTGCTTCGGGTATCAGGCTGCTACGGGTACGTGGGATAAAACATTTAAGAAATAAAATGATTCGGCAAATTCGAGTTCGAGCACACCGAGGCTAGCTTCTGTACTCGATGTGCTCGAATAGATCCATAGTCTCCTTTTGCATGACATAATACATGAACACTGACACCAGGGCTAATTACTTAACAAAATGTGCTTTATATTTAAGAATATTTGTAACGTTTGTAGCCTGAAATGCTAAGGTGTCCGCATACAATATCACAAAGAAGGAAGTGTTACAGATCTATTCGCTTTATCCAAAGAGATTTGAACACTACGGTTTCCTCTATCTGATGTTTGTGTCACATGACCAATTGTCAACGGAACGTTATTTTTTCGTTCCCTTTTTTTTGTGGAATCAACAGGAGGCTTGTTTTATCTTGCAGTCCCCGCAAAAATTTTCAAAAATCATTTACGTAACATGTCTCGCACTTGAACAGTTTTTAGTATTTGTTGATTTACATTAAAGGAAACCCTATACTATTGCCAAATTTGAGACTTGTATCTATTACCATTCAAAAGATACAACTGTTTAGGTATAGGGCAGACAGACACCGTAGTCTCTCAAATATGCTCCCGCCCGATAAAAAGCAAAATTTACATGCGTACACCACCACATTATTCTTCTTATGTAATCAGTTAAAATATTTTAGTCATTTCATATATTTTTAATCAAAATGTTAAGTATAGTTAAAAAAATAATAACCATTTATTAGGAGAAGAACAAAATGTGAGCCTGTAAAACTAACCTATATAACTCAGAAAGTAAATACCAATTTAACCGACTACAAGAGGAAATATAGAAAAATAATACCTATATGTACACAAACTTTGATAAACTTACATACATACCCGATAGGTAAATATTTAGTCATCATCATCCTCCTCTTTCTCGGACAATCGGGCAAACATATCTAATGGGTATTTACATTTCAAGTCTAAATATGAAGAGTAAATTCCGACAAAAAATCTTGTCCATTTATAATAGCAGTATTAAAATGACCGGAGCCCCGAGCGCCTTAAGACAGTTAAAGTGGCATGATCTAGATTTATATTTTAGCTTAACAGGGTTGCCATGATCTATGCCCGGATTGCCATATAAGGAGTATAACTTAGTGGCTACTAGAAATGTTCCGCCGGCAGGTTGGCCGTCTTTTTGACCGGAATATGAAAGGCAGATAATTTATTTAGAAGAGAGAAGCCAAAATGTTTTTTAGGTTTCCGTACCTCAAAAGAAATAAACGGAACCCTTATAGGATCACTTTGTTGTCCGTCTGTCCGTCCGTCCACTCGTCCGGGTGTTAAGACCTGTATCTCGGGAACGCGTGAAGGTATTATGTTGAAATTAAACCATATACGCAGATTTATAGTCATTTGCTGCAGAAAGAAAAATCAAGTTTCTCAGATTTCGTAAAAAAAATTATAGCCGAATATGTCGTAAAAAACGCACATTTCGACACTCACAAGGGAATCAAAACCTATGTGGAACTTCCCGTTGACCTAGAATTATGAAATTTGGCAAGAAAGCATTGTGTTAGAGTAAACATTTAGGAAAAATCCGAAAACTCATTTTTAATTTAATAACAAAAAAAGTGTCTTTATGCAAGGAATGAGGGTCCAAATTTTAAAGTTCCATACCGTATCATGTGGGGTATCATATGAAAGAGCTTCATTATCATATGCTAAAACAGGTTTTTAAATATTTTTACGATGTATATTTTTTGGTTTATGTAGGAAAACATAAAAAAATATATGAGTTCCTCCTTTTATCTACTAATTTGTACGGAACCCTCGGTGGGCGAGTCTGACTCGCACTTGTCCGGTTTTATTTTTTAAGTAATCGATAGAATTTCGTTACATATTTACAATCTCTTCTCCGCTTAGCTTCAATAGAGACAATTGAGTAGATATCATAATTAAGTAGAGCCATCAAGATGAAGCTAAAAGCTACGCCATGCAAGCAGGCGACTGCGTGCAGCGGAGTTGAGAGGAAATCTGAGTGGTGTGTGGTGACTGGCACCGCTTTTCTTTCCCATCGCACAACCCGTCGCTTCGGTCTACCTAGTAGGGCATCCCCGCTTCGCATATCTCCGCTTCAGTGGGTTATCACCCTACTAGCAATCATCTGCTCTCCGCTTTGCATATCTCCAAAAATCTGCGCTTTCGTGGAAACCAGGCCTTATAGGATAACATGACGTTTGACGGATTTTAACTTACGCCGGATACTATGGGAATACGGGGACTCTAAAGTGAAGTACCTCCCATAAAATGCTACTGCGGGTTATGTAGGGCACAATTTGTACTGTAATGATTATGACCCTTAAAGACCCTTCCAGGGGATTACCGAAGACTTGCTTGCAAAGATATCGCGTCTAATATTCATACATTACTCTGCAGAAGGGAACACGTAAACGATGTTGATGCTTTATTCTGCGCTTTATTTACGCACACTTAAGATACAAATTTGGTAACTTCTATTTACGATCTGCATTTTGCATTTAGGATATTGTGGCGACGCATATGAGAATCACACTGTATAAGATTTCAAGCTAAATATTTCGTTATTATGAAATTTTATGACGTCTTTCAGCACTAAATTTAAATTTGCTTTTCTCTCAGAGCCTTTTAAGGTTTAATAGACTTCATTTTATATTGTAGTGAAGATAAATACTATGAAACGTAAACTAGTTTATAATAGTTATGTAAATAAATTAATTGTAGATCAAACAATTGGCTGGTATTTAAATAAAATAGGCTCGTAAACACAAAGCTTTTGAGTCTATCCTTTTGTCTGGAAATTTAGGATTAACTTTTATGGAGCCCGAATCTAGGAATAATTAATTGAATTATTGACTGAGACGTTTTCACGATGGCTATTTGTTTTACAATAACTTTACGAATTATCGCGCGTTTATTGGTTAGATAAAGGAAAACAATTACAACAAGATGCTAGTATTGTTTACTATAATATCTCAGAATTTTCTACTGTAATATTTGTTCTTTTATCAGGATATGAACTCGCGCGGTACGCAGACTTGCCAACAACTGAACAGTTAACATTTGTTTAGGTATCGGTTAATGGATAATGTCAAATACGTCCTATTCATTATAAAGTAAAACGCAGTCGTGTACTTATGTGAGTAAATAGGTAATAGATTGACTGGAAGATATCGCTATTAACGATAAGGCCGCCTGTTTTTTCACTTGCATTTCAGCCCTTTCGCTATGTAATTCAGGTGTAAACAATAGTTTATCTATCTATCCAAATGAAGTGTATTTTTTGTGATATCGATCTCACACACACAGGTGGCAGGAAGACGATGGATACAGAAAGATGGAAATTCTAGTAGAGCTATGTCCAGCTATGGACCTCTTGTGGCTGAGATAATGATGATGATGGTATTAAGGAACATTAACACGGAGACCCGGATAGGCGGCTGAAAAACATTATCTTCTCTAACTTTAGTTGGTCAATGGATGATTAAATTTACATTAGCAAAATTGGCACGAGTAGTATCTAAGTAAAGTTAATAATGTATGCATTGATATCCGATACCCAGATATCCGTTAATTCGCACAAAGCTTTCGAGACAATTACGCTGTACCTACACTGTACAGTGTACGGCATTCTAGTAATGCTCCCGGCCCCGTTCCGTTAGAGAGCTCGCTGGAGTCGTTATGTTGTTTTATTTCGCTTAGCTTTGGAGTGAGCCGCCGACGAGCACTTGCCGTGTTTCATTTAATTACACATTGGAAACGTTGTTGTTTTTTCCTGAAGAGGCATCTTCAATTTAGAGTCGGTCGATTTTCAGTTCCGTAGTATAATGATGAACTTTTAGTTTGTCATGCCTCCTGTCCATCTGTCTGTCCGTCTGTCCGGTACTAGGTATATCACTGTCAACTTATTTTATTCGGATACCTCCTATATAAGCATTGTAGAAACGAACGCGGGACACTAAATTATACCTTACTAGTATACTCGCCGCGACTTCGTACACGGTACACTAAATTATACCTTACTAGTATACTCGCCGCGACTTCGTACACGGTACACTAAATTATACCTTACTAGTATACTCGCCGCGACTTCGTACACGGTACACTAAATTATACCTTACTAGTATACTCGCCGCGACTTCGTACACGGTACACTAAATTATACCTTACTAGTATACTCGCCGCGACTTCGTACACGGTACACTAAATTATACCTTACTAGTATACTCGCCGCGACTTCGTACACGGTACACTAAATTATACCTTACTAGTATACTCGCCGCGACTTCGTACACGGTACACTAAATTATACCTTACTAGTATACTCGCCGCGACTTCGTACACGGTACACTAAATTATACCTTACTAGTATACTCGCCGCGACTTCGTACGCGGGACACTACATTTTGTTGCGAGTTAAAAAATAAATAGAAAGTTTGTGGCATCGTGGCTCTTGGATGGGCCGATTTTGATCTAGTTTTTTTGTTTGAAAGAAGATTTCATCGAAAGTGTTCTAGCTGTGTTTTATCAAAATCGGCTTATCAGATTTTATTTGTCACGGATTTTAAAGTTTTCTAAACTTATACTACTTGTAAAATCATATAAATTATGATGTGATTAGCGCGTGGCATGACATGCACTTGACCGCTTTTATATTAGAAACAATTTATGAACGAACGATTACGAACAAGTTCATAAATTGAAGATTTAGTTTTTTATCAAAAATACCGATGATCGGTGTCTATGTTAAACGCAAATACATATCAAAAAAGCTATAGCTATAACATTTTTTTCATTATATAAATGTTTTGTACGGGCCTAAACTGTATACAATCAGTTTTTGAATTTTTATATTATACATTATTTAGTAATTCTATTGCATGAAGTTAAACGAAGTTTCAGCGTGAGCGGCTATCTCTCTCCCGCATCACAAGATTTATAAACATATAGAATCATTGAGTACTAAAGAAAAGTGAGAATGTAATTTATTTTGATTAAATAATTATTTAAATTATTTTTTTTGACAACCCATTTGCAATGTATTTGTTGACATATTTAATTGAATATGGGATACTTTTCGTCCATTGACAATTTGGTCCTATAGCGGGATCTCAGACTATCATTATAATGATTATTTTGACTTGTGACTATGGAGTTATGAATAAAAATATGTATTTTTATTTGTAAAATAATTAAATAAAATATTTTTTCTTTGATATCTTTTAAATTGGCTGAGGAGCAGGAAATATGTTTGTTTCTTCACTATTCCGTCGCCAGTGTAACTGATATCTGAATAAAGAGTTTTTCAAATATTTAATGTTAATGTGAAATGCATTTCAAATAGATATTATCTAGGTGTCTTCAAATCGCGAGTGAATAAGCTTCTTCTAGGCAAGCGCGCTCCATCGTAGACCATAATTGTCACTTAACACCAGGTGAATTGACGGTCAAGCGTAATCCTATTGTCGAATAAAAAAATCTCCTGTAATAATAAACAAATTCAACTCTCACTGATACTTTGGCACCGTCTCATCTTCCTGAGACACGGAGTAGGGCTGGCGCTGTGGCTAGTTCGGCGGAGCAGCATAAGCGGCGGAAATATGTTAATCTCGGTAGAGGTTACATATTTGAGCCGTTTGGTGTCGAGACTTTGGGTCCGTGGGGACCGGGAGCTCATCTCATTTTCAAAAATTTATCTGAGCGCCTGATCAAAACGACGCGTGACCAAAATGCTGGCGCGTATCTGGCCCAACGCATAAGCATTGCCATTCAACGTGGCAATGCGGCTGGCATGCTGGGGACGCTGCCAACTGGTAGTGGGTTTGAGCATTTGGATTATCTTTAGACCTTTATCGGTCTGGGGTAATCGATGCTGCTTTTTGTGTATTAGTTTAGTTAGTTGAGTCTGTATATTGTTGTGTTGTAGTTAATAAAGGCACTTGCCCATAAAAAAAACTCTCACTATTCTAATATCGCTAACCAATCATTTACTGCTGCGGACGTTGATCCAAACATTCAAGATATACTCGTACATGTATATATCTTCGACCGTACAAATTATCCATATGGACAAAGATAAAACCTTTCAAAACAATGTATCACGTAAATGTCTCATATAATATATGTAAGAGTATGCTTAGAATAACTTTAGTCTTCTTTAAAACAAGTTTGTTATTTTAAAGCGGAAGAAAACACGCGTTGTCGAAGTTCCCACGTGCACATTACAGAGGCAAGTTTTGGAAACACGTGCCGAGCACGGATTTTGAGTTTGAAATAATTATAATAAATGCCACGAAAAATTAAAGAAAAGAGTTGTGTGTTAACTATAGTTTAAGAAAAATAAAAAAAATAATCGGCCAAGTGCGAGTCGGACTCGCGCACGAAAGGTTCCGTACTATCATCTATAATACTACAAAGTTTAGTTCTGTTTATAAAATAACGAGAAATCAACGAAATTCCAAGTAGTAAATTGCAAACTTATAGGTAGGTTTTCGATACACATCCGGGCAGCATGGCTCGCTCCGTGATGTTACCTCCCCCGCTACCCGCGCGGCCGTTGCTTATCAACCGCCTCGCGCTCGCGCCACCACCACACCGCGGCGCGGCGCTCGCACCGCGTTTAGATGCACGTATTATTTTTATTTAGTGAGTTTTTATGTATTAGATTAGGTATTTATTTTTATAGTTAATATATTTCTAAATATTTACTTACAAATATTCAAGTTTCTACCTGTTAATTAAGATCGAGTAAAAATTGCTTAAAAATTACGTTTGTTGTATCGGAGCCCCCCTTTAATATTTACTTTATTGATATTTAATTATTTATTTTGAAAGGTAATATACAAGTAAATATTCTGTGAAAATTTGAAGCGTCTACATGTTACCGTTTTTAATATTGAGCAAAAAAATACGAAATAAGCGGCCAAGTACGAGTCGGACTCGCGCACGAAGGGTTCCGTACTATCATCTATAATACTACAAAGTTTAGTTCTGTTTATAAAATAATGAGAAATCAACGAAATTCCAAACTTTAGGTAGGTTTTCGATACACATCCGGGCAGCATGACGACGCTCGCGCGAATACGCGCGGCTATGGCTCGCTCCGTGATGTTACCTCCCCCGCTACCCGCGCGGCCGTTGCTTAGCAACCGCCTCGCGCTCGCGCCACCACCACACCGCGGCGCGGTGCTCGCACCGCGTTTAGATGCACGGATTATTTTCATTTTGTGAGTTTTTATGTATTAGATTAGGTATTTATTTTTATAGTTAATATATTTCTAAATATTTACTTACAAATATTCAAGTTTCTACCTGTTAATTGAGATCGAGTAAAAATTGCTTAAAAATTACGTTTGTTGTATGGGAGCCCCCCTTTAATATTTACTTTATTGTTATTTAATTATTTATTTTGAAAGGTAATATACAAGTAAATATTCTGTGAAAATTTGAAGCGTCTACCTGTTACCGTTTTTAATATTGAGCAAAAAAATACGAAAAAAACACGTTTATTGTATGGGGACCCCCCTTAATTTTTTTTTTTTTAATTTTTAGTATTTGTTGTTATAGCGGAAATGGAAATACATCATTTGTGAAAATTTCAGCTTTCTAGCTATCACGGTTTATGAGATACAGCCTGGAGACAGACAGACAGACAGACAGACGGACAGACAGACAGCGAAGTCTTAGTAATAGGGTCCCGTTTTTTACCCTTTGGGTACGGAACCCTAAAAATCACGTTTATTGTATGGGGACCCCACTTAATATTTTATTCTTTTTAATTTTTAGTATTTGTTGTTATAGCGGCAACGGAAATACATCATTTGTGAAAATTTCAGCTTTCTAGCTATCACGGTTTATGAGATACAGCCTGGAGACAGACAGACAGACAGACAGACAGACAGACAGCGAAGTCTTAGTAATAGAGTCCCGTTTTTACCCTTTGGGTACGGAACCCTAAAACGACTTCAAAATACGCAATTCGTTAATTTGGATATCATATTTTTCCAGTTATTTTGTTGTAAAAATTAAAGCATTGAATCGATTTTGATAAAATTTATATGGGACTATCTATGAAGTATGACCTAGCAAACAAAAAAGAATCATCAATATCAATTCATGGTCGGCGAAGTAATCGCTGAAATAAAAAAAACATACAGTCAAATTGAGAACCTTCTCCTTTTTGGAAATCGCTTAAAAAAAGTGCCGATGTAGTACTAACAAGTAATACTATTAATGTCTTCTGTAACTACAGTGGGCGACGAAAACACTGCCAGGTATACGCTTTTTTTTTTTTTTTTTTTTTTTTTTTATTAACAAATTTATTCTCCACAGACTCCAGGGTCCGTGCCTTTTATGAACTAATATATGCATTTATAACTACTTACATTTTTTTATTTAAGTTATGCAAGAGGAAGACAAAATTTTAATTTACACTTAACTAACATGCATGCGTGTATACGCCGAGCAGTCCAGCTCCCGCAAGCAGCACCCGTTCACGAGTTGACGCATGTGCCAGCCATCGCTCTCCTCAACCATGTTTGAGGGAAGAGGGCGACCCGCCACACGACGCCGCCGCAAGAAGAAGCTTTTTAGTGAGCGTGAGTGCTCTGAGTATACACGCTTTCTTATTATTATTAAAATAACACTTAATTAATATTTAATAACTTAATTAACATTTTATAGGTATACGCTTGCCAAGCGTGCCAGTATTGGCAAAGCACTGATCTCGCTAATACGCTTGCCAAGCGTGCCAGTATTGGCAAAGCATTGATCTCGCCAATATGCTTGCCAAGCGTGCCAGTATTGGCAAAGCACTGATCTCGCCGATACGCTTGTCAAGCGTGTCATTATTGGCAAAGCACTGATCTCGCTAATATGCTTGCCAAGCGTGCCAGTATAGGCAAAGCACTGATCTCGCCAATTTGCTTGCCAAGCGTGCCAGTATTGGCAAAGCACTAATCTCGCCAATACGCTTGCCAAGCGTGCCAGTATTGGCAAAGCACTGTTGTCGCCAATACGCTTGCCAAGCGTGCCAGTATTGGCAAAGCACTGATCTCGCCAATACGCTTGCATAGCGTGCCAGTATTGGCAAAGCACTGATCTCGCCAATACGCTTGCATAGCGTGCCAGTATTGGCAAAGCACTGATCTCGCCAATACGCTTGCATAGCGTGCCAGTATTGGCAAATCCCTCCAATCATGATTTACACAAGAAGAACGATCTTTGTTTGAAATATTGGAATCTTGTAGACGATAGCTGAGCCCGTGATTGCCGCAGTAAAAATGTTTTGTATCTGATATAAATAACCTGATATAAAACAGTTTCAGTGGGTTTTGATGTGAAACATCTACTAAGCGGGGAAGCTGTCGAGCCGGCAGGAATGTTGACACAGAGAAATAGATATACAAGGCTTATCAGATCGACTGTTTTCATCAATGTTTCGAATATCCCAGCGTCCTCATCATGGCTCAATGTTTTGCTTTCATTCAAATTACCTTTGATGCCACTACGAAATTTAAAATAGCAAAAACTGAATCTATAGTTTGATTTATACTTTTTTTTTAATTCAAAAATAGGCTTGCGCTTGACCGTCAACTCACCTGCTGTTAAGCGACAGACATCGTGGACCGTACGATGGAGCGCGCATGCCTAGAAGAAACCTATTCACTCGCGAATACTCGATAATCGCGAGTGAATTCGCGATTCGCGATACTTATTATTTCAAACACATAACAAGGATTATCGAGACCAGATAAATGAGAGAAAGGCACTCAATAATGTTCTAAAGTAAACTGTTTATTTATTTCTAAAAACTAGATTTTTATAATTCACAGAATACTTAAAACTTGAAGATACTGCCATTTATTAGGATAATAAATAAAGTGAAAAGTTGTCTCCATTCGTTCAGAAGTTGAATGAAGTTAGAACTCGGCAATAAGTAGGTGGGCATTTGTCTGGAGGTCCAACTTTCCATTTTGTTTATCTTCCCTGTCGCTACCCATTGTTCTACTTTGGAGGTGAGCTCGGAACGGACGATAAATCAAATTAAATTGTTATATTAAGGTTAATAATTTTAGGAGCCAATAATTTTTTAAATCACAGCGCTTCGTAAACCGCGAGATGTGTAAAAAAAATTACACAAAAATGCGGAATATTCTGTTTGAAAAATGAAATGTCACTATTTGAAAATCTTTTCTGTTTCCCAGTAGAATATCGACCTTGTCAATAAGTGGTGTAGGTTGTTATTTGTTTACATGTCACGTGTAAGCCCATGCGGCCAGCAGTCACGGCCTGTGCTCTGAAAAATGAATGCGTGGAGCGTGACCTGCGGTAAACTGTAAATTTCCTACAACAAAGTAACCATTTTATCTGGTAACATGGCGAAACGAAAGTAGAAAATTTCTCTATAGCGCATTTTTGGGTTTTATTTAGAAAATACGTCGGTGGCTCCAACACTGAGTTCTACGGAGAGGTCGGTTTGTATCGGTGGCATGGGTGTTTGAAGTGGTTTTCTTTTATTTTTAGACAGGCAAATAGGTTTTCACTAGATACGGAACCAGCCATATGGCCTAAATTACGATTTTTGTAACGTAAACTTATGATTTTTGATAAATATTTTTGTCTTTGTGTACGGTTGGTGTGTCACAGACTTGGAGGATATAAAGCAGGCCCTTCCCGCCGCGTCCAAGTACGATGCACGCGTGGTTAAAAATCTTGTTGTTTCATTCAATGTTATTTTGGAAAAGAAACTCTGCAAAAAAGAAAGACGGTCTGCTTTCACCAATTTTAGATATATTCACGAAATCACAAGATGGTGGGTCGAACTTTACCTCTCACAAGATGGTGGGTCGAACTTTACCTCACACAACTATAAGTTTAGAAAATTCCAAAATCCCCGACAAATAAAAAGGATGATCCGTTTTTGAATAAATATATCTATTAAGTAGACTCATGATTAATTCTTCTGTAAAAAAAAAAACTAGATCAAAATCGGTCGTTCGTTTGAGAGCTGCGATGTCACAGACAGACACATACATACATACATACATACTTAAATACTTCAAACTTATAACACCCCTCTTTTTGAGTCGGGGGTTAAAAATACATGTTCTTGTGAAATCCTGCGATATTTCAAAATGTTGGTTATTTAGAATAGTTCTTCAAATAAAAGCCTAAAATAAATACATAAAAATTGACTTTGCATACCTCACGTAACTTCGAAAATGCATAGGTGCGCCATGGGATTAGAACCCAAGACCTCCGGACAGTTGACTTGTAACGGTCTAACTAAGCCACCGCAACTTACTTCATTATTAATATTGTTACAAAGTAATTTGTTCCGAGCGGTTTTCTAACAACATATCAAAGGTGTGATTTTTGAATCACTCGCTCAAGACTTCGCATTCGTAAGCGACTAATATTCGAGTGAAATTGATTTAAAAATGCTCATAATCAATTCCATGTGTGATTTTTATCACATGTGAACTGAGAATTTGATACGAGCGATTCAAAAATCGCACATACGTATTTGTTCCATAAAGTCAGCGGCCGACCACCGGCACACCGGCATGGCGGCACCGCCTCAGATCGACTTTGTTACGTCAAGCCGATTTTACAGTTTCCAGTTTGTACTTCGATTTATAAACGGGCCATCTATTCTATGAACTGTATACTCCGCTATCTTTCAAAAAGATACCTAACGGTAGCGTTTGTAAGATTTACTTTACATTGGGGAAGCTGGAGGTCTTGATTTCGCGGTCGACTGGCCGAACAAACCAAGAACGGACAATAGCCATGTTGTGTCTGGTAAGTTGCTCCAATATTCATAAATTTCCAGCTTTTTCTGTCGATGTCGTTTAATTTTATAGAAGTCCTCGGTAACAATGTATATCAGCGGGAACTTTCACAGAAAATTACGAAATAAAGAAGGAAAGGAAAGATAGCGTTAAATAATGTAACATTACTGTTTGTAGCTGTCAGTGCGTTCCATTGCTTAAACATGATCTTAGTACTTAAAATTAAAACACAGATCATAAAACAACCTTGTTTTATGATCTGTGACTTAAAATAAAATAAAAATCGTTGTGATATTTTTAGGGTTCCGTACCCAAAGGGTAAAACGGGACCCTATTACTGAGACTTCGCTGTCTGTCTGTCTGTCTGTCTCCAGGCTGTATCTCATAAACCGTGATAGCTAGAAAGCTGAAATTTTCACAAATGATGTATTTCCGTTGCCGCTATAACAACAAATACTAAAAATTAAAAAAAAAAAATATTAAGGGGGGTCCCCATACAATAAACGTGTTTTTTTCGTATTTTTTTGCTCAATATTAAAAACGGTAACAGGTAGACGCTTCAAATTTTCACAGAATATTTACTTGTATATTACCTCTCAAAATAAATAATTAAATAACAATAAAGTAAATATTAAAGGGGGGCTCCCATACAACAAACGTAATTTTTAAGCAATTTTTACTCGATCTTAATTAACAAATAGAAAATTGAATATTTGTAAGTAAATATTTAGAAATATATTAACTATAAAAATAAATACCTAATCTAATACATAAAAACTCACAAAATGAAAATAATCCGTGCATCTAAACGCGGTGCGCGCGCCGCGCCGCGGTGTGGTGGCGCGAGCGCGGTTGCTAAGCAACGGCCGCGCGGGTAGCGGGGGAGGTAACATCACGGAGCGAGCCATAGCAGCGCGTATTTGCGCGAGCGTCGTCGTGCTGCCCGGTGTATCGAAAACCTACCTATACCAGCCCAATGTGCCGCATCACTCGTGCTCTCAACTCATTCTTAGAAAAATACCCTGAATGTGACATTTTTTATGATAAATGGGCCGTTGTTCTAAGGCCTCTAATGAGTTTCTGTGAGAAACATTTTGTTTGACGATATATTTAATAATATTAACATTTAAGTTAAGGACTTGACATTGACTAAGCTATCAATAATTAATAATTATAATTGTATTTTAAGTAATTTGATAATAATTGTAATTGGCCGTAAGCCGTTATTATTATAATAATAAATAAATAAATAAATAAATAAGTTTGCAATTTACTACTTGGAATTTCGTTGATTTCTCGTTATTTTATAAACAGAACTAAACTTTGTAGTATCTAGGTGATATTATTTGCAAAATTAACTAGGTTCTTAAGTTAGTTGACTGTGCAATTTGTACCTACGCTAAATAAAATAACTTCTTCTCTTAACTTTTTATCATAAGCACCTACTAAGTAGACAGGTGTACCTACAGGTAATCTTATTAGGTACGTAAAGGTCCTACTTACCAATAGTACGGAACCCTTCGTGCGCGAATCCGACTCGCACTTGGCCGTTTTTTTTTATTATTATTTGAACTCTAAGTATACAAGAGAGTGCCCTACAATTTTTCGACTATTTTATTATGTTGGTTGAGTGTGATCTGTTAAGAAATAACGAAGTTACTGAAGTTTTTTGCCTCGTTTAAAACGCAACAGCTTTGCGGTTATGGTCTGTGACGTTGGAACGAGACAGCACGCTCACTCACTACGTACATTGGTATGCGTTTGTTTAAGCACAGAATACATTAATAGTATATACAGGGTAGCGAGGAAGAGGATGACGTCACAAACCACAATGTTCGCCGTCTCTTTTATCTTGTTTTTGCGTAAGGTATACTGATATCGCTGTATCTTCATCATTTTTCAACCAATTTAAATATTTTTTCCAAAGAAATTATTGGATTATCAATTACCACAAATCTGCTTAATAAATAAAAACTGTACACGTGCTCCATAGTAGTGTAATCTAGTGCAGTTACTATTAAAGCGAATTATATGAATGTGTGTGAATAAGGCGCGGCTCGTTAGCCGTAACTACGTGCTCAGTGCGGGTGACGCGCGGCACGTGACGTCACCGCTACTAATGACAATATGAACAGACGACATCATCTCAGCAGTGAAGGTAGGCTGCACATACGTTGCTATGGTTACCGAGCTGGATGTTCCATCGCAGTGATGGCCTGATCATAAGCGGTTGGAGTAGTTTGCCATAACGACTGCCCGGCGTCGTCACGTACTTTTGAAATGGTTGGTTTCTTGCTGCCGATTGCTTGAACACCTTGCAAAGTTACGTAAGTGCGATAGTGCTCAAAGTGAGACGACATCATTAAAACACAGATTTTTGTGGTGGTGTTATTAAACGGGTTGTCAGAGCAAAAACATATGCGTTTTATCGTAACTTTCAACGAACTTTTTCGTAATAAACAAGAGGGTTTCCTAGAATTATTATAAAATGCGCATTTATATTATGTGATTTTGCGAATACTTTCTCACAAAAAACGTACACTCAACAGCGTATCAAGAGTATCGAAGTCGAAAGTTAGACCGCAAAAAGTAGGGTATTTTGTTTTTTCTTTTAATTATAGATACTGGTTCATCATGTTGTCGGTCGAACCCCTGATTGTGACTGTAACATAACAATGCATAATATACAATAGTAACCTCAACACTTAAACGATCAATACATGACTCTGGAAAATACAAACGAAGTGTGGCGGCACTTTACATTAAATATTATATTAAAAAAATATTATTATCCCCCCAGGGAGGAAAAACAAATAATTCTCCCAGGAGGAAAATAAAACCAGTTAAGTACGAGTTCGCCTCACCGACCGAAGTTTCACTACATGACTCCAGGGCTAATTATTTACAACCGACTTCAAAAAAGGAGGAGGTTTTCAATTCAACTGTATTTTTTTTATGTTTGTTACCTCAGAACTTTCGACTGGGTAAACAGATTTTGATAATTCTTTTTTTTTATTTTAAAGCTGGTGCTTCCAGTCCAATCAATTCAGTTTGGTCCAGTTCTGACAATGGCATTAATGAGAAGTCGGTTGCTTCAGTTTTTTAAACTATAATTATCTTATATACTTATTACTTGGTAAAATAAGTTCTTAATATTTACGCGTACATCGTGTATATAATTATATTTGTTACTTTTTACACATTTTTCATATGGATGGAACCAAAGGAAGGTAGGTGTTAAAAAGGGTTAGCGTGAGCATGACCTGCAATTTATCGGTTTTTAGTATTATTTGATGTTGTTGTGTTTCATACTTAGGACCACAAAAGTTAGGAATACAAGCAATAATACATATGTACATAAAATCACGCCTATTTTCTCTTACGGGGTAGGCAGAGCATCAAAGACCATGAAGACATTTGACCGTGGTTAGAGGGTTGGATGGAAGGAAGAGAGTATTAGAGGGTTAGAAGGGATAAGAATAAAATAAAACAGTGTCGCCATGGAGTGAACGAAGGCTTAGTAATATGCTCCCACCTCTTAGGGTAAGCAACCTAAAAATTGTGCATTACTTTTCTAATATAAATGATCTGCTTCAAAAGCAGAAAAATTAGGGCGGAACCGGAAAATCGCAGAAAAACTGCGGGACGTAGCGAGAGTGAGGCCGTGCTCACTGCTCGTGGGAGATAATAAAACACGTCGTATATTTTATTGCAGTTATCTGTGCGTGTGATGACACAATACAAACAGGAAGGTCATCTGTCCGTCGATATCTCTCCGCGCCGCGCCGGACGCTGGCTGTCCGCCCGTTACAGCGCCCGCCGTCGGACCTTTTCCCGTTTCATTAATCAAAGGAGTTGTCACGGAGCAAGTACAACGAAGAGAGACCATGGAACTGGGTCAATATCTAGTACAAATAATTACCTAAACAGTTATTATCATCACCACACAAAGTCCAGTGCTGGACTGAATAACTGGCTGACACACAAGCAACAGTTTAAATTACTGGACGTAGAGACTAGAAATTTGGAATCTGCCTACCTTGTGAAGTATATATAGGTATTCGCTGAAGATGGATTTTACAATCGCATCGCGGGTACAACTGTGGGATGCTGGTAAATATATAAATAATATTAATGTTACAGTAATCCTTGTTTCGAAATATCTGTCAATTTAAATCCATTGTATAGCTTACCCAGATTCGCTATAAAGATATTTAGTATGATTTTACAATCGAAATTATATCAATACCGATGTAGAGAATTATTGCAATGTAATCTCCTGTAAGTGTTAACTCTGTGAAAACAGTAAGCTTACAGGCAACAACGCGTGTCGAGGTGTCGTGATCATAATTAGGTAATGGACAGCCTCTAACGCACACACAAACCCAATTACAACCCGCAGGCTGACTCATTCCACGAGCTGGGTACACGAGGTAGCGGCGCCGGCGGCGAGGATCTGGCGTAGCTGGTCTGGTACATTGTACGTTGTGTGTTGTGGACTTCATTGTTGATTAAAATGTAATTAAATTAGAAGTCGTGTTAGAGCTGAACTGTGTGAAATGATGACCGCACCCGACCGGCTGGCTCAGTGGTTCATGAAATCTACTAGAGATTCTATTTATGTAACTAAAATGCACTCTTTAGTACGAATTTGTTCGAAATCATGTCTGATGCATTCCAGTAAAGACCGCGTATCGACAAATGTAGTGTAGTACGAGTAGGTACGCCCTGAGTCACAATGAAGTGACGATGTACCGAAAGGTGGCAGTCACTGGAAACAGGAATCTGAAAATCAGAATGTGTCACGTTCAGTAGGAGTGGTGAACGTGAACATGTCCAGCAGTGGGCTGAGTAGTGCTGTACTGATGTAAATGATGATTATGATGAATATGTGATTCTTTAATGATCACAAAATTCATCGAGCCCGTTAGCCCAGGAACTTGATTATTAGAAATATAATAAAGTAACATCACACTTTAAACAAACGACGCTGTAAAGTATCCTAGTAGTATTTACTCTAATTCGAATTTCATTTTGATACTTGGAATAAATTCTCAAAATGTCATAAGTCATATCTTTATTGATAAGCTGCAGGTTCAAAAGGTGTTAGATACAATAAATTGGTAAGTGCTTATTTCCACACCTTAACATTACTGGATATGAATGTCACAAAGTCTATGAAGTGAGTAAATAATAAAATTTCGATGAAAATAATAATAATATTTGATTAATAGAACCCTATAATAAAATATGCTACAATATCAAAGATGTATTTAGAAGAAAAAAATAAATGTCAATAAAGATTCAATAAAAAAATCGTTATAATTACAACATAATATTGGGTCTATTATCAAGCGGTTTGGTTGTGCGTTGACTTTGAATTTTAGAAAACTATCTGGGTACGTGGGTAGTGCAAATCTAAGATGATGTTTATGTCAATTGATCATTGTTTTCAACGTTAAATGAATAAAATTACATATTCCACAAGTACAATGATATCATCGTTGTTATCCTTGAATGTGGACACCGTGTGTCCCGTAACTCGTGGTTTATGGGAGCTTGAGGTTACAGCCGAATGTATTCGGTGAGATACAGTAATGTGGGCCCGTACTGGGGCTGTGAGTCGACACGCATCCCTGTTACATCATTACACGGCCACGGCCAGTTGGTTATACGACGATCACTACTCGTGATTCATTTTAACGAAATTAGATAACATTTAACCGATTGCCGGTGCGAGGTCTCCACTCGTGAACTTTTCAGCCCCATCGGCCATCAGTTCTACGTGCTATGTGCCCAGCCCACTGCAACTTCAACTTGCTAACTTAGTTAATATTATAGTAGTCATACTTATACGCTTCATCTCAGCCATAAGAAGTCCACTGCTGGACATAGGCCTCCTCCATGGATTTCCAAAAAGACCGATTGGAAGCGGCTTGCATCCAGCGTCTTCCCGCCACTTGTATGAGATCATCTGTCCATCTCGTGGCTGGTCTTCCTACGCTGCGCTTGCCGGTACGTGGTCTCCACTCGAGAACCTTTCGGCCCCATCGGCCATCAGTTCTACGTGCTATGTGTCCTGCCCACTGCCACTTCAACTTGCTAATCCGCTGTGCTATATCGGTGACTTTTGTACGTCTACGTATCTCTTTATTTCTGATTCGATCTCGTAGAGAGACTCCGAGCATAGCCCTCTCCATAGCTCGTTGCGTGACCTTGAGTTTCCTTATAAGGCCCATAGTTAGGGACCACGTTTCAGTGCCGTATGTCATCACTGGTAACACACACTGGTTGTAAACTTTCGACTTGAGGGACTGGGGAATATTGGACGAGAAGACGCTTTTAAGTTTCCCGAACGCTGCCCAGCCGAGTTGGATACGACGATTGACCTCCCTCGTAAAGTTGGACCTGCCTAATCGGACCGTATGTCCTAGGTAGACGTATTCGTCAACAACTTCAAGAGTGAAGTTCCCCACAGATATTGGGGTGGGCACTACATGGGCGTTCGACATAACCTTCGTTTTGTCCATATTCATTTTGAGGCCCACCCGTTGGGAAACTCTATTGAGGTCTTCGAGCATCGTACTGAGCTCTTCCATCGACTTTGCCATGACTACTATATCGTCGGCAAACCGAAGGTGAGTGATGTACTCGCCGTTAATATTGATGCCGAGCCCTTTCCATTCCAGAAGCTTATAGGCATCTTCCAAACCAGCGGTAAACAGTTTCGGAGAGACAACGTCTCCCTGCCTCACGCCTCTCTTCAATGGAATTGCCTCTGAGTTCTGGTCTTGTACTCGGACTGACATGGTGGCGTTGTTGTACAAACACTTCAGCACTTCGACATACCGATAGTCAATACGGCATCGCTGGAGAGCCTCAAGCACCGCCCAGGTCTCGATCGAATCAAAGGCTTTCTCATAGTCCACAAACGCTAAGCAAAGGGGCAAGTTATACTCTTCCGTCTTCTGTATCACTTGCCGCAGCGTGTGGATGTGGTCTATGGTACTATAACCTTTTCGGAAACCGGCTTGTTCGGGAGGCTGGAAGTCATCAAACCTGCGTTCAAGACGATTCGTGATGACCCTTGAAAACAGCTTATAGACATGGCTCAGAAGCGAGATGGGTCTGTAGTTCTTCAGCAAAGTGTTGTCTCCTTTTTTGAAGAACAGCGCCACCACGCTTCTGTTCCATGCTTCTGGCGTTGTACCTTCAAGCACGACGGAATTGAAGAGCCTCTGAAGGACTTTTACTTATACGCTTAGAAGAATTGTTTTATTATGTGACATTAGTATATCTTATCATAGTCATTATAAATGCGCAAGTTTCCATGTGTTTGGGCGGAAACCAAGAGATTGCCGGTACATTCATCTGTACAAAGCGGCGACAATAATGTAAGGCAGACACAATGGGACGTCGATTTGGAACATTGTAAATGTACTGAACTGTTCGTAATCCCATCTGAATCAGAGCTATTGAGTGATGCCATCACTTGTCTTTACATTGTTCAACTGTTTTGTACTCTGTTTCACAATTCCTATATTCAATAAAACATCGTTTAACTTGTACTTGTACTTGAACTTGCCTTCCATTGCTTGTACAGAATGTGATGTTAGGGTGTTTTTGTACACAAATGTGTAGACACTTCAATAATAACAAGTAACAAAATAACTGATTGGGACATGCGGGTTCAAGTACCGATGGATGTAAAATTTTTGAACTGTCTACAAATTTGTAGGTATTATATCGTATATACTAGTTAGTTATGGCGTTTAATATCAATGTTATTGGCATGAGTTTTTGAGTAGTTAGTGAAATGGTTGCGGTTCATTGTTTATAATTACGCGACTCGCATTCCTCTTAAAGTTTTTTTTAAGATTCTGTTAACATAAGTAATACATTAGGGTTTGATATTGGTGAAACAGCTATTTTACAGGTTTGCCATGAATCTGTTGTTTTGATATGGTATGTTTTCTCGTGTAGGAAGCTGTGCTGCTATTTTTGACGGATTCGTCAAATATCAACTGGAAGCTTTGGTTGACCGGCGAGCCAAAAGGTTAATTGGTGAGGATAAGCTGGTTACCAACAATTTTACTGTGGAAACTAACGTTGTTTTCACATATTTTTAAATAAAAACTGTTTTGAGCCGAAATATCCGACTATAGTTAGACTATAGTCGGATATTTCGGCTCAAAACAGACGTGAGTGACCCGTAGTTTTTATTTAAAAATGGTTACCAGCAAGCTACTTATTTTTGAGCATCGCCGTAAAATAACATGTCTGGTAATATGGTCTGGTGATTCATGTCTGCGAGTGTGCGCAAGAGCTTCACGAACTCACGAAGCATATTCCAGCTTTCCCATTCCACTACAAAAAACAGCACAGCAGCAGCAGTAAAAATACAGCACTACTATCACACTGCAATGCTCAAAATTCGTACACAACGATTTAGGTCTACTTTTTTTATGATACCGCGTAGAAGTGAAACTCATACCTTCTTCTCCGTTTCCTGATAACTATAATCTTTTGTTTTGAACTGAGTTCTACAGACTCCAGGGTCCGTGCGCTTTATAAACTAATAAGTATTATTTCTTAATTAATTTTCCTTTTTTAACATTAAAAATTTTTTATTATAATTATTATAACAGTTAAACATCTTGGTATATATATCGATAGGCAATTTTCCTGGACTTCACAACTAGCCCAAGTCAGTCGTAAAATGTATGGTTCTGCTGCATCACTTAGAAGGTTGCGCAACTTCCTTCCAATTTCTACCAAAACTGCGCTTGTAGAATCTCTCCTGTTCCCAATACTGGACTATGCTGACGCCTGCTATCTGGATTTAACCGAAGAGCACTTAGACAAGCTTGAGCGCTTACAAAATTTCTGCATTCGGTTCGTATTTGGTTTACGTAAGTACGACCACATTTCTCAAAATCGTCAAAAGCTCAAATGGTTGCCCATCCGCCTTCGCCGTAACTCTCACATTCTCTCCTTCCTTTATAAAATCCTGTTTAATCCATGTATGCCCCTATACTTGAAAGAACGCTTTGAGTTCATTCAAGGTTATTCCAGTCCTTTATGTTCGTCTCGTTCCCTCAAATTGCTTATCAAAACGTCTTCACATTCCAACCTGTCATACAGTAAATCTTTTTCTGTGCAAGCTGTCCTACTGTGGAATGCGCTGCCTGTTTATATCAAACAGGACATTTTCAAGAACCTCGTTCATCAGCATTATCTCTCCCTATCTTAAATTCGTATTAGGTATTATATTATGTGTATTCTATTTATATGTATGTATATATTGTATATAATATATGTCATGTATTAGTCTATTGATTTATAAAGTATTTATGTAATACTATAATGTAATATTTATAAGTACATAAAGTGTCATAAGCATTTTTATTGTTGAATTTGTAATGTAACCACAAAACCTCCTTATTCTAATTATACAAATTCGATCCACCCTAAGGTTGCCTGGAAGAAATCGCTCTATGCGATAAGGCCGTCTTTGTAGTGTCGCTTAAGTTTATTGTTTATTTTAAGTGTTTACTGTATGGATGTACAATAAAGTTATATTCTACTCTATTCTATTCTATAATCATGAAATTTTTAAGGCTGGAGTGATAGAGTGAAGATGTTCTATAATATTTTCTTATAGAGCGACGTGCTACGGCCCGTCCTTGGCCACACCGTCGCTTCACCATTTATTAGTTAAAAAAAACCACCATTTAGCTATAAATGAGTTTGCATATATTTGTTTCAAAAGTTATCTTCACCCACTCCGCTCAGCTTCTTATTTGAGTTATAAACACGTCGTATAGTTTTAGTCCCTTTCATGGGGGAGTAGAACTCTGGCAACAAATCCGTCAGTGGGGAACATGATATTCCTTTACAAACTGCAACCTTCCTCTGACGTCGAACTACCTGAGAGCTAAAAGCACACGTCGGCTTGAAAACCGACTGGGATTTCCTAACTAGGGCTGGGCTGGTGTGTTCTGGTACATTGTCACTGTTCATTCTCTTCCAATTCTCATGTTCGTTTCATTGCAAATGAATAGCAATTTTTCAGGAATATCTTCTATCCATGGTTTGCTATCAAACATTTGGAGAATTGAAGCTTTGTGTGATAGAGTCTGTTCAGTTAAGGTGGGTACAGACTGGTGAAACGTAACATGAAATGTATCAGTCTACCTTTCATTGCATGTTCGGTGCAAGCGTGGACGCATAGTGCGCTTTTACCGCGCATTCACTAAGAACCTCCCGCGTACGTCTGCGTGCCCCTTTGTGTTCGTTCGAAAAACCGACAAGTCATGGGTCACTACGCGCGCTGCTTGTAATGCTCGTAGCGTGCGCGTGAAATGCACATTTCGCGCGCACAAGACGTCCAAACTATGAGAAATTGTTGCAAAGTGATGCCTTTCATGATACATTGCAGAAATGTGTACGGCAAATTCTTTCATAGCATGATACATTTCATGTTACGTTTCACCAGTCTGTACCCACCTTTAGCTGTACCCACTCAATAGAACTAATGTGATGTTGAGGGGCGCTGCTGTCCTTATTTGATTGTTTTGTTAAATCGAAATATTAGTTCCCATTTTCGCCGCGATTGTTTTTTTATTCAGGCTGTTTGAAACCAGAATCTCGGAAACAATATTGTTTATAAGTTTATACAATTTTGTATGCAGAGAACAAGAACATTGTGATAAACATAAGATACGTTTTTTTGTTAGTAAGTAGGTATTTAAGTATAAGATGTTATTAATATAGCGTAATAATAAATGTTAGTATTGCAAAAAAATATACATTTTAGTTTCAGGTGCATTACAGTTATATATGTGAACTAAACTGCTATGAAATGAAATTAATTACACAACATTGTTTCAAATTAATGGGAAGCTGTATACGGGCTTTATTTAAATATTTTTTGTGGTAGGGATGACCGCTGTGATGTCACTATGTACGCCTAGTATTAATGACTATTTATTATCATTTACTTCCCACAAGGGTGTATTTGGTTCCATTGTTCTGGAAAAAATATACTTTGACAGTTTTTTCCACCACATTCCATAATAAGTAAAAGACAACTTCGTATTCGTACGTGACGTCTTATTATATTACTGAATGGGAATCATTAGTCAAGAGGACAACGGATCTACCGTTCGTACATGTAGCAATAGTGTCTCAGCGGTCATACCACAATAGTGTCTCAGCGGTCATACCACAATAGTGTCTCAGCGGTCATACCACAATAGTGTCTCAGCGGTCATATCATAATAGTGTCTCAGCGGTCATACCACAATAGTGTCTCAGCGGTCATATCACAATAGTGTCTCAGCGGTCATACCACAATAGTGTCTCAGCGGTCATACCACAATAGTGTCTCAGCGGTCATACCACAATAGTGTCTCAGCGGTCATACCACAATAGTGTCTCAGCGGTCATACCACAATAGTGTCTCAGCGGTCATACCACAATAGTGTCTCAGCGGTCATACCACAATAGTGTCTCAGTGGTCATACCACAAAATTTTTGGAAACATTAAAAATATTAAAACAATGTCGTAAAATCGCAATCTAAATAAAAATATAGTAAACTATTCGCAAATATATAAACAAAATACAAACATACCTTTAAAATAGACATTGACATAGAATTTAATATTTAGAAATAGATCCACATTTGCCATCAACTTGCCAGATGATAAGCGACGGTGTGGACGAGGATGGAGTATGTCTACGTCAAGAAGATATTTACTCACTATTAGTAATTCTTCTTGTACTATAGCTTTAATATTTTATATTAACTCACATACAGGCTCTTGGGACATTATATAAGCTTCGCGATGGGCTGGCATACCTACGTAAAATAGGCACAACGTACACGGAGGTCTACCTACTCATATACATACAAATAGCATTATTCATTCACTCGCCGGTTTATAACGACACTCGTTCGCTACGCTCGCTTGGTCCACGATGAAAGTCGCATTTGATCTTCATGTCTATTTGATCTGCAAAACGGGAAAAATGTAAAACACGTTTCCCGTCATTGTAATGATTGTTCAGAAGGCGCATTTCTTTTAATCATAGTCCGTCTCTGGAACTGTCCTCTCCTCATCGCGTAATTCGTTTAAATGGCTTAAAAACTTTGTAGATTCTAATGTTTGACTACTGCGTAAGAAGGAGGGTTATGTTTTTCGAGTGTACCTATTTATGTTTGTATGTTTATGTATATATATGGGTATGTATGTATGTTTCTATATAATTGACTGATTTTCATGTGCGAGATGTCGTTAGATTCATCTTCACTTCAAGAGTGTCATATGTTTTTTGTAATAATAATATATCTCGCAAACATAAAAAAATGCGTTTTTTCGTATCCACCAACGAACTTTTTCGTTATAAATAAGTGGTTTTACTAGAATTATTTTAAAGAATGCGCATTTATGTCCTTTTACAGCGATTTTACGCATACTTTCTCACAAAACAACAGCATATCAAGCGTAACGAAATCGTAAGTTAGACTGCAAAAACTGCTTTTTTGCAGTTGGGTATTTTGTATTTCTTTTAACATACATACGTGTTAAATTTGTCACCGAATAACTCTGACATTTCTATATCGATTACCGATTTCAAACATTTATTAGTTTTTTTTTGTTTAAAAGGATAATACTTTCAGATTGGTTCCATAAAATGACCGTTACAAATTAAGTACTTTGGTTTTGAAATTGGAATGGAATTGAAAAACAAAATTGTGTAATATGAAGTCGGTTTTTCAGTTTTTAAATTATAATTGATGTTGAGCATTTAGCATGAAATGAAGCTATTGAAAAAGATTTTTAGTTCTTTAACGTTAGATGTTTCGCTTCGGCCGCGTACGTAACTATTGTTTCGTAACTAGTTTCGTACGAAATCTTCTTCGTGCGAATTCTTGGTGCGATATTTTTAGTCTGAGGTAGTTAGGTAGGATGTTCGGTAACTAAAGTATCAAATTTATGATGAATGTTTAGGATTACAGCACTACACACAACCGTACATTGAAACAGTCTGCTGGAATAAGTTGTCTGGTCGTCCGTCACAGCGGCTCGCTGGAACTGTGCAACTCCACTGCACGCTTCAGTGGCGGAGCGACTATCATATTTCCTGAACTAAAGCCATAGGAAATATAGTTCCATCATTTTGCAAACAGTAAGATAATGTTGGTCTCGTGTAAACATATTGGTGACAGCGCGCGCGGAGCATTGTTGTCGTGACTCCGGAAAATACACGGAATTGGACTCATTTGTTATGAAGGACGACTGGAGGGGGACAGGTTCTGGGTGAAAGCGGACTTACTTTACTACAATATTCATCTCAACTTGTATTTTAAACTTCGAATATTATTCATTTAGTTATCATGATAGTAAAGAAATTAAATATGTAAGTTTGTTAAGTAAATAAGTAGTTGTAAGTTTTTCACTGGCGCGAATAATTTTTTTGTGTTTATATTGATAAAGTGAAGAGGTAACGTAAAACGTATTTCCCTAAGGAAACTAAAAAAACTGTTCACAGTCATAATTCACAAAGGTGTCAAATTGCAACCTAACACAAGAATATTAGTATGAAAAAGAAGTAACATTTTGGAGAAACTTCATTCTTGACAAGAATGTGGAATGAGTATTGAAGGAGGGGAGAAAAAATATTTCTTAAATTTTAATCAATATTATCGTGAAAATATATTCCTAGAATAAGAGTTGATTGACAGAAATCGTAAAGCTTAAGCCAGTGGTTCAAGAGACATGAAATTCGGAGGACATCTTCCTTGGGAAGTACATATGTGGAACCCGTCAACGAAGAAAGGATTTTTGATTATGATATGAGCAGAGCAGTATACTTACAGTAGACAAAAGCTTGTGTTCGAAAGGTCTACTATTAGTAGAACTACTAGTACTTTGTAGCGCTCGTTGCGTAGCTTAATTGGCTATTAGGTGTTCTCGAACGATAACCAATGTAAAGTAACAAACGCATCGGTCAGTCTTCGGATTGGTGACCGTGAGTGGCATTTCTTTCTGAGTGATACCGTGGATCGGATGACACGTAAAATTGTAGGTCTCGGTTGTTTGTTCTTAAAAAAACAGCAAATGTCAAGCCAGTTCAGAGGCCTTTTAACTCTGACACTAGGGCTGGCCACTCAGTCTATTCTATCTTACTTACTTAGTGAGGTAATAGTGAACATGTTATTCCGTAAATTAATTAAACCTTTACAACTACTATGTACAATATGTAGTTATGCCACTAGTAGTAATACCACTGTATAATAGTAATGCCACTGCTGTAAATCGGTTTTACCAACAATAAATGAATATGAATATGAATAATAAATCTTCAGTCCATTACCCGCTATAAACAATTGATAATCTGTAATACCTGTGGGAGAAACATTAAAGGTACTCGCGACAGCTTAACAGCACATTAATATGCGGTAAAATGGCGTAATGAAAAAACTTGTCACGTAACGAACCTCCCCTACCTTCGTAATGTTTCTTGGAAGTCGTTATCTGGCGCCGAGAACTGTATAGGTACCTGCGCTGGTTCTAGCTCCGCATATAACGTGCTTGGATTTATGTAGGATAAATATCATTTGTGCCATTTTAATTTTCTGAGAATTAAATTCGAAGTTCTAGAATGAAGCCTAATAAGACACGCGTCTGTCTCTCTCTTTCTACGTTATAGATCGTGATTAATAGATAATCATTTTTTTTTTTTTTTTATATTTTTTTATTAAGCATTTTACCTGGAAGTGAGTATTATTTGTCGGCTGCATGTAGGTATATTTACTTGCTGCATTGCTTTCTATAGCCTGATATATTTTGACCCTCGGGAATATGTTAAATAAAGGGAATTAAAACATCACCAGATGTGGTGGCGGTGGTGGATGGTATAGTTTGGGCTAGCTCAAACCAAGCAAATCTTGTACTATGGAAACAAGGTGGCTGATAGAATACTTTTTTTTTTGAATCAGTATAATCCGTTTATTATGACTCCGCCTATATTGACCAACCGCCTAATAAGTATGACGTAATTGCACAACGAAGTTTGGTTTTCATATAAAATTCTTTATAACAAAGTCGGATATAATGACTTCGCTTACAGTGACATGTCGCTGTCATAATAATGACCCATTTTTAATAATACCGGTTATAATGAACGACATGATTCTTTACACCTTCGGCAATGTTCGGGAGGGCATTTGACGCCCGACGACGTTCGGCACGTGGTTTGTTTTTCTTTTGAATCTCAGTGAGTATAATTGATAGTTAAAGGTCACCCATCGTTTCTTAGTGATATGTGAAACAAATGTCGTCTCAACGTCGCAAAGCATTTACGATTGAAGAGAAAGGTGCAATAATATGCAGATTAGATAATGGAGAATCAAAAATCAATTAAAATAAATAATAGTTACCTAAAATACAGGAGGTTGTTTATTTTCTCAAAATGCTTTGTATGACGTCCGCTTAGTATGACGTGTTTGTCATTTCCCTTCGATGTCATTATAAACAGATTCCACTGTATATGCTTATGTTACATGTAGATACCCAGACACAGAATAAACATCCATGCTCATCACAGAAATGTTTGCCCTGGGTGGGGATCGAACCCACTACCTACCAGCTCAGAAGGCAGTCGTACTACCAACTGAGCTGAGTCTAACCGAAACGAATTTTACATTGAAGAACATAGTCGTGTACCTACATTTCGCGTTTTTCATACAACAGAAAAAAACGTTTTCTAACCCCAAATAGTAACCGTTGATGATTATCGAAGAAAACGGTTAGTATTTAATGAATAATGAATGAAGAAAACCGTTAAAGGAATCGTCGAAAGCAGATAGTTTAAGACGAAGTTTAGGTTTAGTCGGAAAATAGTTTTTTTCTTAAGAAGGGTTATGTTTGTCGAGTGTAAATATATATGTATGTATGTTTCTATGTGATCGCCTACAGCCTGAACGGCTTGACCGATTTTGATGTGCAAGGTGTCGTTAGATTCGTCTTCACTTCCAGAATGTCATAAGCTATATTTTTTTGTAATAATAATAAGGTTATTTGAGCGTTAGAAAATACAACACATGTGAAGGAAATAGTAATAAATGGATCTTAAGTACAATTATTTAATCTTAAGTAATAATAATAATACATCTCTCGCAAAAAATGCGTTTTTTGCGTAACCTTTAACGAACTTTTTCGTAATAATCAAGTGATTTTACTAGAATTATAATCTTTTACAGCGATTTTACGCATACTTTCTCACAATAAACATATACTCAACAGTGTATAAAGCGTAACGAAATCGTAAGTTAGACTGCAAAAACTGCTTTTCCGCAGTTATGAATTTTGTTTTTCTTTTAACACAGAAACTTGTTACATGTAGGTGTAGAGCGTGTGCCAACGTCTCTTTTAAACATAATAATTGATAATGTATATAATTATAATGCATGTATATTTACATATATGCACTACTTTACTTTTTTCACAGACAAGCGAGGTACACTAGAGTGTCCACTTACAGTGGATTGAGTTACCCGCCAACCAGAATTTAGGGAGAAAATATTATTTCTGACTTCAAGAAATTCTAAAAGCGTCGATAAGAAGAATTCTTTACAAGAAGGTATTTTACGAAGCAAATTCTTCTGCTAAAAGTTTTTATATACGTAAGATAAAGTCTAGGCATTATTTTTCTGGATTTTACCGCCAATATGCTACCGTCCGTCGTTACAGTAGCGACCTTAGTTCTTAGGACAACAGCCTGGACTCTACTAGAGAGGTCACGGTACCATTTGGCCGGAAAACATTAAATTAGTCCGGTAAGAATTCAACTTTTCACGTAGCACGCTGTAACCACAAAATACACAAGCTTGTACTACGGGAACCAGATACCAGATAGAACACTTATATACCATTTGTATGTAAATATATATTTATCGTATATAGAAATACTTAGATACAGAATAAACGTCCATACTCATCACACAAATGTGGTCCTCTTGAATTTGCAATATACAAATTAGAAGGATATATTCAATATTATGTACCAACTGAGCTATGAAATCGATCTGAAAAAAGTTCATTATAACAGTAGATACATCAAAATATCTTGCTTCACAAGCTTTCTCTCGAAACAAACAGGCAATCACTACAAAACATCGGAAGTAATATGGAATCTTCTCATAGATTATTCCCAACCGGCTAAAATCGTATTAAAGTGACGGAGCGTTCTGGCTCCGTCACTTTAATACGATTGCTGGCTCACTGCGACATTACATATGTAGGTACCTCTCTACTTATATATAGCATTTAGAATTCATTTTCCAATTTAGAAGTTTCATCATTGAAATGAAACAAGTTATATCTAAAGGATGTATTGCGTGAATTTTACATAATTAAAAACTCCAAGTTCACGAAAATCTAATTTATATCATCTTAGGGTGGTGTAGGGACAAGGTATTTTCGGAATAATTACTCTTAACGAATAATAATTATATAACAAGAGAGTTTAGAAACCTTATAAACTAGATTAAAATCGGTTTACACATTGAATACACGTTATAATTTGTATATTATATACTCATTTATATTGTGCAATGTTTAGCCTCCAACCCAAAGATACATTATTTTTCTGTTATTTAGTAACAATCGTTTAATCAAATATATTCCTCGGAAACTTTCACATTTACGGCCTTACCGAAAAACGTTACTTAACTTCAAGCAATGCTTAACATATTTTACAAGTTCTCTCTGACACTTGCGGAAAGAAGACACAATTTAAGACCATGCTTAAAGTTAAGTAACGTTTTTCGGCAAGGCCCTTTAAATATATGTAAGTAATATGCTCTAATGAAACAATCTTTTAATAGGTCGGTGCCGACGTGTAAACCCAAACTCTCTACGAATTTATTTTTTCTATTTAAAAGTAAAATAAAGACCTATATACACGTTAGATTTATCATTAAAATCACCTAATAAGTGATTCTTTAGTTGCAGAACTCACGCAATCTGTCTATACACGCCCAACTTCCGTAAAGCACAATCAGCGCTTTCGAAACAGCAACAAAACAAAGCGAAATGTTGCCTCTTCGCACACCTGCGAACTCGTGCGATCATTCCGTCTTCCTACTCGGATCATATTCGGATTTTCCGATGGAAATAATACAAACTGTTCTATTTTTGAAAAACTTTCACAAAAGCTCCGCGTGCGAGCAGTGGCACCTGACACGATAAACCTTTTCTCTTTTTACACGTGTGTCGTTATTACGACACGTGAAACCGGCAATCGGACTACCTTCTTTTTATTTATTTTTTCATAGCTGCAATGAAAAATATTTTCTATTCCGTAATGGCGGATGTTCCTCGCTGGGGCGAAATGTGAAACTCTTGTACTTTGTACCTATTTTGCTCACTACGAGTGTACGATTGTATGAAAATAAACATTGTATTGCTTTAAATTTTCTATTGTGGTTGAATATTACTTAAATTTATTTGATATTACGATTTTAAGTTAAAAAAAACATCGAATATAACTTTGAATCGCCTGATGTTAATAGTTTTTTGTGGTCTAAGGTTGAGCGCGATTTGAAGACATCCAGATTATATCAATCAGATTAATAATTAATTTAGTTGGGAAAATACTTAACTTTTACAAGTAGAATTAAAAGGAGCACCAATATCAAACCATAGTTAGGGATACCACATACGATAATTTGCAATTGGCAATAAATACCCAGATTGGGTAAGAGCCAGCAAGTTCAACAGGATTCATTTTAGCCTAGAGGAAGAGAGCGCAGGTGCATTTATAAAACTTGCTGAGCGATTGAGCGATTCGCACGAGCATAAAAAAAAAAACAAAAAAGTCCACTCTGGACTACTTTCTGGCACTCAGCAAGAGGGATACTGCCCAAAAATATAACTACTATTAAGATATAGTAGGTATTCCTTTAAATGATAATATAACCATTTCAAATATAATAAATAAACCGCACAAAGAGAAAAGAGATTGGAAAGTTTGAATACTGTTTGTCTGAAGCCGCAGTGGCTCAAACCGAAACACGTACGGTTTAGAGAGCAACCACAGATTAAACAGAGCTATTAATTTGTAACAAACAAAGCAAACAAACTGCCGCCTCCAATTACGACGGAGTCACGGAACCCTCCACATTTCGACTAAACACTGGCGGCTTTCTCAAGATGAATAACAGATGTTCGACTATTTATGTTTCTTCACTCCTATAGAGATGGGAAACAGACGAAATCGTTCGCGCTGTCACATACACTATTCGAATTGAAAGGTGTGATGTCAGTTATTCGATTATTAGGTCTAGGTGTTGTAATTTACGTGAATCTTTAAAGTGGACATCCCCTACGTACGTTTTTTACTTTCGCCACTTCACTCTATTCTAATAAATATAAATGACGTCTATTTTGCGTGAGTTTTGTTATTAATATTACAAAAAATACCTGATACTCAGGGAGGGAAGACAAATCTAGTGACACCTTGTTCATCAAAATATATCAAACCAATGAGATTCTAAGAAGTACATCCTTGGGTCGAGCCGTGTAGGCCGTGGGAGGTTATATAGAATCATACATTCCATCCATTCACTTGAAAAACATAAACCTCATTCTTGCGCAGTCGGTATTTTTTCGTTTTTTTTTTTAATATTTTTATTTGATAGATTGGACCATTTAAAAGAACTAATTTCAATATTTTTTATTGTGTTCAGTATTTATTTTTATATATTTTTTTTAAAGATAAAATCGTGATGACGTTTACTACTGAATAAAATATTGTGATCATGTAGCCTACATGAACTAAAAAAATAAAATATGATTGACGTCTAACTTGACGTTGACAGTGACATATATATTTCTACAATTTTAAATGAAATTAGTTTGGTATGACAGTTGTCATAGAGATATTGTCTATGCTTGATATTCAATGCCAATGCTGTTAGCATCAACTTTCTTTTTAGTAACTGTGACGTCATTTTAGAGGTCGACGAAAGGTCAAATATGTTTTATATTTTCGCAAAAGTTTGCGCCATCTCTTCATTTTATGAGCCCAAAGTAAAAAAATATGGTTTATAGTCAGACAATCACGAAATGGTTTTAGAATCAGCATATGTTACATTTTTCTTTACATACCCCATTGTTTTATTTGCACGGATTACGCCTGGCTGGATAGTACTCTTGGTGGATCGCAGCGCCGCGCGCCGTAGAACATGTAATATGAACACGCAGCGCGTTGAGCGAGACATGTTACTTAAATTATAATAATTATTTTACTGTATTATAATTGTCACTGAGTGAAATCTGAGATAAAATAGTCGAGTGGATTCTGGGCGTGGCTTGCCCCTACTACGCCCTACGTTACATTATTGAGTGAATTGTTGTGATTAGACCTATGAAACTTATTATTGTAAGTACCAAAAAATGTGGATTTTTTCGAAGCATGAAATGACTACGTATGTGATTACAAAAATTTCTTGGTAAGTCTAAAATAGAGACAACCATTGATGTTAAACACATAAATGCGTGTGTGCAGATTCTCGGTATGTCGATGTGTGATAGGTAGTTAGGCTGCGTTTGTATGGAGATTTGGTCGAGTGTCCGAGGTGTGCTACTGAGACGTTACCGTACAACACGTTTGATCACCATATTTTACTTGTACAATTACAAGCCGCGGCCGCGGGCCACGCGGCTGACTCCAGCGATTTACTGACGAAGCGACAACGCCAAAAAAACCTAAGGAACCTAACAGTAATTAATATATCTGATAGCTGAACCTTTATAAATAGATATTTGTGGACATTATACATAAATTAGAAATAAGAAGTTTTCTGGATATACAAATACGACACAAACACAATGAAAGGTGTTAACTGAATCATGTATTACTTCTTTGCGCAGGAGCAAGGAAGATGCCAAGATAAGAGAGAGGCGTATAATGCGTATATCCAGCAGTGGGATAGAGAAGGTTGTAGATGATGATGACAGTGGACATACCTACGATCCATTTGTTATTGATGAATGTTTTTCCAATCGTATTCGATTATGTGCCAAGTAAGTTTGTTGGCCATCTCTACGCGATCTCAATTTGTTGGCACAAAGCCTCTATCCGTCATCCGAAGGGCTATGCAAGAATGTTATAATTCTTCACAACTTTACGGTTGGACAGACCAGTTGTCTATAACTCCCCCCGCACCCCCCGCAAGCAAGTACCTGCCGACATAATGGGGTAGATGAGAAAAAAAAAATCATCCCCACTTTACATGTAGGGGAGGTATCTACCTTAAAAAAACAGCCCGACTCGGATTTTTTTCGACAAGCGAAATATGTAGGTACATCCAGTATCAAGAGTATTGTCTTTCAACACTTAGGTTAGGGACCTTCTCCCGAATTTCCTGTTGGTCCTGAAAATAAATCTTATTCCCGTCGGAGGACAAATCTAATTTAGCAAAATTGATCTTTTCCAGTTTGCGAGGCGCTCATCTACATTCGGCTCCTACTTACGAGTAGCTATAAATACGATAAAGAAATCTTCAGCTCACAAAAATACGCTAAGTAGGATAAGTAGGATAAGTAGGTATGTTTAGGGAGTCTTCGAATCTTATTCGTATTGTTTTGAAGATTTTTGTTGGAACAAAAATCGAAATTCTTTATCGCGTGTTTCACTATAGACATCGAAATCATATAAGTGTTGGTGACGCCAACGACATCCAAATTGATCGTTTTACCTCTCCCGTAACAAGTTAGCACGTATACATGTTTAATAATACAAAGTTAGATTAGTGGAGTAGCAAGACGTGCCCAGCCCAGTTAAACGAACCAAAACCACTTTGTCAGCACAGTCTACGAAAATTATTATTTTTAACCGACTTCCAAAAAGGAGGAGGTTCACAATTCGGCAGTTTAGTATGCTTTTTAGGGTTCCGTAGCCAAATGGCAAAAAACGGAACCCTTATGGATTCGTCATGTCTGTCCGTCCGTATGTCACAGTCACTTTTTTCCGAAACTATAAGACCTATACTGTTGAAACTTAGTAAGTAGATGTATTCTGTGAAGCGCATTAAGATTTTCACACAAAAATAGAAAAAAAAAGCAATAAATTTTGGGGGTTCCCCATACTTAGAACTTTTCAAATTTTTCATCAAACCCATACGTGTGGGGTATCTATGGATAGGTCTTAAAAAATGATATTGAAGTTTCTAATATAGTAAAATGTGTGCCCCCCCCCCCCCTGTAACTTCTAACATAAGAGAATGATAAAACTAAAAAAAATATATGATGTACATTACCATGCAAACTTCCACCGAAAATTGGTTTGAACGAGATCTAGTAAGTAGTTTTTTTTTAATACGTGATAAATCGTAAACTGCAATTTACCTTACATTCAATCAACTCAAATATAAAAAAAATGATTTCCCCATTTTATCTACTAGTTTGTACGGAACCCTCGGTGGGCGAGTCTGACTTGCACTTGTCCGGTTTTTTTTGTATGTGCCACAAATAATTTTTATCTAAATCGGTTTACTACTTTGATTTTTAAAACAAAATAACTGGAAAAAAATTGACATCCAAGTAAACGAAATGCGTATTGTGAAGTCGGTTGTTTCAGTTTTTTTAACTATAATTATTCCAAAGTATATAAACAAATTTTATGATATTTTTATAATGATAACAGCAAACTACATTTTAATTAATTGGTATGACTTAGGGCAAATAAATAATAAATGGGATGTTTCAAGACACCTCCCCTTTTTGCACTTAAAAAGGAAGGACTTAGCAATGTTTACATTGGAGCAAATTCCCGTTTGGTATAAAAGTACAATGAGCTGATTTTTCGAGCTTCTATTTTGGTTGAATGGGCACATTTGCACATCGCAAAATGTAACAATATTAGTGAGTATTTTCTTTATGTAGTTGTAAGGAAGTAAGCATCCGTCGCTTGAAATCAATATTCGTTGATGAGCTGTGTCTAACGGATTATTTAGGGCATCCGACGGCAACTGGGTACTTTTGAATAAGCCGGTAACAAGCCTGGAGAGAGCGCTTTCACATCGACGCGTGCTGACTTTACATGGCAGACGGGAACTTTTTTGCAAGATAGATCTACGATTTACCACCATCTCGCCTGATGTTAAGTGACGGCGTGACCGAGGTTGGAGCTCGTCGATCTAGAAGATATCTATTCACTCTAGCCTTGAAAATTACAAGATTATAGTTCGGCGTACAGAGATGGCGGCAAAGGATTCCATTCCTGTGCAGTACGCATCAAGAACTTGGACCGATATCGCTGATTTCAAAGAGAAATGGGTGGTAATTCGCCGACTTTCTGCTAGTAGTAGTGAAATGGGGAGGGTGGAATCCAGTCGTGAAGCTCTTGCGCTCACTCTCCGTAATGAATCCTGTAGACAGAGCGGTGACATGGGCGAGCGTACGCGAGAGCTTCACAACCTAATTATCCATTCTATTAAATGACAAGCAGAAGTCGGCACACTGCTATTAATTTTTCATTGAAATGCCTAAAATCCGTACCCACTCATTGATTTGGATCGATATATTTAATGCGTATAGTCAATAATTATTTTTTTCTGAATCTGATTTTGACTGAACGACCCGTGGGTTACTCTTTGTCTGAATATGGCATAGCTTCTGATAAACTGGAGATTTGTATGTTGTATGTTTTCTCGTCGTTTCTTTGTCTTTGATTATAACGTATAACACGGATACTAAGATTATTTAGAATGACACTGATATTTCAGATTCAACACGTCCTTGTACAAATAGCGTTCGAGCCGCTCCAATGCGAAGAGGGCACCGAGCGCGAGCGCGCGAGTGTGCGCTGAACGACGTGCGGAGCATCCCAACGCGCAAATATTCAAAAAGTAATTGCGCCTTTTTACGTACGCTCGTAATCATATACGTGACGAAGATACGAGCTTAACTACGTGACGAGCCGCTTGATTGGAGTTTTAAACGGTTAGTGTTAGAACGAGAGGGCCTGTCAGGGACCAATACATGCGGGGTTCTTTTAAACAATTAGTGCGAGAAAGAGAAGGCCTATTAGAGAATAGTGCCAATAAGGCTTTTTAAGAGTTCCTGCTATAGAGTTGGTGGTCAATCGTAGATCTATCTTGTTTAATAAAAAAATAATAGAAGTGAGGCTCTTTTACTAATCCGGTTGTACGACATTGTAACGATGAGCTGAGTGTACATTGAAGGAAAATATCGCGAGAGTCCCTTAGTATAGTTTGAAGAATATTTTGTTACCAGTTGGCTAGCTACTAGCTACCATCTTAAACTTGATCATTTTTAGGGTTCCGTACCTCAAAAGAAAAAAACAAAATCCTTATATATATAACTAGGATCACATTGTTGTCCGACTGTCTGTCTGTCTGTCTGTCCGTCCGTCCGGGTGTCAAGACCTTTATCTCGGGAACGCGTGAAGGTATCGAGTTAAAATTAAAACTATATACGCAGATCTATAGTATCTTGCTTCAGAAAGAAAAAGCAAACTTCTCAGCTTTCATAAAAAAAGTTACAGCCGAATATATCGCAAAAAACGCACATTTCGACACTCACAAGGGAATCAAAACCTATAGGGTACTTCCTGTTGACCTAGAACTATGAAAGGCAAGAAGCATTGTGTTAGAGTACACATAAAGGAAAAAATCCGAAAACTGGTCATTTTTTATTTAATCACAAAAAAATAGGGTCTTAACTTAATGCAAGGAATGAGGAAACTTAATGCAAGGAATCCAATTTTTTTAAGTTCATCATTTTACCATGTGGGGTATCATATGAAAGAGCTTCATTAGTATAAGCTAAAACAGTTTTTTAAATATTTTTACAATGTATATTTTTCGGTTTATGAAGGAAAATATATGTAAAAAAATCTCCCTTTTATTCACTAGTTTGTACGGAACCCTCGGTGAGCGGGTTTCACTCGCACTTGTCCGGTTTTTTATTGGTAAGAACGTGCCGTCCCTAAGATTAATATCATATGATCTATGGTCAAATGCCTTGTCTATCGACCAAAAAGATAAAAATATGTGTGCCTAAGATCATACAGCAGAAGTGAAAACTGGACAGTGATGCGTTGACTATATCTCTCTCGCTCCATTAGTCGACTCGAGCCGACTTCATCCGATCGAGCGTTACATAGCTGAGTGTGACGGCTCTGTCTCATTTAATACCCACAAAATAAAGTGAAGAAGTTTACCCCAAAATATTTCAGCATTAATTTTATAATTGCAGCTTGTAGTGAAGAAGATATTACGCGGGTGAAATTTAGTGAAATTCAGTAAAAGTTTTCCCATGACACGAGCAGAAAACCTATCTCTTATTGATAAAATACCTAGTCTTGCCATAAATATTGTCACGAAGAAAAAAAATTTTTTTTTATTGCAAATAATATTTATCACTTTTACAGTGTGTTAGTTTAATACATAAATATAAAACAATTTAAAATATAAAAGCTTATTCGAAGTGGTCTCCATTGGCTGCAATACAGTCCTTTAAACGTTGAGGCCAGTTATCAATAGAAGCACGCACTCTTTCCATGGGAAAATTCTTCACTGCCAATCGTATGGATTGTTTTAGGGACTCCAAATTATCATGGCGTTTAGAGCAAGCCATACTCTCTAAAACTGACCATAAATCATAATCCAGCGGATTCATATCAGGACTAGACGACGGCCAGTCTTCAGCTCTGATGAAGTCCGAAACGTTCACTTCCAAGTGAACGTGGACTTGGAAGTGACTGACTGCGTGGACCGAGCTTTATGACCTGGCGCCGAGTCTTGTTGGAAGGACCATACTTGGTTATTGAACATGGTGTTGTTAAGGGGCTTAACTACCTTCTCAAGAATGGTATTTTGATACACTTGTGCCGATGTTTTGATACCTTTTTCACAAAAATATGGCTCAGTCACTCCTTCATAGCTAACACCCCACCAAACCATCACTGAAGTCGGATAATGCCCACGTTGCACTCTGTCGACTAATTGGGAAGCTTCCTTAGAGCTTTGAGCATAAATACGGTCATTTTGTTTGTTAAAATGTTGCTCGATTGTAAAGATTTTCTCATCCGTAAACAATTTTTTTCTGTGACCTCCCTTTGCGTACCGCTTCAGTAGTTGTTTCGATTTTACCACCCTATTCTTTTTTAAATTACCAGTTAAAAAATGACCAGTGCGTCTCTTATAGGCTGCAAGTCCTAAGTCATCTTTTAAAATACGCGACATGGTTCTGGGTGCTATCTTCATCTCCCGAGATAAAATCTTTTGCTTTCGGACAGGATTTCTTCGAATTCTTTCCCTTACTGCTTTGACCACCTTTTTCGTACGAACACTACGTGGATGGCCAGATCTTTTTCTGTCACAAACAGAGGAGGTCTCATTGTACCTATTAATAGCCCGGTACACAAACATTTGACTAATACCAAGCGTATGGAGAGTTTTAAAAATTGCATTTGGCTCCGTACCAACTTTGTTTAATGCAATCACAGCGATTCGGTTCTCTTTATCACCCCACTCCATTTTAATATCGCAAAATATTGTACAATGTATTGGCGCCAAAATTAGGAAACTCAATGAACAATCGTATAAAAATGACAGATTCCAAATTCAAATGTAATATCTTTCTTATGTTTAACTGTAACAGTATTTAAGGCCAGACTAAGTATAGTAGGTAACGTATTTTCACAAACAGCTGTAACAAAAGAGCCGAAATGATGTCTATTGTAGTGGTCGTGAAGAACACAAAGGACACAAAGAAAGTAAAGTGTCAATGAGCGCAGGTGCCGAGAATACTCCATTTAGATAAGCGTAGTCTAGCCGCTGCAGGGCGGGCGGCGGAGAGCTCATGTGCCGGCGTGCAAGGACTCAGACGCGTGTGGGCTTCGCTCAGAGGTCAACAACCTCACTAAAACCTCATGCTATTAAGTAAATATATCGATTTAAGTTCACTCAGCAGTGAAAACCCATTAAAACGTTTTATTTTCTATTTCTTTTTTTTGGCACAAAGTTCCTTGTTGCATGTTATACGAATGCACGCTAGCATAGCAACACATGCGAGTGGTGAGCGGATGATGAGAGTTAAGCTGCTAAAGTGTAAGATTTTGACCGCGTCAAGTATCAATAACGTATGTTGAAGTAGTTATTGTTCTAGACATGCATACACACGTAGCGGCGAACATCTTGAGCCAATTTCATCGTGTCCTCTCTCTTGTTTTTGTTGTAAAAAAAGAGAGCACGTACATGACGAAATATTGCTCAAGATGTATTCTAACTATAAATATAATATAACTATAATATATAACTAAAAACTAAAAATATAACAAAAAAATAGAAAAAAATATGTAAAAGTATATTAAAAGTTTTATTATAAATTATATATTTTGTTTCGCTGTATAAACTTATAGGGTTAAGGCACGTAGTAATTATTATGAGTAATACAACCTAAATATCTTCAAGACTAAGGGAATAGGCATCTCATCTCAAAGAATACCTACTCCATCTTCGACCATACCATTTATGGAAGTTGATTACTTGCCATTATATCGATTGTGATCAAACGTTGGTCCATTTAATCACTAATCACAAAATTTTAAATTTTAGGTGACGTTGAACTACCCCGAACAAGCTTGCTTAGTTACCATTAGACGACCGACTTGCTCGTCACACAAAGTAGCACACAAAATCAAAATAAAACCACCAAGTTCTTGTAGCAGAAATACTAACATTTCCTAACAAAAGGTTGTCCCATAGTTTTGGATAACTGGCCACTGTACAAAACACGACCCACCGTAACTTGGACTCTATCAACTAACAACCTCAATATATACTCCACTGAAACCTATTTTTTGCAGAGTTCAAGATACATCGATAGCTATTGAGGTGGTTTCGTGTAAAGTATACCCATCGATATCGAGAATGGTGATGAAATATGAACTGGATGGCCGTTCCAAGAGAGGGCGTGAGGCTACTTCACGAAGGTGAAGGACAAACTTGCAGATCAATGAGACCAGATACCTAACTACTGATTTCATACACACGTAAGTGTGGTGTACTGGCCACCAAGGCTCTAAGGAGTATAAATATGTTTTATCTGAGTTGGACAGAGGTGATTGTCTGTTGTTTTTGTTGGTGATTTTCTTATGTGTAATTTAGGGTTGTTTTTATAAAAAAATATTTAGGCTTTCCATTTTAGTAAAAACTCATTAGTAGGTAAGGTATTCTGTAATGATTTTTAAGTAACCAATAACAAGTATTGTTATTACAAAAGACAACAAAATATTGTTTTTTCTTTTCTCCTATACCGCATAGGTGGTGAAGACAAGTTTAACGACATCTTGCATGTATTAACAGTGAGAGCCGTCCTGGATGCTGCGGGTCAGTGATGTCTCTTCTACAATATAAATGTAATGTTCAATATAGATGTGTCATGTGCCCCCAATTCCCGAGATGTAGTAAGAGGTAACTTTAGAACGGGTTGACCGATTTTTTTTGTTGTATTTGTGATTGAGTGTTTGTATTAAAGAATATCATCACCATCATCACCACCGCTTTTATCTACGTTTCACTACGTGGGTACGCGGGCGAGACCGCGGGGTACAGCTAGTTTAACGTAATTTTAAGATCTGACGCCTTAAGGTGGAGATCAACGCGCACTTATCTCTCTCGCGCATCGCAATGTTTTTAAACATATTAAATCATTGGTTAGGGATATTAGAAAAGCGAAAAATGTTGTGATGCGCGAGAGAGATAGCTGCGCGCGTTGAGCGCACCCTTAACTAACAAGCTATATAATTAAAATAATAACAAAATCCCCGATATCGGGTATTCTGTTTTCTATAGGCCGGGTTACTACATCACTCTTATGTACTTTGTCTAAGTATCGTACTTTTAAATCATTTATTGAATCTTACGTGACTTCCACAGCGGAGAAGAATCTAACGAATTTACATATTATGTATATTGAAAGTGAACGTGCCAATAAAACACACACATACGTTCGAAAATAATTACTCGCTTTGCGCAGTCGGCTAAAAAGCAGTGTTTTTGATACGTAGCTTTATTGAACATTACTTTTCAACAAACGCGCACAGAGAGAACAGCTTATATACATGACGTCGGGTATTTCAGGAATTTGTGAAATAGAATCGAAAAAATGCTGCACAAAAGCAGAGTTGTCCGTTTTCATTTCGGTTATTTCACACACGCGGGTCCTTTGTATTTCCACCCTGTGCATTAAATACAGGCACAAGGACCTACGAAGACATAAGCACTTTAATTCAGACTTTACATTAACTGTGCGCCTCGGTTTAAAGCTCTTATGGCGGTCTTTTCATAATTCGGCTAGACGTCTTAAGGTTTTCTTTTCCAAAGTAACGACTCGTATAATTTTATATTAGTTTATAGATACTTTATGTACGATTCCTTTTTGCCGTAACAATTATGAGAGTTACAATTATTAGCTCAACGATCGTTTATTTTATCGCTGAAATTAGCATACAATTATTTGCGCTGTACAGATGCATACATTAACAACTTCAAGTTATGATAACACCACACGACCCTTCATTTACCAACATTGCCGAATCCAAACATTATCCTACCATTAACATACTTTGAAAAATATTATTGTATAATAATTTACAATTCAATGAGCTAAAATGGAATTCCCCTCTAACATTTAGAGATTATTATATTGTTTAGAGAGAGTGGAATACTTACAGTCAATTTAACGCCGAAATAAAACTTTTATCCAGAAGTAGATCAAAGCACATCATCGTTGAATATTACTCGAGTCAAAAAATAAAATCTATCGGAAAACTCTGGAAAAAGATATCAAAGGAGGATCAAACCTTCCTTGTGCAAACAATTAGGCTTTCAAGGGCAAAACGAAATGATTAAATGGTATTATTATGTTTCAGAGAATTTATTGCTGTCAAATTAATTTTGATTTATGTACAAAGTCCGATGAATGGGCAAATGACGCTTGATGAAAATCCTTACGATTGATAGCTCTTTCAGACTTTGTTTTGGAATTTTCGAACTATGGGACTTACAATGGATAAAAAGATTAACAAGAGCTTTGGGTGTGCGATTACACCGTCGCTTAACATCAGGCGAGTTGGCGGTCAATAGTAGTATCTTGCATAAAAAACATATTGTTAGAAAATCACGTAACGTTCAATACAACAGAAGAAATTGTTTTTTTACCCGGCTGCGTAAGAAGAAGGGTTATGTTTTTCGAGTATATGTATGTATGTATGTATATTTCTTTGGCACGCTATAGAGCCTAAACGGCTTGTCGTATTTTTATGTGAGTGTTGTCAATAGATTAGTTTTAGACGTGAGAGTGACACTGGGTCCATCAAAATAAAATAAAAACAAAATTAAGGATTTTGGCGAAAAAGAGTAATCTAAAAAAAAAAAATTTTTTTCAAAATACATCGAGTGTGGTATCAAAATAAAGAATTTTTAACAGTAATTACGAATATATATATAACTTATATGTTATAGAGTTTGAAATAGGAAATGCTAATAAATCCCATCACACTTAACACTTATAAAATAAATGCGAAGTTTGTGTCAGTTTGTTACTTCTTCACGGTAAAACGGCTTGACGGGTTTGGCTGAAATTTTGCACACAGGTAGTTTATAATCTGGATTAACACATAAGATACTTTGTATCCCGGGATTCCCGCGGGAACGGGTAAAACAGGATTAAACCTATTTCCTACCTCAAAAAAATCACCGATAACTGTTCCATTATGATTATGTTTTAAGGTTTAAGGAGAGGGGTGAAGGGAGGGGGAGGAAGGGGGGCGTGTTTCGAATGTATGTATGTATATCTGTATGTTTCTATATGATCGCCTAAAGTCTAAAGGGCTTGACCGATTTTGATGTGAGAGGTGTCGTTAAATTCGTTTTCACTTGCTGAGTGTCATAGGCTATATTTTTTTGTGATAAAAATCATACGTCTCTCACAAATATAAAAAACGCGTGTTTTTTGTAACTTCCAACGAACTTTTTCGTAATAAACAAGTGATTTTACTAGATTTTTTTCTAAAGAATGCGCAATAATCTTTTACAGCGATTGTACGCATACTTTCTCACAAAAAAGTAAACTCAAAAGCGTATTAAGCGTAAAGAAATCGTAAGTTAGGCAGCAAAAACCTCTTTTCTGCAGTCGGGTATTTTGTTTTTCTTTTAACATTGATACTTGTTTAAAGTTAGATCTACGATTGACCACCAACTCGCCTGATGTTAAGCGACGCTGACGGATGGAGCTCGTCGATCTAGAAGATAGTTTTTTCACTCTAGCCTTGAAAATTCCAAGATTGTATTTATTTTTTGTATAAAATTTGAGTGAAGATGTTAAAAAAGTTAGGTTAGATTTTTTGTTTAAAGTAAGTAGAGATAAAAGCTCTCATTTTAAGGAAAAAATGAGCCGAGAGCCAATAACAAACCAAAAGATACAAACGAGTAACAAGTTGTAAAGAAGCGCGGAGTCAACAAAGAAAGTAACCTAAATTGTTATCTGGAAGTGCCCTCCGAGAGAAACTTAAATAAAAAAATATTTTCCGTTATGAATAAATTTATGTTAATTTATGTAACAAAGCTCGCGCAAGGATCATTATTATTGGAGGGTTTATCCTACGCTGATTTGATAATGGCTGCCCTTCGAGGGATGTTTGAGAGAGAGATGCCCTGTTTGTGCGGCCAGAGAAACGGGGCCTCTACTCAGATACTCGTACCTACCGACCTCTTTCACTGCAAACTACAAAACGAAAAACAAATATTTAGCCAAAAGCACTAAAAGCTTTAAAATAACATGAACAATTCCACAAACAGTAAAACGAACTTAAAGAAAATACTTTTTTAAACACGTTTTCTCTATTGATAAAATCGCCAAACGATAAGGATTTATTACCAGTTTAGAAAACAAGAATATTTCGCAACCATTGCTGTTTCCCTGGCCTTCCCTGGCCTTCCCTGGCCTTCCCTGGCTCTCTGTTATGATAATATATACATATTAACTTATCAGTCGCAGTCGACCCAGATGCTCTCGACCGTGAGAAGGCTGGCTTTGTTTTGTTATATTGCCGTGAAAAGGGACATTTAAAGTATTTTGTGGTCGGTTAGCTGACATCAGCGAATTGAAAACGTGTATTTTTAACTTAACGTTAAGAGAGGTTTTCTTTCTATTATGTGTACCATTCCTGATTCCTGACGGTTTATGTGAGAGGTTGTTTTGTTGTTCCACTTATACTATACTTCCCCCGACACAAGTCAGGGACATTGTCAATGCAGTTTTCTGTTTTGTTAATGAAATAACTAGCCAATCGATCGCCATTATGTAAATCGAAATGTGAACATAAAATAAAATACATATGAACACATGCGTGCGTTTTTTCTTTCAAATATTTTCCCTATTTTCCCTATTTTTTTATGTGAGTGTTAACGAAGTTTTATTTTATCGCCTTATTATATTTTGTGAGCATATATAATATGGCAACCAATTTTAAGCATGAAAGTTAGATTGTAATGCGGCGTAGAATATAATATATTATGTGTAGGGAGTAGTTACGTATGTATCGGAGCTCAGTGGGTAGGTATTTTGTAAATTGTGGGTTCGATCCCCATCCAGAAAAACATTTGTGTGATTAGCACGTACATCTGGGTATTTCTTAGAGTGATATTTATGTGTTTACAAAAGTATAAAAGTATTCTATTAGGTATCTTGTTACAATGGTATAAGTATTTCTTAGTTTGAGGCTAGACGGCGTTGTGTGAAAATGTTCACCAATATTTATTTAACTGACAGTACCTAGCGTAGCTATAATGTATTGATCCGTCTACATTTTCAAACACCGGGACAGCTGCTTCGTCCGTATCAGGTATAGGTCCGATCGTGTATGGAGTACTGCTGCCACCTTTTTGATGGGTCAGCCAAGTATCAGCTGGAAGCTTTAGAGTCGGTTGACCGATGAGCTGTGAGATTACTGTCACGATATACTAGTTGTCAACAAGAGCCGTAAAGTAGCATATCTGTCTATATTATATTGGATTAATTCGTGTGTGCACACGAGCGTCACGACCTTATTCGTGTGTACGCACGAGCGTCACGACCTTATTCGTGTGTGCACACGAGCGTCACGACCTTATTCGTGTGTACACACGAGCGTCACGACCTTATTCGTGTGTGCACACGAGCGTCACGACCTTATTCGTGTGTACACACGAGCGTCACGACCTTATTCGTGTGTACACACGAGCGTCACGACCTTATTCGTGTGTACACACGAGCGTCACGACCTTATTCGTGTGTACACACGAGCGTCACGACCTTATTCGTGTGTACACACGAGCGTCACGACCTTATTCGTGTGTACACACGAGCGTCACGACCTTATTCGTGTGTACACACGAGCGTCACGACCTTATTCGTGTGTGCACACGAGCGTCATGACCTTATTCGTGTGTACACACGAGCGTCACGACCTTATTCGTGTGTGCACACGAGCGTCACGACCTTATTCGTGTGTGCACACGAGCGTCACGACCTTATTCCACCCTCGTCATTATATTACAGGACTAAGAGAAAACAGCACACTATCACCTATTTCTCATTGAAATACCAAAGCTTGCACTGCAATCAACGATTTCTGTCCACGTTCTTGATGCGTACCTAACAGAAATGAAATTCTTGCCTGAATAGCCTGACAGCTATTATTTTTGGAATTTTCAAGGCTAGAGCGAAAAGATATCTTATAGTCTAGATCAACGTGTTCCACCCTCGGTCACACCGTCGTTTATCACCAGGCGAGTTGGTGGTCCATCATAGATCAATAGATTACAAAAAATGCCTGGTTGTACGGATTACAAACGAAGCTTAGGTAAACGGATAATGTATAGACTACCATACAATTAGAAAGTCGGCCCATCAGGGCCGACTTTCTAATTGGTTTCTAGTTGGCTTAGAATAAACAATAATTTATATTAAATTTATATTAATTTCTATATTAAAAGAAAAACATAATACCCGATTGCAGAAAAGCTGTTTTTGCAGTGTACCTTACGATTTTGTTACGCTTGATTTGATTTTGAGGGTACGTTTTTTGTGAGAAAGTATGCGTTAAATCACTTTAAATGACTATAAAAGCGCATTCTTTAGAATAATTCTAGTAAAATCACTTGATTATTATGAAAAAGTTCGTTGTAGGTTACGAAAAAACGTATTTTTTTATTTTTGCGGAAAATGTATTATTATTACTATTACAAAAAATATAACCTATGACACTCAGGGAGTGAAGACGAATCTAACAACATCTAGCACATCAAAATCGGTTAAGCCGTTTAGGCCGTAAGCGATCATATAGAAACAAACAAACATACATACACTCGAAAAATGTAACCCTCCTTCTTACGCAGTCGGGTAATAATTAAAGTTATTATTTAGGTGATGATCACATGTTATCAATCCTAATGGATGGTGAAAACTGGAGACGAACTTCTCAACATCTGAGGCTTAATGTTATAAAATATCTTAAACTTTCAAACAAAGTATTTATTTTAATATAAAATGACCAAAAATGCTATTTATTACCTACAAATAAGGATAGCCAAAAGCAAAAAGGTGAGCCGAAAATGTATGTAAATTAATGGGAACGTTCCTCCTTTGTTCCTGGTTTTATTTTAATATCGGTGTTGGAGCTAAGCCGAAAATATAAACAGTTGTCGGCAAGCGGACATGTGTGTGTTCGTTTGGGGTCACGTGTTCACGTGTGTATCGGCTTCCAGTCACAACAGCTGGTACTTACCGCGTACCTACTCACTGTACTTACCCACACTTGATGCTACTAATGTGACTCCATTTCAACCGATAAAAAAGAGGTGGTTCTCAATCTGGTTGTATTTTTGAAGAGAAAACTTCTTTAGGCCCGCTGAGCACTTTATATTGTGGGTATTGAACCGTCACGCTCGGCTATGTAACGTTTAGCATTCCAAAAGTTTCGATTAGGTGGTAGGTAAGATATTAATTGTAGTAACATTGTGGACTCCGTCGGGCACAGCTGATAGGCAATTGCCAAATAGGTATGGAAGAGGGAAAGACGAAAGAAAAGAACAATTTTCAATTTTCTTTCAGTTTGATTCCATAGAAATTTCATCAAAATCAGTTCAGTCCTTTAATTTTAAAACAAAATAACTGGAAAAAATATGTTATTCAAATAAATGAAACTGAATTTTGGAGTCGATTGTTTCAGTTTTTTTTTGTATAGATCAGTAGGTTTGGCGTTAATATCACGGCTTACTTGATGTTAAGTGGAGGTATGATCCAAGATGGTAATCAAATTTAGCCTGAAATGGGAGCTGGCTCTCAATTGAATCTGAACACACTGCCGTTACGAGTAAGCGACACATTATAAACTTATAACGCAAGTCGATTACACATGTTAAAGTTACGTAAAGGGGGCTTACAAGGGTTAAGAGCTAAAATTAATACTATGAATTACAAACTGATATACAAAAAACATTTTTATGAAAAGCTAACATCTACATAGTAATTAAATAATAATTATACATGATACTAAATTTAAGTCAACAGCCTGTATAAAAAATGTATTGTTGACGCAGTCGATTGGAACCGGTTATGCGCCCGAGTCCGAATGCCTCGGCCAGGAATTAATATATAGATAACTGAATGCTTGCTCACCTAAAATAATATCAATATCTAAGTAATGTTGCTTTGTTTTGTGTTTTAAAATAGGAAATAGGTTTTATTTGTTAATGACAGCGTGATGCGAATTGTGGTACCACCACAAACTAATTATAGTTTTTAGGTAATTCTAAGGATATTTTTATAGTCTTTGTAATTAATAAAATAAATAAGTAAAATAAATAAATAATAAGCACCTTTCCGGGCTATCAAAGCAACAGAACATCACTGATGTTGCAGTTATCCATAGGCGACGGTTGTCGCTTACCATCAGGCGAGCCATCTGCCTTTTTGCTGCACCGTTTTATTAAAAAAAAGGAATTGGTGCGCATTTCGGTCTCCTATATTGCTTACCTATAAGGTGTTCATATCTAAGCATTATTCACAGATATAAAGGTTCTTTCTTTTCAAATCTCTTAAGATATAAAGGTTCTTTTCACGTCTCCACTTTACTTTTACTATTCTTAAGCGGATAATAGGTATGTAGATTTCAGAATAGAGAATAAGGTCTGTGTTTCTGTTGTTGTAGACATACATTTTAACTTTTTTGCGTGAAGTTCAATATTAAAATAAACTGAAGACCCCGATTGAAGCCACCAGACGGCTGAAACAAATATTCATATTATTGAAGACGGCTAAAAACTACGGAACGAAAGTTACTGAATTTTTTAATAAACCACTGCTTTCTAACAAAAAAGAAAGATCTGATAACTCAGTAAAAGTACTTGGGCATACCTACTTAAATATTGAAAAAGATTAGCGTTGACTTGATTAACCTCGCCTTCGTCGGTTAAAAATGATTATAAAGAAGTTTACTTAACTAATATAATACATGTACATACACCATACAATGACATGTCTGTGCTATGATAGACTTGTTGACTGACGTTGAACCACAACGAAACTCTGACGTGAATTAAATGAAAAAAATAATTCAATAAATTAATTTCCGAACTTACAAAAAAATAAATCTGGACAAGGCGAGTCAGACTCGCCCACCGAGGGTTCCGTACAAACTAGTAGATCAAAGGGGGAAATTATATTTTTTTTATATTTTCCTTCATAAATCGAAAAATATACATCATATAAATATTTAAAAACCTGTTTTAGCTTGTGCTAATTAAGCTCTTTCATATGATACCCCACATGACACGGTTAAAGTACTTTAAAATTTGGACCCTCTTTCCTTGCTTAAAGACCCTATATTTTGTGAATAAATTAAAAATGACCAGTTTTCGGATTTATTTCTATATGTGTACTATAACACAATGGTCCTTGCCAAATTTCATAGTTCTAGGTCAACGGGAAGTACCCCATAGGTTTTGATTCCCTTCTGAGTGTCGAAATGTGCGTTTTTTTCGACTAATTCGGCTGTAACTTTTTTTTATGATAACTGAGAAGTTTGATTCTTCTCTCTGCAGCAAGCTACTATGGATACGTATATGGTTTTAATTTCAACTCGATACATTCACGAATTCCTGAGATAAAGGTCTTGACACACGGACAGACGGACAGACGGACAACAAAGTGATCCTATAAGGGTTCCATATTTTTCTTTTGAGGTACGGAACCCTAAAAACAAGGAGGATGGAGCTCGTCGATCTAGAAGTTAGGCCTTCAAAATTCCAATATTATATCACTCAGGAAACAGAGGTTGCGGCAAAGAATTCCATTTCTGTGCAGTACGCATCAAAAACTATTGAACATAATACTATTGAACTTCAATGAACTAAATTCCATTAAAGTATGTTCGCAAGCGCACCTATGTGAAAGTAGATAGGACGAGTGCAGTTGCCCGACTGCGTAATAAAGAGCAGAAATAAAGGCTTCATTATTCGTCGTCTCGCCAGCGGCTGCAACCGGCGCGGCGGCGCGCGGCGCGGGGAGGATTCCATTCCGACACGGACTGGCCCGTGTCCGATAGAATCCTATCCAAAACTATACGTACTTCCGATATATGTACAGGATGTTTCTAAAAATTCAACAAAAAAACTTATAAAACATCTTAATTAGAAAAATACGTGTACATCCGTGAGGTAAAATGAAAAGTATTTTACCATGTATGGTCAAAAAGAGTGTTTTACATTGAAATAATTGTGGTTAGTTTTAATATCAGTTTTTATAGAATCTCATTTGTTGAAGAAAGTAATTGACATTAATAGCAAATATGTCAAATTAAAATTAAAATAAATTAAAATAAAATAAATTAAAATAAATTAAAATTTGTTATTAACCTTCTCTTTTCTAAAACAAATGTGATTTGACGCCAATAAAAAAATTATATAGAAGCTAACCACAGTTACTTCATTGTAAAAATATACTCTTTTCGACCATATTCGGTAAAAATACTTTTGTATAGTAATCGTATCGTACCACCACACGGACGAGTAACCAATAAGGTATTTTTTTTTACGTTGACAGTTTTCAGTAGGGGAAGACGTTGAGGTCTATAATTGAGTTTTTGGTGCATATCTTCCGCACACCCTGTATGTGTGTGCGTGGCTGTCAATCGACCCTCGTCGAGGGCAGTAGCGGCCGGTATCGGACGGCCGACCGTCGCCGCGCCGCGCCGCTCAGCTGCGCGCCCGCCCGCTACTAATCGACTCACACGCCACACGTCCCGGCACGAGATGGGATTCACCCTTCATCTACCGCCGGCCCTATTATAGACACTCACGCCATTCTGATTGCGATAGCTGCTAGACAAAGTCAGACAGCCCAACGACAGAGCGAGGCAGACGTACGCGTGTGATGTGCTTACTACATGGCGACCTAAAAATAAGTATGAGTGGAAAATCACACTAATATTATAAAGGCGAAAGTTTGTGAATGTATTTGTATGTTTGTTACTTCTTCACGCTCAATCGGCTAAACCGAAATGATGAAATTTTGTATGGAGGTAGCTGACACCCTGGATTAATAACACATGGGCTAATTTTATCACGAAAAATAATATATCCTTTGATGTAAAACAGTGGGTACCACCGCGGGGTGTAGCTAGTAATTAATAAATTATATTATATTCATTAATTTATTTCATTAAACATTAAAATTATAAAATTTGATTACATACATCATATTAAATACAAAAAAAATTACTAATATGTCTTTCAAAAATATAGGTGTCAAGAATTACAATGAATTTGATTAGGTATAAAAAAATTAAAAGATGTCAAATACAAAAAAAATGACACTAAATATTTTGAATGTCATACTACAATATATATAAATGGATAATAGTGATTCTATTTTTTGAATAATTCATTTTAATTTAATTAATTATAATTTGAAATCCTTAATGTGACATTACCGTGGACTCGAATGGTTAGGAGCATTCACGACAATGGTCGAAGTGCGACTAAATGTGAGTGTGTCTCGCCTAGTCCAAGGAACTTCGACTCAGTATCAGTCCAACTTTGAGCTTAGATTAATAGTTCAAAAACAGGTCCATGGTTCCCAAGTTAACATATACATATACAGATAAAGATACAGATACAGATACAGATTTTATTGGTGAATCATTACAATATGTCACACGTCAAAAAACACTATACAATAACAAAATGATAAAAAAAATTATAACAATAATATAAGTACATATACATCGAAACCCCACACGTGATCCCTGGCTGGTGCCAATCAGGTGACACCATACTGGTGGTAGGCTTCGGCCGAGGCTAGTCACCACCCACCGGACAAAGACATGCCGCCAAGCGGCCTAGCCGTGTTCCGGCATGATGTCTAGTGACGCCGTTAGGAAAAACGGGTCGGAATAGCTGCTTTGCTGCTATGAGACCGCTCTGCCGCACGCTACAACGACGCATTGGGTAGCCAGTCATGGAGGGTAGCGGGATCCGAGGCACGGTTACCGCTGGCCGACCGCAGTTAGTAAGAGGCCCAAGTAGTGAACTAGCCACTCACGAAAGGCTGCCCCGCCAACTCGCGAAAAATCCCGGGATGCGCCATCGTGCCGGTCGGCGACCGGATGAAAGGGCCCGATGGACATCTCTGGGGGGGCTCGGGCGTCCCCGCAGTCTCCAGACTGGTTCCCCTTCAGTGTGTCGTTGTTGCGTGTGTCTCCAGGCCTCCAGCGTGAAGCCTCGTTCCACTGCCGTTTTTCCACCAATTCTCTCTCCAATCACAAAATATGATCAAGAACAGAAGAAAAAAGGAAGTACAGCGGTTGCACGCCCTTTCGATCCAAGTGCACCTCGCGAACATACGAGGGCTGCACTCTAATCTCGTACCGGCCCACTATCACCTAGAGACCGAAAAGCCATCACTCCTGTTCTTGACGGAGACGCAGAAAGCGGTTCCATCGGACGTTGCGTACCTATAGTTCCCTGGGTACACCCTGGAGCACAATTTCAAGCCTTGTGCTGACGTGATGACGTCTGCTATCGGCGTCTCCGTAATTTTGAAGACCCTAGATTTTCAGTGCTTTGGGTACTGGTAGACACAGGCATAGAAAAAATTCTCTATGCCTGTGTCTATCGGTCGCACAGCGGAAACCAGGAGACGACCAGGCTCATGGAATATCTTGGCGAGGCGGCGGATTCGGCTCAGCAGAGGTATCCTTCAGCTCAACTAGTGTTACTGGGGGACTTTAATAGTCATCACAAAGAGTGGCTGTACCCATACCGGGACACTGACCATGCTGGGTTAGAGACGCGAAAGCTTGCTTTAGCGTTAGATCTCACCCAGCTGGTCCAGGGGGCTACACGGGTACCTAAAGTTGAGTCGCATACGCCTTATTGCTTGGACCTACTGCTGACAACGGATCCAGACCGTTACTCGGTGTCGATTTCTTCGCCGCTGGGAAACTCTGACCATTGTCTGGTGAAATCTGTATCTGTCTACTCTCCGGCCGATCCCAGCCCTAGAGGCAGCCGGCGAGTGTGGCGATACAAGTCAGCAGATTGGGATGAGATGCGAGCTTTCTTTGCTTCTTATCCTTGGCAGTCTGTATGCTTTTCTTCCAACGATCCTTCAACCTGCGCGGATGCCGTGACCGATGTGATGCGTACGGGTATGGAGTATTACATCCCATTCTCCGACGTACCATTGTCTGGCAAAGCTCGCCCATGGTTTGGCCCCCATTGCAGAAGTGCGGAAGCGCTAAAGCACGAGGCTTACCTGGCTTGGGTTGATGCTCGTCATCGTAAGGCTAAGGACGTTCTACTGAAAAAGAAAGCATTTAACAAGGCTGCCAAGTCCTGCAAGAAGGTTCTACAGAAGGCTCGCTTTGAGCACATTAGTCGGATAGGGAACAAACTTGCTTCATACCCTGCGGGTAGTAAAGCGTTTTGGTCCCTAGCTAAGTCTGTTGAAGCGAACTTCTGCCGCTCCTAGTTTCCTCCCCTGTTGAAACCTGACGGGACACTCTTGACGCTGGTAGTGCGATACCTCCAGTTCTACCTGCTAGCACGGCAACCTTGCCTGATTTTCGTATTCGCCAAACGGAGGTTCGCAAAACGCTACGCAGTCTTGATGTGAAGAAAGCCAGTGGCCCTGGTGGTATTCCAGCCATCGTTCTGAGGACTTGTGCGCCTGAGTTGACTCCTGTACTGACGCGCCTCTTTCGCCTCTCCTTTGAGACTGGACAAGTGCCGAAATCGTGGAAGATTGCTAACGTGCAACTTGTGCCCAAAAAAGGCAGTCGTGCTGACCCTGCTAACTACAGGCCTATCTCGGTTACGTCCATTCTCTGTGAGACAATGGAACGTATCCTCAATAACAGGCTCTTAACGTACCTTGAATCCCATGATCTCCTCAGTGACCGTCAATACGGGCTTCGTTGAAATCGGTCTACTGGGGATCTTTTAGCGTACGTCGCCCACATCTGGAGTGAAGCCATAGAGAAACACGGAGAAGCAATCGCCGTTTTCCTAGACATCTCGAAGGCTGTCATGACAGCCTCATCAGCAAGCTTCCTTCGTACGGACTGTCCACAGGTTTTATTGCTTGGATATCGGACTTCCTGTGGGACCGGTCGCTACGAGTGGTCATTGATGGCTGCTCGTCTGACCAAATGGCTATCAATGCTGGTGTTCCCCAGGGGTCAGTGCTTTCTGCTACGCTTTTCTTGCTGCATATTAATGGTCTGCTGAAACCCGGTATTTTTGGATACGCAGACGACAGCACCGTTGTAGAAAGATACGTGTCTGACGCGCGAGCCGATGTACGTGAAATCCAGGCTCAGAGAGTGGCAATGGTTGAGCGCTTGAACTTGGCTCTTAAGGCCGTCTCCGAGTAGGGCGATGCCAACCTAGTCAAATTCAATGCTGCTAAAACACAGGCGTGTCTATTCTCTGCTAAAAGGAGCCAATTCCAGCTGGCTCCTACTTTTCGAAATGTTTCGATACCGATTAAGGATCACCTCGAGCTCTTAGGCGTTACTTTGACGTCCACCCTTAACTTTGGTTCCTATATTGAGTCAAAAGCTCAATCAGCTGCCAAAAAGCTGGGTATCCTTTCGAAGGTGCGTCGGTACTTCACGCCGGAACAGTTGCTTACACTATATCAGACACAAGTTCGGTCGTGCATGGAGTACTGTTCGCACCTTTGGGACGGATCTGCTAAGTACCAGCTCGAGGCGTTAGAGACCATTGAGAGGCGTGCTAGGAGGCTCATTTGTGACGATTCCCTTGTTCGGACTAAACTTCAAAGTCTGGAGCATCGTCGCAAAGTTGCCAGTTTATCGGTTTTTTATCGCATACATTTCGGTGAGTGTGTGTCTGCTTTGCATGATCTCATTCCCCCATGCCCTTTTTTCTATCGGACAGTAAGAAGCACGAAAAAGCGACATCGTTACATGGTTGATATTCCGAAAACACGTACGAAACTCTTTGACTCCACTTTCGTTGTGCGTACAATGGGTCTTTCCGAATAGATATAATCTAGGTGTCTTCAAATCGCGAGTGAATAAGTTTCTTCTAGGCAAGCGCGCTCCATCGTAGACCGTAACTGTCGCTTAACACCAGGTGAGTTGACGGTCAAGCGCAAGCCTCATCATCATCATCATCATCATCTCAGCCATAAGAAGTCCACTGCTGGACATAGGCCTCCCCTATGGATTTCCAAAAAGACCGATTGGAAGCGGCTTGCATCCAGCGTCTTCCTGCCACTTGTATGAGGTCATCTGCCCATCTCGTGGCTGGTCTTCCTACGCTGCGCTTGCCTGTGCGTGGTCTCCACTCGAGAACCTTTCGGCCCCATCGGCCATCAGTTCTACGTGCTATGTGGCCTGCCCACTGCCACTTCAACTTGCTAATCCTCTGTGCTATATCGGTGACTTTCGTACGTCTACGTATCTCTTTATTCCTTATTCGATCTCGTAGAGTGACTCCGAGCATAGCCCTCTCCATAGCTCGTTGCGTGACCTTGAGCTTTCTTATAAGGCCCATAGTTAGGGACCACGTCTCAGTGCCGTAAGTCATCACTGGTAACACACACTGGTCGTAAACTTTCGACTTGAGGGACTGGGGTATATTGGACGAGAAGACGCTTTTAAGTTTCCCGAACGCTGCCCAGCCGAGTTGGATACGACGATTGACCTCTCTCGCAAAGTTGGACCTGCCTAATCGGACCGTTTGTCCTAGGTATACATATTCGTCAACAACTTCAAGAGTGGAGTTACCCACAGATATTGGGGTGGGCACTACATGGGCGTTCGACATAACCTTCGTTTTGTCCATGTTCATTTTGAGGCCCACCCGTTGGGAAACTCTATCGAGGTCTTCGAGCATCGTACTGAGGTCTTCCTAGAGGCAAGCCTATCGACGAATAAAAAAAAAAAAAAAAAAAAACAATCATTCAAAAGAAATTCAAATGCTCTGGTTTACACGCCACGATATCAGGCAGCGTATCACCTATTTGTTTTCTTTTACCTAATTGCGCAAGAAAGTAATTGTAATTTTATATATTTTTCATTAGTAGGAGAGGGGAATCCAAAACCGGTAAGCCAAGGTCGATTACAAAACCATATTGTTCACCTTTGCAGTGGTTCTTTACTAATAATACTCTAAATCTTTGAAAATGTACTGCCTGATTGAGTTATGATACTTTACGGAAACTAATTTAAACAGACTAGATATGAGTTACATTAAAGTTTTTCTCTAAATATTTATTACGTATAATACAAATATCATCATCATCATCTCAGCCATAAGAAGTCCACTGCTGGACATAGGCCTCCCCTATGGATTTCCAAAAAGACCGATCGGAAGCGGCTTGCATCCAGCGTCTTCCTGCCACTTGTATGAGGTCATCTGCCCATCTCGTGGCTGGTCTTCCTACGCTGCGCTTGCCGGTGCGTGGTCTCCACTCGAGAACCTTTCGGCCCCATCGGCCATCAGTTCTACGTGCTATGTGGCCTGCCCACTGCCACTTCAACTTGCTAATCCTCTGTGCTATATCGGTGACTTTCGTACGTCTACGTATCTTTTTATTTCGTATTCGATCTCGTAGAGTGACTCCGAGCATAGCCCTCTCCATAGCTCGTTGCGTGACCTTGAGCTTCCTTATAAGGCCCATAGTTAGGGACCACGTCTCAGTGCCGTAAGTCATCACTGGTAACACACACTGGTCGTAAACTTTCGACTTGAGGGACTGGGGTATATTGGACGAGAAGACGCTTTTAAGTTTCCCGAACGCTGCCCAACCGAGTTGGATACGACGATTGACCTCTCTCGCAAAGTTGGACCTGCCTAATCGGACCGTTTGTCCTAGGTAGACATATTCGTCAACAACTTCAAGAGTGGAGTTACCCACAGATATTGGGGTGGGCACTACATGGGCGTTCGACATAACCTTCGTTTTGTCCATGTTCATTTTGAGGCCCACCCGTTGGGAAACTCTATCGAGGTCTTCGAGCATCGTACTGAGGTCCTCCATCGACTCTGCCATGACTACTATATCGTCGGCAAACCGAAGGTGAGTGATGTACTCGCCGTTAATATTGATGCCGAGCCCTTTCCATTCCAGAAGCTTATAGGCATCTTCCAAACCGGCGGTAAACAGTTTCGGAGAGACAACGTCTCCTTGCCTCACGCCTCTCTTTAATGGAATTGCCTCTGAATTCTGGTCTTGTACTCGGACCGACATGGTGGCGTTGTTGTACAAACACTTCAGCACTTCGACATACCGATAGTCAATACGGCATCGTTGGAGGGCCTCAAGCACCGCCCAGGTCTCGATCGAATCAAAGGCTTTCTCATAGTCCACAAACGCTAAGCAAAGGGGCAAGTTATACTCTTCGGTCTTCTGTATCACTTGCCGCAGCGTGTGGATGTGGTCTATGGTACTATAGCCTTTTCGGAAACCGGCTTGTTCGGGAGGCTGGAAGTCATCAAACCTGCGTTCAAGACGATTCGTAATGACCCTCGAAAACAGCTTATAAACATGGCTCAGAAGCGAGATGGGTCTGTAGTTCTTCAGCAAAGTGTTGTCCCCTTTTTTGAAGAACAGCGCCACCACGCTTCTGTTCCATGCTTCTGGCGTTGTACCTTCGAGCACGACGGAATTGAAGAGTCTCTGAAGGACTTTAAGTACCGGTGTTCCACCCGCTTTCAGTAGCTCTGATGTGATTCCATCGTCGCCCGGTGCCTTGTTGTTCTTGAGCTGTTTCAAGGCCATCCTAATCTCGTACAGGCTGATGTCCGGGATATCTTCGATATAATGTCGAGTCAGTTTGGCTCTTGGATCTTTACTCAAACTGCTAACAGGTTTTGCGACCGATGTGTATAACTGTCCATAGAACCTCTCGATCTCCCTCAAGACTTCTGCTTTGGTCGACGCTAGACTGCCATCTTCTGTCTTCAGCTTCGTCAACTGGCTCTGCCCAATAGACATGTCTTTTGCGAACACTTTGGAGCCTTTATTCCGCTCTATCGTCTCTTTAATACGATTAGTGTTAAAGGTACGGATGTCGTGTCGCATAGACTTTGATATGAGTCTATTGAGCCGCCTATATGACTCGACGTCACAGGATGACTGCAGTTGCAATGATCGTCGTTCAGCCATGAGGTCGAGGGTATGGCTCGAGAGCTTTTGCGGTCTATTTGTACGGTGGGGATAATAAAACTTCGCGCCCACCGTACGGACAGTTTCCACAAACCTGTTATTGATCTCATCCACCGATGCGCAGCTCTCCAGGCACTCGAAGCGATTTGATAGTTCGAGCTGAAAGCTCACGGGGTCTTGGATATGGGCGCGAGTGGGTCGGAGTGTAGACTTCATCATACGGGACCTCTCAAGTTTAACATTAATATTCAACGTGCCTCGTATCATTCGGTGATCACTTCCGGTTTTAACCATGTTGATCACAGAGACATCATTGAATATTTGTTTCTTGGTGGTCAGGATGAAGTCTATCTCATTTCTCGTAGAACCGTCGGGGCTCAACCAGGTCCATTTCCTATGAGGTGGCTTCTGGAAGAAAGAGTTCATCATAAAGAGTCCCTCTTTCTCCAGAAAGTCGGCCAACCTCTGTCCCCTGGGGTTCCGTTGTCCATATCCAAACTGTCCCACTCTCAGCTCACCATCGCTTCTCTTGCCTAGCTTCGCATTAAAGTCCCCCATAACAACATTGAAATAGGTCTCAGAGGTGTGTATGGCCCTACTAATGTCCTCATACATCACCTCCACCTCATCATCAGAGTATGCCGAGGTCGGTGCGTATACCTGGATGACCTTCAACGAATATCTCTTCGATACTCTGAGTATCAGGTACGCAACCCTGCTCGACACACTGTCGATGGCAAGAATGTTGTTAGCAAGAGACTTGTGGACGAGAAACCCGACACCACCCTGGGACTGTTGGTCACCCTCCCGGTAGTAGAGTAGGTTACCAGATTTCAGGGTTATCGTGTCCTCACCCTCTCGTCGGACTTCTGATAACCCTAGGATATCCCAATTTAACCTACTCATTTCTTCTTCCAGCTCAGCTAGCTTCTCGTCTGTCCTCATCGTGCGAATGTTGTGCGTTACCAGGGCCAGTCGTCGTTTATGCAGGGAGTGGTAGCCGGATCTCTGCCGGAGATTCTTAGCACCCCTTGCTCCGCCGTAACGGGGGCCGCTACCATAGCCCGGAATAGCGGAGCTGCCGGGGACTGGGGGCCTGGTATTTTTGTTGGTCGTCATTTGGGGGTTTTTTGCCAATACTCGCCACGCTTGGCATGCGGGTTGGCGAGCGCAGTAAATGGCGTTTTACGCAGAATGTGCTGCTGCCCACTTCTGGTGATATTTCCCTTAGCCGGTTCTTACGGCACCCACGGGAAGAGAGGGGGAGGTACTATTCTAGGCCGGTACCACACGGCACAAATACAAATATAAACTGTGTATATGTAAATTGCTAATGAATAGATTTCTTCTAGGTAAGCGCAGCCCATTGCAAGCCGCAACATTGTTCTAAGTCAGATTGGCTGTATTGCTGTCAGATCGTTATAAAATGTATGCTACTCAAATACAAGTCCTAATGATAGCGCTAATCAGAATATAAGCGATCTCTATCATAATCCGATCACAATCGGTGATCCGTAATAAGCCCGCAAGTGGCCGTACATTAGGTCCGGATGTAGGGCACGACCCCCCACATAACCTGGGTGATTCATAAAATACGTAGAAACGGGATTACCGGACAGCGGCCGGTTATGAACATTCTTCATAAAATGCAAATCGAGATATATCGCGGCTCGTATTTTACGCAATTTTACAACGTTATTACGCGACACAGTTTTTGTTTTATCTCGCGCTGTAAATGACAATTTTGGTAACAATTTATATTTGTCCAGTTAAATTGGCGGAGCGGGCCGGAACGATATGAATTTGATTTCGGTATAATGTATTGATGTAGTTTTTAGTATTGAGATACAAACATTTTGCTGTTTTTCATACGACTTTCAAACAAGAAGGATCTCTATTCTTTAATTTAACCGGAAAAAACTCAAGATATTTATCAGTTAAAAGAAGGAAGAAGAAAGAAGGTTTTCATTTAGATGGTATTTTTCGTATGTATGTTCCCTTGTACTAACTTTTAAGAAAACATAACTTGGTTTGACAGAGCGCGTTAGCTGTATCTGTAGTCTGTAGTTACGTCTATTGAGATAAACTTTATTTGTTAGAAATGCAATGAAAGAAGAGGTAGCAAATATTTTGTAATGATTTTCAATTTTGTTTCGAAATTTTTGATAAGCGCTTATTGGAAACTGAAATTGTACCGCGGTTACGACTTCGATTGTATCGATGCCCTCGCGACCTTTCTGAAAGGTAATAAAAGCTATTCCAAGAATGATAACCGAGTGTCTGTCTAGAACAACTTGTTATCTACTATTGAAATAAAAATAAAACAGAAATGTAAACCATCGCACCTGATACATTTAGTTATGGTCGAGTGATCGTGTATAAATTTAGTTATGATATGATCATACATATTTTGTTATTGTAACCACTGAATTTATTTTATGTACCCATACTTTTTAGCTAAATATTTATATTTAAATCTATATTTAACAAAGAGTTTTATCTATCTATCTATTTCGCTTGTTACTTTAAAATATGCTAGGCACAAGGTAGCCTTTGACATGACGATAAATTGCAGTTATTTTTAACCGACTTTGTGATCTGAACTAAGTAACTCGCAAGTTTGGTAATTACTGTTTGAGAATTAAGACATTACTGGCTAACTCGGCAGTTTCATATTCATTTTATTCGTAAAAATATTATTATTTACACGTCATCTTAACCTAATATAAAAATTCTGACGTAGATACCTAAGTATCTACAGTAAATAAAATTAATTAATAAAATTTATAAAACAATTGGTTTCTTAGTACACAAAAATAAAAATCAAACATCATTGCAGTATGAACTTCAAACATTAAAATAGTAACAATGTCACATAGTTAATTAATGAAGCAATGTCAAAATATAATGTAATAATAATAATGTCAAACTAAAATAATATAATAATAATGTCAAAAGTCCTCACCCAGGGTGTCATCGCTGCCTCGAGTTGATCGTCGACACGCTGCGTGAAGCGTGCAGCGTGTCGCGAGGCGTGACGGATCGGCCACGCGCCTTAGTCACGCCCGCGCCGTGCTACCGCGCTATTTCAATTCTCAAGAGCTTCCTGTTTTGACGCCCCACTTACGGAATTATAATAACAGGCCAGTGAGCGGCCCGAGCCGAGACTACACGGCCGCAACAACCAATTAATCTGTTCGACCGTTATGATGACAGGGAGCGAGCTTTTGATTGATATATGTACGAGTATATACGGTTAATCAATTTAATATCACGGTTATTTGGAAATTTGGGTCTACAATTGATTTCATATTTGGAAGCTAATGTCTTTATTGATATTGTTGCGAATAATTATACTTCATTAAAAAAACCGACTGCAAAATACGCAATTCGTTTATTTGTTTGACATATTTTTTCCAGTTATTTTGTTATAAAAACCAAAGTGCTGAACCGATTTTGATAATATTTATATGGGACCACCTCTGAAGTATGTAGTACCTACCAAATAAAATAAATAATCGGCCAAGTGCGAGTCGGACTCGCGCACGAAGGGTTCCGTACTATCATCTATAATACTACAAAGTTTAGTTCTGTTTATAAAATAACGAGAAATCAACGAAATTCCAAGTAGTAAATTGCAAACTTATAGGTAGGTTTTCGATACACATCCGGGCAGCATGACAACGCTCGCGCGAATACGCGCGGCTATGGCTCGCTCCGTGATGTTACCTCCCCCGCTACCCGCGCGTTCGCGCCCCCACCACACCGCGGCGCGGCGCTCGCACCGCGTTTAGATGCACGGATTATTTTCATTTTGTGAGTTTTTATGTATTAGATTAGGTATTTATTTTTATAGTTAATATATTTCTAAATATTTACTTACAAATATTCAAGTTTCTACCTGTTAATTAAGATCGAGTAAAAATTGCTTAAAAATTACGTTTGTTGTATGGGAGCCCCCCTTTAATATTTACTTTATAGTTATTTAATTATTTATTTTGAAAGGTAATACACAAGTAAGTATTCTGTGAAAATTTGAAGCGTCTACCTGTTACCGTTTTTAATATTGAGCAAAAAAATACGAAAAAAACACGTTTATTGTATGGGGACCCCCCTTAATATTTAATTTTTTTAAATTTTTAGTATTTGTTGTTATAGCGGCAACGGAAATACATCATTTGTGAAAATTTCAGCTTTCTAGCTATCACGGTTTATGAGATACAGCCTGGAGACAGACAGACAGACAGACAGACAGACAGACAGACAGACAGACAGACAGCGAAGTCTTAGTAATAGGGTCCCGTTTTTACCCTTTGGGTACGGAACCCTAAAAAGAATCACCACAATCAATTCATAAGTGGCGAAGTAATCGCTGAACGATAAAAAAGCTAACTGTCGTATTGAAAACCTCCTCCTTTTTGGAAGTCTGTTAAAATATAGCTGATAGATTCATCGATAGGTAGATCTGTGTACTCTTTAACCGAGTCCAAGAATGAGGAGGTTATTACTTTTAAATTAATTAATTCGATAGCGTGTTTCACTAGTCTTTAGTTTGGTCAACAAATAAAAGCTCCCATTTCAGGAATTTGGAGTTGGGAGTAAATAGGATAAAGAAAATACAATTTTTTTAAACGGTTTTCTTTAGCTTGACCTGTTTGTTTATTTATTTGTTTATTTGGGTCAAATTTAGTACATAATTGAAATTTTACCCCCTTGCAGTTGACGGATCGATCTGAAATTTGGTATACACCTTTAGTCCTGATGACAATACAATTTATTATATTCTGTATTATTGTAAATCCAAGATGCCGCCACAAAATGGTGGATTTCATATTTTAACACAACCCCCACAATATGGGTATCAAATGAAAGGTAAGGTTTCTAGTAAAATAGATTACCTGTAAATACACTACCTAAGTACATCATTATCTTTCTTTTCTATAAAACCGTTTAAATTAAAAAGTTTTTTAAAGTATTTGTTTATAAAAATAGTTGAAGTAAAAAGGCAGACGGCTCGCCTGATGGTAAGCGATAAACGTCGCCTATGGACAACTGCAACATCATTGACATTATTTATTAATATACTAAACGTACAGGTTGAACTAAATCAAATGAAATTTAAGCACTGCCACATTATAAGAGTGGCTGAGTCTCCTAAGAATAGGTGATACAGAGAAAGCTTTGATACATGTATCTCTATCTAAAAAATATATATAAAAGAAACATCCATCCCAATAATCTGAAACAAACGCTTTCGTTCCATTTATTTTACAAAGTGTGTGCCTTTAAATGTGAAACATGCTTCTTGATTGAGTGTTATTCCTTACACGTACATATGTTTCCTGAGTGGGTCTTTGACTATCGATATATATGACTTGGGTGTCTTTAAATATTTTGCTCGAGTGAATCGTTTTTTTTAAATAAGCGAGTACCATAGTGGCCCTTTTGATCCATTTTCGTAACTGTTTCGTAAGTTGTCATAATTATTTATTGCGTAGGTATATGGGTAAGTACAAGGTGGAATAATTTAATTCATAGTTACTGGTTTTTCATAACTAACTACGAAAGAAGAATTTTCTTTCACTGTTTTACAACCAGTTATTAAAAAGGGAAGATTTATTCCATATTCATAACTCAGTTTCATAACCAGATACGACCCGCAACATCGAGTTAATGGTCAAGCGTAAGCTTATCTACCTAGATAAATCTATAGAGAAACTCTTTAAATTGCGACATAATTAATTTGTTTCCAAAGCAAATGCGCTACATTGCGGCAAGCGTACCTTACCTGCGAATAAAAATCTACAAATCATTATTCCGACGCGTTGTTTTGTGTTTCCTGCAGTACTTCCATAATACAGGAGGAAGGCTCCGCAGAATGAGCCCCTGTTCAATGTTAAAGCAAACAACATTACCGTTCTTTCGGTTGAAATTTCAACATTTTAGACCTTTCAAAGTCACGGGACCGTGACGTGATTAATTTGGTTGAGTGAGGTCGTTTCGGCCCCAGTCGCTGTTAGGTGGCCCTTATGGGCCCTGTGACCTCTGTGGCCCTAATTGAATCCTCCTGTTGCGGCCCTGCCGTTATTAAGCCGTAATTAGGACCTATCTAGACCTGATTGTTCTATAATATTTTTCTGAGCTATACACACACATACACACACACACACAGAGTGACACATAGTTTTTTGAAAGGTTTTAAAGTTGATCACTTTGTTACGAATTAGAAATTATTCTAAAGTTTTGTTGCAATGATATCTTTACAAAGTTTGAGTAACTTAGGGCCTTACCGAAAAACGTTACTTAACTTTAACCAACGTCTTAAGTTCTCAATCTTCTTTCCGCAAGTGTCATTACGTGTCAGCCAAAAGTTGACAAAATATGTTAAGCATTGCTTAAAGTTAAGTAACGTTTTCCGGTAAGGCAGTTAATGTTTTGGAGTTTCTTTGCTTGCTTTATTTTAAACGAGTGGCCAAATGAATCTATTCATCGTTGTTATTGTAAATGTTTGAGGTTTACAATTCCTGAGAATGCTGGTTCTAGCAAACAAATATCATTTTTATTTTGATCACCGCAGCGGTTTGACCACAGTTCATCTTATGTTAAGTGGCTTGCAGTTCAAGTAGGTAAGTAAGCACGCTTAGTCTGGAATATGAAGTTGCTTTCAATGAGGTTGCAGGACATAGTGTTATAGACCTGGCAGTTTTTTTTTATTTAGTAAGGGTGGTATCTATACAACTGAATAATACCCTAACCACCTGCAGCGGTTCCCTCAGGATGTTCTCCTTAAACGAATGCTCAAGTTCTTTTTTCTCGTTAGATAGATTTACGATTCATCACCAACTCGTCTCCTCTTTTTTAAAGTCGGTTAATAAATAAGTGATTTTCAAGAATTATCCTGCTGCTTATTTAAATTTTAGAGCAGCTTTCTGCATACTTTCTCGCGGAAAGGTACATTTGACAACATATTAAGAGTAACGTAAGCGTAAGTTACACTACAAAATTCGCTTTTTGCAGTCGGGTATTTTATTTTTCTTGTAATATAAAAAATACTAAACTTGTATTACTTATACATGTGTGTGTATAAGTTTAAAACACTATTTGAAGGTGTTATAAAATGTCCCCGAGTCTAAGCAGCGCGCCCGAGCGCCGGTAAGCCCCTGCAGTGCCGACTTGTACAATCACAATTAACAGGCTGCATGTCGCAACCTGCCTCTACTACTGAATTTACATATGTAGAAAGGCACACCGACATTAGATAGTTTTACTGTCTATGACTCAGACTAGAAAAATTAGATGAAATTTACAGGATGTCGAATATAACTTTTGTTTAGTAGGTATATTAATAGAATAGTATTTACTAAGCTCGAATAAAACAGCGATTAGATACTAAGAAACATCTTTATGGTTTCTGAATTCAAAGAATCAATCGTAGATCTATAATGTATAAATAAAAAAGCTACTTTCATAAGATTCGCGTTGAAAAACTAAGTGATCAGAAATACCCGTCGTACTGTACTGTGATGTGTAGTGTAGTATAGTGTAGTGTAGTGACCGAACTCAACTAAACTGTTATATTCTACGGAGTACGATTAGGTGACGATCGAACAACGTTAGTTCTGCGATTTTCGGGAATTTCCAAAAATATATCCTAAAATAATATTAGATTGAACTGAAAAAACCGACTTCGAAATACGTAATTCGTTAACTAGGATGATATTTTTTCTTATAAAGTTATTTTGTTATAAAAACCAAAGACGGGACCGATTTCGATAGAATTATATGGGACCACCTCCGGGGTATTATCTACCAAACAAAAAAACACCAAATGAATTCATAATTAGAGAAGTAATCACTAAATAAACAGAAAAAAACATACAGTCGAATAAAGAACCTCCTTCTTTTTGGAAGTCGGTTAATGGCTCATAAAAGTGCTTTGATATTTTCATCCGTCCATTTATATTTAATTTTTTTGCAAATTTTCAAAAGTCGTACAATATATTTTAACACGTATAGAATCAGCTCTTGACAAACGTTTGGCTAGTTAAAAGCAACCCTGTATATGTAGGTAACTATTTATTTTATTATTGTATTTAATAAGTAGTGAACCGATAGTAAAGGTCTGGCGCGTGTCCAATCGAAGTTCCGATGTGGGGTTAATGAGAGTATGTATGTTGGAAATGTGACCGCAGCGGCCGCCGCCGACGCTATACCTGCGCGCTAAAGCACCGTATTCACTGTACAAATGTCTCTCGATATGTGTAATCGCAATATCGAACGACATCGGACAACTTCCGACAAGTCCACAACGTCCATCCGCGGCCCGAGCGTCGCGTCGCCGTCGGTCGTTTACCAACGAGCAAAAGCAATTTGGTAGTCAAACGTTCAAATATTTAATTTTGTGTACTCATCGTTAAGAACAACTTTTACTTTGAAGCTAATTCCGATGCTGGCACATGAGTCACACTCGTGATCGGGTGCTGCTTGCGGGTCGCTGCAAATATACCGCGAGCAACTGCTCGGTATGCATACAGCATAGTAATAAGTACTTACTTAAATTAAAACAAAATAATTTTCCCGTAACGATAAGTAGTGAACAATAGTTTATAATTATGACAAAGGTCACGGACTCAGGTGTCTGTGAAGATAATCATTAAATAAAAAAAATTATAAACTAATTCTTAAATGGTAAAAGAACAGCTGCTCCATAAAAGTTTGTTGAGTTGCCGAAAAACGTGAAACAGCTGATTTTTTTCACGTTTTTAGGATTGATCCCATCTACAAGTTGTTTATATTGAATGACCACTTGAAATATTAGTACTGACAGTCTAGCTACGTCCATCGACATCACTCGACCTAAAATTATTTCTATATAACGACCTTCGTCGCGGAATATTTAGTTCCTAGTGAGAATGGTGCTTTATTACACTCACGCTATACACATAGGTAAAGCTTCCCAAAGTATTGGAAGTGGAGAAGAAACTTATAAGTTAGTTAACTAATTGACCGAAGGAGCGAACCGAGCGAAAATCTCTAATGAACATACCTAACCAGTGAATTAATTTGAAGAATATGGAGTTGAGTGAACGGGTATTATCTAGCTAGATGGATGATTGGTCAGACACTCGCTAATATCGTGCGTGTTGATGGTCAAATGTGGATATGTTTTGTGTATAAAATATTGCTATTTGTTTATGTAGGATGGTAGACTTCTGAGCTTCGCGCTCTATCTAATGAGGATGCATTGACATTTTTATAAGCCACGAGTAGGTACTTATCTATAACTGTTAGAAGACAAACTACGAAATATCCAAGAGATAAATAAGAATTTAAAAAATTGCATATTAAAATCGTCGTGCTAAGAAAACTAACTTTGAACAAGCTTTTTAAAATCTGTTACGTCACTCTGTCCGTCGTCCGTCGCTAACTCGCTACACACAACAAGTAAACCAAAATCTGGCACAATTTCACTTCTTTAACGCTTTAGCTGCGCTATCTCTCTCGCGCATTACAACCTTTTTAAACTTAAAAAATCATTAGTTTTCAAAAATCAAAAAGGTTTTATTCAGATGTTATACTGGCGACGGAGTAGTGAAATAACATAATATTGTAGTATTCCTCAAATAATTTAAAAGTTATTAAAGAAAAGCCTTTTTTAAATATTTCTCCTATCTAAATAAACAAATTTATGTCTCACTTTTTAGGGTTCCGTACCCAAAGGGTAAAAACGGGACCCTATTACTAAGACTTCGCTGTCTGTCTGTCTGTCTGTCTCCAGGCTGTATCTCATAAACCGTGATAGCTAGAAAGCTGAAATTTTCACAAATGATGTATTTCCGTTGCCGCTATAACAACAAATACTAAAAATAAAAATAATAAGGGGGGTCCCCATACATTAAACGTGTTTTTTTCGTATTTTTTTGCTCAATATTAAAAACGGTAACAGGTAGACGCTTCTAATTTTCACAGAATATTTACTTGTATATTACCTTTCAAAATAAATACATAAATAACAATAAAGTAAATATTAAAGGGGGGCTCCCATACAACAAACGTATTTTTTAAGCAATTTTTACTCGATCTTAATTAACAAATAGAAAATTGAATATTTGTAAGTAAATATTTAGAAATATATTAACCATAAAAATAAATACCTAATCTAATACATAAAAACTCACAAAATGAAAATAATCCGTGCACCTAAACGCGGTGCGAGCGCCGCGCCGCGGTGTGGTGGTGGCGCGAGCGCGGTTGCTAAGCAACGGCCGCGCGGGTAGCGGGGGAGGTAGCATCACGGAGCGAGCCATAACCGCGCGTATTTGCGCGAGCGTCGTCGTGCTGCCCGGATGTGTATCGAAAACCTACCTATAAGTTTGCAATTTACTACTTGGAATTTCGTTGATTTCTCGTTATTTTATAAACAGAACTAAACTTTGTAGTATCTAGGTGATATTATTTGCAAAATTAACTAGGTTCTTAAGTTAGTTGACTGTGCAATTTGTACCTACGCTAAATAAAATAACTTCTTCTCTTAACTTTTTATCATAAGCACCTACTAAGTAGACAGGTGTACCTACAGGTTATCTTATTAGGTACGTAAAGGTCCTACTTACCAATAGTACGGAACCCTTCGTGCGCGAGTCCGACTCGCACTTGGCCAATTTTTTAATATCCCTACACAATGATTTTATATATTCAAAAATGTTGTGATGCACGAGAGAGATATGTAGCTGCGCACTTTGAGCCCATCCTTAACTATGAGACAAATACGAGTACTTACTTGAAATATTTTTCAAACGCTCATGTGCGTGTTGAAACTTTCATGTGCGTGTCGAAAACAGTCATTATAGGTACGTGATGGTCAAGTTACACATTTTGTTAGTTTTGGTTTCACTTATGAACGGAAATTTTAATAAAAATATCACTCTTAGTGGGATTTTTTCATCGGCAACCTTAAACAAATACACCCTAAGTGTAACTGTCTAATGTTCAAAACATGTATGACGCAGAAGGTGATATACATTTGATAATTACTAACCTACTTGTAGCACATCATCGTACCTATTAAATTAGCAATCCCTGAACCATCTCGAACATGGAACAGATTTGGCTCCCGAATCTCCGGAACTTCGCAATTAACAAGCGCTTTTTAAACTCTCCAAGATGGTAGTAGTAAGGGACCCCAATTTGACGGCATTCTTCGAAGTCACTGCTCCGTCCTAAACCGATTACACTTCCGCGAGTGTTGCCAACGACGGTTTTAAAATTTTGTTGATTTCATTGTGTTTTCTGTTAAAAATTCGGCAGAATAAGCCTTCGGAATTACTTGTTTTGACCTTGTTTGTATTGACTGTCCCATTCTTGGGTATGACCTGACTCATAAAGAGAAGGATAAGGCATACCCCACCACCATTGGACCGGTGGCCACGCCAGTCAAATGCGGGTTGGCAACGTCACACATCTTCGGAAATATTGCGAATTATCATGCATATTCTTATGTTACTTTATAAAGTTTTCTTTGACCATTTGAAATTGGCAGCTATGTTTTCCAAGTTTTGTTCGTATTAATACAAAATTAGAAACCTGGGAATATTAATCCAGGACTCACGGATAATAATACATCAGATGGTCTTCCAACTAAGTTGCCGTATCTTAATTAACAAGATAAATTCCTAAAGCTTCCAGCCAGCAATCAAATTATAAGAAAAATATTATAGTTAATATAAATGCATGATTAGATATTATTTTCTCAAAACTCCGTTGTTGCTGTTCCCTTTCTCCTACCTAACTTCGCCAGAAATAACGGGAAATCCGCCAAGTTGGCAACACCCCGCAAACTTCGCGAAGAGATTGTAAGTGGGAGCCGCTAATTCCTCGCTTGGTTTCCCTCCCCTCCACAGGCACCTGACTGAATTTTAAGCACTTCAACTTCCAAGTCCCGAACTAGATAAATCAAAAACTGAACGGACAGATATGCAAATGATCTATCAGTTGTTAGTTGTGGAAATAATGTTGTTTTCGTGCGGATTGCTTCCATATTAAAGGGTAATTTATGAGCTGTTTGGGTTTTCATATCGCGTCCGCTGGAAATGTATAAACGGTTTATGAAATGTGAAACAGTGGAGCTGTGCGGGTTTATTAGTGCTACATATGGGAATTTATTTGTTCACTTTGTGAGTTTCGCGGTTTTCGGTGATTTTCCAGTTTTCAGGTAATTTGTGGTTGGAATGAAAGTTCTAAGTGTGCCTTCGTGAAACATACAACAATTAAGTCATCCATGACTGATATAGCAATCAACTATAGATAAATCGGACAAGTGCGAGTCAGACTCGCCCGCCGAAGGTTCCATACAAACTAAATAAAAGGGGGAAATCATATATATTTTTTTATATTTTCCTTCATAAACCGAAAAATATACATTGTAAAAATATTTAAAAACGTGTTTTAGCTTATGCTAATCAGGCTTTTTCATATGATACCCCACATAATACGGTTAATTCACTTTAAAATGTCGATCCTCATTCCTTGCATAGAGACACTATTTTGTTGTGATTAAATTAAAAATATCCAGTTTTCGGATTTTTCCTATATGTGTACTCTAACACAATGCTTCTTGCCAAATTTCATTGTTCTAGGTCAACGGGAAGTACCCCATAGGTTTTGATTCCCTTGTGAGTGTCGAAATGTGCGTTTTTTACGACATATTCGGCTATAACTTTTTTTTACAAAAACTGAGAAATTTTATTTTTCTTTTTGTAGCAAGATACTATAGTTTTGCATATATGGTTTTAATTTCAACTCGATACATTCACGCATTCCCGAGATAAAGGTCTTGACACCCGGACAGACGGACAGATGGACAGACGGACAACAAAGTGATCCTATAAGGGTTCCGTTTCTTCTTTTGAGGTACGGAACCCTAAAAACGGCAAAAAAATCATGTTTGTTGTATGGGAGCCCCCCCCCTTAAATATTAATTTTATTTTAGCTTCTGCTAATGAAGCTCTTTCATATGATACCCCACATGATACGGTTAAGTCACTTTAAAATTTGGACCTTCATTCCTTGCATAAAGAGATATTTTTAGGGTTCCGTACCCAAAGGGTAAAACGGGACCCTATTACTGAGACTTCGCTGTCTGTCTGTCTGTCTGTCTGTCTGTCTCCAGGCTGTATCTCATAAACCGTGATAGCTAGAAAGCTGAAATTTTCACAAATGATGTATTTCCGTTGCCGCTATAACAACATATACTAAAAATTAAAAAAAATATATATTAAGGGGGGTCCCCATACAATAAACGTGTTTTTTCGTATTTTTTTGCTCAATTTTAAAAACGGTAACAGATAGACGCTTCAAATTTTCACAGAATATTTACTTGTATATACCCTTTCAAAATAAATAATTAAATAACAATAAAGTAAATATTAAAGGGGGGCTCCCATACAACAAACGTAATTTTTAAGCAATTTTTACTCGATTTTAATTAACAAATAGAAAATTGAATATTTGTAAGTAAATATTTAGAAATTATAGAAATTAGAAACTATAAAAATAAATACCTAATCTAATACATAAAAACTCACAAAATGAAAATAATCCGTGCATCTAAACGCGGTGCGAGCGCCGCGCCGCGGTGTGGTGGTGGCGCGAGCGCGGTTGCTAAGCAACGGCCGCGCGGGTAGCGGGGGAGGTAACATCACGGAGCGAGCCATCAGCCATAGCCGCGCGTATTCGCGCGAACGTCGTCGTGCTGCCCGGATGTGTGTCGAAAACCTACCTATAAGTTTGCAATTTACTACTTGGAATTTCGTTGATTTCTCGTTATTTTATAAACAGAACTAAACTTTGTAGTATCTAGGTGATATTATTTGCAAAATTAACTAGGTTCTTAAGTTAGTTGACTGTGCAATTTGTACCTACGCTAAATAAAATAACTTCTTCTCTTAACTTTTTATCATAAGCACCTACTAAGTAGACAGGTGTACCTACAGGTAATCTTATTAGGTACGTAAATGTCCTACTTACCAATAGTACGGAACCCTTCGTGCGCGAGTCCGACTCGCACTTGGCCGATTTTTTTTGTGATTAAATTAAAAATGTCCAGTTTTCGGATTTTTTACTATATGTGTACTCTAACACAATGCTTCTTGCCAAATTTCATAGTTCTAGGTAAACGGGAAGTGCCCCATAGGTTTTGATTCCCTTGTGAGTGTCGAAATGTGCGTTTTTTGCGATATATTCGGCTGTAACTTTTTTTTTACGAAAACTTGGAAACTTTATATTTCTTTCTGCAGGAAGATACTATGGATCTACGTTTATGGTTTTAATTTCAACTCGATACCTTCACACGTTCCTGAGATAAAGGTCTTGACACCCGGACAGACGGACAGACAGACGGACAGACGGACAACAAAGTGATCCTATAAGGGTTCCGTTTTTTTTCCTTTTGAGACACGGAACCCTAAAAATATGATTTTTCTTTTAATTTTAGACAGCTCAACAAATTTTGCAAGAAGAGAGAAATTAAATAACTAGCATATGTGATACTTTAACTTTATATCAAACTATGAAAAAATAGGAAATACGCTTAATTTTGTTTATTTGCACAGAAAAAAGCTAATTATGATTGGATTGAACTGTATGCATGCATGATTGGACTCATTCTACGAAATTAAAATATCAGCAAAAATAAAGAAGTTTATCTGTTTCAATTTCATGTTAGACAGGGACAACATCATCTCGGAATATGAAGTCATTCAACACGTGCGCCGTTCAATGCAAACTATCGTTTTACAGGAAAGGGACAGAACATCCCCTACTTTAAACTTTTAAACATTTATATCTTGGAAGTTTATGAACCGATTAGAATAATCTTTTATTCTTCGACCCAAAAATAATGGTGTTATAAGTTTGTGTATCTGTGTCTCTTTATGGCATCATAGCTCTCAAACGGATGGACGGATATTGATCTAGTTTTTTTGTCTGAAAGAGGATTTTATTGAAAATATTTCATCAAAATCGGTTTAGCCGTTTTTTGCTCCGGGGAGTTTGAGTTAACTAAAATTATACTAGTTTAGTGTACATATGTATTATTTTTTTGTGTATTATCCATTAAAACTATACTTATTATTGAATAATTTCTTGCATGGTTCCTATTGTGCAATAGGTCCTTTAAGAGAGGTATATCAGCTGCATTTGGAGTATCTTTATACTCGGAGATTAACCCTACACCTCTCTGACGTTTTTTTTTTTTTTTTTTTTTTTATAGAAGATAGATCTACGATTGACCACCAACTCGCCTGATGTTAAGCGACGGTGTGGCCGAGGATGGAGCTCGTCGATCTAGAAGATATCTATTCACTCTAGCCTTGAAAATTCCAAGATTGTAGGTCTCAGGAAACAGAGATGGCGGCAACGAATTCCATTCTTGTGCAGTACGCAACAGGAATGTGGATCGATATCGCTGAGTACGGATTTTTGGCATTTCAACGAGAAATGGGTGGTAATTCGCCGACTTTCTGCTAGTCCTGTAGTGAAATGGGGAGGGTGGAATTAGGTCGTGAAGCTCTTGCTCACATTCCCCGAAATGAATCCTGTAGAAAATAGACAGACATGCTATTTTACGGCGGTGCTCGAGACTAAGTATCTTCTTGGCAGCTAGTTTATCGTCACCGATTAACCTCACAGCTCGCCACACATGTACACATGTGGCTCACAGGTTGCCACATATGTAATGTTATATCATTGTTTCCACGTGGCACAAACCTATTACCTAAACTGTTATTGCGTAAACAAAGAAGGTTATAATGTTAACAGTTACCATCCTCGGCCACACCGCCGCTTACCGTCACGTGAGTTGGTAGTCCATCGTAACTCTATTTCATTTTAAAAAGTCTGTTTATATATTCATGTGCTCCCATCAGATCTCTATAAGTAATTTTTGTATTAATTTTCACAAATACATGTTGGTACGGTACCCAATGAATAAATGAATAGGACGTCAATCGACGCGGCCTTACATTTTGTATGACAGGAATCAGGATATGACGTCATTGTACATTCAATATGGCGGGTTTCATAATCTTGTTTTACTGTAGAAACATTTGATTTCGGATAAAAGTTTCATGTTACGATTTCTTACGTTTGTTATTCAAGAATTAAGTAGGTACTTATTTCATCATCTCATCATCTCAGCCATAAGAAGTCCACTGCTAGACATAGGCCTCCCCCATGGATTTCCAAAAAGACCGATTGGAAGCGGCTTGCATCCAGCGTTTTCCCGCCACTTGTATGAGGTCATCTGTCCATCTCGTGGCTGGTCTTCTTACGCTGCGCTTGCCGGTACGTGGTCTCCTCTCGAGAACCTTTCGGCCCCATCGGCCATCAGTTCTACGAGCTATGTGCCTTGCCCACTGCCACTTCAACTTGCTAATCCGCTGTGCTATATCGGTGACTCCTGTACGTCTACGTATCTCTTCATTTCTGATTTGATCTCGTAGAGAGACTCCGAGCATAGCCCTCTCCATAGCTCGTTGCGCGACCTTGAGCTTCCTTATAAGGCCCATAGTTAGGGACCACGTTTCAGTGCCGTATGTCATCACTGGTAACACACATTGGTAGTAAACTTTCGACTTGAGGGACTGGGGTATATTGGACGAGAAGACGCTTTTAAGTTTCCCGAACGCTGCCCAGCCGAGTTGGATACGACGATTGACCTCCCTCGTAAAGTTGGACCTGCCTAATCGGACCGTTTGTCCTAGGTAGACGTATTCGTCAACAACTTCAAGAGTGAAGTTCCCCACAGATATTGGGGTGGGCACTACATGGGCGTTCGACATAACCTTCGTTTTGTCCATGTTCATTTTGAGGCCCACCCGTTGGGAAACTCTATTGAGGTCTTCGAGCATCGTACTGAGGTCTTCCATCGACTCTGCCATGACTACTACATCGTCGGCAAACCGAAGGTGAGTGATGTACTCGCCGTTAATATTGATGCCAAGCCCTTTCCATTCCAGAAGCGTATAGGCATCTTCCAAACCAGCGGTAAAGAGTTTCGGAGAGACAACGTCTCCCTGTCTCACGCCTCTTTTCAATGAAATTGCCCCTGAGTTCTGGTCTTGTACTCGGACTGACATGGTGGCGTTGTTGTACAAACACTTCAGCACTTCGACATACCGATAGTCAATACGGCATCGTTGGAGAGCCTCAAGCACCGCCCAGGTCTCGATCGAATCAAAGGCTTTCTCATAGTCCACAAACGCTAAGCAAAGGGGCAAGTTATACTCTTCGGACTTCTGTATCACTTGCCGCAGCGTGTGGATGTGGTCTATGGTACTATAGCCTTTTCGGAAACCGGCTTGTTCGGGAGGCTGGAAGTCATCGAACCTGCGTTCAAGACGATTCATGATGACCCTTGAAAAACAGCTTATAGACATGGCTCAAAAGCGAGATGGGTCTGTAGTTCTTCAGCAAAGTTTTGTCTCCTTTTTTGAAGAACAGCTCCACCACGCTTCGGTTCCATGCTTCTAGCGTTCTACCTTCAAGCACGATGGAATTGAAGAACCTCTGAAGGACTTTCAGTACCGGTGTTCCACCCGCTTTCAGTAGCTCTGATGTAATTCCGTCATCGCCCGGTGCCTTGTTGTTCTTGAGCTGTTTCAAGGCCCTCCTAATCTCGTACAAGCTGATGTCCAGGATATCTTCTGTATAATGTCGAGTCAGTTTGGCTCTTGGATCTTTTCCCAAACTGCTAACAGGTTTTGCGACCGATGTGTATAACTGTCCATATAACCTCTCGATCTCCCTCAAGACTTCTGCTTTGGTTGACGCTAGACTGCCATCTTCTGTCTTCAGCTTCGTCGACTGGCTCTGCCCAATATACATGTCTTTTGCGAAAACTTTGGAGCCTTTATTCCGCTCTATCGTCTCTTTAATACGATTAGTATTAAAGGTACGGATGTCGTGTCGCATAGACTTTGATATGAGTCTATTGACCCGCCTATATGATTCGGCGTCACCGGAAGACTGCAGTTTCAATGAGCGTCGTTCAGCCATGAGGTCGAGGGTATGGCTCGAGAGCTTTTGCGGTCTATTTTTACGGTGGGGTTTATAAAACTTCGCGCCCACCGTACGGACAGTTTCCACAAACCTGTTATTGATCTCATCCACCGTGGATGCGCAGCTTTCCAGGCACTCGAAGCGATTTGATAGTTCGAGCTGAAAGCTCTCGAGGTCTTGGATATGAGCGCGAGTAGGTCGGAGTGTAGACTTCATCATACGGGACCTCTCAAGTTTAACATTAATATCCAAAGTGCCTCGTACCATTCGGTGATCACTTCCGGTTTTAACCATGTTGATCACAGAGACATCATTGAATATTTGTTTCTTGGTGGTCAGGATGAAGTCTATCTCATTTCTCGTAGAACCATCGGGACTCAACCAGGTCCATTTCCTATGAGGTGGCTTCTGGAAGAAAGAGTTCATCATGAAGAGTCCCTCTTTCTCCAGAAAGTCGGCCAACCTCTGTCCCCTGGGGTTCCGTTGTCCATATCCAAATTGCCCCACTCTCAGCTCATTTTCGCATTGCCTGCCCAGCTTCGCATTGAAGTCCCCCATAACAACATTAAAATAGGTCTCAGAAGTGTGTATGGCTCTACTAATGTCCTCATACATCACCTCTACCTCATCATCGGAGTGTACCGAGGTCGGTGCGTATACCTGGATGACCTTCAGCGAATACCTCTTGGATACTCTGAGTATCAGGTACGCAACCCTGCTCGATACACTGTTGATGGCAAGAATGTTGTTAACAAGGGACTTGTGGACGAGAAACCCGACACCACCTTGGGATTGTTGGTCGCCCTCCCGGTAGTAGAGTAGGTTACCAGATTTCAGGGTTATCGTGTCCTCACCCTCTCGTCGGACTTCTGATAACCCCAGGATATCCCAATGTAACCTACCCATTTCTTCTTCCAGCTCAGCTAGCTTCTCGTCTGTCCTCATCGTGTGAATGTTGTGTGTTAACAGGGCCAGTCGTCGTTTATGCAGGGGGTGGTAGCCGGATCTCTTCCGGAGATTCTTAGCACCCCTTGCTCCGCCGTGACCGGGACCGCTACCATAGCCCGGAATAGCGGAGCTGCCGGGGACTGAGGGCCTGGTATTTTTGTCGTCTGTCATAGGGGGGTTTTTGCCAGTTCTCGCCACGCTTGGCAGGCAGGTTGGCGAGCGCAGTAGGTGGCGTTTTACTCAGAATGTGCTGCTGCCCACTTCTGGTGATATTTCCCTTGGCCGGTTCTTACGGCAACCACGGGCGGAGGTACTATTCTAAGCCGGTACCCCACGGCACAAAACTTACTTGTCATACTTATTTGTCGTATCTTTAAAATGTAACCAAATTGGACAGTAAAACGACCTGCAGTAAATTTTCGTTACTTTTTACCCAACTGGAGGAGGCCTATGTCCAGCAGTGGACTTCTTATGGCTGAGATGATGATGATGATGATGTATGTTTATATGTATATATGTATGTGGATAAATGTAACCCGATTTTGATGTGCGAGGTGTCGTTAGATTCGTGTTTACTCCCTGAGTGTCAGGCTACATTTTGATGTGCGAGGTGTCGTTAGATTCGTCTTTACTCCCTGAGTGTCAGGCTACATTTTGATGTGCGATGTGTCATTAGATTCGTGTTTACTCCCTGAATGTCAGGCTACATTTTGATGTGCGAGGTGTCGTTAGATTCGTGTTTAATCCCTGAGTGTCAGGCTACATTTTGATGTACGAGGTGTCGTTAGATTCGTCTTTACTCCCTGAGTATCAGGCTACATTTTTTGTAATAACAATACAACTCTCACAACAAATAAAATATGCGTATTTTTCGTATAAAATATAATTTTTCTAAGCAAAGCACATTTATAACCTTTTCCAGCGTCTTGCACATATATTCTCACAATAAACGTACACTTACCAGCATATCAAGCGAAACAAAATCACAATTCATACTGTAATTCTGCGGTCGGGTATTTTGTTTTTCTTACTTGTTACTCACCTACGAGTAATTCCCCTTCTTCAAATATGTTTGATCTGAGTATTAATCGTTTTTCCTATAATTAAAATTGGATGGAAAATATCGCGTTAACAATTATTTGTGTAGAAACATGATATCTTGTTGAGTGACTACCGCCAGCTGGCGTAAAAAAAGCGCTTCGCTCACTCTGTCATAAAATATGTGACAACCCTGTCGAAAAGTGAATATCTGCATTCCTTTGGGTCCGGGAACAATGGTCGGAGAGCCGGCTCATACCGGATCAAGCCGGTAAATTGCGTTAAGTCGACGCTGCTGCATGACGATAGAGAGAGCTGCACTTTACACCTAACGGCAGCAAAAAAGTAAGCGCTTTGAGAGGCGACAAAAATAGAGCGTATAATTGGTGGCATCTATTTTGGTGCTTCCATTGACGAATTTCTCAATTTCAGAAGCGATATGGATTTGCGAAAATCTCCTGACACTATGTACTGGATTTTACATTGCCAGGGTTAGTAGCCACCATTATCCAGTTCTAAATCTGTCGTTAAACATTTAACGATATAATGGTTTCTAAGGTTTTCGCAATTATTACTCATTGAAAAAAAACAGCTGTACTCTAGTCTCACCTGTGACCACGGACGCTGTGTTCGAAACCTCAGGCCATAAAATTATGTAAAATATACGCGACAAGTCCGCTATAGTTTCATTTCAACGATTTAGCGATAATTATGTTTTTGCAACTTTATTTAACGATCGATTCCCATTCCTGGCTGGGTATGCTACCCATATTGAATCACATAATCACGTAAACTGTGGTCAAATGCTTAGTTCTGAGTGGAAAAAATAGCTCCTATGAGTTCTAGTTGATTATTCTTGCCAACGTTTATATAGGGACTTATATATTATATAAAATTCAATTTATTCCTATAAACAATTTCAGAAATCGTTATTTTTGCATACAGTGCTTTAACATGTTTTGTCTTGCGACACGTCAATATTGATGAGAGAAACTGTATGATATGGTAGAAGTAAATAAACGGTAGTTAATAAAATATTGAAGTTAAATATGACAATGGTATAACTATTGGTCATTCTCTAAATATATTTTATGATAATAAAAATATGGAACTGAGAATTCCACCTAATTGATAAAATCTCCGCCGAAACTAATCACGAAAAGATTTTAAGCTACATAAAACTCATTTGAATTTCAAATAAAATCACCATTATTAATTAATCCGGCGTCACTCAATTTAAATTACGCGTCAAAAGACTTAAAGCTTTCGCAATCAAGCTTCATTAGGGCATATTCTAATGGATGTTATGTTACACAGAATAATAAATCAGTAAGGATACTCCTCATCATGCGCGGTAATTAACGCATTGAGGCTGCGACATACGCTGCGGAAATGACTCTACGCTGGTACCAGTCTACCAGTCAGCGCGACTGGAGCGTTACTGAGTCTACGCTGGAACTTGCCGGCGCGACTGTAGCGTTACTGGGCTTATTATTAATTTTAAGGGTTAATAAGTAAGCACAACGTGAATGTAACAATTCTTAGAGAAAATAAATATCTTAAGCCATAAAAAGTTAAATGAATCTACGTTAAGATAAGTAAAAGTAACAGTCAACGGAGTAAGTGTTGAGCAGGTGGACAGGACGACTTTCTTGGGATTCGAGATCGATCGTAGCTTGACGTGGGAAAACCACATCGACAAAATGTGCGGAAGAATAGGGAGTGCGTGTTTTGCCCTCAGGCACGTGTCTCGAGTGGTATCCGCAGAGGTGTCTCGCTCGTGTTATTTTGCCACGGTGCATTCAAGACTGGTTGCGTGCATTCCGAGTACAAAAACGTGCGATTCGTGCGATAGTGGGAATTTCGCGACGCACTTCTGTAAGGCCCTTTTTTAAAGAGCTTGGTATTCTCACGTTCCCTGCTATCCTTATATTCCAGGTGGCAGTGTACGTGAGAAATCACATAGAATTATATAAAAGACGCAGTGACGCACGCACTTGTTCTTTGCGCACTGGCGATAGGCTCCTGTGTGTAACGCACTCCCTCGCAAAGTCCAGCAAACTGACACATATTATGGGACCGGAGGTGTATAATCGGCTGCCGGAGACAGTAACAGCCGCTCCAAGCATGAACTGCTACAAAAGCAGACTGAAGCGATGGCTCATCGAGCAAACGTTTTACGACTTTAATGAGTTCTTGAAAATTAATATTAATGACAAATAAATAATAACTGTAATCGAAATTTTATACAAATATGTATATACGTATATACGTTATACGTTTTGACGTGTTTTTATTATTATTATATTCTTTTTGACTTGTAAACAAATGTTTATAAATAAATAACTTTGACTTTTGACTTTGACTTTGATAAACCGGTGCAACTGTAGAGTGAGCGAGGCGTTGGCAGTGTGCACATGCCGGCGCAACTGTAGCGCTAGCGAGTTTAGCGAGCGCGACTGAACCGTTAGCGAGGTTAAATAAGTCTAAGTCAGCGCTCTTGTCATATCGACATCGTTAAAGTTTGACTTAAAATTTCGCTCGCAATGCTTACCTAGATAAGAATGTTTCAGCAACTTTACTGTATACAACAAAATACTCAAATACTTACAATCACACATCGCATGTGTGATTTTAAGTATTTGAGTATTTTGTGTAAGTAGATGCAAGTAGATCAGAATATATATATTATAGTATAAAGTTAAGTGCCGACCTATGCCGTTTGAGACCATATGGCATATGAACGTTGAGCATTATCCAAACAATTAAGTAGTATATTTTTCTAAGGATATTTAAAGGAAAACTTCAAGTAAGTTTAAAGGCATGAATTTACAGAACCTATAGAAAAAAAGCCATTATTATTGACAGTGTATGACAGTGTCGATGAACACAGCGTAGATGAACACAGTGTAGATGAACACAGTGTAGATGAACACAGTGTAGATGAACACAGTGTAGATGAACACAGTGTAGATGAACACAGTGTAGATGAACACAGTGTAGATGAACACAGTGTAGATGAACACAGTGTAGATGAACACAGTGTAGATGAACACAGTGTAGATGAACACAGTGTAGATGAACACAGTGTAGATGAACACAGTGTAGATGAACACAGTGTAGATGAACACAGTGTAGATGAACACAGTGTAGATGAACACAGTGTAGATGAACACAGTGTAGATGAACACAGTGTAGATGAACACAGTGTAGATGAACACAGCGTAGATGAACACAGTGTAGATGAACACAGTGTAGATGAACACAGTGTAGATGAACACAGCGTAGATGAACACAGTGTAGATGAACACAGTGTAGATGAACTAGATAAATAATTAAAATAAACTGTATGTGGGTAAGTTAATAGCACTAAGTTTCCGGCAGATTAGTCGGGGGACCGTCTGACTTGCGATGAGAAGGTGGTCGGTTCAAATCCCGCGGCATGCACCCCTGTGTCTTGAAAGTTATCTATGTGCGTATTGTTGATTGCTGACAACTTCTAACGGTAAAGGAGAACATCGTGAGGTAACCTACATGTATGAAGGTTCATGAGGTTCCTAGAGATGTGTGAAGTCTATCGACCCGCACTTGGCCAGCGTGGTAGACTTACTTTTCTCAGCCAGCAGTGAGACAGTGTAAAACAGGGCTTATTTTAATTTTGTAATATATCTTTTTATTTAAATACTCCGTCATAGCTCATCTACAAACATATCAGCAAGCTCCAATCAAATACTTAGGCTCCATAATGTACCTCTAAGCCAGCTTTGCGTAATTTTATTACAATTTGTAAATAAAACATTCAAAATGGAAATAAACATTTTTAAAATTATTTTTGCAGTAATGCCATACATACCTGATATGGCATTACTGCAATGACATGCCAGGTGTAGGTATCTAACATAGCAAATAAAGGTTACATATAGCATCGAACTTGTTTGTCTGTCCTTATTTTACAGCGGTCAGACTGGTGCGAGACATATTCGATTATCCCGCACGAGAATAGCATAATAGAAAACTTTTAGGCTAAATGTTGCGGCGGCGGCGGGCAGTGGAGCAAGCGACATGTGGACTGCGCCTAATGTTCTCGAGTAATGGATGGCGCGACCCGAGAGTGACCAAGAATTAAACAGCGCCTGTATCACGCCTACTGGCTGGTAGGTATGTTTGAACGAATTAGAGAATACAAATAACCATTAAGGCGCTAGGGCGAGCGCCGCAGGTGTTTAGCTCGCTTGCGAACACTTTAACACGCTTTTATTAGCTTCACCTGAATATGTATAACGGAATTTTTTGATTTTCACCAACTTCCAAATAACGGATTATACTAAAACTTTACACATTTATTAAGAATCTTTTATATAACATTATTATATTAAAAAAAAAAAAAAAATATACACAAATTTTTAGTTTTGTTTTCTTTTAGGATTTAAATATTTTTTTTATATATGTTTATATTAATATTTTTTGCAAATGTCAACCTCATAAAATATTGCGGCAAAATAATCAAAACAATTTGTCATTAAAACAAGTGAAAGTCCGATAAATATGAAAGCAAATCCACATTTAAGCTTATTTACTATATTAATACAACAAATATTATCGGGGAATAATAAATAATGTTCGAGTATCCCGAGTCAATTTGACGTACATTTAACTGGTATGAATGTATCTTTTGGCGTCTTCCGCATTCACAGACACGGTGCATGTGCATGTGCATGGTGCATGGTGCATGGTGCATGGTGCATGGTGCATGGTGCATGGTGCATGGTGCATGGTGCATGACAATAAGTTAAATACCATGGACTGCGTCATGCGACATCTGTATCCTGCGCCACGATACAGCCTTCGTCTAGTTTATGACTCATTCACAGATCACACAGACTACAAACAATATAGTTTTTCTGATATTGGTTCTCAACATAGTTCATACGGAACCTGTAAATAAATCTGAATGTTGACGTGTATAAAACTTTTTATAAAAGATAGATGCAAAACAAGAAAATAATCTGAAAGTTTAAATAATTTTTTACACCACCTGCCAATAAGGTTCTTGGACTTAGTTAATGATAGCTTAGGGCCTGACACCGACCTCAAAAAAATAGTTGGTGTACGTACCTACATAGGTAGACGCCCAGTTTTGATTTTCTTCGAGTTATCTCTTTCTTTTCAGTTTGAAGTCGTTTTTTTTTTATTAAATTACTTTTATTTACGTAAAGTACGTCATTTAAGCCGAAGTGCTTTAATATAATATGGGATTTAATTATAATAGACTGCGACATAATGTGATTTGAATTTAGAACCTAAGCCTAATAGACTATTTTTATATTATACTAGATGACCCGGCGTACTTCGTATCACCTACCAATGAGTGGACCCGATATTTTCTCAACGTTTAAACCTTCCCTGGACTACGACAAACATTTCAAAACCAAAATCAGCTAAATCGGCCCAGCCGTTCTCGAGTTTTAGCGAGACAAACGAACAGCAATTGATTTATATTTATATATTTTTGGTGATCTAAACCAAATTAAATTAAAAAAACACAACAATCTCATTGTTACACAGATTTTACTTTTGTAACACAATTAATTTTAAAAATAATTACACAGTTCTACACAAGTTTGGGCAGAGATTCGACTACACAATTTGTAGAAAAATATGTAGGACGATGTAGGTAGTATCGACGATAGCTCGCGGCAAAAACTGTGTCGACCGTGCGCAGGCACCGCCTTATATAGTCTGCGCCGGCATGTACTTGTCAGTCTCACAACACGGCCGCTTCCGAATGAAAAAGAGAGGCTCGCAGCACCAATGGCGCTTCTTTTATGTCGATCGGCCGTCCTCCCCTCCATCGTCTCCGAGCGCCTCTAACAATATAATATAAATAATAGAGATATAAGAGATTGTTTTTACTCACCGAGCTCGCTAGTTTTGAAGGACGTTTCATTCCCGAGGTGCATACTTTACCTTTTACACCTATTGCGAGATAATAGAAAGAAATGGGTTTGAAGCTGCATTTTGTTAACTAAACGGAGGGCTTTGTTATTTTATTCTACGAATTTAAAAAATATTGCTGGATGTATGTGTCTATTATGATAGGCATTCCTACACAAGTATCTGTACATCTTTAAATTACAAATAAATCCTACACAAGTATCTGTACATCTTTAATCTTTAAATTACAAATAAAATTAGATTCTCCTAGGCAAGTGCGCTCCATCGTAGATCGAAACATCGTTCAAAACTATAGCGGAATCGGTGGACATAACGGGCAAAATGGAAAAAGGCTATGCTCGTATAAGCGGATGTATGTTATTTTTGATTGTCTATACTCGTAAATTTGTAGATACTTAAGTAACGTTCCAAAAACACTAGCTATACGTCAGGTTGCCGGAGCACATCACATCAGCACCCACCATGGGTGGTTTCAAAGCTAGGCTTCAACACTGGCTTGTTGAAAAGACATTGAACGGGACGGTGGTCCGAGCGCCGCCACTTAGCGAGTGGACTGTATTACGGATCGATGAGGTGGTGACGACGTTCGTAGTCTCGTTCAATATGTGCTGGGATTGGGAGAATAAGCGAAGAATAACAGAACTCTTCTGGATGGTGGTTCGGTCTGTCGGCGAAGTTCGGTGGGAAAGCGAGGCGGCGCGGCAGTGGTACAAATGCGTGGTTCGAATGTGCGCTTCAAATGTGCGTACTCTGCTTGTCGCGAACTGACTATTACCACTAGGTACAATACTACACTGAGCTATTATAACGCTGACTCTTAATACACTGACTGTTATAGACTGACTGACTCGCGGCCCTCTCATACCTATTTATATTCTCCGTCGTTCGTATCGTCGCTACACACTACACTACTACGAATGTCTCTGTAGTAGTAACCAATCAGAAGCATTGTGTGAGCGAGATGGAGATAGTACTCTTATCTGTTCACACTTAGCGAGCTCTTTCGTGAACTTTCTCGAAGGGGTGTGAACGTAGCAAACGATATTTCTGTCCTGCTCATATCCTTCGAGATATTTCGATGGACATCTAGAAACTTCTATGCACCTACTTGGCAATTTTATGGGTTTTTTCCGACCGTAGGTGTCCTAATCTTGATTATTTGCGCATTTATCGACAATTTCTGACCATCCTACCTACCTACAGCCTCGCTTCGGGAATAAAAGCAGCCGACAAGACATTTTATTCACAAACTTAGGTCTAGATTACAATTTGGGTATTAACCCGTATTCTAGACTTACAGAACAGTCATAACCTTACAAATATCTCACTAAATGTAGGCATTTATCAATTCTAACATTATTTAATTATCAAATCACATACATGTCCCGCCTATACCGAGTTATCAATTATCGCACTTTCTTACTCTAATCGCGAGCTATAACGATTTGCGAGTCCATTGCGCGTTCTATTACTACATTGCTGGCCACAAAAGATTTTACACTTATTCACTCACTATTACCGGTTCATCGGTTTGTTCATCACACGCTCGTCGCGTACAGACATTCTACAGCTATGATGATTTTATTAAATTCAAAACATGACATATTTATTTTTTATTTATTTTGACATACATTTGTAGTTTTATTAATTTGAATTTAATTATAAATTTTTGTTTTTTAAGTATTTTATATAATAGAAATTTAATTATTATGTACTCGATAGGTACAATATATTATAAGTATTTAGATAACTAATTATAAAAAATATATTGACTTGTAACGATTGTTATAAATAAATTAATATGAATATGAATACCTTCGGCAGCCGGTTAAAACTCTAGCTATATATTACCCGTAATGGAAACTACTGCCTACACAAGTACACATCCCGCACGACCCTCCTACAGTACCTACACAAGTACACATCCCTCATGACCCTCCCACAGTACCTACACAAGTACACATCCCTCATGACCCACCCTCCCACAGTACCTACACAAGTACACATCCCTCATGACCCACCCTCCCACAGTACCTACACAAGTACACATCCCTCACGATCCTCCCACAGTACCTACAAGTTATTCCACTCTTATTTCCCTTCACACAGGCTGAAATAACCGTCCACCAGACTGGAAGACTAATCCCTAACTTAATCTAGCTTCGTAATCTAATCAAGTAAGTAAATTAACGGATGAATGAATAACAGAATAAGTCAGTTACTTTGTGTTTCGTTTTAAGTAGTACTTGAAAAGATATCAAAATACCTAATAGATACTGGAAAATTTAGTATATTACAAGGGGCCATATACAGGACTTTTAGATCACTACCAACTAATATTGATACAATGTTCAGTACTCGATTCTCGTTGCAAATAAATAAAATACATGGTTATTATTTGACATAATTATTCTGAGCAAACACAATTTCGGACATTGAAACCAGGCGCGCCGAGAGTACCTACTCGTACATGCAAGTCGCGCGGTCACTGCGCAACGTACCTACTCGTACATGCAAGTCGCGCGGTCACTGCGCAACGTACCTACTCGTACATGCAAGTCGCGCGGTCACTGCGCAACGTACCTACTCGTACATGCAAGTCGCGCGGTCACTGCGTAACGTACCTACTCGTACATGCAAGTCGCGCGGTCACTGCGCAACGTACCTACTCGTACATGCAAGTCGCGCGGTCACTGCGCAACGTACCTACTCGTACATGCAATTCGCGCAGTCACTGCTCAACGTACCTACGTAGTTATGTGACTCGCGCTCGCTCGGTGCGTGAGAGTGCGCGCCGTCTATAAATTCTGGAATCTTAGTAAAAACTTTAACCGAGGTTTTCTTAGTTTTTTGTTAATTTGTTTCGGTTTTATTTATTTGTAGTTTTAAAATGACCACTAATTAACATGTATAATAACAAGTACTTACATTATCTTATACAGACAGATGATACTCCAGTGGCGTTTCTGTAAATTATTTGTTCACTACGCAACGAGGGATAAGGTCCTCAGTAACATGCAATTTTAATTGTAAGCTTTAGAATATAACCAAAGTATCTACAAAGTTGGCGAAACGATGAAACTGAAGTTTTCCACAAAGTTCTATCAACTTTGTCCAGGAAATTCGATAGTGGTTCCTTTTCTCATCTCGACGCATTAGATGCTTTATAAACAAGTCTCAAAAGTGTCGTTCGACATAGTTGCCGTAATAAAATCACGAACTTGTCTACAATGAGAGCGGCGCTCTTTAAAAGTAGAGTTGAGGGTCATCGCCCACGATGACAACTCGACCTAATCACAAGTCACGGTGCCTTGTCTACGTGTAGTGTATTTATTTGAAACGCATATTAAATAGTCAAAAATGTTCATACGTATATTTTAATTTTTTAGGACGTACGCTAACTTGTAACACATAGGTAATAATACATTTTTAGCGTAAGCCTAAAGAACCTTCGTTGCTTAGTAGCCTTAGTTTTTTTTGTCAGCCCTGTTTTTGTACAAACTGTCCCACTGCTGAGCGCGGGCCATCTTCTCATGTGAGAAGGATAAGGCCATATTCTACCACGCTGGCCAAGTGCGGGTTGGCAGACTTTACACATTTTTCAAGATCATTAAGAACTCTCAGACATGTTGATTTCCTCACGATGTTTTCCTTCACCGTTTGAAGTTGGCGGCAATCAACGATACGCACATAACTTCGAAAAGACAGACGTGCGTGCCGCGGGAACATTCGATTTGGAAGAATGGAATTTGAATGGGTTCGACCATTCGAACCCAGGACCTACGGATCGCAAGTCGGACGGTCTCCGGACTAGGCTGCCGGAAACTTCCAAGGATAGTTGTTTAGGCTTACAATAAAAATAACGGGAACCCATTCATGAGGCTACGGTGCCTGTCTGTCTGTTTTAAGCTTAAACGGCTGTTTCTTTTGAATGGTAATATATAAGTATACAGCGTAAATATTTTTTGAAAAATATGGGAATTTATTGAGCGACATAAAGTCTCTTTGCTTGTTTCTTGTTGATTCCTCAAAAAAGAAACGAAAACTGATAAGTTAATATTTCGATGACAGCTGGTGTCACGTGACATAAATTTAACGTAGAGGAAACGGTAGTGTTAAAATCTCTTTGCATAAAGAAAATAGGTCTGTATTACCTACTTACTTGAACTTGATATTATATTCTTGATATTGTGAACGCCTAGCATTTCAGGCTATTCCAACGGTAGAAAAAATGTGAACTTAAAAATATTTTTCTTAAATATTAAAGCATATTTTTTTAAGAATAAAATTATTCCTGGTGTCAATGTACATATTTATATATTATGTCATGCATAGCTTGCATGCTTCGTTGTGCGTTTTAGCTCGTACTTTACGTGTTAAAAAAAAAATTAAGATTGAATTTATAAATATCATCCGGCCTTTACGTATATTGCAAACAATTTAAGCAGAGCCGTGGTGTATGTAGGTGGCACCTCTTATGGTTTATGAATAAACCGACACGAGAACGGCGTCATTGTCCACACCGTGAGCAGGCGTGTGTTGCGACGGAAGATAATCTTATCGGAAACTGTTATATTCTTTAATTTAAATGTGCTATTGCCTTAATTATGAAATATTCATATCCACTCCTAATAATAAATAATTATTTCTCCACTTTTCATTTAAACTTTATAAGTCATATTTATTTATCCCTTCTCACAATGAGAAGATGGCCCGTTCCCAGCAGTGGGACAGTTTGTACAAACAGGGCTGATAAAAAAAAAAAGTCATATTTTATATTATATAGTATGGATTTATAAGATCTAACATGTGAGTTAATTTTTTTTTATAAAATAAATAAGAATAATAATAGCTAATATAATTATTTGAGTCCAATTTTTTGACAAACTACTTCTGAGGAAAAACTTTCGTAGGTTTGTCTTAGCAAAACTGAAAAACACACTAAATTTTAATTGAATTCGAAAAAGACAAGTATGGTGTAATTTTAAAGTAATTTTTATTATTTTTCAGTGTGAAACTAAACGGGTGATGGTGTAGCGAAGTGGACTATGACCTTACAAAGTAAAATGTAGCGTGAAGAGACCGGCTGGCAGCATGACGTGAGAAGCTCTATAAAATAGTCACGTTTAACGGCGAAACTCCGCCGTTACCTCTTTAATTTTTTTTGCGGTTGATCGTAATAAAACGGATCCTAATGTCTTTGTTGTGAACGTGCTACGGTGTAGCTCTGTAGACGTGCTACGGGGTGAACGTGCTACGACGTAGACGTGCTACGGCGAACTAGCTATGTTGGGCAGATTTTATGTTCTAAGAAAGTTACGACCGGAAAATTAGGTATAAGAGTATATTGACAATGGAGCTATTGTGAATTTATTTTCAATAGAAAATAGATTAGATTTTTGAACTACTACTATTGCTTAGTAGAATAGTAGTAAGGTATTATTATAAACAAGAGTCTTGTGAAACAAGACAAAAAAATATTTTTTAGGCACAAGATGATAAATAGTGCTTATGGCGAGTCAGATATACACTTTCCGTCTAGTAGTAGAAATCTCCGGCTCCATTTTTATTTTTAGGGTTCCGTACCCAAAGGGTAAAAACGGGACCCTATTACTAAGACTTCGCTGTCTGTCTGTCTGTCTGTCTGTCTGTCTGTCTGTCTGTCTGTCTGTCTGTCTGTCTCCAGGCTGTATCTCATAAACCGTGATAGCTAGAAAGCTGAAATTTTCACTAATGATGTATTTCCGTTGCCGCTATAACAACAAATACTAAAAATTCAAAAAAAAATATTAAGGGGGGTCCCCATACAATAAACGTGTTTTTTTCGTATTTTTTTGCTCAATATTAAAAACGGTAACAGGTAGACGCTTCAAATTTACACAGAATATTTACTTGTATAATAGCTTTCAAAATAAATAATTAAATAACAATAAAGTAAATATTAAAGTGGGGCTCCCATACAACAAACGTAATTTTTAATCAATTTTTACTCGATCTTAATTAACAGGTAGAAACTTTAATATTTGTAAGTAAATATTTAGAAATATATTAACTATAAAAATAAATACTTAATTTAATACATAAAAACTCACAAAATGAAAATAATCCGTGCATCTAAACGCGGTGCGAGCGCCGCGCCGCGGTGTGGTGGTTGCGCGAGCGCAAGGCGGTTGCTAAGCAACGGCCGCGCGGGTAGCGGGGAAGGTAACATCACGGAGCGAGTCATAGCCGCGCGTATTCGCGCGAGCGTCGTCATGCTGCCCGGATGTGTATCGAAAACCTACCTATAAGTTTGCAATTTACTACTTGGAATTTCGTTGATTTCTCGTTATTTTATACGATTTTCTATTATAGATGATAGTACGGAATCCTTCGTGCGCGAGTCCGACTCGCACTTGGCCGATTTTTTTATTTCTTATTTAAGCACGAAATATTTCAGCTCAATAGGATACTGATAGCCGATGGGGCCGAGAAGTATTCTAGTGTAGACCACATACCGGCAAGTGTGCGCAGCATGACCAGCCTCAAGGTGGTTAGAACACCTTATACAAGTGACAAGTTTTGCTTAATATGCAAATTATTTAATGAATGGTTTTCAAGAGTAATTGTGTGCAGCTTCGCTTTGTAATGTATTAGACGTGACAAAGAAAGTACAATCGTGAAATAATTAACAAATATATCTGTAACTCAAACTACTATTGATATTGTATTAGTTAAATCTACGATGGCACAGACATCTATTGAAACGGTTAACTAGCAAAGCACTTTAAGGAAATTTTAGCAAAATCAATATATCCAATAAACTAATAGTGCTTCGTAATCATTGGTATAATTTGAAACAATTATAGGTGCTTTAATCTTCTCTCCGTCGATTATATTGTTAGCGAATAATTGAGACGTAACGACCACAGATTGGCTAATAGCTACCATTAATCTATTAATAGCATTTACAGACGTTTCAGCTTGATTGTGAAGGCACGTTTCATTTGCTATATAATATACGAACTCGTTGTGTAGCGGGTAGATTTTAAACAATTTAAAAAAATAAAAGGTTCTGAATTTCGCTGTATGTATTTTTAGGGTTCCGTAACGTTCAATATATTCTCTATTTCATAAACGTTGTATAAACTCACGATGTTGGTTTTAGATCTAAATGTATATGGCTGCCAACAAAATAAGACAACCATACTATCTACCTATATATTAAACATTGTATTGATACAATGTTTATTATACACACAATGGTTCTATTTTAAGCAAATTGCGTGGCACTTTAGAAATAACAATTATTTCATTCTCCGAACAGAAAAATTGAAACCTTATATTCATAGAGTTAGAGTTTAGTATTTAATGTGGTGGTAAAGGGTCAGTTTCAACCGATTGGAGACATTGAAGGGATATGAGCGCATGGTCGAGCGAACTCGAAGGGACCGAACCATTTGCTTTGTTATTTTGGCGACGATAATGATTCGGTTCTATTGAATCGGTTACTAATGATACCAGAGTACTACAAGTATGAATGCTTCAAACAATTATGTATGTACTAAGAATGGATGTCGTTAACTATTGATTTTTCAAAAGTAATAAAAGTATTTTATTTTAAATTCTTATTGTCCTGTTTGTTTATTTTAGTCTGTATAAATACATTGTCAAAAAGCTAAAACTAAATTAGTCAAATAACCCGCCCCTAGCTGTTCCTGTTGCAAAGGTACCCATAACACTCGCTGCGTTACCCCGTTGAATGGCGATTGCCAGTCTGCACCAGAAACATGCCGGAGCGGGAGTCACCTGTACTTACTGCTTTGCATTTATACGATATAATATACAAATAGTCTTGTATATGGCTGAAATCATTACGGCTCGAGTGTTTGGAGAGATAATTATCATGGCAGTATATTGTAGTTTAAAAACTGAAAAAACATACCTCAAATTCGTTTACTTGGATGATATTTTTTTATAAGAACCAAAGTTCTTAACTGTTTTGATAAAATTTATGTTAGCTTTAAAATATCAATGTGTTATATATTTATAGTCAGGGTTAGGTCATTATATTTTATAGTTACTAATTTGTTTTTAACCCCATAAAATTACATAATATCAGGGTTCATTTTTATCTTCCCTACTAAAGGTACGGAGCTTATTTGTGAGGCTACGGTGTCTGTCTGTCTGTCCTAAACACTTAAACGGTTGTATCTTTTGAACGATAAAAGTTTCATAGATAAAAGTAAAGTAGATAGATAAAAGTTTCAAAATTAGCAAGATTATAGGATTTAATTTGGTGTAAATCAACAAATACTAAAAACTGACTAAGAGCGAGACAAGCTTGCGTAAATAATTTTTTGAAGAACTTCAAGATAAAAAAAAATGTTGTTTCCACAAAAAATATACGAAAAATTACATGTGAACGTTTGTTTTACAGTTGGTGTCATGAGAGACGTCTCATGACACCAACTGTATAACTTAAAATATAATAAACGGTAGGTACTATTAAAATCTGTTTGGACAAAATAGGTCTGTAATATTTACTTAATTGACCTTAATATTTTAAATTAACGTCTACCGTTTCAGGCTATTAGATTCAGGTCATTAGATTCGTCTTCGCCTCTAGAGTGTCATAGGCTATATTTATTTGTAATAATAATAATACATCTCTTGCAAAATAGAAAAAATTCGTTTCGTAACCTCCAATGAACTATTTCGTAATAAACAAGTGATTTTATTAGAATTATTGTAAAGAATGCGCATTTATAAATAATCTTTTACAGCGGTCTTTCGCATACTTTCTCACAAAAATCGTACACTCAACAGTATCAAGCGTAACGAAATTGTAAGTTAAACTGCAAAAACTGCTTTTCTGCATTCGGGTATTTTGTTTTTCTTTTAATATACGTACTTGTTTAGTCAACTTAATGTATTTGGAGAGGCGTAAAACTTTTCAATGCGTTTCGTAATTTGAATATACTCACCATTAAACACAAGCTTCTTGTAAATAAACGCTCGTCACCAACTCGTTGTGCTGATAGCGACGCGCACCATCTCTCATGAGGCTTTTGCAGATAACCCTCAAATACTTCCGAAACTCTATACAGACGAGATGCTCTTTACGAAAAAAATCTAAAACTGTATCTTACGCATCATTTACAATAACCTTTCTCGCTACTGCTTACAGCTTAAATTTTCAAACATTTGAAAAAGTTGTAGGTATTAAAATTACTTAAATAAGATTTGAAATTTGTTTTAAATTGAAAATGTTTTAAAATTACATAAAATGTATCTGAAATTTAGTGTACTGACTTCACTGTTTGATTTTAAGCAGGACAATACCAAAACGTCCGCGTCCATTATCACATACAAACTGAATAACACCGCTGCAAGCAACAAAACGCTATTAGAACGCACCGAAATTAAAGTTGCAAAAAAACATACAGTCGAATTGAGAACCTCCTTCTTTTTGGAAGTCGGTAAAAAAATAGATTTCGATCCATAATCATGACCATATATTACAAAGATTAAGGTGTATATATACAATATATATTAATGAAATTACAAAGATTGAATTTCCGTAATCTTGCGTGGTTGCTACATTTATAGAATAGTGTGGTAGCTACTTTTGATTAAAAATATCTCGTCTGCACGGTTCCTAATCGTCACTGTTTGAAAAAGTCTGCTCACTTGTCACCGCCGCTCGAGCATTGCTCAACATTTGTCAATGTAATTATGTCTCAACTCATGTACGACGCCGCTTCGGCTGAATTATGGTAACATTCACAACGACGAGTTTATTCTGTAACGACGTCGAAGGAGGTTGGGAACGCGTGACGAGCGAAGCGGTTGGAACTAATCACATGTTTTACTACTATTCATTTTTCATGGGTGATAAATGAAGCAGACAGAGTAAATTGTGTTTATTTACGTACAAATGAAGAAAGAAGAGTTAAAACATTATATTTTGTTGACATTTCCAAAGAAAACGTTATTAATGTTAATTAATATTTAAGTTATGCTTAGAAATCAGTAACGGCATTTAAATTTTGTATTTAGTTTTATGTGTGTCTACTTGTGGTGGTGCTGACATATGAAGTACGTGTAGATTTAAAAAGTTAACTATGAAAATACTTCTATGCTATGTTAGCGAAAAAAGAGGGCCTTAATATTTAATATTTTAAGATCACAATTTACTGTTTCACCTGTTTTGCAAGAAATAAATGAATTTAAAAACATAAATAAAAATAATTTTCTGAAAAACTTCGTGTCATATGTGTTAGTGGACATACAACTCAATTTATATTATTTATTTAATATAGCGGATGATTAACGAGTGATTATTAAAGAAATATCCTAGTAAAATATAAAAATGACTGCAAAATATTATATCAGCAATTGATAAAAAAATATCAAATCAAATAAAAGTAGAATCTGTTGGAATCCAGCAGTGAATGATCTATAAAAACATAACAATTGTGGTCGATAAATCGGTTCATCAAATGTGGTGCCTTTTTGTTCATTCGTAAAATAAGGAGCTCTATTTTAAATTTTTCTTACAAAATAAGTCTAAAAGTCAATTTAGTATGTGAAAAATGTAATTTCTCAATATAATTAACGGCACATCGAAGCAAGATTTATTTTACGTAAGCTTACAAAATAAGAAGCCTCGTGAAGCTTTTTAAGAGTGCCTCAATACAAAACCCGTCTGTATTCTAATTTTAAACGACCGCAGACTGTAAAAGAGCTCCAACTCGCATTCCGCAAAGTAAATCGGCGGCAAAAATAAAGTGCCTACTTTATAAAAAGACTAGCAGTTGCGAAGAACTGCATCTCACGGTTTCAAAAGAAAAAGGAAAGCTCATTTTCACGGCACTTGCTTCAAATTGATGTTTGCTTGCTGGTGCTGCCAGGCTACAAATAATACTCGAAATTTAAGCTGGTAAAAAGGTATACCTACTTAAAAAATATTGCATGGAATAATACATCCATGGCCGAATTGATAACAGGCATCTCAAGTAGTGATTAGGAGTTGCCAGTTTGAGTCTCGTCTCGAAAAGTTTACAACATCATGAAAACATAATTTAACTATTAAAAATTAAACCATAACAACAACTATTATTTTACAACTATTATCACAGAATATCTTAAAAGTATATACTCTGGTATATACATAATAAGTATGCCTCTCAATTACAAAAACACACAGTTATAAAAATGTTCGTAGTACATACTTATTGAATATAGCCAGTTTCTGGCAACACTGCACTACACGGGAACCTCTTAACAGCGCAAACATGGCGCGCCTCTCGTGATGAAATTCTACAGTTCAATTGTTGGATAAACATGGCCCACTGCCTCGCTCACTTGTGTAGCCAACGGGCACGTTCTTTCCAGCTGTTTGATGAAACATGATGTATAGTGTTGAGAAGGAAATAGCTGCTACTTTTCGTGGAGTACAAACATTTTATTAACATATTAAATAATAATGTATTTGGCAATAACCTTCCGGTCAGCTGTTTAACCGCCAAACAATAATGTGTAAGCATTACTGTATTGATTAGAATTTTTGAGAATAATGAGATTTAACCCAGGATGAGGAGCACAGTGCATTACCAGAGACGGCTTTGTACTCTTGAAGTTTAGTTTAAATTTTAGGGTGGCATAGAACTATAATGAGACATTCAATGTTTTATCCGTTAAAAGTTGTTTACACATTATCTAATAAATATGATAAAGGTCAAATTAGTTTCTGAAAATTAAAAAATAATACTATTTAGAACTATAAATCGTCAGTAAACATCAACCATCAATGTGAGACAGGTAAAATTGGACAGGTCAGATGGAACATCAAACCATTTCTCCTAAACGTTCCACATCTTTACCGCAAACCGATAAACGGTTACAAACGTGCCGTTATAGCTCGATAAGCCATAGAGCCATTATAAAAATGGCCGACGTCGTAAAGTAAATCACGATTACGCCCACCTGGCTGCGAGAACCACAGCCTACACCAGATTAGTGTTATGTCACTACACCCTTACGCGTTCAGGAAATTGGCAATATTCACGTATGTTGCTACAACGTCACAGCTATCTAGACTAGACCAGACAACTGGTGCTTAAGATCTTGACACATTTAGATAAACGTAGACGAATAGTTTCGACTAGGACGGGTACTTCAGTTAATCTTGGCGCCCAACTGGGACTGACTGCTTACAACCTTAGTTTTTTTCAGTCTCAAAATAGTTTCTTTTTCGATTTATTGTAGTTATTGTGTATCAATTGTAAAAACTAATTACTTTTTTAGTTCTTAGCTCAAAGTGTGTTAGAAAAGACTAAGCTTTTCACCTGGCTGGGCACCAAAATTGTTATACATTTTAAAAATGAAATTCCTTAAAATGAAGTGTCTTAAAAACGCAGTTAGAAGCACTTACTGGATATATGGATATATGTGTAAACATATATCCATATATCTTTTGACATATTTCCTGTCAATTTAATGCTCGATTTGGTCGGGGCCACTGCCGTGCCCAGAGCTATTTTCTATTTTATTACATGGATGTTTACATTCTCTAAATATGAAATAGATTAGTATAGTACGACTACAACAAAAGCCTCCACACAGTTCCACAGTTCCACTAAATTACTACAGCCATATATGAGGAGCTCAGATACTGTGTGGCAGTGTTTTACAGTGCTGTCGCGGTTACATTATGATGAATCACCTCCAGAACAGTCAAAATTATTTCTTTCTACTTTGAACCTTACGCAATCGTCACAAAGTTAAAAATACATCCAGTTTCGTATTTCTTCGCGAGTACGTGCAGTAATACGTTATGTACACGATGGTAATGTATAATAGGCTTGAGAAAACATTGGATCATCTCCGTTGCTGTATAATAAATTCCTTTATCCGCAAGCGTCTTTTGAGGCTAGAAATAAAGATTGGTAAGATTTGTTTGAATGGAGACGGTTTTGTCGTAATATTTTATCAACCTTCTGTTATGTAGATTCCTTCGAGAAACGACTTCTATGCAGTCTACACGAACGACAATAATGTATTTTGATGATATAATCTCTTTGTACTTCTTTGTTGGTTAACTCTAAACAAGTATATCATAATTTAACGGATTTATCGCGTATATTTTACATAATTTGTTAATTAGTGTTCGAAACGTCAGGTCATAAAATAATGTACAATAGACGTGTGTAAATCCGTTAAAATTTGTTTCATGATGACGCCACATGATACGGTTAATTCACTTTAAAGTTTGGACCCTCATTCCTTGCATAAAGATACTATTTTTTGTGATTAAATTACAAATGTCCAGTTTTCTGATTGTTTCCTATATGTGTACTATACCACAATGCTTCTTGCCAAATTTTGATAGTTATGGGTCAACAGAAAGTACCCCATAGGTTTTGATTCCCTTGAAAATTGATAAAAATATATGAAACCACCTGTTAGCTATATGACGGAAAATCTGCTAAAATAAAAAAAAAACATACATGCAGTCGAAGAAGGGACCTTAACTTTTTTGGAGTGAGTTAAAAATGAAAAACCGACATTCATACGCCGAGGATTTCCAGAGATAAGTCTCACAGTGCTCGGTACTGTGGTAAACTTCTTTGAGATGGTAACTCACTTCTTGGTTAAGGTACACTTCCATGGAACGAAGTGGGCCAAACGACTATGTAGTCTTTCCCTAGGCTCGAATTAAGAGGCCTTTTTATTGGGGTCGGTTGAAGAGAAACAGATATATTGAATCGTAGGCTGTTCAACTATAAATCCTGGCAGTTTGTTTTGGTTGGTGAAATGAGTCCCAGTTCCCTTGAACAAGTCTTCAGTATACATACCTTTTAAACTTTCACAATTTGAATACGTAATTATACGCCCTAATACCCAAAGGCATAGACACGATAAAAACATTTTACTAAAATATTCTTTGTCAACATTTGTTAAACGGGAACTATCGCGCGCGAAAACGAAACAAAACATTTTTAGTGTGTTCAGTTAGAGAACTGAGGCGGCATTGAGGGCGCTGCTGTCTTTATTTCTTTATTTTGTTAAACTGAAAAGTTTACGAAAGTTAGTTCCCATTTTTGCCGCGATAGTTATATATCTAAACATATTCTAACTAAAATGCACTTATCAGGGGTTTTTGAATGACTGATAGTATTTTAATGACCTACCCAGACGATGTGCTGATAGTATTTTAAGTACCTCGACGAAGTGTACATACTTTCTTTTGAAACAGTTCAAGGAATATGGGCCCTGAGTCTATAAATAATTTTGATTTCTGACGTCTCAAAGCACTTTCACGCCCAGTAGTATATAATTATATATCACTCTAGTCCTCTCTGTGCTCTTTATGTGCCCATAAAAAAGCTTCTGTGCACACGCCCAAATATTTCAAACTCGATATTTCGTCGCCCATTTTATTGCTTTAAATATTACAATACCACAACATGAGACCACGCGTGCATGCGAGCCATAAATATCAGTTTGTTTTATGGCAGTCCACTTGATGGCTGTCGTAAATGTAGCCACGACCGGAAACGAAGATTTGGCGCAGGTGGAAACCTCAGCTAGCCATAATTATACCATCTATAAATACCTACAAATAATGAATAAATAAAAATTCGCTACATGTGCAGAAGTGAACAAATTTAGCAATAATTATATTTACCACTTAGAATAAACCTCACTTAGATTTGACCAATTTTGATTTTTGCGCCCAAATAATGCCAGCCATTGCGCGCTGTCGCTGGCAAATGAGAAGTAAGAGGGTAGGGGCAGTGTTTCTTGAATCGCTAATATGTGTGCAACAGACAGCGTTTGCGTATCACAGAGGCATAACGTGTTTTACATATTTCTTACATGTATCAAACTGTACAAAATGGCTTTGAGAGGTTGTAAACGAGACGCTGACTCCGATATTTTTCCACGGTTACTTAGCAATTAGAAGAAAAGGGCCTGAAACAATTTAAGGTGTACATGGTAAGGTACATGATTTCTTTGGAAACCATAGAGCTGAAAATTAGACGAGCTGATTACTGACATGATTTCTAATTTTTGCATCGTCGGATGTAGAATGTCTCTAAAGATGCACATATGACTTCTAATTTGGATACATTTAAGGATAATATGGGAACTTAGAGCTACTAGCTTACGGAAGAACAAGGGAACTTAAGAGCTTCTATCAAAACATAATAGAAATTGAGAGATGTTACTAAGGTCAGTACATTGATAGCACGACGGAGGATCAGATTTGGGGGTTGATAAGAGAAACTTATTATCAAAATAAAACCGGACAAGGCGAGTCAGACTCTCCCACCGAGGGTTCCGTACACACTAGTATAATAATGTAACGATGATGATGATGCTGGTGAAATTTCTAGAAGGAAGTGCTCCTCGACTATTTAAATAAAGAATCTCGTTCAACATTCTAGAAAGTTCGGAACAAATGATAAAAACAAAAGACGAGCGAAAAGACGATCGAAATTGAACATTCTGGAAGAAACAAATGACGAACGAAATGACTATCGAAATAAAAGCTTCTAGAAGGTTCTGTGGGGTATATAAGGAGCTTGAGTCGCGGGCAGAGGGCAGTTCAGATACAAGTAGCATAGAGGAAAGAAGAAAAAGTAACATGTGAAAGTGAAGTGTTGAAGTGAACAATAAAGTGAAGAGACGTTATAGTAGTAGTGTGTTGATCGGAACACGGTCTCTGTGTGTTTGCAGCGCGTCGATTCTGTAATTATTGTCGGTGTTCGTGTTGTAGACTGTGAGTGCTCTGTAGAAGATACCACGTGTCAGTGAATTAAACGGGCTTGAATAACATCGTTGTTTCCTTCCAATCCCTATACCCACTTCCCGTAACAATAATAAACGGAGGAAATTATATTTTTTTTTATATTTTCCTTCATAAATCTAAAAATATACACCATAAGACTGGCCTTGTGGCTCAGTTGGTAGTGTGTCTACGTCTACCTGCTGAACTGAAAGGTCGTGGGTTCGATCCCCACCCAAGGCAAACATTTGTGTGATGAGCATGGATGTTTGTTCTGTGTCTGGGTGTTTCTATGTATCATATGTATATATTTACAAAAATAAAGTATATATATGTATTCTATCAGCCATCTAGTTCCATAGTACAAGCTTTGCTTAGTTTGGGCTAGATGGTGTTGTGTGAAATGTCCACAAATATTTATTTATTTATTATTATTTATTTATAAAAATATTTAAAAACCTGTTTTAGCTTGTGCTAATTAAGCTCTTTCATATGATACTCCACATGATACGGTTAAAGTACTTAAAAATTTGGACCTTCTTTCCTTGCTCAAAGACCCTATATTTTGTGATTAAAGTAAGAATGTCCAGTTTTCGGATTTTTTCCTGTACTCTAACACAATGCTTCTTGCCAAATTTCATAGTTCTAGGTCAACGAGAAGTGCCCCATAGGTTTTGATTCCCTTCTGGGTATCGAAATGTGCGTTTTTTTGACTTATTCGGCTGTAACTTTTTTTATGAAACTGAGAAGTTCTTCTCTCTGCAGCAAGATACTATGGATCTACGTATTTGGTTTTAATTTCAACTCGATACCTTCACGCGTTCCAGATATAAAGGTCTTGTCACCCAGACAGACGGACAGACGGACAACAAAGTGATCCTATAGGGTTCCGTTTTTTTTTTATTTTGAGGTACGGAACCCTAAAAAGACAGGAAATTCAAAACTGTTCATTAATTAACATTTGGACTCTATTTTAAGACAAATAAATCATAAATGGACGTTCGTTATCTTCTAATAAATCTTTATGAACTAAAATTTCTATGAACCAAATTGTATGTGTTTTTATTTAGTTATTTTTTTAATTTTCCACACATAGCAAATATAAAACAATTTTTGTTCTTATTCTTATTTCTAGCTATAAAAGCAATAAAAATAAGGTATACATATCCGATGCGCGAAAATGCTGTACACCAGTGTTATTACTCTTTTAAATAGAAAAAAAACCTATCACCTCTTTCATGTAAACTTGTAAACAAATCAACAGAAGGTTCCCGATGTGCGCTCCATCTTAAGAAGCTGGACTTTCATTAAATCACCCTGTATTTCATTACCGGACATAGATCTCGACATAAACTTGAAACAATAGAACACACAATTGCCTCCGAGGCTGCATCGCTGATCCCGGATAAACTTAAAGCATCAATCATGATCAAGGTCCCGAAAGTTAGCATTGTGGGAGCTCGGACCGTCTCGCTCGGTTGTCCCGTTTATTATTGTTTGGACGCTTTTGTTAACTTCCCCGCAGATTTTATCGAGATCTTTTCAATGGAACAGTATAAAAGAGACCCTGATAATACCGCCACTACTACGGAATGCTCGCTTCATTCGGCTCCGAGCTTAGCGGCAGACTTACGCCACTGTATGTAATGAACATTTCATGTTATTAGATGCTTTTGTTTCCGTTTTCCTTTGATAAAGATTGCCTTTTGCTCTCTATTTTGTTTACAAAGTTCCGTTCTCTATTTATATTTAATCGAGTCTGTTATTTCGAGAGAAATCGACCACGATAAGCCCCGTGTAGAAATAGTATACCAATTTCAAATATTGGCTAAAGAGTGTATTTGATCTTAGCGAACGACAAAATTGGCACGGCACCGGCGCTCGCAGGTGTGCCAATATCGATACTGCACGGACAAACTAGCCGGATACTTGCCTACTTTTATTTTGTGCGGCATCAGGGAAAATTGGGCTAGGAGAGCGAATACGTGTTTAGGATATTTTTTCGTACCTTCCGTAATAATAAATCAACGCTAACAAATTAATCTCATCATGTCGTGGTGTGGAACAGCTAAGCTCATCGCGAGATCGAGCTACCACTCCGATCCATTAATTCCGCTAGAACAAAGCAGAACCGCCGTTAGAACATGTCCGGATACTCGTACATAGAAACTCCATCAGATCCGCAACACCGCATTAACAAACGACGCAGTGTCCTTCGCTCCCACTTTGGCGTAAATCTTTCCTTACACTTTAACAAGTAATTAAGACGGCTGGACCCTTTTAGTTCCCCCCTCCCCCCAAAAGCGTAAATCGTAGTACATATATGTAACAAGCAGCGGTATGACTGTGTGGGTCTTAATTTAATTCAGCCGCTCTAGAGCCCGTACCCGAATTTCCGAAAAGTTTGCGATCCTAATTGAAGATTTGGCCCCGAAATTTCGTCGAATATCGCCGCTTCAACCTCTACACATGGAGAACCTAGACTATGTAATTACTTTTTCTTTATTCTTTTGTTCTGTATTTGAACAGGCTGTGCCTCATCAATTACACTCCTGACTTGTAAGAGAGGTCGCCGTGATCTATCTCGATGATTGATTTAAATCGAGGCTCCTTTATAAAAATCAAATACGAACCGAGTCAAGGTGAGAGTAAATAGAAGTTATTCATCATTATGTAGGATCTGTTTGTTCGGTTTTATCGAACCGATCTCTCGGCAGTTCTCACAAAGATGTTATCGTTTTTTCTGCGGCATGTGTCAGAGGGGACAGAGGGTATCCTCGTCCAGCGCGCGGCGAACCGAGAAATCGGGACTTTCATTACATCGCGTCGGTCCGAGGTGTCGACTCTGTCATGGGATAAATTTCCCTTATATTAAAGAGGACCGGAGTCAGCGGAAAGGGTCATCGTTCAGGGGCATTCATCGGACATGATATAGTGACCCAATTTTTGTTCCATTCAGTGACCGGGGTTGGTTTACGGAAATGTCGGTAAGTAAGTATTTCTAGGCTCAAGTTCGTCCGGTTTACGAGGACACCTCCTCGCTTCGGGGCGGGGAATCGATCTGCAGCATGGCGAGGCCCAGCCTGAGTGGTGCCGGTAATGATTTCCTCGAGACAATGGGGCAGGGGAACAGTTTGCCGTTCTAATTATCGTTGTTAAGAGTTTCACTCGGTCATAAGCCGGAGTTTCATTCAACAATGGTGACACGTTTCTGTTTCATTGTTCGTTAATACGCCCGCAAACTTGCACTTGATTAAGATGGCTTACACTTACAAGGTTCCGTTACTTACTCGATCTTACCGACGCGCGACGTCTTACCTCGTAATGGAGTAAGTCAGTTATTTATATAATCAAATCATTGTATTACAAATTATTGTAAGTTGTGAATACCAGCAAAGTAATAAATATATTCCAATAAGAGCTTATAAATCATGATAAACCAGCCAGCATGAAGTGTTCGAGCGGTTTAATGCCCGCAGAACTACATGTCACGTGAATATCGTATCATGCTTGGCATTTTTTTAATTGGTTTACAAAACTGGACATACACAATAGAAACTTAAATTATAGATAAATGAAAACATACTAAAAATGCATACGCCCTTCCAATTGTAAACACAGCATGTTTTAAGAATATTGTTGTGTAAAAATTAATTTAAATGTCATTAATAAATATAAATTTCTTTGTTTAGATTGTGATGAAGTGACGATTGTTTACTATTATTAAATATTAGTGTACAAAATATTGTGGCTAATTTAAGTATTATGTTTTAATATGTCGATAAACGAATCTATCTATATAATTTATTTATTTATTATAATTTCCACAATCCTAAAATAATATTATTCTAAATATGTACTAATATCGCATCAGTAAGTGTTTATTGAACAAGCCATACCATTTAGCGCAGCTGTTCTATTCCAATATCGGATATTAAAACAATCGTGCAGTATAACTACACATATCATACATACGAGTACATACTCTCGAAAGCATTTACTAGACCGAGTATATCTGTATCACGATATTTAGAATACAAGTATCGTATTAATAGATGCATCAAATATTGAATATTCTGAGCAGTGCATCACCTCTCGTTAGTGTTTGGAATCTGCAGAGTCCACTTGAGTAATTACATCTTTTGAGCATGTGTGGGTAGGTGGCGCCACCAACGCAACTGATAGACTACGTGACCGGCGTCCGTGGCCGAAAGAGACGTGAAGGCCTGGTGGAGGCGATTTGAAAGATGCGGGTTCGAGTCCCGTCGGAAGTTCTCATGTTTGAACTGTTAGTAATATTTTTAGTCAAATTGAGCTGTGAAAACCGAATATTTGCTGTAGTCGTTAATGAACGATTTGTTTAATATTCAAACTGTTTTAGTTTTTGAATTTGGATCTTCGATTTTTCAAGGCTAGAGTGGATAGATATCTAATGCTCTATCGTCGGCCACACCGTATCTTATCATTAGGTGAGTTGATAACGAAACGTAGATCAATTTCGTATAAAATAAAATAAAGCTGCAGTTAAATGAATTTTCTTTTTAACAGACTTCCGAAAAGAAAGAGGTTATCAATTCGGCCTTTATGTTTTTTTTTGTATGTTTGTTCACCGATTATTCAGCCAATTGTGCACTGATTTTGATGATTCTTTTTGTGTTTGGTAGATCAGATATGGTCCCATATAATTTGTTATCAAAATCGATGCAGTAATTTGGTTTGTATATAACAAAATAACTAGTAAAATATCATCCAAGTGCCTGTAGAAAAGTGAACAGCAAGTCGCGTATGTATTGTATTGCGTATTTTGAAGTCGTTTTTTTCAGTTTTTCAAACAATAATTATTTTTTATATTATGGAACACTGTATCTTCGTAATTTGCATCCAATTTAGATATTTTTTAAAGAAATAATCAGATTATTAATTTTTACAAATCTGTGTAACTAATAAAAAATGTGCGCGCGCCCCATTACGTGTAGTCATAATGTAACGTGATACAACACGGTGTGAAGTGCGGCTGCATTTTGTGAACTGAATTATAATGGTGGGGAGGGCGAGCGGCGTTGTGTTCCGTACATAACATTGCTTCTACTTACTATCGGGCCCACTCAGGGATTCTATCTCGCAGTAAACTTCGGATGTTGCGTTACACAACTTAAACTACAAGCTGATAACAGTATCGTGCAGACGTAGGAGGCGTACTGTCTACGATGTACTTCTTGGTGTTCAAATCTATAATAACGATATTGATATCTTAAAAGTATGAACATTTGCTTCTGTTAGTGAAACTGCATTGGAATTAAATAGGACACGATGCTAGATGCGGTGATGATGGTGGAATAGAGTTTTGGTGACAGCGGCAATATGATTGTTATTTTTTATATTTTATTATTATTTTAGTTACGTATATTTTCCCATGAAGCTATTCTATAGCTATAAAAGTATACTTTTTTCAATTGAAAGTGACCACCCAGTCGCTTGATGTTAAGTGACGGTGTGCCCGAGGATGGAGCTCGTCGATCTAGAAGATATCTATACACTCTAGCTTTGAAAATTTCAAGATTGTAGTTCTCAGGAAACAGAGATGGTGGCATAGAATTCCATTCCTTTGCAGTACGCATCAAGGACGTGGGCCAATATCGCTGAGTACGGATTTCTGAAAATGAAAAGTTCTGGAGTATTTGAAGCTCTGTTAGCCCTTTCCGCCTGTCCAGGTCGCTACGCTCTTAGTTATTGATTTGTTCGAAGAAAGGATAAAACCCTATACAAGTACAAAACGAGTAGAGAGTAGAGGATACTTTACACGCTAAAGGATCGTCGAAAGCCTCTTCACGAATATCTAAATATTTCCAAACAGATTCGAGAAAAATATTCGTATATAAAGATCTTTTATTGAAAGGTCTTACATGTATGCAATCATTTGATAGGCCACGTATCACCGTTCACCATTCTGAAATCATTATTTTCCATAACTTAATGTTATATTTGTAAGCTACACTTTATGTTCGTCGGGTTAAGATTGTTTTTCGTTTGTCTCGGTAGGAGTGTTGATGTTGCACGGATTGCTGTTTGTTTTCCCTCGGCTAAACACCGATTTGGATGCGGGTAGCTGTGTTGGAACCTGTCTGGATATCTTAATAACGTGTGCTGGGTCTCATGCCACTTGCCACTGCTACGCACATGGACGTTAACGCTTGAACGTGACTCGTTTCACGTTGCATGTGTGTGTTCAAGCTGTTCTTGCTATACTAATGTGATAAGTTTAAGTATTAAACATATTTACCTACTTATTTTATTTTAAAACATTACTTATTACGAACAGTAGATCTCCTGAGCACATTTTTTTTTACAAAACTGTGTGCTCGCGAGGTCTAGTCATAATCGGATTTTTGTTTATAATTCTGTATCGAATGTTTTTGCCAAATATTATTAACATCGGCCTGTATATGGCGAAGCACCAAACCTTCCTCCTTTTTGGGAGAAATACCCCAATTACCTATCTAAAATTCCCGATCACAACAAAGTTTTATAAAATTGAGGAACTTGTATATCAAGTTTCGTTAAGATTGGTTGAAAAATACAACCTGCACGCGAGTACCAAGAAACGTCCGGACAGAAGACTTGTTCCCTTCGCTCACTCAAACACACTCAATAAAAAGCTCAAACATGTATTATGCTCACTACGCAAAATATTTGTCCCATACGCGAATCAAATCCACAATGTACGGCTTAAGGATCGAGCACATTAGGACGGGCCGCAGCGGGGCGGAGCGGGCCGCAGCGCAACGCAAAATGCTTACCTAGCACATTAGTGACGGGCCGGGTCGCAGCGCATTGACGGATTTTGTGTACAGTCGGTTTTATCGAACCGATCTCTCGGCAGTTCTCACAAAGATGTTATCGTTTTTTCTGCGGCATGTGTCAGAGGGGACAGAGGGTATCCTCGTCCAGCGCGCGGCGAACCGAGAAATCGGGACGTTCATTACATCGCGTCGATCCGAGGTGTCGACTCTGTCATGGGATAAATTTCCCTTATATTAAAGAGGACCGGAGTCAGCGGAAAGGGTCATCGTTCAGGGGCATTCATCGGACATGATATAGTGACCCAATTTTTGTTCCATTCAGTGACCGGGGTTGGTTTACGGAACTGTCGGTAAGTAAGTATTTCTAGGCTCAAGTTCGTCCGGTTTACGAGGACACCTCCTCGCTTCGGGGCGGGGAATCGATCTGCAGCATGGCGAGGCCCAGCCTGAGTGGTGCCGGTAATGATTTCCTCGAGACAATGGGGCAGGGGAACAGTTTGCCGTTCTAATTATCGTTGTTAAGAGTTTCACTCGGTCATAAGCCGGAGTTTCATTCAACAATGGTGACACGTTTCTGTTTCATTGTTCGTTAATACGCCCGCAAACTTGCACTTGATTAAGATGGCTTACACTTACAAGGTTCCGTTACTTACTCGATCTTACCGACGCGCGACGTCTTACCTCGTAATGGAGTCAAAGTCAGTTATTTATATAATCAAATCATTGTATTACAAATTATTGTAAGTTATGAATACCAGCAAAGTAATAAATATATTCCAATAAGAGCTTATAAATCATGATAAACCAGCCAGCATGAAGTGTTCGAGCGGCTTAATGCCCGCAGAACTACATGTCACGTGAATATAGTATCATGCTTGGCATTTTTTTTATTGGTTTACAAAACTGGACATACACAATAGAAACTTAAATTATAGATAAATGAAAACATACTAAAAATGCATACGCCCTTCCAATTGTAAACACAGCATGTTTTAAGAATATTGTTATGTAAAAATTAATTTAAATGTCATTAATAAATATAAATTTCTATGTTTATATTGTGATGAAGTGACGATTGTTTACTATTATTAAATATTAGTGTACAAAATATTGTGGCTAATTTAAGTATTATGTTTTAATATGTCGATAAACGAATCTATCTATATAATTTATTTATTTATTATAATTTCCACAATCCTAAAATAATATTATTCTAAATATGTACTAATATCGCATCAGTAAGTGTTTATTGAACAAGCCATACCATTTAGCGCAGCTGTTCTATTCCAATATCGGATATTAAAACAATCGTGCAGTATAACTACACATATCATACATACGAGTACATACTCTCGAAAGCATTTACTAGACCGAGTATATCTGTATCACGATATTTAGAATACAAGTATCGTATTAATAGATGCATCAAATATTGAATATTCTGAGCAGTGCATCACCTCTCGTTAGTGTTTGGAATCTGCAGAGTCCACTTGAGTAATTACATCTTTTGAGCATGTGTGGGTAGGTGGCGCCACCAACGCAACTGATAGACTAAGTGACCGGCGTCCGTGGCCGAAAGAGACGTGAAGGCCTGGTGGAGGCGATTTGAAAGATGCGGGTTCGAGTCCCGTCGGAAGTTCTCATGTTTGAACTGTTAGTATTATTTTTAGTCAAATTGAGCTGTGAAAAGCGAATATTTGCTGTAGTCGTTAATGAAGGATTTGTTTAATATTCAAATTGTTTCACTTTTTGAATTTGGATCTTCGATTTTTCAAGGCTAGAGTGGATAGATATCTAATGCTCTATCGTCGGCCACACCGTATCTTATCATTAGGTGAGTTGATAACGAAACGTAGATCAATTTCGTATAAAATAAAATAAAGCTGCAGTTAAATGAATTTTCTTTTTAACAGACTTCCGAAAAGAAAGAGGTTATCAATTCCGTCTTTATGTTTTTTTTGTATGTTTGTTCACCGATTATTCAGCCAATTGTGCACTGATTTTGATGATTCTTTTTGTGTTTGGTAGATCAGATATGGTCCCATATAATTTTTTATCAAAATCGATGCAGTAATTTGGTTTGTATATAACAAAAAAACTAGTAAAATATCATCCAAGTGCCTGTAGAAAAGTGAACAGCAAGTCGCGTATGTATTGTATTGCGTATTTTGAAGTCGTTTTTTTCAGTTTTTCAAACAATAATTATTTTTTATATTATGGAACACTGTATCTTCGTAATTTGCATCCAATTTAGATATTTTTTAAATAAATAATTAGATTATTAATTGTTACAAATCTGTGTAACTAATAAAAAATGTGCGCGCGCCCCATTACGTGTAGTCATAATGTAACGTGATACAACGTGCCCCATTACGTGTAGTCATAATGTAACGTGATACAACACGGTGTGAAGTGCGGCTGCATTTTGTGAACTGAATTATAATGGTGGGGAGGGCGAGCGGCGTTGTGTTCCGTACATGACATTGCTTCTACTTACTATCGGTTCCACTCAGGGATTCTATCTCGCAGTAAACTTCGGATGTTGCGTTACACAACTTAAACTACAAGCTGATAACAGTATCGTGCAGACGTAGGAGGCGTACTGTCTACGATGTACTTCTTGGTGTTCAAATCTATAATAACGATATTGTTATCTTAAAAGTATGAAAATTTGCTTCTGTTAGTGAAACTGCATTGGAATTAAATAGGACACGATGCTAGATGCGGTGATGATGGTGGAATAGAGTTTTGGTGACAGCGGCAATATGATTGTTATTAAATAGGACACGATGCTAGATGCGGTGATGATGGTGGAATAGAGTTTTGGTGACAGCGGCAATATGATTGTTATTAAATAGGACACGATGCTAGACGCGGTGATGATGGTGGAATAGAGTTTTGGTGACAGCGGCAATATGATTGTTATTAAATAGGACACGATGCTAGACGCGGTGATGATGGTGGAATAGAGTTTTGGTGACAGCGGCAATATGATTGTTATTAAATAGGACACGATGCTAGACGCGGTGATGATGGTGGAATAGAGTTTTGGTGACAGCGGCAATATGATTGTTATTAAATAGGACACGATGCTAGATGCGGTGATGATGGTGGAATAGAGTTTTGGTGACAGCGGCAATATGATTGTTATTAAATAGGACACGATGCTAGACGCGGTGATGATGGTGGAATAGAGTTTTGGTGACAGCGGCAATATGATTGTTATTAAATAGGACACGATGCTAGACGCGGTGATGATGGTGGAATAGAGTTTTGGTGACAGCGGCAATATGATTGTTATTAAATAGGACACGATGCTAGACGCGGTGATGATGGTGGAATAGAGTTTTGGTGACAGCGGCAATATGATTGTTATTAAATAGGACACGATGCTAGACGCGGTGATGATGGTGGAATAGAGTTTTGGTGACAGGGGCAATATGATTGTTATTTTTTATATTTTATTATTATTTTAGTTACGTATATTTTCCCATGAAGCTATTCTATAGCTATAAAAGTAAACTTCTTTCAATTGAAAGTGACCACCCAGTCGCTTGATGTTAAGTGACGGTGTGCCCGAGGATGGAGCTCGTCGATCTAGAAGATCTATACACTCTAGCTTTGAAAATTTCAAGATTGTAGTTCTCAGGAAACAGAGATGGCGGCATAGAATTCCATTCCTTTGCAGTACGCATCAAGAACGTGGGCCGATATTGCTGAGTACGGATTTCTGAAAATGAAAAGTTCTGGAGTATTTGAAGCTCTGTTAGCCCTTTCCGCCTGTCCAGGTCGCTACGCTCTTAGTTATTGATTTGTTCGAAGAAAGGATAAAGCCCTATACAAGTACAAAACGAGTAGAGAGTAGAGGATACTTTACACGCTAAAGGATCGTCGAAAGCCTCTTCACGAATATCTAAATATTTCCAAACAGATTCGAGAAAAATATTCGTATATAAAGATCTTTTATTGAAAGGTCTTACATGTATGCAATCATTTGATAGGCCACGTATCACCGTTCACCATTCTGAGATCATTATTTTCCATAACATAATGTTATATTTGTAAGCTACACTTTATGTTCGTCGGGTTAAGATTGTTTTTCGTTTGTCTCGGTAGGAGTGTTGATGTTGCACGGATTGCTGTTTGTTTTCCCTCGGCTAAACACCGATTTGGATGCGGGTAGCTGTGTTGGAACCTGTCTGGATATCTTAATAACGTGTGCTGGGTCTCATGCCACTTGCCACTGCTACGCACATGGACGTTAACGCTTGAACGTGACTCGTTTCACGTTGCATGTGTGTGTTCAAGCTGTTCTTGCTATACTAATGTGATAAGTTTAAGTATTAAACATATTTACCTACTTATTTTATTTTAAAACATTACTTATTACGAACAGTAGATCTCCTGAGCACATTTTTTTTTACAAAACTGTGTGCTCGCGAGGTCTAGTCATAATCGGATTTTTGTTTATAATTCTGTATCGAATGTTTTTGCCAAATATTATTAACATCGGCCTGTATATGGCGAAGCACCAAACCTTCCTCCTTTTTGGGAGAAATACCCCAATTACCTATCTAAAATTCCCGATCACAACAAAGTTTTATAAAATTGAGGAACTTGTATATCAAGTTTCGTTAAGATTGGTTGAAAAATACAACCTGCACGCGAGTACCAAGAAACGTCCGGACAGAAGACTTGTTCCCTTCGCTCACTCAAACACACTCAATAAAAAGCTCAAACATGTATTATGCTCACTACGCAAAATATTTGTCCCATACGGGAATCAAATCCACAATGTACGGCTTAAGGATCGATCACATTAGGACGGGCCGCAGCGGGGCGGAGCGGGCCGCAGCGCAACGCAAAATGCTTACCTAGCACATTAGTGACGGGCCGGGTCGCAGCGCATTGACGGATTTTGAGTACAGTGTACTGCGAGAATTTGCGTGCACGTTATGGATAGCTCTGACGAAAAACTTTCATTTTTTGCCTGCTGTTAGAAGAATAAGTTGATGAACAGAATAAACAAGAAGTTCGTCAAAAAAGAAAACGTAAAATATGGACGGGGCGCAGCGCGGCGGGGCGGGCCGCATCGCACGGACGCAAATCCGCGTCGCAGTAATGTGAGCCGCTGCGGCCCGACACAGTGTGCGATATTTCATACAAATTGTATTCAAGCGATTTGAGCGGATTTTTGCGCTCCGCCCCAACACGCTGCGGCCCGGCATAATGTGCTCGAACCTTTAGAAGGCAGACATAGTGAACTGTGATGCTAGTCAGTTAATTTTTACTTCATATTTATAAAATTGATTTCACCTCAAAATTACCCGTATCTGTTGTACCTAGAACTTACAATTTTTACAACTTCACAACCTTCCTTTTGTTGAAATGAAACAAATTTTAACGAATTTATCGCGTATATTTGACATAATTTTATGAGCTGACGTTTCGAACATTACAGCGTCTATGGTCACAGGTGAGACTAGATTACAGTTGTCTTCGAAACGTCAAGTCATATAATTATGTAAAATACACACGATAAATCGGTTAACATTTATTTCATTTTAAAGAGTAACAATCCCGAAAACGTTACAAAAACCTTATTTTTGCCTCAAATAATGATGCTGTCGTCATTATCTGAGCCTCAAATGGGTTTTGTATACAAATAGTTTAGGTTCTCGTCAAATACCCATATATGTATACGAATTACACGGGATTAGTACGAAACGTTATAAATAACTTGTTAGTATGTAAAAATTGAGAGTCCAATTTGAATAACATTTTCTTACAAAATGGAAATATGAAAATCAGTGAAGCGAAGTTTCGGTTCGCTCAATTTTTATGATAATTACGAGTAAGTAAGACGTAAATAGGTACTCATTTGTAATCTACATCTGAAATGAGCTTGGTATACATCGGGTTAATAACAGATGCAAAGATACGAAAGAATGGATTTGCAAAATAAAATTGTCGTGGAACACAAAAAGAGTAAATAAAAGCACGGCATAAGTAATTTGTTTCAAATTGGTCATGTAGGTACTTTGAAGAAGTTGAAGAAGAAGTTTATTGGTCTTTAAAAAAAAAAATGATATTCTCTGTGCATTAATGTAGCTCCCAAATGGATTAATTTATTAATTGAGCTCTAATGATCATGATTTTTGTTTAAATGAATTTTTGACTTCTTGCAATTTTACAGGAGAAATACATAATTCTAAATTAACATTATTTGTTTGCAAGATGGCTTGATAGAGAGTGTCCTTCACTACAATTTAAAAAAGTCTGTTAAGCAACGTTTTTGTTTGATTTTTTAATTTCAATTTATACAATGATAATAAAGTTCTTATTCAGTGCAATTTCGCAATTTGTAAGCTATGTTGGAAAAATTAACTGAATGGCTGCTGTACGGCAGAACAACGAGATATATTTCTGCGTGCATGAAATAAATTCACCAAAATTTGTCTCAGAAATTAGCTCACGTCGAAATAAAACAAATTTTAAAGAATTTACAACTACACAACACAGATTTACGATACCTGTTGTCACCATGAGCGACTTCTGCGTGCATATGGAACGTTTTGCATAAAAATAATAATAGATAGTAGATAATTACCTAATATTTTCATTACAAAAATGACAACTGTCATCTGGTCTCACCTGTGAATACGGACGCTGTAAAGTGTTCGAAACGTCATCAAATTATGTAAAAGATACGCGATAAATCCGTTAAAATTTGTTTCATTTCAATAAGTAGCAATCGCAAAAATCTTAGAAAACATTATTCACGTCGCTCGTTCGATTGATACATTTGATAAAATCAATTATAACTGTCGATATAGGAATGACTTAAAAATACCAAGTGAATATTTAGTATTCCCCAAACACATATTTATATTTAGTAAGCAAACACTTATAAAATCTATGACAGAAGCTTTCAATGGAACTACACAGATAATTATATTTCAAACTACGCCTAGCTGGTTGAGCATGAGAGTGGTTGAAACAACGCCGCGCGCCGAGCGCTGCTTGCTTATCCTAAAACTGTTATTATTGTTTGCAACGGCTCCATTTTGTTGTTGGTTGTATGGATTTTACAGTGTTAGTAGTTTCAGAGCTTACTATCTTATAATATACACACTTCGAAGGGAGCAGCTTTTATTAAAATCACTGCTTCGATCTATAACTACCTACTTCGTTTATTACTTATGCAAAATTGTTGAATTATATTAACTATATCTTATATAGTTATATACATAAGAATGGCGTTGTAATTAATTGTGTGATTTTATATGTCATGCTAAATGAGAAGGTATTTTCAATTTTAATATTTTTTCCAATATTCTGTTTCTACCCAGTACTCCTGTACGCGTCACACTCGAATCCTATTAGATTACAGTTACACCTTTCAGTATTTGATTAGATAGTACAATCTCACCTTCCTATCAGCAGCCGGGTAAGGCGGGTGTTCACCGTGTGTCCATCGATATTCGATATCGAATTGTATGATCTCGCGAAATATGAGCGATAAATCCGTTAAAATTTGTTTTATTTCAATTAGAAATACTACTTATTTAAAAAAATACATGTTACTTCAAGTTCATTGATTAATTTATAAGCAAATAAGTCAGAATAATGTACAGAATGTCAAGTGGAATTTATTAATGTCAAACATACTAAATGTCAGATTATATTTATCGATACAGGAATACTACAACATTTGTCATTCAAATATTCGATAATGTTGTAATATAACTTTTCATGAAGAAAGATTATGAATATGTTTGTAGTATGTATGTATGTGGATCAGAATAATACAGTATATTGAAAATAGATAAACAAATTATAATAATTATGGTATAAAACACTGAAAAAGCGACGTCAAAATAAGCCATTCGTTTATTTGGATGACATAATTTTCGAAAAAAACAAAGTCTGAACGGATTTTGATAAAATTTATGTGGAAGCTTCGACAAACTAAAGTAATAAACATACAAAAAACAAAGTCGATTTGAGAACCTCCTCCCTTTTAGAAGTCGATTAAAATAACGTACTTGTATTTCTAAAAGTATCAGGTGTGGTGAATGATCAGCGTTTGACGCAGGTCAATGGTTGGTTGGTTACTCCAACTAACTAGTGTAAAATTTGACAAACATCGGAAAATAAACACATAGTTCTTTTTTTAACTAGAGCTAAAATTTTAGATAAAAATATACAATTATTTGAATAAACAAAACCTTTATTTCATACAACTTTACAATTTTGGTAGTCCAATCTAAACTAGAAACCTAAATCAACTAAGGGCAATCAACCTAATCAATATTTCAATCCTCTGATAAAAGTATCTGTCAGATAAATTTTAGCTCATACCTTTTCTTTCATGTGACTTACGAAAAAGAAAGCAATAATTTAACTGACAAATAGATTTTATCTGGGGATTGAACAATTAGCCCTAAATTTTATACTAAGTACACCTGCGTCTGATTTTGTTCACTTTGAACGAACAACAAATTTTACGAACCAACTAAAAAAACTACTACCGAGTCACTATTTTAAATTTCCCCAAGGCACGTCTATCGCACTCACAAAAACTATTCTTTTATATATAAAGGAGTATTTATCATTCTAGAAAAAAAAGTTTTTGATTTCATCTCTCTTTAGTATGAGTATCATACAATATGAGTGAGTTATGAAATAAAAAAATAATAATAGTATTTGTTCTCGCTTCCTACTAGTTGTTTCGAACCTTTTTAATCCCGGAACCAAAAGAGGGATGTTATAAGTCTGAAGTGTGTATCTTTATAGATATCTGTGTGTCTGTTGGTGGTATCGTAGCTCCCACAGGTAGCTCACATAAGGATGGTCCTAGTATTTTTAGGGTTCCGTACCTCAAAAGGAAAAAAACGGAACCCTTATAGGATCACTTTGTTTCCGTCTGTCCGTCTGTCCGGGTGTCAAGACTTTTATCTCGGGAATGCGTGAAGGTATCGAGTTGAAATTAAAATCATATACGCAGATCCATAGTATCTTGCTGCAGAAAGAAAAATAAAATTTCTCAGTTTTCTTAAAAAAAGTTATAGCCGAATATGTCGTAAAAACGCACATTTCGACACTCACACACACGAATCAAACCTATATGGGGTACTTCCCGTTGACCTAGAACTATGAAATTTGGCAAGAAGCATTGTGTTAGAGTACACATATAGGATAAAATCTGAAAACTGGACATTTTTAATTTAATCACAAAAAAAATAGTGTCTCTATGCAAGGAATGAGGGCCCATATTTTAAAGTGAATTAACCGTATCATGTGGGGTATTATAATCAAAGAGCCTCATTAGCATAAGCTAAAACAGGTTTTTAACACATTCTTCGCCCCCTGCAGACCCTTCACTTCAGCTGGGAACCAAAACTTTTTAGGCGAATTTTGATTAAGTACAGAGTGGTCGCGCAAAGCAACGTTGACTGCCTAAAACGCCGGCGGTTTACTGACTACTACAAAATAAACGGGACGCTCGCTTGGATCCGAGTTGGAGGCGCCGCTACTATAGCCTCGCTTCACTCGGATCCGAGTGGTGAGCAAGGAATGTGTTAAACATTTTTACGATGTATATTTTATGAAGGAAAATATAAAAAATATATGATTTCCCCCTTTTAATTAGTTTGTACGGAACCCTCGGTGGGCGAGTCTGACTCGCACTTGTCCGGTTTTTTTAATTTGTTTCATTTGAAACAAAATTTTTCTTTTGAAAAATACAAATATTTACGCTAGCACCGTCAAAACTAGAGTTAGAGTCGACATAGTATTTAAAATCTTATAGGTACTCTTGTTCCAAGGTAGCACTCGAAGAAGTCTTTGTTTTCCAAGAGAATTGACCTAATACTTAATTACAAAGATAAATACAAAAACTTAGGAAAGAAGCGGATAAATTAATTACACTCCATTTGTTGGTAACAGCTCAGAAACACAGTCGCTTCATTCTGTCTAGTTTTTCTAGTAACAGGGATTAGTGAGAGATAATTTTGGGGCAGATATCTTGAGATGATTCTCGTAAAATGATTAACTATCCTGAATGTATTTTAAAATGTCTTTTTGTTTATATTATAAAGGTGATAAGGTCGTTTAATTTTATTATTTTAAATTTTTAATCTTGGTTTAAAAGCCAAGCTTGCTTGCAAAACTGCACTAACACTTTTCAAAATCAGCTTGTTTGTATAAGAAACATACTTTTAGTCCTTTAATTTGATTTAAACATCAGATAACATGATTTTCTAAATATTATATTATTATGTGATAAATTCATATTGATTTTTTAGGGTTCCATACCTCAAAAGAAAAAAACGGAACCCTTATAGAATCACTTTGTTGTCCGTCTGTCTGTCTGCCTGTCTGTCTGTCCGTCCGTCCGGGTGTCAAGACCTTTATTTCGGGAACGCGTGAAGGTATCGTGTTGAAATTAAAACCATATACGCAGATCCATAGTATATTGCTGCAGAAAGAAAAATCAAAGTTCTTAGTTTTCGTTAAAAAAAGTTACAGCCGAATATGTCGTAAAAAACGACAATTTCGACACTCACAGGGGAATTAAAACCTATGGGGTACTTCCCGTTGACCTAGAACTCTGAAATTTGGCAAGAGAGGCATTGTGTTAGATGACACATATAGGAATAAATCCCGAAAACCCGTATTATGCAAGGAATGAGGGTCCAAATTTTAAAGTGATTTAACCGTATCATGTGGGGTATCATATGAAAGAGCTTAATTAGCATAAGTTAAAACAGGTTTCTATATATTTTTACGATGTATATTTTCGGTATAAGAAGGAAAATATAAAAAAATATGATTTCCTCCTTTTATTTACTAGTTTGTACGGAACCCTCGGTGGGCGAGTCTGACTCGCACTTGTCCGGTTTTTTTGTAGTTCATATGATTGCTTATGGCACGGGGAGACTAAGAACGCGTCAACAATCCATTTATAGGAGAATAAAAGTAATTAAAAAAAATAAACCATCTTCTTATTATTAAAACTTTCTTATTAAAATAATCTTAATTAGATTATTAAAATAATCTAATTAAGATTATTTTAATCTAATTAACTGAAAACGGAGAAATCACACGAAAAAATCAAAACTGGGCGTCAACCCAAGTAGATACGTACACCAACTATGTTTTGAGGTCGGTGTCAAGCCATAAGCTATCATCAACTAAGTCCTATACAGATAGCTAGATAAGGTAGCTATTTACATATTTATTAAGCAATACCTACCATTAATTTAGTTTTGCTATCGTTGGTTAAAAACAACATTTCTAATTTGGCTTTTGCCACCGGCGGCGGCAAAATTGACGGATCTTCGCGGAATTGTTTTGTTAGCGAAATTCATAGGATTTATGGATATTTGGAGCGGAGATTATTCCTCCTAAATGTTTCAAAGTTTTATCTTTTGAATTTATTTCGTTTATAAATCATGGAGATACGTGCGCCCAAACGGCTTCGTTTTTTCCTCTGAATCAGCCGTGGCCTTGTAATTTGCAAACGCAGCGTTTTTTTAATTATTAACTTTTACAGAAAGTATTTTACGATTTTATATTTTGAAGTCGGTATTTAAGTGATCGGGCACAATTCTAATTTTGAATTATAATTTTTTTTCGCATTATAGATCATGTACCGAGACCGATAAAGAAGTTCCTTACCGTCACCGTGGTGAGATTAAATATTTGTGTGTGTTCTTTAACAATCCTTCAATTGCCAGAATGGCGCAAAGTAGGTACTACCTACATGAGGTTTGAACTAAGCTATTTTTTCACTATTTTTCTATTTAGTTACGGACTATTATTGACAAGGCCGATGCATAGCATGAGGCCAGCAAATTACTCTTCATATCACTCTATTGATTTAATAAAATAGTATAAGGGCTGTGAAGTTATAGGGTTCCGTTCCGGGACTATCGAAGAACTGATAGCTGCGTACATACTAACTGGAATGCTGTGTAACTGCAGTGCTGTGACCACGCTGTGCTGTGGTTCGCGATGTAGATACTTTAATGCTTCGTTTTGCGGCCAAAATCAACACTGGGGTGTGTAAGCTAACTCTTGACGTATTGATTTTATGGTTTTATTCAAAACTTAATACTTGACAACAACCAATTTTTTTGTGACTGGTGTCGTTTTAATAAAAATAAATGTTATATAATGGGGTTAGTACTAAATAGACACTATTAATAACAAAACTAGACGTAGCGTGTGACAACAAAAAAAGGCACTAATATTGAAATGTGATTCCCTAAAATTGTTTAAATTCGAATAATACTTTAAATAAATAGCTAAAAATATTTTACAAGATCCATTGTCATCTCGCGCCATTACAAGCCTTTTATCTGTTCACGGCAAGTTAGCAAACACTATTACTTTTGTTACAATAACAAAATGGTCACAGAAAGGTTACGATTCGACAGTGAGTACCCGGCTCAACATACCCTTCTATGTGGTGTCCGGCTGCAGTCGTGTTTCCTGTGTTCCACCTTCCCCTTTGACGTACATTATCGTGGCATTCCGCACCACTGGGTGCGACCACTTGAGCGCGGACAGAACGTGCGAGCGCGGCCCGCGGACCGGGCGACCCCGGCCCGATAGCCGGGGGGTGACGGCGGCGCAACCACTGGAAACCACAAGGAATATAAATGAACTGATGACAGTCTTGATTGTACATCACTGCTGAGTAGAATTGAGCCTTATTGTTATAGAAGCGTTGTAAATTTGATTAAATAAAAATTTCAACAGTCTTAAGATGCAGTTTTTTATCGCAAGATTAATTTCAGTCCGGAAATAATTGATTTAATGAATAATAAATATAATTAATCTGCAACAACCATAACGTGCATAAGCTTATTACTGGTAATGAAAAAAAAAATACGATAGAAGATACATTTACAGAAACCTGTTTTCATGTTATTGCACGTGTAACATCCACCACGTCCACCTGCCACATTCATGTTATTGCACGTGTAACATCCACCACGTCCACCTGCCACATTCATGTTATTGCACGTGTAACATCCACCACGTCCACCTGCCACATTCATGTTATTGCACGTGTAACATCCACCACGTCCACCTGCCACATTCATGTTATTGCACGTGTAACATCCACCACGTCCACCTGCCACATTCATGTTATTGCACGTGTAACATCCACCACGTCCACCTGCCACATTCATGTTATCGCACGTGTAACATCCACTACGTCCACCTGCCACATTCATGTTATCGCACGTGTAACATCCACTACGTCCACCTGCCACATTCATGTTATTGCACGTCTAACACGTCCACCTGCCACATTCATGTTATTGCACGTGTAACATCCACCACGTCCACCTGCCACATTAATGTTATTGCACGTGTAACATCCACCACGTCCACCTGCCACATTCATGTTATTGCACGTGTAACATCCACCACGTCCACCTGCCACATTCATGTTATTGCACGTGTAACATCCACCACGTCCACCTGCCACATTCATGTTATTGCACGTCTAACACGTCCACCTGCCACATTCATGTTATTGCACGTCTAACACGTCCACCTGCCACATTCATGTTATTGCACGTGTAACATCCACCACGTCCACCTGCCACATTCATGTTATCGCACGTGTAACATCCACTACGTCCACCTGCCACATTCATGTTATCGCACGTGTAACATCCACTACGTCCACCTGCCACATTCATGTTATTGCACGTCTAACACGTCCACCTGCCACATTCATGTTATTGCACGTGTAACATCCACCACGTCCACCTGCCACATTCAAATTATCTATATTATATGAATTATAGAATTATAAATGCATACAATAGGGAGGGTTATATTTTTGACCGGTATGTGGATATGTATCTAAGTATGTATGTGTGTATGTTTATCTGGTCCCTCATAATTTCTAAACTACATAGGTATCATAATTTAGTTAATTTCTATAAGAACTTCGCATATGAATCGACGCAAGCAATTTGACAATTTTGAACACAAACCTTATTTCCGATAAGTATATTATAGTTTATTATATAGCTCTTAGATACAGACAAATAAATCTTTGAATATGAGACTGTAAAGATATCGGATAGTATTTTTATTTGAAATTAAACGTCTAAGAAACAAGATCGAGTACCTACTATTGAAATCTTATACGTTAATCAAAGTTTTAAACGAAGTCCCGGGCGCCCTCTTTCCGTGAGATTTTTCTCCGAACAGGTAAGAAAAAGAGAATTTATCCACCTATAAATTCGTATAACGACCACTTAATGTTACTAATACAGAAGATTTCGAATCGTGGGTTAAAGTTAGCCCCACGTTCTTAATAAGTTCCGCGAGGTAGATAAAACTTGGCAAACAATTTACTTACTGCCTTTGGCTCCCGAATAATCAACAAAAGCGTGTCCGTAAAACTTGTTAAAACACGGGAAAAAATTTTGTAAGGTCGAGCCGACGATATTTTACAACCGTTTTTAGGGTTCTGTGGCGAAATACTCAAAAATTCGTCATAATCAGTCTATGTGAGTGTCCATATGTTGTAATCTACACCAATTAACTATAGTAGGTAGGAGCATTCTCTAGATCGCTACACTATAATGTAATAAAATAATTAAATACCGGCAAAATACCAGATAACAACCCTAACTACTACTAGATATGACTAACCCTTCTCACAATGAGAAGACGGCCCGTTCCCAGCAGTGGCACAGTTTGTACAAACAGGGCTGATTAAAAAAAATACTAGATAGGTATTCGTCGATAAGTTCGAGAGTGGAGTTCCCTACAATTACTCATAACACCATAAAACCTTTAGGTCAATATGTAAATAGGGCCTCGACTTCTGTGCCTTAGGTTATATTATGTTTCGTATGCGTTGATAAAGAATAAGTTTGTGAAAGGAAAAATAATAATAAATAAATAGTTAGTTAAATAATAATAATACTTTTCCGGTTGTTCACTTTTTTGTATTTGCACAGACACAACCAAGTAAGTAGCCAGGCCAGGATTATCCACCAGCAACTTGCCATTCAATACGGGCTTGTCGAGTCCGAGGTGCCGTACTATCAGTACGCAACAGCGCCAGTTCTTGAAAATAGTCGTGCTTTGCTCTAGTCTACTGGGATGGTGAAGGCTGAGAAGGACAAGCTCAGCAAGACCTTGACTTGGCTCACGAGATAACTGCCAAGAGGCTCTCGCTCGATGATTGGGTCAAGGGTCGGATACAGAAGGCAGTCATCCTAGACACGGCACGTATTGTCTGGAGGTTCCTTTCTCTGTAGCTCCTACCACCGCCAGCTTGAGCCCCGCCCCGCTGCTGGCAGCACCCTAGGTTTAAGTTTTTATAATGTTTTTATTGTTTTTTATAGGAATATTGTAAAAACTTAGATTTAAGATGTATATTTCTTCTCATTCTCTAACATAATATGATTGAAATATGTATATATTTCAATTCTACAGCTGGGTACTCACTTGGCAGTGTAGCATGTAATGTATCAGATACGGTATCAAATAAGTACGTAGGCACAAGCTCTCTGCGAGCCGCTCGCGCGTGGAGCGCTGTAAGCTCGCAGTGACCCGCCGAGTGGCGGTATCACTGCGAACACAAAGGCGGCTCGCAGGATCCGGCAGCTCTTAGTAGCTAGATCCGTGAGGTGGACCGTGGACGAGCCGTACCCACTTGCAGGTTGATACGGTATCTGATACGTTACATGCAACACTGCTAAATAAGTACCCAGCTTACGAAATTCAATAGGTGTTTACGTAATTCCCATGACAGAGCTCCCGTAGAGAACTATTCCGTCCCTGTCGTGGCTCTTGGCAGGTTACACTAGTTTACATGAGTTTTGCTTATGAAATGGAATATATACGTTTACGTCACTTTGGGTATCTACGTCTCGGAAAAAATATTTTAAAAAATTCAGCTCGTCAGTTTTTTTAAATATTTACTCAGAAGATTTTTACATAAAACTACATCTAAATAAACAATAGACAGTTTAAAATTTATAATTTTTGGTCTTTTTATAAATATTTTCATCTGTGTCTCTTAAAATAGACTAACAATAGTCACCTATTTTAGTCCCAAAAACCTTGATAATTTTGCTTAAATGATTTTAATCTTGGTGAAATCCCTCACACTACCAAGATTTTCTGGAAAAAAATCTAAATGGGAATGCAAAAAATGGATTTTTAGTGACATATTTACACCCATACGCTCAAATGTGGACTGTCCTCATCATCGAAAAAGTTATCTGAGCTTGATTGTTCACTGATACTATTCTCGTGTAAACCGTGGGGTACCGGAAACCGTGGGGTACCGGCTTAGAATAGTACCTCCCCCTCTCTTCCCGTGGGTGCCGTAAGAACCGGCTAAGGGAAATACTACCAGAGATGGGCAGCAGCATCCTCTGCGGAAAACGCCATCTACTGCGCTCGCCAACCCGCATGCCAAGCGTGGCGAGTAATGGCAAAACCCCCCCCTTAATGAAGATTAACAAAATAACCAGGCCCCCAGTCCCCGGCAGCTCCGCTATTCCGGGCTACGGTAGCGGTCCCGGTCACGGCGGAGCAAGGGGTGCTAAGAATCTCCGGAAGAGATCCGGCTACCACCCCCTGCATAAACGACGACTGGCCCTGGTAACACACAATATTCGCACGATGAGGACAGACGAGAAGCTAGCTGAGCTGGAAGAAGAAATGAGTAGGTTACATTGGGATATCCTGGGGTTATCAGAAGTCCGACGAGAGGGTGAGGACACGATAACCCTGAAATCCGGTAACCTACTCTACTACCGGGAGGGCGACCAACCGTCCCATGGTGGTGTCGGGTTTCTCGTCCACAAGTCCCTTGTTAACAGCATTCTTGCCATCGACAGTGTATCGAGCAGGGTTGCGTACCTGATACTCAGAGTATCCAAGAGATATTCGTTGAAGGCCATCCAGGTATACGCACCGACCTCGGCACACTCGGATGATGAGGTGGAGGTGATGTATGAGGACATTTTAGTAGGGCCATACACACTTCTGAGACCTATTTTAATGTTGTTATGGGGGGCTTCAATGCGAAGTTGGGCAGGAAATGCGAAAGTGAGTTGAGAGTGGGGCAATTTGGATATGGACAACGGAACCCCAGGGGACAGAGGTTGGCCGACTTTCTGGAGAAAGAGGGACTCTTCATGATGAACTCTTTCTTCCAGAAGCCACCTCATAGGAAATGGACCTGGTTGAGTCCCGATGGTTCTACGAGAAATGAGATAGACTTCATCCTGACCACCAAGAAACAAATATTCAATGATGTCTCTGTGATCAACATGGTTAAAACCGGAAGTGATCACCGAATGGTACGAGGCACTTTGAATATTAATGTTAAACTTGAGAGGTCCCGTATGATGAAGTCTACACTCCGACCCACTCGCGCCCATATCCAAAACCCCGAGAGCTTTCAGCTCGAACTATCAAATCGCTTCGAGTGCCTGGAGAGCTGCGCATCAGTGGATGAGATCAATAACAGGTTTGTGGAAACTGTCCGTACGGTGGGCGCGAAGTTTTATAAACCCCACCGTACAAATAGACCGCAAAAGCTCTCGAGCCATACCCTCGACCTCATGGCTGAACGACGCTCATTGCAACTGCAGTCTTCCGGTGACGCCGAGTCATTTAGGCGGCTCAATAGACTCATATCAAAGTCTATGCGACACGACATCCGTACCTTTAATACTAATCGTATTAAAGAGACGATAGAGCGGAATAAAGGCTCCAAAGTGTTCGTAAAAGACATGTCTATTGGGCAGAGCCAGTTGACGAAGCTGAAGATGGAAGATGGCAGTCTAGCGTCGACCAAAGCAGAAGTGTTGAGGGAAATCGAGAGGTTCTATGGACAGTTATACACATCGGTCGCAAAACCTGTTAGCAGTTTGGGCAAAGATCCAAGAGCCAAACTGACTCGACATTATACCGAAGATATCCCGGACATCAGCCTGTATGAGATTAGGATGGCCTTGAAACAGCTCAAGAACAACAAGGCACCGGGCGACGACGGAATTACATCAGAGCTACTGAAAGCGGGTGGAACACCGGTACTGAAAGTCCTTCAGAGGCTCTTCAATTCCTTCGTGCTTGAAGGTACAACGCCAGAAGCATGGAACAGAAGCGTGGTGGCGCTGTTCTTCAAAAAAGGAGACAACACTTTGCTGAAGAACTACAGACCCATCTCGCTTCTGAGCCATGTCTATAAGCTGTTTTCAAGGGTCATCACGAATCGTCTTGAACGCAGGTTCGATGACTTCCAGCCTCCCGAACAAGCCGGTTTCCGAAAAGGTTATAGTACCATAGACCACATCCACACGCTGCGGCAAGTGATACAGAAGACCGAAGAGTATAACTTGCCCCTTTGCTTAGCGTTTGTGGACTATGAGAAAGCCTTTGATTCGATCGAGACCTGGGCGGTGCTTGAGGCTCTCCAGCGATGCCGTATTGACTATCGGTATGTCGAAGTGCTGAAGTGTTTGTACAACAACGCCACCATGTCAGTCCGAGTACAAGACCAGAATTCAGAGGCAATTCCATTGAAGAGAGGCGTGAGGCAGGGAGACGTTGTCTCTCCGAAACTGTTTACCGCTGGTTTGGAAGATGCCTATAAGCTTCTGGAATGGAAAGGGCTCGGCATCAATATTAACGGCGTGTACATCACTCACCTTCGGTTTGCCGACGATATAGTAGTCATGGCAAAGTCGATGGAAGAGCTCAGTACGATGCTCGAAGACCTCAATAGAGTTTCCCAACGGGTGGGCCTCAAAATGAACATGGACAAAACGAAGGTTATGTCGAACGCCCATGTAGTGCCCACCCCAATATCTGTGGGGAACTTCACTCTTGAAGTTGTTGACGAATACGTCTACCTAGGACAAACGGTCCGATTAGGCAGGTCCAACTTTACGAGGGAGGTCAATCGTCGTATCCAACTCGGCTGGGCAGCGTTCGGGAAACTTAAAAGCGTCTTTTCGTCCAATATTCCCCAGTCCCTCAAGTCAAAGTTTACAACCAGTGTGTGTTACCAGTGATGACATACGGCACTGAAACGTGGTCCCTAACTATGGGCCTTATAAGGAAACTCAAGGTCACGCAACGAGCTATGGAGAGGGCTATGCTCGGAGTCTCTCTACGAGATCGAATCAGAAATAAAGAGATACGTAGACGTACAAAAGTCACCGATATAGCACAGCGGATTAGCAAGTTGAAGTGGCAGTGGGCAGGACACATAGCACGTAGAACTGATGGCCGATGGGGCCGAAAGGTTCTCGAGTGGAAACCACGTACCGGCAAGCGCAGCGTAGGAAGACCAGCCACGAGATGGACAGATGATCTCATACAAGTGGCGAGAAGACGCTGGATGCAAGCCGCTTCCAATCGGTCTTTTTGGAAATCCATGGAGGAGGCCTATGTCCAGCAGTGGACTTCTTATGGCTGAGATGATGATGATGACTATTCTCGTGCATTGTAATACTACTTGTTGTATCTATGTGAGCTTGGTCACTTCTGCCAGGAGTGTGGGAGCTGGTAAATCCTGTGAATGAAGGTCCGGCCGTGACCGGAATCACTGATGGAACGTCTGCATATTTTATACTATCTTTATTTTTTGAGTTAAAACCAAAAGTTTTTGTTAAATAAAAGTAACAATCGGTTACGTGGTTAGTTGGCTCTCTCCATATCATTGGTTCACCAAATTTCAGTGATCTATTTTTACCTAAATACCAATAGCTGAGCACCAATCTGAAATTAGTGCAAATCACATGAGGAACCCAATTTTTATCTTTATTTGACACCGGAAATCCAAAATAATGTAAATGGCTTCTTGCAATGGTTTTGTTATAGGGAAACCACGATTTAACTGAACAATTTTCCCACAAACATAACAAATCGATTTGGATGTGTAGTTTACACATTATAGATGATATTTTTATATAAAATAAGACTTTTGAATCACACAGTTGTTTGCAAAATAGAACGATAAACGTATTTAAACAATTGC